>OX381576.1:26692085-27392913 GCA_947458855.1 Monopis laevigella | reverse complement strand
CTTATAGATGAAGAATCATCTGATAATTTGGTAAATTCTTTTTTATGTCTTGATTCCATAACTTTTATTTTCTGTGAACGGCATGTTGTTTGTCTCGCCCGATTTTTTGCCATTACTACAAAGCTTTTAGAACCGATTAAATGAGCATTACGATCAATATAATCACAAATAGCTTCTGCTTCATCTTCTTTAGATCGATGTTGGTCTCTAAAAAATCCATAGCCATTACGAAGATCATTTACACCTTCAATTAATAACCACCCAAGTGTTATTAACAGTAGTAAAAACGTTGTACAAACTGAAATTGCTGTTATTATCTGTTTGTCTTGAAAATCGGTTAATTTTCCAACAATTCCGTATGTGATTATATTTCTTGTTTTTCTATTATCATGAGCCCTACACGTATAAAAACTTATAAATTCATCATTTGCCTGAGTCAGAAGTCTAAGAATTCTACCATCATCAACGGATCTAATTTGTTTTCCCCCATATTTTTTTTGTATACTGGTGTCTAACTGATACCATTCAGCTGGATGAGTAGCCCTGCCTTTAGGGGTATGAAGGCATGATAAATTCAACATATTTGATTTACCCCAAAATATTTCATGATATGAACCTGAAATACTTGCAGTTCTTGAAGATATTTGTCGAATTTGGTTTATCGTGCGCTCCACATGACATTTTTGTAAATCTATCAGTATTCCATTAACTGCCACCGATGATATAATTCCAGAAAATGAACACACATCTTCATGAACTGTATTTGGAATTCCACCTATGTAAAATTCATCATTACAAAAAGAATATGTATTATAATTTATAATATTATTTGTCAGTTTTTTTGTTAAATTATTTGCAAAGGATTTTTTAATAAAATGTTTTCTATAACGTCGCTTTCTAACTTGATCATCTATTAGAGTAATGTGTAAACTCTCTAACTTATTTATGTTAACCTCGATTGTATTAGAGTTTTTATTTTTTATAACATGAATATCTATCCACTGGTTACACAAGTATTCGGAAGAGCTTAAACGTTCTGATTTAAAATCATTAGCAATTATTTTTAATTTTATTTTATCGTTTTGCAAATAAACCATTAACCTGTTGTAACCATCATGTAAAAAAAGTAATAACCCAGATTCTTTACTTGATTTAACTTTTAGTTCCAAATTCCATTTGACCTGATTATCAAAACATGGTATTATTAAATACTGGTCATCTGAAAGTATTAAAAAGGCTTCTTCTATTGTTGCTTTTTCATAAGCAATATTAGAAACTGTATAGGGAGAAAAAATATAATCAACATTTTGTTTACTTTCTGGTTTTAAATTAAGTGGTATAAAATTAACTATAATTTCTTCAATTTCTCCTTGGAACCGTTCTCCTATATAAAAATCATATACGGTTTCTAACAACTCTGGGTTACAAGGAAATTTTCCAATTATACTTGGTTGAAAATTATCAATATGAAGATTAACAACTCTAGTCGTAACAGTGACCATTACCGAGTGCCATCTCGCGAGCTCAAGTGTATGTAATGAACATAATCTTGTCACCTCACATGATTTGTCATCTCCACTAACATCTACACAAATATGCCATTTTTGTAAGGTTAATCTAAAATATGATCCATTTTTAGCTCCTCGACGGAAAAGCGTACCATATTTTGACATAGATTTAAACCGTATATAAAGGTGTAGCAAAGTAGAACGTTTTCTTTCAATATTGAAATGAATAAATCCATCTCCATTTAAAACTGCAACATAGTGTGTAAATGAATCACATGGCTCTAAATAACATGAAGTAATTTCAGTATGAGACCCACTGCATTTTTCACCACCTCCAGATGGTTCAGGTCTCGTACATGATCTTCCCCTTGACCGCTTTCCAACTCCACAAGAAGAAGAGCAAGGTCCCCAGGATCCCCATGCTACCCAGTTACCATCAATTTTACATACATCATTTGCACATGTTTTTAAGTCATCATGAGGACCTCGGCAGTGTGTGCCCCAAATATTATTGTGGGGATTCCTCTTTTCGATACAAACTCTTTTGCGTCGTTTTACTCCAATTCCGCATTTTTCAGAACAAGCCGACCAGTCTCCCCATGGACACCAGGAACCTTCTAAATCTTTACTTATTTCATGTTCTTCAATTGCGCATTGATCACCTTCACATGCTTTGGATTGTAAAGCGTCTCCCCCACAAGTTAAATATATTGTTGATGGTGGCGGTGAATCACATTTCCTCATTCTCCATTTAAAACCCTGACCACAGCGAGCACTGCAGAGGGACCATACTCCCCATGCACCCCATTCTCCTGGTAGTGGACATCCCACATTATGTTTCACACACTGCAAGGAATTCCAAATAGCCTCTGAGTCATGTTGCCATGTATTATCACGAATCAGAGAGTTTTGTATTGATTCGAAAGGGCATTCAATTTGTAAACATCGTTTCAATAAGGCTGGAACTGATTCCAATTGCTGTAAAGATTCAAAACGGGTAGGATCTCCTATGACGAGTTGTCTAAAATCCTCAATTTTACAATTTGTCAAATAACACGTATCCGTTTGAAAACTTGGACCTGAGCATGGGCTGCCACCATTTGAAGGAGGTGGATTGAAACACTCCCTGACTCTTTGCTTATGGCCAATATCATCGCAAAGTCCGTGGCAAGATCCCCAGGGTCCCCACGCAGACCAGCCTCCATCAATGGGACAATCCTTATCAACAATAAATCCTAGCTCACATTCTATTTTCCACAAAACTTGGTCATTTTTAGAAAACACTTTTTTTGCTGTAATTATTCTTATATAACTAATAGTTATGAAAAATATTATTATTATTATACATGTCATTTTACTTCAATTCTTCTGTCACTGGGGAGTGGGAATATTTCCAGTGATTAATTTACTTATTTGTTTTGTGATAGCACGTTCTTTAAAATGTCGCATAAACTATCTAAACTTACATATTATATTTTTTGTATTATCCGTTAATAAAATTGTATTCTCAGATTCCATGTTTTTATTATTCCCGTGGTTTCTTTTAAAAACATGTATTCAGAATTAGGTAATCTCACAAATTACTTTTTTTTAATAATTTGAGCAATACCAAAAAAAAAACTAAAAAAAAAAATTTTTTTTCAGGAAATATAGTCTATATTAAAATGTACAAGATAATTTTATGACAATTCAATCTAAAGTTTTTAATGGAAATATATAAAAAAAGTTTCTAATGAAAGAAGGTAATTACTTCCGCTTTTTTAAGTTAGTAAACTTTTATTTTTGTCTAACAGTATAAACACATTGTTGACCCAGTATTAGACATATTGTTGGAGTTTATCCGAGGTCAAATACTATATTCCCTTGACTAGCAAAAAATATTATTGATAAATCATTATTGTTATTATCTGTAAATAATTTAAAAAATACATCAAAGTCGAATTTTAATCACACAACTGACCTACTTACGTTGAGAATGGTTACCAAAATAATGATCACATATGATATTGTGAATAAACGATTAGTTTATAAATAGTTTATATTTCAGTTTATTTATACCGTTCTCGTACCTTTTTAAAAATTATTACTGTATCAAAAGTTTTGGGAGAACCGAATGTTTGGCTGGAAAGTTGCCAAGTAGCGTTACTCATTCACACATTACGTTGAGCATCTGAGAGCTAGCGGAGAATCAAACATTTGTGTTAAACTACTTAAACCAAAATCTTGTTTTTCCATATAAAACTTCTAGTAAAGTATAAGTGATAGAAGTTAATCATCGTGGCTCACCAATTTTGGATGTCTTATCATCCACCCACTGGTAAGTATTTCGCATAAACTATATACTAACCAAATCGACAAACAACAATAGTATGTAATATAACAGTTGTTATTTATTTATTTATTTATAAGTAAACTATTTATAGGTGTTAAATATTTTACTACAAGATGTATATTATGATACAAATTACTTCCACTAAATATTTCAACAAGAATTAGGTGCATTATTTATAGTAATAGAAGACGTTTCTTTTTGATAATAATGTTATTGATATTAAAGTCTTAAGATATAAATAAGATTTGATAGTAAAGTTCATTGTCGTTATAAATTAATACACTGTTCGTGTATCTGGATAAAATATTTTTTGGTGTTATTTATAACTACGAGTAATACTAGTCATAAATAATACTAATCCTTGGTTTAGCTAATTTGTTATTTAAACTTATTTGTTTGTACTTTTAGGCGGTAAAAAAGAAAGTCACAGTTTAGAAAAGTACATCAGGGAAAGACTTTTAAAATAGAATTTATTGTGTATTTTTATTGTATGAATAAGTATCAATAAAAATAAAAATAAACTAATTTTTTTACGCTATACAATTCGCATATTTTTATAAAATATATATATTTTACTACTTTTTAATCTGTTGTCAAAATAAATATGGTACAAAATAAGTTAAAACATATAATTTGTATTTTAACAAAATAAATAAATAAAAACTTACCGATTTAAAACAAAATTATGAAAAAAAGTTTATTCACATTTCTGGCAGGCACGACTATATTAATGGAAACTTTTCAATAGTAGTTTTTACTTCCAATTCATAGAAAATGGTTGGTTTATTGACAGTATTGAAAGATTTTGATGAACAATGCAGTGCAAGATTGCGTCGTCTATTACACATAAGCTTTAGGTCTAGACAGCTCTGACTAAAATAGATTGTGCGCCCGTAATCTTTATTTACATTGACAGTACTTTATATCCATATTAGTTTCAGATCTCATTTCATGATCACGCTCATTTAAATGACACCTGTTATGTAAAAATCTAATTATTAGTAAATAATTTTACTATATAATAAATTTATACAAAATATCTAATATATAAAATTCTAGTGTCAACTCCTCCGAAACGGCTTGACCTGTTTTTTTGTGTATTATCGGTATGTCTGGTAGGTCGTAAACTATTTTTTATACCCCTAAGTGACAATTTTTTATTATTTTTTATGATTTAGTATTAAAAAAATAAAAATACTTACCCTTAATTTTCATCCTTCTACCACCAGCTTCTTTTTTAACAGAGGTATTAATTAATAGTGGTCGATAACTGATCAATATTATCAATCGATCAGTTTTTTATAAAATTATATTTTTATTTGACAGTACACCCGTGCAACGCCGGGACGGGCAGCTAGTAATATTATACACCTATATACAAAATTATTAGTGATTTTTTTTTTTTTAATATGAAAGTTACGGGTTTAAATTGTGTATACCTATATATTTAATTAAACTTGTATGTTATATTTGTTTAAGATCTCAATCCGAATTTCACTATACCAACTCGTGGAAATATATATGGATGGATTATTGAGTCAATGAGCTTGTTCGCCATGAGCTTGCTACTTGTTAGGTGTAGACTCAGAATACCTGTTGTCAGAATTATCTGCTGCCTAGCCTTTTTATATCCTCTATAATAAAGGTTAATATTAAAGGACAGCACTTAGTTTTAGGGCCTAAATACTGTGTAATATTAAGCTTGTATAGCTGAGGCCGTCGAGCTGCAGCTCACTGCTTGATAAGCTACCCTACGTCACGTTAAATTTATGTAATTGAAGTAATCATACGTGTTTTAGGTGCAAAACATGCTTCCAGTGGAGATGAAACGCCACCAATACCGGAGGAAGAATTGGAACAACAAAAAATTGAACACGAGCATCAAGTTCAGAAAGTATTTTTTTTTCTTTTACGCTTCAATTTATTAAAATGTTTAGGTTCCAAATAAAAGTGTTATCTCGTCCATGTTTCGCGATTTATAACCGAATTCAGTTATACTATTCCACATATTCTCAGGTATGTGTTTATGTACTCGTAGCTATAACGTTTTTAGTATCTATTTTTAATGCCACATCTATAATCTTTTCAACCATAATTGATATTAATTATATTAGTTTCAAGTTAAAAAACAACATCCGAAATTTAATAATTGGATCTCAAGATTAAGGTCGACTCCAAATAGAATACGCCATATAACGTTTTACTTAAAAAGTATTGGACCGAATTTTGTTTGTTTTTTAATAGTTGAAGTTCTGGTCAAACTATAGGATAACCACGAAATGGTATAGACGCTATTTAATAAAGTATTTTGTTTTTTATTTAAAATTCTTTAGTGCTCTAAAATATTTGTACAAAGGTGAGCTTAATGCCTTAGGCATTATCTACTAGCTAACCTTTAGGAGAGTAAAAATTGTAATGCAGGGTGCACAGAGTAATGTAAAAAGAAAGCAAAATACATAAACTCAAATATACTTCTAAGTACATAAAATACATAAAACATATAATAAAATAAATACATAAATATATGTTTAAACCTAACCTGAATTTTGATAATTAGAAATGAGCAATTTCTTAAAAATGGCGAGAGACGGTGACTGTCTGAAGTTCAGGGGGAGCAACTTCCATTGGCGAGCAGTTGACACCGTAAATGAACCGAAATATTTGATAGAGAAACGTGATGGAATTTTTAATAGGTTATTATCAGTAGAACGGAGGTCGCGATCATGAGTGTCGCATAGAAATTGAAAGCGGGATTTAAGATAAGAAGAAGAATTAGGATTTTTAAGAATATTATATAACAGGGAAAGGAGATGTAGTGACCTGCGAGAGCGGATATTGAGCCGTTTTAGCTGTTTTCTATATTCTGAAATGGTATCATACTTTCGCAGGCCAAAAACGTAACGTATGTACACGTTTTGAAAGCGCTCAAGTTTTTTAAAGTAATTCTTTAGTGAGGTCGGGATAACATACATCAGCATAGTCTAAAATAGGTAGAGGTAAAGAGTTAACCAAAGTAATCTTAGCTTTAAAGGGAATAAAACATTGGGCCCGCTATAGAGTGCATGGCAATTTTTGCATGGCAGATGTACCTAATAAAAAAATATTTTCAGGAAAAGGTACGTCAAGCTCGTGAAGCAGAAGAGGTTATGCAACTGGATTTAAATTTGCTTCACCAGCGAGCTATAGAGGCAGAAGAAGAACAGAAAAGAGAGGTAGGATAATGAAAAAATATAAAAAATAAAAAATTACAGCGCCCGAGAGTAGACGAGTTTTATGCTACCTCGTCTTCGCCGATGATATTCTTAGTATACAATTAACAAGTGTCGAACTCGTAGCAGTATTTATTCTCAATAGCCTATATCACAACAAACAAATAGTTCTACAAGTTGGTATTAATAAAAAATGGTGTAGCCAAACTACTGGGCCCACCACCAGTATATAATTTTTAACCAGTTAAATTTAAAGTTATTATAAAAATAATAATATAGGTATAGCCAAAGTTAAATAAACATTTTTAGGCCGCAGGATAGTTAGTAAAATCTGAAAATGAACTTCAAAAAAATCCAATACTAAACGGATAACAAATTCATCGGATTTTAAAATGCATTTGAAATTGCCAGACCTTTTAATTGCCTATACATTTATTTATAAGCCGATCACATCCGCTTTTTACTGAAGATATTTTATTGGGCTTTTTTACCATTCTTTTATTTACAGACTTTTTGTAAATATATATATAAGTTTTATTTAAAAATGTAAAAGTTTATTTTTTATTAAATATTATGCTAAATGTGACAAAAAAAGTATTGTATTCTATGATGAAAATAATAAAATACGTATTGTTAATAGGTTTGTTACTACTTTACCTAACATCTATTTTGCCAATGCATAATATGACGTTAAATTAAATGTTAGAAATAACGCCTGAATAATAAACAATAAGCAACAAATTCATTATACCTATAAACAATTTTACATACAAAAGCAAATAAAAATATAAGCTCTAATAACGATTCATCCTATAGATAGGTAAAGGTATATGCCCCAGCAAATCGTCAACCGCAGAGTCGTCGTAGCTGAAAAATCGATAGAAACCTTACTTGGAAAACAGGGCGAGCTTCAGTTTCAGCCAAAATTCCTCTACACAAGTAGAAATGAAGAGAAAAAAATATTTGTTTATTTATAAAATGAAAGTGAAATTGATATAGAAACCTTAATTCTAAGACGTCATATCCTTAACCCGTTTCCTTCTTGAAGTTAAATCTTATTCGAACACTTTTAATTAGTTCTGCACAACTTCCAAGGCTTCGAGCACCGTCAAACGCGAACTTTACTTCAAAACTTTATCACTGTTCACTGTACATGGTGACTGTAGAAATAGTTGACTATATTTATGTCATTTACCTTTATTATTTTATAGATCGCGGAATCGAAGGAAGAATTTCTTGGCTTAACAACGTCTTGGTCCCATCACAGACTCACAGATTTGCAGCGGCAGCCTGCTAGATGGCGCCACAGTCGACCTTCTATACCGGATTCAACGAAGCATTACAAAGTGTGTATTTTTATAATAATAAAAAAAAAACTTTTTTTTCGGATTTCGAAAAAATAATAGTAATAAATATTACACCACCGCAGTTACTAAATTATTTTTAGGTATTATTTAATTAAGAAAAAATATCCTTTTTGCCTGATGTCACGAATCTTACTACTGATGGTTTAGATTTTTGTCTATTATTGTCTATTGCTATTTTTGTTTCATGCCGGTGAATATTAATATAATTATAGTCATAAAGATATAGTTAGGTATATGTAGCAGACATATAGACATGATTATTGTTTTTATAAAAAAAGGCAGAGTAGGTAAATATAAATTCATTCCATGATACCGTTGTTCTCAAATAAATAAATGAACAATGATAACAAAAACAATTTTAAATGTTAAATCAATAAGTACATAATTTGTTTACCTATGCAAATAATTCAATTAATTTACATCAGTAATATGTATAGTCCAATCTGTTGATGATACATTCCTTCTCCCCTTATTTGTTCAATTATTCATTAAATGGGGTCGGGAGCGAGGAGGGTTACTCCAAAACTCAATTCTCAACTGACTGGGGAATATATATGACACATGTTCGCTTAACTGTGGAATAGAACCCGCAATAATTGTAACGACTAAAGGCTCCATAACTGAAATTTATAGGTACATATTTTTTATTGAAATCTTTAACAGGGCCTTTACAGTCTGGGCGACGCGAATAAGCTCGAAAATATTATTTTGAGATGATAAAAATCTGAACTTGCGTGACCATTACGCTCAGAGGCTCTACCATGGGTTTGCGCATTGTAGCAACTTAACGTATTTGAATACGTATACGTAAGCAACAACCAATAGGATCGCTTTATTCAATCCTGTTACCAAAAATAAAGCGGCCCTATTGGTTGTTGCTAAATACGTATACAAATACGTTACGTTGCTGCAATGCACAAACCCACATTTTAATCCGAGTGGATATGTATCATGTAACATATCCACTCAAATATAAATGTGAAAACTTCATTAGATACTTTTTGGGATGGGGAAAAAGCAAAAACGCGCGTCGTCATCAGATAGATACAGGGTGAATTTGAAAGGTTGTTCTTTCGGCTAATATGAGGCTCTACTGATAAAATTGAACAAATTTCGCAAATGTGTCGGAAATGAAAAATATTTTTGGTTACCCATACATTTTAACATGATTGAAGTATGAAGATTTTTTTTTTTAAATAAAATGGTGTCATAATCGCATCTTTACATAATAGTACACACGATGAAATAGCTTTTGCCCGCGGCTACGCACGCTTTAATTAGTTTAAAAAATCTGTTTCTTAAGTTTCTGGTTGCTGAGATAAAACATTAAAAAAACCATATTACGTCATACGAAGTGTACGATTGAAAAATAATTAATAGGTAAACACATTTTTTTTAAATAAAAAAAATCATTTAGGTCTTCCGAGATATTAAATAATGTAAAAAAATATATTATTTCAACATCACACATTTAAAATAATCTATTTTCTACTTGCCTTTTCACGTAATCCTTTTCCTTTCTTAATTTTTCCTGAAACCTTAATTATGTTGTTTTGATATTCATCTGATGTATAAATGTAATTATTAAACTTTCTTTAATTTAATCTAAGTTATATTTGTCTTCGATTGAGTAAAATAACGCAACATATAAAATACATTTTAACCATTTCTCAGGAAACCTCTATAGAAGAGTAAGCCTTTGAGTAAGGTCAGTGAACTCGATCGATCGTTGTTGTTACCAGTCGGTTCAAAACTTTTAAATTCACATATTTTTACACAACCACACGGAGTTTTGTTCCGTCCTGCTCTTTTCTATACATGAAAGGTGAGATGGTCATGTCTACTCTATTTTTATGTACATTTAATATTCCAGTGCACCATGGATTAATTTATAATAATGTACCCTGAAATAATGTTTCAGGGTAGGTACTTTATAATAAATTGTATTTTCTATTTTATAAGTCTTGACAGTTATTTTACAAATAAGTGAAAATTAAAATGGATTGGATTGCTCAATTTCAGCGGTGTAAGTAAAATGGAAACGACGATACTTATATTAAGGAAGATTCATCTTATTATTCACTACATGCCTCGCGGTTTTATTCGATGTTTAATATAAGATAAATCCTATTTTCAATAGAAACGATGGGGCCGTTGTCCGAGGACGCTCTGTCATTCTCCGGAGAGCTTTGTGATAAGCTTCCTTTAGTGACGGGTGACTCTATGAGTAGAGAGTATTTTATTCAAAGGGTGAGTAAAGGGTGGTAGCCTAACGCTTTTCAACGGGGGAACGCAGCGAGTGTCCTCGATACACTACGCTCATCGAATTGTTTTTTTTTAAAGTTTTTTAATAGTAATAATTTATTGTATGATTATTATTTTTAATGAAATAAATATTTTAAAAGTAATGTGTCGCAAATAAAAAAAAAGACCTAGATTAAAACTAGTAATAATAAAATAACCAATATATATATATTTTAAATTTGCGACACATGGTTCCATGGAAAAAGTTGTTTGATTTGATCAGAGCCTCATATTATTACCCCAAAGTATAACCTTTCAAATTCACCCGGTATATGTATATATCTTTTATTGTCCTAGCTTCGCCCGTCACATTATTGGAGTAAGTAGTGAGTCAGCCAATCAGCCAGTCAGGATAAGCTCTTATTATATGTGGTAGAATATTTATTATCTAGTCTATGATATGGACAGTGACAGAGAAGAGAATAAATGGTTTTGTTTGTTTAGTCATGGAGACTATAATTTAGTATTACTTTGAAATAAATCTTGATTGAAGATATAATATTAGTTTTATTATGAAAAATAACACATGGCGCAGTCGGTTCACTAAAATGTCGAGTATACTAATTATACCGGCAAAATGGTTGGTAATTTGAGTGAAAACTGGAAAAAGTTGAAGCAAAGTTTCAATATTTATTTAGAAGCAGCGGATATAACGGAATCTAGAAAAGTAGTTGTTTTTCTTAATTTTATTGGAGAGGAGTCAGTTCAAGTTTATAATACATTGAGTAAAGGACCGATTAGTCTTTGGGTCTAAATGATTATCATAATCAATTATTAAGTGTGTCAAAAGAATATTATTAATTAACAGTGACCGGAAACTACTTGTTGATGTAATAAAGTCATTTAGTGTTGTCATGTGAAAAATCTACTATCAGTAGCTAGAAAACCTGAAAATACATGTGAATATTGTGGCTATAAACATAAATATGGTCGGTATCCAGTATATGAAAAAAAAAAAATCTAAATGTCAAATGAAAAATCATTTTGCACAAATGTGTAAGTTTAAAAGTTATCGAGGTTTTATAATAAATTAATGAAGACCCTATGAAAACGAAGAAGAATATATTTGTGGTACTGTCACTACAAATGTATCAGTAAATTCATTAGCTTGGATAGAAATATTATTAATAGAAAATGTTATGAAAATAAAGTTTAAACTTGATCTAGGAGCAGATGTGAACATAATTATTTGAGCAATTAAAAAATGTTGTTAATTAAATCTAATGGTCGTTTGACCATTAGATTCAAAGAAAACAAATGCTGTGCTTGAGAGTTGGAATGGTTTTCAAATATCTGTTAAAGGAGTGATAGAATGAATGAAATATTTTTTGTAGCCGGAGGTGAAAATTCATTGCCTATATTATCAAGGGATACATGCATACAATTGCAACTTGTAAAGCGAATGTGTTCAAATGAAATAAGAAGCATTAAATCTAAGGAACAAGTAATCATGGATAATGAGGCTATATTTACGGGAATAAGTAAGATAGACAAAACATATAATATTAAGTTGCAACATGATGCTGTACCATGATCAAAACCTCCGTATAGGATGTCATTAAAATTAGACCTAAATTCCAGAAGAAACTTAATAGATTAGAGTCGTTTGAGACAATATCAAAAGTAGAAGAGCCATTAGAATGGATTAATAGAATTGTTATAGTTGAGAAGCCTGATGGCAATATAAATATATATTTGTTTGGACCCAAAAGATTTAAACGATGCAATTGTAAAAGATTATTATAGTATACCAACTCATTCCGATCTGTCAACTAAGATAGGGAATTCTAAGTTATTCTGCGTTTTAGATTTAAACGAATCTTTCTGGCATATTGTTTTGGATAATAAGAGCTACAGTAAGGGATGAGAAGAAAGAATTAACAATGAAGGGATACAAAAGTGATAGATTATATTATGTGAAGCATACTAACAAGTATTCGCTATTTGATAATGGCCCAGCAAGTCTAACGTCAACCCATGGTTCGGCAGGAAGTTTCCGGCGCGTCATTGGTGCAGGAGCATTTGGTAAATCCACTAGTGTACACCCCTTGCAACATTTTACAATCCTTTCGACATCTTTATCTACTCTTGGCCACCAAACCTTTGACCGTAACCGTCCTTTCATTGTTACGATTCCCGGATGATCTTCATGGGCGCTTTCTGAGAACTTGTACTACAACTATTTTATTCCCTCTCAATAGGATGTTTTCGAAAAAACAGAGTTCCTCTTCAAACAATTTACAATTTTTGACTGATTCATTCCACTCGTTATTATAAATACCTTTTTTACGTTATTTATTTCCAAATCAATCTCAGACTCCTTTGTCATCTCTGCCATTAATATAGCGCAAGGTCTTGCCAACTGTACTATATGATATCCATTATCTATGCCCTGTTGTAGTTGATGGTTCTTAGTGATGGAAGTGTCGCACAATTATGATAAAGGTTCGGCGATGTTAGTATTTCCCGGTCTGTACTTTATATTATAACGATATGCTTGCAGCCTTAGCACCCACCTATCCACGCGTGCAGATGGTCTAGACTTTGGACTAAATAAGAACTCTAACAGTTTTTTATGTCAAACGGCTTTCTGAAAAGAAACGTATTAAAATGCTCAATAGCCCAAACGAGTGCCAGATCTTTTTCTGTTTGACTATACTTCCTCTCACATTCAGTTAGTGTTCTATTTCTATAAGCTATAATTCTAGGCCCATTATTATCGGTTTGTACTAAAACTTCTGTCCTACTGGGCTAACATCAGCAATGACTTATGTATGGTCATTGACATCATAATGGCCTAATGTTGTTATTTTCGATAATGATTGTTTTAATATTTTAAAAGCTCTATCTTGCTTTCCTGCCCAGTACTATCCAAGGCTCGCCTTCTTTCCTAATTCCATTCTTAGAATCACTTTTAATGGTTCTGTCATCGTAGCGAGGGTATCCACTTATTGATATATTTAACTAATCCGAGAACACTTTGCAACTTTTCAATCGTTTATGGTTCTCTGAATGCGGAGAAACTTCCTATATATTTGGACTTTAATTCGTAAACTAAAAAAAATACTTTTCCTACTTTGTATGTACATTTATCTTCGTTCAATAAAACATTGTTCTCTCTTAACACTAGAAGTGTTATACTTTTGCTACTCTTCTATCATGCTCTTCTTCACTGCTACCCCAAATCAATATGTCATCTATAAAGTTGACTACCCCTTCGCATTTTATTCGATTTTTTTCATTAATCTTTTATATCGATAGAGACCGCTGTATGTAATAAAAATAGTTAAATGCCGGGAGTTAGGATGCACCTCAACAGTGAAAGGCATGTTTAACGTCAAATTTAGAAAATAATTGTGCTTTCATTATTTTCGGTAGTAAGTGCTCCATACACGGTAGTGGGTGATTCTCTCTTAGTATTGCTGCATTAGCACGTCTCATATCTACGCAAACGCGCATCTCGCAATTATCCTTGAGTATAGGTGCAATAGGTGAAATCTATTCAGACGGTTCATGTAGTACCTCTTCGATAATATCTGTATAGGAATAGGTATTCTTCTATAAGTTTGCACAATTTAATAGAAGTCAAAAATAGGTACATCCAATTTAATGGTTATCAAAAGCAGGTATATTCAATTTAATGGAAGTCAAAAGCAAATACATCCAATTTAATGGGTATCAAAAGCAGGCACATCCAATTTCATCATACCAGCCTTTCACGCGTCCACTGCTAGACACAGGCCTCCCCCAAGGATCGCCACATCGGCCGGTTCTGCGTTGCCTGTAACCATCGGCTTCCAACGACCTTTTTCAGGTCGTCGGTCTATCTTGTGGGGGCCTGGCTCTGCTGCGTCCTCCAGCACGCGGTCGCCACTCGAGAACCATAATGCCCCAACAGCCAAACATCCAATTTAATGGAAGTCAAAAGCAGGTACATCCTATTTAATGGATATCCAAAGCAGGCGCATGCAATTTAATGGAAGTCAAAAGCAGGTATATCCAATTTAATGGAAGTCAAAAGCAGGTACATCCAATTTAACGGAAGTCAAAATAGGTACATCCAATTTAATGGTTATCAAAATAGGTACATCCAATTTAATGGATGTCAATCATATATCAAATTTAATGGAAGTTCAATGTAGGTACATATTAACGGAAACAGTTTTATAATATTATCGAATTATTTGCCACTTACCTTAGTAGTACTAGCATTTATCTACATAGAAATAAATTTATTTACAAGGTAAAAGTATCTTAAGTTTTTTCTTATAAGTTTAACAATAATAATTTATACATTTTTACCTTTTATCATAAACATTTCATTACGTGTATACGTGAATGTATACGTGGTGGCCGAGTTGGTTAGACCTTGGACTTATAAACACTTAGGTCCCTAGTTCGAATCCCGGTGTGTACCAATGAGTTTTTAATATAAAAAATATGTACATTTGTTTGACAACACCACTATAGTCCCTCGGAGAGCACGTTAAGCTGCCGGTCCCGGTTTCACTATACCAACTTGTGAAACTGTTTATAGATGGGTTATTGAGTTATTCAAAACATCGCGACGACCTAGCCACTTGTTCGGTGTAGACTCATACCATCCGCTACGACGAGGTGGGATTAAAACCCCTCCGCTGGGTACCCTGGGACCGTCTAGGCGGTCTCGGGCGCTGTAAGGCACGTGATGATATGTATGTATGTATGTCACTACTAAACACACATCTTTTAATCCTTTTTATTTTATGATAAAGGGTCAAAATTAAGAAAATACGTGTTTTAAAAAGGCAAAGGTATATTATAAAGATAATGATCATAGTAAATATTGGAAACCAGGAATTGTTCTTAAAATCGGTGACAACCCTCGTTCTGTTTCACTTAAGAACGAAGAAGGTAATGTCATTAGAAGAAATACATGGTTTATAAAAACATGTTATACAACTATTGATGAACCTTCATCAACAATGTTGTTAAAATTCCAAAACAATGGGATGCAGTTCGTATTCTTGAACCTGATGTAATAAGTCCTGATCTTAATAGGACTATATTAGAGGTGCCAGACAACAAATTCAAGAATGAGGAGGCTTCCATCATATTTAAAAGACTATGTAATGTAACTTGATGGGGCAGATGTGGTAGAATATTTATTATCTAGTCTATTGGTCGGATTAATAGTCGTTGATTAGCCTGAGCCATTGCTTGAAACTGACATTTTCCATATGAAGCGTGACAGTCCGAAGCATCGGCTAAGCATTAGCAATTGCTTAGCAACGACTATTATTCCGACCATATGACATGGACAGTGATAGAGAATATAAAAACATCTTAATTGAAATACATCAGTTTTATTATAAAGAGTAACACAGTAGGCATTATTTTGTAATATGTAAATACTTACAGTTAAGATGTGGTTTCTTGAAGTTAAACCTTTAGACGTATGATGGTTAGGCAGCAATTATTGCTTTGTATATTTTTTTCAAGTTTAAAATAAATTACTAAAGTTATATTCGGTGTTTCAATCAAATAACTATTATATGGGCCAAAGACGCGAAGAAGTAATAATTGAAACTCGAATAAATGTTGTGTTTTCGGCGAGATTCAATTGTATAAAAAATACTGGCGCGCGGCGTAATTAACATATAAAAAAAAATGGAGCAGGTACTCATAAATGTAATAAAATTGGAAGGAGTTGCTCAAACTGGGGCGTCTGGAAATTCCAAGTTGCCATTATTTTAAAAAGCCTGGAATTTTATGAAAATTTCGTCGGTGACGTGTCTGATAATACCTCGCTAACAAAAAATAAAGACCTAAGGAAAAAGGACATAAAGGCGCAAAATATACTTGTTAGGAGAATTTCGGAAAAGTTGCATATTCTCTCGTGTCCAACAGCTCACGATATGAGAAAAAAATTACACAGCGTTTTTGAACAGTCAGTCACAAGCATCCACATGTTGCATCAATTTATTACTAATTAATACACTGAAGGCACAACTATGGCTACATTCATTTTACAAATCCTGTACATTAATTTGATTTAAAAGCAATATAGCCTATTTAAATTATATCTAAATAACCCTTGGTAGCCTCGCTGTTCAACGGGGGAACGCAGCGAGCGAGTGACCTCGGTACAATGCGCTTATCGAATTGTCTTTTTTAGCTATTGCATATATTTTTTAAATAAATAAATGTTTTTAGATAAATGTATGTATGTATATCATCATGGGTACCGTACGGCGCCTGAGACCGCCTAGACGGCCTCAGTGTTCCCAGCGGAGGGGTTTATAATCCCACCTCGTCGTAGCCGATGGTATGAGTCTACACCGAACAAGTGGCTAGCTCGTAGCGATGTTTTTGAATTGTCTCAATAATCCATCTATAAACAGTTTCACAAGTTGGTATAGTGAAACCAGGACCGACAGCTTAACGTGCTCTCCGAGGCACTATAGTGGTGTTGGCAAACAAATGTTTTTAAAAAATGTGTCGCAAAAAAAAAATTGCCTTCCTTAACCAATGTGAATGGGGAAGCCAAATTTGTTTTCATTTGCTACACATGGTTCCAAAGGACGATTTAGATTATATCTAAATAGTCTATAAAACAATCATCTATAATGTTATCTAAAATTTTAAAATGGGGTCTTTATGTTAAATAACTATTAGCCCTAGGGGTAAAATAGGGTATAATATATTTATATATATACAGTAAGTTCAGATATTGTTATGAATAATAATCTTTTTATTAATAGATTGACAAACAATAACAAACGTTGCTCGGATACCACGATTCGTTCCAAACCTATATTTTTCATTTTGTATTAACATACTTCAATCAGACGTCTCCGTGGAAAATGTCTTCCACTACTGCTTCTAATAGTACTTTATTCGGCATAATTAATGTCTTCCATATTATTGTTATCAAAAGTGTTGTTAAGAGGTAGAGGTATAACTGTTGAGTTAATTCCTTCTGAAGGGCCATTATCATTTTGATTACTCTCATTCAGATCTGAGTTAATTTCAAGTTCATTTCTAATAGGTACAAGTTCGGTAATGACTGGAATAGGAGGTTTTATTGGAAATTTCAAATCAGGTGTAGGAATAATCAAATTAGCATTATCTTTAATCCGGGTATGACTACTATTGTTAAATATATTAGGAGCACGAATATGATCAGCATGTATAAAGCATCTAATAATCATATTAACCAATATATATTAAAAAGGACCAGCGAAATCCAAGTGAATTCTCTCCCATACTTTATCTGGAATAGACCATGGAAATACTGGTAATTTCGAATTATGATTCCTATGTTCTTGTAATTTTTTACAAGTCTTAACAAAATTATCAATATCTTCGTCAATCAATTGCTGGCCACCATATATAAAATCTAGATAATGCTTTCATTGCGGATATTTCAGGATGTCCTAAATGTAAATATTTTAAAACTGATACTCTTAAATTCTAAAGAATAATGATTCGCCTCTCCCACATTAAAATTTTGTTTTCAACAGATAATTCATCTTTTTTTATAAAGTATGGTTTTAATACTGAATTTTGACAATCATCTGTGCTGTACCAATTAGTCTTTATTAACTTTAAAACTTTTTTAATATGGGATCATGTTTCGTATTATATTTAATATTCAATTTAGTTAGAGACAAATAATTAATTTTAGAATTTTAATCATTAAGACTAATTTTGTTTATTTGTTTTTCATATTTTGATTTGGATTTGGAAATCTTGATTAATTACAATCATATGAACCAATGATTAATGCCCACCTGGTTAATCTGTTATTTATTAATTTTGGTATTTTTTTAAAGACCTAACAAATGAGTTATTGGTTTGTGTTCGATTATTAATTAAAGTGACCAAATTATAAATTGATAAAATTTTTTGACAGCAAAAATTTATAATGTTTACTAGTTTGTGAAGATTTGAACACATCATGTAGGTGAGGCAAAATATTTCATAGAAATTTACGAAACCTAAAATTGATTTATTAACTCTTTAACATTAGTTGGATCTGGTGCGCTAGAAATTACTTGTAATTTAGTCTGTGTGGGTCGAATTCCATTTTTATCTATAACATGACCCAGATATGAAATTAAAGGAATGAACATTTTTTCATATTTACTTTGTATCCCGATTGTTCTAATTTTGTTAATACAAGATTAAGTGTTTGTAAATGTTCTTTATCATTATTGCCAGTATCAAATTTTTCACATTTGAAATGTTTAATAATATCCAGCTGTCTATTTGCTTTGTTAGCATCTTTAAGTTCATTGTTCTGAACATTGTTTGAACCTACTGTATTTTGTAATATTATTACAGCTTAATAGCTGGAGAACTTGTGTTATTTGTTGTTGCTGCTGTTACTTGCAAAAATTGTGCCAATTATTCGGCATTCATATTTTGCGCAAATATTTAATTACTCCATCTCGCCAATTATTTTTATGAATAATAATAATATATTAGTTGCAGTAATAAGATTTTTATTAATAGATTGTCAAACAACAACAAACGTTGCTAGGATACCACGATACGTTCCAAATGCTACAGATATATAGGGTGTTAGTGTTTTAAATAGCGTATAACTTAGGAAAAGTTTTAAATACACCAGATAGAAAGAAGTGTTCTATGAAGACAAGTTGGGTATATTGTAATAATATAAAACTGTATTACAACATTATCGATGTTATTTACATATACTTTAAAACGTTATTTTTCGATGTCTATAGTAATTAATTTACAGATCTGAGAGTTATAAAATAGATAATCTAAAATCTAATGGCCTTATTCATAAAAAACTTATTGAAGCCTTAAAGAACACTTTAGTTATGGAATGTTTTATCTCTTTTACGCATATAAATTTTTGTTGCTAAATAAAAGAGACAAAACCTTCTATAACTAAAGTGTTCTTGAAGGACTCAATAAGTTTTTATGAATAAGGCCATAAATCTATTTTACCCCCGTAACTAGAATATACTTTTTTTTCCGTTGATTGTACTATACCTTCCTTCCGTTTCCATGCTTTTTTTTGCTTTTTAAGGGGGTGCCTAGGGCTGGTAAGTTTTTTAAATGATTTTAACGTCTTTAGAGGTCTAAGGGTAACAGTAAATGTATATTTAGTAAACACCACTTGTACATTATGGTTGGGGGAAATAATAATAATAGGTAGAACATTTTTTACTCTGGTCACAAACTAAGCATAGCTTGTTCTATGTATACCAGAAACAACGATATTAATACATATTCTATTTTATAAACACCTAGACCATGCCAAAGTGTACGGAAAAACGTACTAATATTTTTTGCCATGGGTGAGAATCGAACCCACGAACTCCGGTTATAACGCCAAAAGCGCAACCACTAGTCTACGGAGGCTGTCATATGAAATATATATATATATAATTATTTTACCAAGACTTTTCAATAAATATCTAATAATATGTCCTAGTAGTTAAAGCAAATGTCGGAGAGGCAACCGGATGGCGAGTGGTATTTCGGGCCTTGGAGTGGTACAGAGCCCCTTGTATCGGCCGAATCGACCCCAAGTGGACTGGGGTGGTTTTATTTATTAACAAAATATTATGAATTAACAAAATATTATGTTCTAGAACGTGTTGAAAAAGGCCTGCAGTGCTCAACTGACGAAACCTGAGTCTTGCAGTACTATGAATGAAGCAGATGGAATATTTATCAACCTATCCCGCCGCGGTTCTGCTAATGGTAAAGTGGCGACTGACTTATTTCTATCACATTACTTTTTATTTCTATCACATTAAGGATCAATACGTTACATTTACAGATATTAAAATTATATTATTGAGTGTGCTTTTTTATATTGGAAGAAAATTGACTAATGTCTACTCAAGTTTTACTCAAGTTCGTTTGTATGTTTTTACCAAATTTCAAATCAAGATACCATGAAAGAGACAAACAATACTTAAATATTATAAATAATATCGATTTTAGCTATATTATAGCGGGTAAAACGTTTAGATAGGTAACTTTCAGAACGGTGTAGATAGAAGAAAACTTATAAAATATTGCATATAGGTTGAAAGACTTTTTTTTTTGTGAATATTATATAAGTTTATACATTTGGTTTTACTTCTGTAGTAAAAACAACATGTATAAACGTAAATAATTTTCACAAAAAAAAAACAAAGAACAAAATAAAATATCATCAGAGGTATCTATGAGACATATACCTAAACATAAAACTATGTCTTGCCGTACTAAATTAACGGTATGAGATTGTTTTTCCATTTACTGGAAATTCTAACACCTTGGTCTCTGTTGACTCCATAGAGTTATATTTATGATCCGTAAGAGAATAGAATTATTAAAATTATTAAGATCGCCTAGACTAGATAAATAGTGGGCAAGGGGCTGGTGTTAGAGGATGACCCCCCAGAAACGTAATGAAGGGTACTTGCATTTTTTTTGTGAAGGCGTATCTGACTAATTTAATTAAATTATAAAAAAAAAAAATGAAACGATACTTGAACCCTATACTAAATCCTGGCTACGCCCGTTAGACCCCCCTAGAATAGCCCTAACAAGCTCGCCACTTATTAGGTGTTGCCTCAGAATACCATCGGCGAAATGAGGACGGGTTAATCCCTCCGCTGGGTACCCTGAGGCTGTAGTTGTCGTTAGTAGGAACGGAGCGGGTAGTGACAACGGGGAATAACCCGTTTAAACGGTTCTCGGGAGCTAAACACACCCGTAATGGTATTTATTTATTTTATTTTTAAACCGGCAGCCTAGTAATACATATTATATTTTATATACACCCAGATCTTAACAAACTATACAGGAAAGCGTAGGTATTAATATATTTTTGCCATGAGTGGGAATCGAACTCCGACCACGACAAAGTCGTGTCGTCGCTAGTCCCGAGGTAGTCTGTTTTGTGAAACAAATGATTTTTTTAATTATATAGGTACTTATAAGTTATTGAACAGGGGACCTAAAAACTATAGTGTTTTAAGTCTTGCGTGTAACGAACACCTTGTTTACATATTTTATTAACGACTTATATGTACATACAATACCTACATGTTTTCGAACTGTGAATGTGAAAGTAAAACATTTCATAAGTTAGTGTTATCCTCCAAGGGAAAAAAAGTTATGCTATCTAGATAGCTATTCTATATTTATGCAGCTCTCCTAGCTTGGCAAACAAGATAGAGTTATAAAATGGTACAATATTTACTGTTAATACAAGGTTTTTTTTATTATTATTTACTAATAAATAACAAAAAAACAAACAAAATTATTTCAAAAAACAGTATTACACAATTTTATAGCACAGAGTTTTCACATGTTATGGTGTAAAACTGGTGGCTTTTCAGCTACAATGCACTATTTTAATTACACATGATAATAATTATGTTCATACTTACGTGTGTGTATGTATATATATATATATGTGTGAATATATATGCCCCACTGAAAACAAGGTTAAACAGATGATAATTTGGCCGGACCTGGGATGGGTGACCGCTTTATACAACGAGGATAAACACCGCAACAAGCTCGCCATTTCTTAGGTTTTGCCTTTAAATACCATCGGCGAAATGAGGACGGGTTAATCCCTCTGCTGGATACCTGGGGCCGTTAAATTATCTATTTTATTAACAGATAGTGCTCAACCGTTCGAAGACTGTGTAAAATGTGTACGAAGTATTACGGATGGAGTCACGTGGAGAGCATCGGCCAATGACATATGGAACCACCGACGTCCAGTCCTAGAACGTGCCCCATCAGTCCCAGGGTAAGTACATTGTATCTGCTTTGAGATAAGTGAAAGGCACTAGTAAATGTTATTTCAAACTATTAGCGGCTGATCTTATTACGAGTACGTAGTCCTTACTGACGTAGTTACGCAAAAATGACTGAAGACTAATGTTTATGATGCTTGGCTCACTCTTACAGTCCTAAAACGTGCCCCATTAGACCCAGGGTAAGTACATGGTATCTACCTTTTGGTTACGTAAAAGGCATCAGTAAACTACTTACAACTATTCCTACAACGAGTACGTTGTCTTTGCTGATGCAGTTACGTAAAAGGCATCTATGACTTCTGAAACCACCGATGACCAGTCCTAGAACATGCCCCACCCGTATCAGGCTAAGTACATTGTTTCTACCATTAGGGTTACATGAAAGGAATAGGTACATGACCTTTTAAACCAGTCACAACTAGTACTACAGCGAATAGATTTTCCTTATAGATCTAGTTACGTGAAAGGCATCTGTCTATGATTTTTGACTCGCTGTCGACTAGTCCTAGAATAAGTTTCATAAACCACGAGGATAATTTTATAAATTACAATAATACTTTGAACTGCTTGGAACAGGTTGAAAATTTTTGAACGAACTAAACCAAGCAATGTATTATATAAATTGTCATTGTAAATAACGTTTGTGTTAAGTGGAATTTTCCAATATTTATTGTTTGAAACTACCGATCGCCGTCAGCATCGGGGTAAACATATTATATTAATCTATAGATGGGTTTACACTTCTATGTCTGTAATAGTTTTATGTCTATGGTCTTCAATTATACTCGTATGTTGTATGCATTAAATGATAAAATATGAAAAGTTAAAAATACCTAACAATAATAAATTTTTTATTTATTTATTTATCTTCACATCAGGTCTCTTACGGGGTAGGCAGAGATTACCGAGCACCACTTTTCTCTATTCCTACATACTCCTTTCGCCTCTTCCACAGTCATAATTCTTCTCATATATGCACGCCGATTTCAGGCGACATTTAATGGCACCGTCTTTTAAAACCTTTTCAATATGGTCATGGTACGTGTGTTTTGGTCTCCCTCGGCCACGTTTACCCTTCACCTCGCTTTTTTATATCTGGTTCGTCTTTCATCACTCATTCTTCCTATATGTCCAAACCTGCGGAGCATACCTTTTCTCAGTTCAATGCCTATACTTTCTTTCAGTCCCTTAGTTCTCGTATTACGTCATTGCGGATTTGGTCTGTTCTTTTAACACCGCACATTCGCCGTAATGAGCGCAGTTTTATTGCATTTATTTTGCTTTCATCTTTATCCTGATATACCCATGTCTGGCTTCCATACAATAGTGTCGGGACAAGCACTGCGTTATGAATGGCAAGTCTTACTTAATTTAATATTTATTATTAATAATAAAGTTATATTCATTATTAATTACTGTACCGGCTTTGTACGGGTGTACTAATGAATAAAATAAAACCAAATTGTCCTTTTATGGCCACGTAAAATTTATATTCAAAGCAACAAAGTATATTTTCCAGCTAACAATGTAAGTAATTGAATAATCATCAATTTGTCAATTCTTGAAGATCCTACTTCTTCCGACTCACTCACTCACTCACTTTTTTATATGGATATTCTTTAACCGATTTTCTTTTCAAACGATTTGCAAACATTTTCTTCCAAACCAAAGTTGTCCTGACAATTACAAAAACAACAAAAAAGTATTAGCCAAATAGCAGCCGTATCCTATATACGTGGTGGCCGACTTGGTTAGACCTTGGACTTCAAAACAATTAGGTCCCTGGTTTGAATCCCGGTATGTATCATTGAGTTTTTAATTAAAAAAATGATGTACATTTGTTTGACAACACTATAGTGCTTCGGAGAGCACGTTAAGCTGTCGGTCTCGGTTTCACTATACCAACTTGTGAAACTATTAATAGATGGGTTATTGAGTCAAAACAACGCGACGAGCTAGCCACTTGTTCGGTGTAGACTCATACCATCAACTACGACGAGATGGGATTAAAACCCCTCCGCTGGGTACCCTGGGGGCGTCTAGGCGGTCACGGGCGCTGTAAGGCACCCGTGAAGATATAGGTGCAGCAGTTCTGAACTCGTACGTGCATATTTGAAAATTTATTTTTAGTTGTAGGTATATAAGATACCAGGAAGATTTATTATGTGGTATAGAGCGCCTAACTGAAAAGTTTACAATCTGGTCACCATTACAACATAATGTATACCATGGAGCACACTTGATAGAAAGTTTTAGAAAAGCTGTGGTGTGGTACTGCAGTGGACTGTATTCAATTAAAACACCATTTTGTTGGCACACAGATGAATTTACTCAACTTCACATAAATTTAAATTAGTTAATTAATTAATTACAAGAATAAAAACGTATACATGACAAGACAAATATTTTTTATTAATAAAAAGCAAATGTGTAGGGTAGGCGCACGTAGATCAAGGCTCCGAGCAAGAAGCATATAAGTTTGGCTCAGTGCAAAATGTGAATATGTCTGAACATACTCCCCGGCGTTGAAGTGTCTTCAAGATTCATTCTGCTTGCACCGGGAGCGGACAAATTGTGTTGAACGCCCGTCGTACGATTCCTTGCTGGGTTTTCACGTCCGCCACTCTAGCGACGCCATCTATGCCGGGAAAGACCTTTAGGATTCGCCCTAGACGCCACATCAGCGGCGGTGCCGATTTGTCTTTTATGACAACCATTGTTCCTTCGGTAAGTTTGCCATTGGATCGGCACCATCTGGTCTTCTGTTGCAGCAACGATATGTATTCGTCCGAGAATCGTTGCCAAAAATGCTGTTTTAAAAAGTCAATTCTCTTGAAGCGCTGAAGAGAGTTGACGTTTGTAGTCTCTATCGTAGGTTGTGGCACAAACATCAGTGAGCGACCGATAAGAAAATGTGAAGGAGTTAAAGGAGTAAGATCAGAAGGATCGACAGAGAGAGGTGTAATAGGTCGGGAGTTGAGGATCGCCTCTATTTGTATAAGACAAGTCGACATTTCCTCATACGTTAAATGAGATAAACTTAAAATACGCCGTAGATGGTGTTTTACGGATTTCACCGCCGACTCCCAAATGCCACCAAAGTGAGGGGTATATGCGGGTATAAAAGAAAAGATAATACCTTGTTGTGCTATGCTATCCACAGGCTGTAGTTGTAGCAATTGTGAGAGCTCGTTGAAAGTCCCTACGAATGCTGTCCCGTTATCGGAAAATATATTCCTGGGCTTGCCCCTGCGGGCGATAAACCGGTTTAAGGCAGCCATGAATGCTTCCTTAGTCAGGTCTGAAACTAACTCCAGATGCACCGCCTTAGTGGCCAAACAAACAAAAATCGAAATGTACGATTTAATTAATCGGCAACCTCTGCCTGACCGATTGGCTATCAATATTGGCCCGGCGTAGTCCACACCTGTATCGATGAATGGAAACTCTAAATGAACACGTTGCCTAGGTAAGTTTCCCATTACTGGTTGTATAGTTTTGCCGCTGTACCTAATGCATTTTGTACACGAGTGTACAGTTTTTTTTGCCAAGTTTCTACCTCCGAGTGGCCAGTATTGTTGACGCACTGTTGCTAGAAGTAGTTGAGGTCCTGCATGGAATAATCTCTGATGAAACATTTTAAATATGTACTGACTGATAGGGCATTTACTGCATAACAAGATAGGATGTTTAGTATTATATTCATAATGTTAGTTATGAAGCCTCCCGCCTACTCTAATAAGATTACACGAATCTATAAAAGGAGATAAAGAAATAAGACGATTTTTATTAGGCAAACATTTTCCTAATTTAAGTATGCCATGCTCAGTAGAAAAAGATTTTTGTTGTGAAATAAATAAAAGTAAATTAAGAGAACGATTTAGCTCGAATGTTCTAAGTAATCCGATTTCTTTTGTAGATTTATGACGGCAATTATGTATGAATCTTAGTAAGTACGCTACGACGCGTTGTAGTTTTGCAAAGTCTGAAGTAACTGATATTAACGCAGATAGCAAGTTGCTCTGATCAATGCTCTGTATATGAAATTGATGTATTATTTCAGATGTAACTGAACTATGCGTGTTAGGGGCTGAAGGCCAATGGGATTCAGTTCGCATTAAAAATAGCGGTCCGTTCCACCACAAACTAGAGTTACATAATCCACTAGCATTCATACCGCGAGACACGAGATCAGCGGGATTTAATTTTGAAGGAACATATCGCCATGTATGACTGAGAGTGTTTTCTTGGATTTCACACACTCGGTTACGAATAAATGGCTTTAAATTAGATGGCACCTTGGATAACCAGCCCAAGACGACTGTGGAATCACACCAAAAAATAATTTGATTAAATTTACATGTGAGGGAACTTATTATTTTAGTACCCAGTTTAGCTCCTAATAAAGCACCACAAAGCTCTAGACGTGGGATAGTAGTTTGTTTTATAGGCGCTACCTTACTTTTCGATACTAAAAAGTGAACACTGATTGTTAAGTCTGAACTGCTGATAGACCGAATATACGCACACGTACCGTAAGCACTTTCCGACGCATCTGAAAAAATATGCAGTTCGATTGTAGCCGGAGTGTCACACAATACGTGTCGTGGTATTTTAATTGTATTTAAAATAGGCAATGTATTTTCGAAGTTAGCCCAAATAGTCTTAAGGTCCTCAGGGATTTCTTGATCCCAATCGCATTTTAAACGCCATAATCGCTGTATTAATATTTTTGCTTCAACGATGCATGGGGAAACAAGACCTAAAGGATCAAAAACTTGGGCTACAGTCGACAAAATATGTCTTTTTGTTACCTTATGTTGAGGAATTATATTTATGGAGAATGTAAAGGTATCTTCAAAACATTTCCAAATGATGCCTAATGTTTTGCAGGATTCGTTAGCGCTTAAATTAACAAAATCTGAATTATGATTAATTTTATTAATTTGATGTAAAATTTCTAAAGAATTGGACTGCCATTTTCTTAAGTGAAATTTGGCTGACTCTAATGTATTTATAACGCTTTTACAAATATTTACTGTATCGATAATTGTCTCCGATCCTGACAAGAAATCATCGACATAGAAATCGTGAGCAATCGCTTGTTTGACTGCATCATTGGTAGTTTGATTGGCTAACTCTACAAGGCACCGAGTGGCTAAGAATGGCGCCGAGGCCGTGCCATATGTAACGGTATTTAAAGTATAGGTTCTCAGAGGTTGAGAGGAATCGAACCTCCATAATATTTGTTGCAGAGAACGCTGCTCTGGCTGAATAAGAATTTGACGATAGAATTGTTCTATGTCTGCGGTTATAACATACCTATGCTGACGGAACCTTAATAAGATTGACAGTAAATCATCCTGCACAGTGGGTCCGATCATCTGTATGTTGTTAAATGATTTACCTGACGAAGTGATGGCTGATGCATCAAATACTGTACGCAACTTAGTCGTAGAACTGGACTCTCGAAGCACTCCATGATGAGGCAAATAGTATTTATGCTGGTTGAGATTATTTTTTATATTTTTACTCATGTGTCCCAGTGAAATATATTCTTTGATAAAATCAAAATAAAGTTGTTTAAATGAAGGCTCTTTATTAAACTTACGCTCTAACGAATAAAATCTGCATTTCGCTTTATCAAAGGAATCCCCTAATGTTTCAGGAGACTCCCTTAACGGAATAGAAACCACAAAACGACCCTCTGGGTTACGCTCTGTTGTATCCATAAAGTTGCGTTCGCAAAATTGTTCTTCCTGCGTATAATTATGCTTAGAAGGAATAGTATCCAGCTCCCAGAATCTCGACAAGTCTATTAGAGTCTGATTTTCTTGTGTAAGCATGCATAAGTGGATGTTATTCGTGGTCTTGTTTATGCTACCCGAAATAAGCCATCCAAATCTAGACTGTATTAAATACGGTAAGTTTTTACCTAAATGTATACGTTGAGATCCAACAACGCTCCAGAAAATGTCTGCCCCAACTAGTATGTCGATGGAGGACGGTACGTGGAAGGTTGGATCTGCTAAGGTAACTGAACTAGGAAGGTTCAGACTGTTTTTATTTATTAAAGTGGTAGGTAACAATGCAGTAATTTCATTCATGACGAAACAATCAATGTTCACCTTATAGTCGTCGTGATAAGACCCTATCGTAAGAGAGCATGATCGATGACTACTTGATGCCTGACTATTGATACCAGTTACCTGAGAGTGTGCATGGCGAGTGCGTAAGTTAAGTTTACTGCAAAGCCTCGCTGTTACAATGTTAGCCGTGCTGCCGTTATCGAGCAGCAGTCTGGCTGGATGTGGTTTGCCACTGCCATCCAACACCTTCACCAGTGCCGTGGAAAGCAAAACGTGACAAGACTGAAAAATTGAATTTAAAGCTATATTATCTGTATTATTAATATGTTCATAATTTGAAGAAAGCGTGGGTTCTTCGTGTAGCAAAGTGTTATGTTTAATTTTACAATATTTACAATGACCTAATTTACAAGTAGGTACATGGTGACCTGGGCGTAGGCAATTCATACAAAGGTTAAATTGTTTTGCCTTTGCTGTACGCAGGGGGACTGGTAAACTTCTGAATGTTTCACACTTGTAAATAAAATGTGGGTCACTACACAATGGGCAGCTTAGACTTTTACCAGTCGTAACAACATGACTTAACTTGTGGAGGGTGGACTCTGGTTTTGGGCGATTACCTCTGGATTCCTCGAGGGTTTCCAGTAGGTCTGCGCGATTGTTCATGAAAGTCGTAAAGTTTGACAGTAAAGGTGGAGCTGACAAGTAGTTTCTGTATTCCTCCCATTGACGATTAGTAACGTTATCCAATTTAGATGCCATAAGATATATTATTAGTGTATCCCAGTGCGTGACAGGCTGATCTAAAGTGGCTAAGGCCTGTAAGTTTTTATTTGTAACATCGATCAGTGTACGTAAGCCCTTACTGGACTCCTTTTGTATGGAGTTCACGTTGAAGAGAGCCTGGACGTGATTGTTTACAAGTAGGCGTTTATTGTCAAATCTGTCGCATAGCAACGACCACGCAGCCTGGTAGTTATCTGCCTTGAAATCAAGAGACTTGATTACTAAGGCCGCGCTGCCCTGTAATGAGGCGCGTAAATAATGAAATTTATTAATTTTATCTATAGAATTATTATTATGAATTAACGATAAAAATGTATCTCTGTACTCGAGCCAATATTGATAGCAACCGTTAAATTTAGGTAGGTCAATTTTAGGTAAACGAATTAAATGTTGATTATTATTTAGTGACACTACAGTAGGTGCATCTGAACTTACCTCCAAATCCTTTGAAGTTTTCTTATTTTGTTGTTTAATTATATTCTTTGCCATACCTAACAAAGCATAATATTGGTTTTCAAATATCTGCCTTTCCCCATATAATGTCTCCGGTTGTTCAGATATTAATTCCATTTCTCCCTGAAATTCGTCAAATTCATCATATGTATGAATAAATCTATCTAAACGAGCTTCAAGTTCTGTTATTTCTAATTCAGATATATCTTTTAAATTTTGAAGGTTTGTTAAGTAGGTATTAAATAAGGTTAACTTGGCTTTTACAGTTCCTCGTTTTTTAGTCAACTCTTTGAACTTGGATTCGGTCATTATTAACTAATAAGTGATTAAGTTATAATCAAGAGTGTAAGATAAAATTAAAAATTATTAAATAAAGTTAAAAAGTAAGCAAAAAAGTTAAAAAGAAAGCAAAGTTTGATGATGATTATGACTAAGATGTTTACTAGGTATGAGTCAAAAATGCAAGCATGCAACTATGCCAAGACGTAGATAGTACTAAAAACTCTTTATTTCAAAGGTTTTTATCACTAAATAAGCTCTAAATGAAAAGCACAGCACAACATAAGTTCACCCTACTTTTATTTTATAATGCAAAAAAATGCTATTTTAACTGTCTTTAAAGTTTTCAGGCGTTTTTGCTTATGTTATGATAACTAATTAATGCAAGTTTTATATGATATTTATTATGTTACTGTTAGTATTAAGCTTTGTTTAAATGATATTATTATATATGTAAATAGATGATTAATGTTTATGATTGTATTATTAGTTTATTTATGAAAAACTATAAGCAAGAAGGTTATGATTAAAATGAGATAAGATTATGCAATAAAAATGTAAATAAACATTAAACAGCTGACTTTAAAATTAAGTTTAAGCATAGCTAAGTAGATATTTATAGTTATAAGCTACTATGAACGAAATATATATCAACTACGAGTCAATACAAAATAGATACAATGAAATGAAAATAAGAGATGATAGGATTAAATGAATTTGGCAAATGAAAAAGCATGAAGATGGGATAATGGAACGCTCTCACCGGTTTGGCTATGTGTTTCCAAATATGCCGTGACGAGGCCAATGATATCCAAAGAATCTTCTTGAGGTTTTAGTTTTATAATCCTTGTAAATAAGTTGGTGAAGTGATGTTGCAAATATCCACTGTGCGCGCTTGTGCGATCCAAGGTAGGTACTTATGTATGAGGCTGCGCCACGGGATAAATCCAGAAGTTGCTTCGACAGCTCCAAGACGAGCTTTTTTTGCAAAAGGCCTCCGTGATCTTCTCCACAAAGTTGACGTGTCTCGTTTTAGGACCAATAGAAAAGCTGTGGTGTGGTACTGCAGTGGACTGTATTCAATTAAAACACCATTTTGTTGGCACACAGATGAATTTACTCAACTTCACATAAATTTAAATTAGTTAATTAATTAATTACAAGAATAAAAACGTATACATGACAAGACAAATATTTTTTATTAATAAAAAGCAAATGTGTAGGGTAGGCGCACGTAGATCAAGGCTCCGAGCAAGAAGCATATAAGTTTGGCTCAGTGCAAAATGTGAATATGTCTGAACAGTTTTTCTAACGTAATAATATACGCTAAGCCATTATTAGTCTTATTTTAAAGTACAATCACCTTATGGAAAACCTCAAATAGCAGGATATATATTTTTTTATTTATATATTAAATTTTACAATAATATTTTCCAAATTAATTTATTTTCATTAGACATTTCCTTAAGTTCTAAAAATTGCATTTGAATGCAACATGCAGGGTGGTAAGAGAAAATAGGTCAATTATATTAATTAGGGTAAAGCGCATGCGCGGGACTGTTTTCCGCGCAGGTTTCCGCGCCTGTCTATTCCGCAGTACAGTGTTCTAGTGCAATGTCGCCCCGAACCTGTGATCCTGAAATAAGTGCGTAATTCGCACTCTGTTTTGGTAAGTCTTTTCTGTTATATCTTTATATGTATGTGTATATCTATGTCAATGTTATACCTAGCCTCTCTTCTGATCGTTGACTTAACCTGTATCCTTAGCTGTTCACTCCGATGTTTGTGATAACGTTTGCCCTTTGGCTGCGAACTATACATAATAGATGTCTGAAGTAGCCTTGCATGTATCGAAGTCGTTTATTGATTGCTAATGGGGGGCCCGTGGGACAGTTCCAGATATATTTTTTTAGGAGATAGAGATGTCGTCGTTAATATGGGCAGCATGAGGAAGCAAGAGATGCAGGGCAGGGTGGTGGAGGGGAGAGGGGGCGAGCGGTCGCTGCTGTCTCGGAGCGAGTCTACCGTCAGCCGGTGTACGCCGCACACTCCCCTCGGACCCCCTGACAGTGCCAGCGTCGACTCCAATCCAATGCCTTCTATCTATCGGTAACAGGAGACATTTAAAGCTGCTCAAGGACAAAACTGTAAATACTTACATAATGAGAACCTAGATAAAGATTTCAATAAATATCTGTAACAAGTTTTGTTATAAAACAATTGTACATATTTCTATTCAACTGATTTCAAGAAATTATTTGTTTGTCACTACAGCCGAGATAAACAAGAATGTAGAATAAATCTAAAATTAAGAATATTTAATAATTGTAAATGTGCAGAAGATCTTAATACTACGGACCAATATTCGGAATAAAAAAGTCTATATTGGTTACTGACATTTAAATTTAGTAATTTGTAATTTATATCTTGATTTGTTTAAAATAATAAGTTAAACCTAAAATAAATATTATAATAACATAAAAGAAAAAAAATACTTAAAAAATAAAATCGATAATAATAATGCCTAACAAAAAAAATTTACTAGAAATATAATAATTAAAAATTATCTGCCAGATCGCTGCCAACAGGCAAGGTCCCCAATATGCTGGCTGATTTTCCTTGTTCATGCATATACTTATTCTTTGGCTGAGGAAACGGCCAGCCCTTGGGTCCCCAGATGTTTCAGATCAGCCCTGGTACCCTAAGCACGCGAACAGTATTAAAAGAGGAACTATTTAAATTTAATAATCGTTTAACCCATAAATAATGGAAATTATAGAAACATTTTTACATTCTTGTTTAATTAAATAATCTTTGACCAAATCTCATATAGTTTTTTCCTTGTGGTAAAATATTGCGACCGCACCTCGAAGCACAGTATCGCCACAGCAGCGGCATGAGTAGGTAAATGGATATGGTACATTTGAATATAGAAGGCAGGGTTCATCTGCCTTCAAGTGTACCAAGGTATAGGTCCTCATTCCATGGCTTAGCTTCAATCATGCCGGTTCAAGGCGACGACTTCGTTCTACAAAATCCAGGTACGGATTTACATCATCATTATTGTATAGTATCCTTTCATTTTCCCTGCTTTTGTGATTTTTTTATTCTTATAGCTTTTATTGTAATAATTTATATACTTAATAAATAAATAACTGCACTTAATTTATATTAATATTTTTGTAACAATTTTATGAGTCTACACTAAAATTTGGCTTCGAACCGATTTAATTTTAGGATTTAGATTTACTTATTATTAAAATGCTTTTAGAAAAAACAATAGGTAATTAATTATGTAGATTATGTTAGTTGACACTACACTGTAAAATAATAATGTACCTAACTAAGTTCTAGCATGTGTTGGAAGTTAGAATAACTTAGACTTCACTTCTCATACTTATTACACATCATATATCAAATTATATATCATTTCATAAAAAAAAATATAAACTTTAAATAACTAAATAACAACTTCAATGTTATTTATTAAAAAAAAAGAGAGTACATCACGGATGCCTTATTACTACTACAGCTACCTATATAGTATAGACGGCCTCAGGGTACCCAGCAGTGAGATTTTGTTTCCAATTCGTCCTAGCCGATTGAATTAAGTCTACACCTAACAAGTAGCCACCTCGTCGCGGCGTTTAGATAGACTAAATAACCAATCTTACCAATTTAGTCTCGTATCTACTCGTATATAACTAAACTTAATTTATGACTTATAATTAAGTTTGTATGCGAGTCATATGCTGATAATTTTGTAACTTTTGTAAATCAATAGGTAGGAATAAGTCGACTGTTTATTCGATTGGAGAGACCCAAAATACTAAATCAAGTTAAAATTAACACAAACTTTAATGGTTTGTTAGTGTGTATAAATGGTAGATGTATGTATATGGGCTATTATTTTTTTAGAAACTTATTAATGGACCGCGACGAATAGAGGGTTACTTGTTCGGTATAAACTCAGAATTCTATCAGCTACAACGAGGTGAGAAAATGACCCAACCTTTTGTGTATATACCCTGAGAGAGTCTTGCCCCCGCGGGATCCGTAAGACGTCTGTAAACAAAACAAATATACAATAACAAAAAGTACCATATTTAAAGATGTCATTCTTAAATTGATAATGATATGTAAAATAATTCAATATGTATTAACAGAAACAAATTTTATTTGTTGATCAGATGCAGAGCGCCTATAGCATCCCTTGATTGTATGGATGATTTCAGTGCCAATTCTCAGCAGATGCTAGATCAAGGCAAGTAATGAATCAAAACAAGGTATCACGGATGAAGGACTAAAGGTATATTTTAATATTTATACTTATTAGCATCTTCCGAGAATGATTCTTCGTAGTGTAAACCTTATCAGTTAGTTTACATTAGGTTGAAACAAAAACATGTTTTAGTATATTCGTAGATAAGTAATTTCATTAAATCTTTAAATTTTAAAGCTTTTTATTAATAACTATAATTGAACTTAGTAATTTTTATTCTTGATTAGAAATAAATTATTTCAACTTAAATATTCATATTATGTACGTTTGATTGTTTTTTCCACCATAGTGTCGATAGCAGTTTATGTTTTATATTTTTATTGTAATTATTTCTCTATTAGTATATGTTGTATAACTACTTAGATAGTGGAAGTAATTTACTAAAACTGTGAAATGGAATTAAAGGTATAAAATGTAAGCAAAGAAGTGAAAATATTGTATATTTTTATTAAATACCTACTATATAGCTTTATGCCCTCAACATTATTCCCGGGGAAATAAAAAAAAAGTTCAGAAGATCCGAGACCTTTTGGGCCGCGGTTTGCTATAGTACGATTCCATTTTTTTGCGAGACTATTGTTTAAGTGATTTTATTATATAATATATTATACGATTGTGTTTTACTTTATTTAAAAGTCTAAATACATACTGTAGTTTTGTTTTATGTATCTGGTGTGTTTTTTTTTTAAATTTGATTCTTTTAGTTATATTTTTAGGGTGAAAAATATGAATAACTGTTATTGTTAGACTGAGTATAAATATGGAAACAAAAATAATATAATTAACAAAAAACAAAAAGTTTTTAAGAAACATAATATAAAACCAACTCCGCGAGCGAGTTATTGTATTGTGGGTTTTTTTGAGTAGTGATTATTTTTTCAATAATTCTAATTCACAGTTTAGTCGGTAGAACAAAATTATTGTATTTATGTTTGCTTTTTTATTAACTATACATACTACACAGATACTTAATATTTTATACTTATCTTAAAGCAATATTATACAATTAAACTAATGCGTGTGAATTTTAAGTTCAACTGTAAAGGTTGGAATAAATTAAATAAATAATCGTAATCGATATTTAGTAAAGGATATATTTATTTTGGGCCCAAAAATTTTAAATAATACTTTTATAGGAATGGATAAAAAACCCGTTTTATTAATAGACAACAAAGAATCATAGTAAAGTATTACTGGAATTTTAAATTATTGGAAATTATATGCAGATCGATATCCTTTAAATTGTTTTATATTTCACATAATATTATTTATTATTATTATTATGGTAAAAATAGAAAACATTTTAATTTAGGAACTATATTTCTATATTTACCTACCTATGTGAGTCTTTACCTGTAACAAAAACATTAGTTTTTCTATTACCTACAGTTAGTCTGGGTTCGGTTGTCTATACTATCATAATAAAAAATATATAATTAAGTAGAGCACTGGCTATATAATTTTCAGGCGTTATAATTAAGCTTAAAGACATATTTCTCAATATTCTAGTTAGACAAAACAAATATATTTAACGTGCTATAATATATATAGGTTTAAGCTTAAAATTGCATAAAATTTAATTATATACTTAATATATAATATAATTTTTGAGGGCCCATTCGCCATATGAAAAAAAAAAACTAACTCCTTTGACATATGTAATTATACAGGTGAGTAAAAACAGCGTGTTACGATATTCCGTCAACATTGCAACTTTTAAATTTGGAAAAAAAACATGTTTAATTAACGCTGTCGTGCGCATCGTACATCATTTTAATAACTCATACATAATGGATTAAGATTAATAATGCATAGAATCTGTAGTCATGAACTTCGAGGCCGAATGGACATATTAGATAATACTTTTTTTTTTATTATAACGTGTATATGCCCCGACTCACGTCTACTAAACTTAATAGTACTTCCTTCTTCGTAATTAGAAACTTTAATTAATTTGTAATATATTGTAAATATAAATATTTGTTTAGGGAATAAACGATAGCAGAAATTGTGTCATGTTAATTTGTTAGTTGCATTGTATTGAAAGATATATACCTAATAAAACACAATTTTCCACAGCACCCGATGTAACATTTTCTCGGCATATGTCAACGTATATGGGAAATCATACAAATATGCCTCCCATTGTAACTGCTGGTTTGCGTCATAGAAATTTGGGTAAATCTGGTCTGCGAGTGCCTAATGTAGGTTTGGGCCTGTGGTCTGTGTATGGGCCAAATGTCTCCGAGTCGGTATCAGAAGAAATCATCAATATAGCTTTGGATAATGGAATCAATTTATTCGATTTGTCCGAAGCACATTGTGGTTAGTAGTACTTTGATATCTGTCAATTTTCCTATCTCTGATTATAGTATATTACATAAAAGTTTATTTATGAAATTTCTAAATTAAAACTATTTAAATAATAAATATTGACACAAAATACTCTATTAAATTATTTTATAGCTAAGGCAGAAGCAGAGTTGGGCAAGATTTTGAAGAAACGAAATGTAAAGCGTACGAGTGTTATCGTCACCACAAAAATTTACTGGAGCACCAAGTAATAACCTTAAAATATACATATTTAAATATAGCAATAACCAATAATATAAATTAATATATGGTAGGTAGTCCAACACAAAGTGGCTCCAGCCTAGTGGTTAAGTCACTGCGCAACTGATAATAAGGTTAAGCAGATGACAACAGGCCGGTCCTGGGATGGGTGACCGCTTTATACAATGAGGCTATTTCATCATATACACCGCAACAAGCTCGCCACTTGTTAGGTGTTGCCTCCGAATACCATCGGCGAAATGAGGACGGTTTAAAACCGTCCGTACCCTGAGGCCGTTTAAACGGTGTTCGGGAGCCAAATAGGCACCCGTGATGGTATTATTTAGTCCAACACAATCAATATAACTCTCTGTTTCAGGTCAGATGAAAGGGGATTGTCCCGAAAGCACATCATTGAAAGCATTAAAAATTCATTAGGGCGTTTGCAACTGGACTATATTGACGTTGTAATGTTACATAAATTGGATACAGTCTGTCCTATGGAAGGTATTTTAAACTGACCTCTAGTTGACTTATCAATATTTGTGACGGAAAAATACTGATACAAAAGTAAATATTATCGAAAAATTGCAATAACCTAGATCAATATATAAATTATTTATTTTCAGAGTTGGTTCGAGCTATGACTCACGTTATTGACCAAGGATGGGTTATGTACTGGGGTACAGCACGCTGGACATCCTCAGAGGTTCGTATTTACATTAATTTATGCTATCACGCTATAATTGTTAAGTAGTAGGCAGAGAAAAATATGCACCAATTCGAACGATTACTGCAGACTTCCTTGTTTCCATCGCACACCAATTATCTGCATGACCTATTTGTACAGATGCGTTTGTTTCGGATACTCCAAGGATATTAATTATTCACATATATAATCCTTTAATAATCTAAATATATTTAAATTCTACATTTTATTTTATAAATACGTTCAAAATAATAATAAAGCTTAAATCTTCCAAAATCATTTTAAGAATTTAATTTTTTTTATTGTATTTTTTTAGATTATGGAATCTTACAACATTTGTCGCCAGTTCAACTGCATTACACCGATTGTAGAGCAGACAGAATATCACATGTTTTGCCGGGACAAGGTCGAGCTTTACATGCCTGAAGCTTACCACAAGATTGGCGTTGGTCAGTGCAATTTACCGTAACTTTTAATCACATTTCAATAGAGTATTAGTATTAATAAAACTTTTTGCAGGTTTAATGGTATGGTCGGCTATAACAACTGGAAGAGGAATAAGCCGCGAAGAGATTCCAGGATTATTTGCGAAGTCACGATTTAATAGGAAATACAGCACTTTTAGTTGGTGTGAGCAAGAAGTAGCCACAGCTGAGGTTAGTTCATACTATATATAAATATTGGTAATATTTTTTTATGAATAGATGACACACTTTGGAATATAGTGTCTTCAAATAATCTTTCAGTCTGGCGCTGATCCTATCGGAGAAGAAACAGTAGAAGTAGAGAATCAGACCGTTGAGCCACGCAGATATCCTGAGAAACTACGTGATCTGGCACATCTAGCTTCTACCATGCGTAATAACGATTATATTTATTTGACCCATAACTTAAAACAAGAGAAGACATATGCTGTACATTATACTACTATTAAGTACTCATAAATGTCAGCCTCCGTGGTTACGCTATTGGCGTTGTATCCTGGGTTTCAGGGTTGTATTATATTCCCTCTCGGGCAGAGTATAGTTTTTATGTATAATTTGCTTTAGTCAAGGGTTTATACCCAGGTAATACGTATTAGAGCTATTACTTCTTATTTATTTATAAAAATAAATTCCTGAACCACGTTGAGGTCTTTCTTAACATAAGAACATTTCACTTTTAATAATGTCACATGCCCTTTCAGTATGAAACACCCAAGGTTTAAACTATTTTCCCTGACTTCATTGTGTATATTTCCTCTACATTATTATTAATACATAACACAGGAAGAAAAATATAGTTTATTGACCCCATACTTCTTATCTCTATCTTTCGCGCAGATATATAGCTACTGCAGAATCGCTCTCATGCCTTCTATTCTGTACGAGTTAATTGTGAGAAGATAAGAAGTGAGCTGTACCTTCTACCTTTTTCGCGTCTGCTTATTTATATTATTATTGAATTGATTTCGCGAATAGTTAAATTGATATTTGCAATTTCAGATTGCACACTAAGCCAGCTGGCAATTGCTTGGTGTTTAAAGAACGAGTACGTTAATTGCCTCCTGTTGGGAGCTTCCAGTGTCGAACAGTTCAAAGAAAACCTTCATGCATTGCAGGTAAATATTATCAATTTATTAATCTTTAAAAGTGAGTATAGCATTTGGAAAGCCTTAGGGTATACAGCGGAGGAGTTTAATTTCCTCCAAGGTGTAAGGTACGATGGTATTCTAAATATTCACCAAACCATTTTATTATAGAACTCGTCGCAGTGTTTAATAAAACGATACTAAAGTTACTATTCTGAGATTTCTCATCGAAACTTTCATCCCTAGTGGTCGGGTGACATGCGCTTGCCCCATTTCAATTAAGTTGGTGAAGGTTTACTGGAATCTCATTTATAAAATGAAACTACCTTCTATATTTTTAACTCATAAAATTACGATCATGATTTATATTTAATCAAACTTTTTATTTAATTCCCTAAGGGGTTTTATTTCTGTTATGTTATTTATAAACTAGGTAGTGAATTGGTCTTAGTAAGTGAGTGTTTGACCTTTATTTAATATTTAAAGATGAGTTTCAATAAAAAAAAAAGTACTTTTGGTTGACAACACCACTATAGTGCCTCGGGGGACACGTTAAGCTGATTGTTCCAGTTTCACTATAGGTACCAACTTTGAGTCTATCCAAATACCACGACTTGTTCGGTCATCATAATCAGCTGTAGGCATCCACTACTGGACATAAGCCTCTTTTATAGATTTCCAAAAGGATCGGTTGGAAGCGGCTTGCATCCAGCGAGTTCTTGCGGTCTTAATAAGTTCTCGACTTGTTCGGTATAGACTCGGTATTACCATCGTTACGACGAGGTGGGAATAAATCCCCGCCACTGGGTATGCTGTGGCCGTCTAGGTTGTCTCGGGTGCAGTAAGGCACTCGTGGTGGTAAATCAAACAAAAAACAAGGTAAACCTAATAAAATATAATGATACCCTTTCTCTATTGTTTACAGATAGTCCCTCAGTTGACTGTAAACATGATGACGGAAATAGAGCGTCTGCTTGGTAACAAGCCAGTGCGGCCCCCGATGGTATCGACGCTGGCCATGCGGAATCAGCAAAATGCTACCACACCAACAAATCCCACCGAACCGGATCTCACTGAAATTAACACTGCTAATAACGCTGCCACTAGTAGTAACGTAAACGCTGATGGCACAGTCCGCATTGATATGACGTTAGTATCTGATTTTTGTAAAAACTATAATTCTTTAAACGCTCGTCTGTACCACCAATCAGATAAACTTATCTGGCAATTTTTTAAAATAAAGCGATTCTTATGGCGGACAGTCAAACAGTTGACGAAATAGTAAAAAAAAAACACTACGGCGACTGAAATGGTTTACTAATTAATATGTGTATATATTCGTATATATTTATAAGAGCTAAATATGTGACCTTATGCATCCACCTGGTGTTAAGCGGTTTGCAGTCCAGGAATAATAGCAACCAGCCATGTAGCTGTCGGCCGGCCCGTAAAGATATACCAATCTAAAATATTATTGGCTCACCTACTGTTATTTCAGTTCAAAAAAATATAAGTTTCTTCACACTTGTGTGACACGTCATCACAAGCCTACGGGGCGAGTCCTGTGATGATATTTCAATGCGTTGTTGTATACAAGCGCATTATGATCAAAATAAATCGGTAACTGTCACTATACCCAACCTAAGACCTGCAGGTAATTCATACCACACAAGGCTCTCTATAGAGTTGTATGCCTTAATAGTAGAAGAAATAAACCCGAAAGTAATCTGTCTATACATACTACAACAGAATTCGGAATCAAGTGCAGTACATTGTACTTCACCAGATGTTCCAGAGGCTCTACCATGACTTGTGGTTTCGTATTTATGAGACATTAATACGTGACGAATGACCAATTGGATTGCTTTATTTTTTAAAACAGGAAAACATAATGAGATCTTATTGGTAGGTCTTCACGTATTAATGTTATATTAATCCGAAGCCAAAATTCTATGTAGAGCCTCAAATATAGAATAGAACGTGTATTAATGCAGAATGTGTTATTATAGTGGTGCCACTACTTCAACCGAAGCGCCCAAGCCTGATGATGCTGAAGCTGAAGCCTCCACCAGCAAGGGTGGGGGGAGGTTTTGTTCGCTTCAGTGACTGTGGTTCTGGGGAAGCAAGAAGGATGCTTCCCACCAGGACGATGCAAAGGTAATAAGTTTTTCTATAATAAAGTATTTGGTGAAATCTTAATTTCCTTTCGATCTTTACCACTCGTTTCAGCAGTCCTTTTTTTCAATTCAATTGGGTGCAATAAAACGGAGTGTTAAAACAAAAGGGTTATATACTCGTATTTTACTGACGTTATATTTAAATAATAGAACCCTAGGCTTTAGGTGCAAATAGTTATTTCAAATGATAATAAACTTTAAATATAAAGGTAATACTAGAGGAGGTTTCTTAACAGGCTTCTTATTTAATGTGGATTAATAAGTATATAATTTTCTACTTAATATATGTGGTAGTCGAGATGAAAAATAAAACCATCGGCACGATGAATAAAAAGTCATTGCTGTGTACCCTGAGGCCGTGCAAACGGTGGGTGATGGTATAATTTTTTGATAGATAGATTTAGATATATGTTAAACATCTAATATATGTTTAACATAAATCTAAATTTTATAAAATGCTATGAAATGTGGCTTATTAAAAATGTGTGTTTATTTATTGTTGCAGGAATCAGAAAAGGACAATGAGCCTAAGTATTTCTTAAATAGCGCAGGAGAAGTTATTAAACGTTCAGGTATGTTTGTGTATTATTTATTTATCAAAATCCTAAACGTTTAATTAGCTTAAAGCATATGACTAACTTATATATGTTTTATTGTATTACAGAGGAAAATGGTGTACCCACCGTGACAGTAATTTCGGTGTCTTCAATTAAAGGTAAGAAAGGCAAAAAAGGCAAGAAAGCAAAGGCTGAGCCTAGCCGACCACGCTCTGCCTCCATTCAGCGATCTACTTCAGGAGGACAAATCTCTGGAGGACAGAATCGCCGAAGGTCTCGTTTAGACCTACCATCCCCTGCTGATGTTTAATTCCTCTATTTATAATCTTTTGGCCGCCTTCGTGTGTATGTTTCGAACTAGATGAGCGATATTCTATCGTTATTTGTAGAAAGTTTTAGGATATGACCCTGAGTTTTAGATATAGATCTCCCATTTAACTGTATTAAATTATTATATGGAAGTGTAATATAGATAATTAATATAGTGAAAAACAATTCATGTAAAAGAATTCTCGTATTTGCAGTTGCTGCTAATATAATTAATTAAATTATATTATACGAATTAATGGAAGTGAATAAAAATACAAGTTTATTCTTAATTGTAATTTATTTATGTACTGTATAATTATATGTGTAAAATTAAAACAAGAAAAAACGAATAAAGCGCTTTGAATGCGGCCAAAAGAACTAAAAAAAGGTATTGTCGTAGAATTGAATTAATACTATCTATTACTAAATAAATTATAATACTCAATATAAATATAATAGTAGAAACATACCTACTGAATGGGACAGACAGTGAGTAAGTAGGTATTTAACGCTCACTCACGGTTAGTTAGGAAAGTAGAGAATCACGAGTAGTAGGTAAAGCGATAAGAGCTGGGAATGTTGACATTATAATGTCCGTATCATGTGATAAATTTTGGAAAAAGGATTCTTAAACATGTTGGCTAAATAATAATAAAATTATTAATAGATAGTAGAAGAAATATAGTTGTTACATCTTTGTGAAGTATGATATTATGTCCTGACATATTTCATAGATTTTCTCCTTGATTATTTCTATAGATTTCGGCTCAAATTTTATTTCTCTAAATAGTTATATAGATAATCCTCACTCAAATTTTATAGATATAGTAGTGTCATAGATATACTAATATTATAGCTATGGTGAAAATATGAACGGTCAAAGGGGCATAACATTGGTTGCCATCGTATTAATAATAAGTATATTTATATAGTATCCATATAAATGTTGAAAAGTATTGTAAATAAATCTATAGATTGTCTTACACTTTCTGTATATAACTTCTTTCTTGCCCCTTACCACATGATAATTGTATTTAGCAGAGTTTCAGCATTATAGGTAGTCTCTCAGGCCTAAGACAGTAGTTCTTTAGAGTTACTTTAGCATTAAGGATTGTCCCGCGTAGAATTGTTGCATTCACACTTTATGTGTCGCGAGTCATTTATCATTCGTATTCATTCGGTGACCTCAATGTATTTGAATACTGCAATTTGTCCAGTAGTCATGCGAGTACCTAAACGGTCGCCGGAGTGCAAATAGGACAATATCGTTCTTTGCAAAGAAGCGACTGTATATTCAGTTTAAAATACAAACCAATATCTACCTAGATATATATGAGAAAATTAAGTTATTTGAGAAATTGATTCCTTTGGATGGGCTTGGTGTTGTAAGCGTCACTCAATAAGTATTCTATTACAAACACGCGTTAGCTAGCTTTAAAATTCAATTCACACGTTGTTGTTTTATTGCAATTGCAGCAATTATTGTGTCAAATTAATCCCACACTGTAGTACAAAACTTAATCATTACACATATGTAGATATAAATGTTAATTATTATAATAAAAAAATATTTATTAATTATGTAGTTATTTATTGCACAGAGTTTTATAAAACTCGAAATGTATTTTTTAAATATAAGTAAATTAAATAAATATTTTTCCTAACTATTTTATATTTAAATATACATTTACAGTACTTGGAATCAGGTCAAGTGGCAAAAAGAAAAAGATATCGATACCGTCAATTAGACTTTAATACGTTATAATCATTATTTAAGAAATATATCGTAAATCCTAGACTTTGATAGTAATATTTATTTATCTAAGTAATAAATGTAATCAAATCTAAATTCATATAATTATTATCGATAATATAATTATTTCAAAACGTATTGCATGTTTAAACTGTTATAATAATATCTTATGTATGACGGATATAAATATTTCTTAAATAGGGAAGTAGAATTATACTTAAGGCAACAATGATTTCTAAAATCAGTAAGGTAATCTTTCAATTTACTAAATTTATTATTTATTTTTAAGAGACTATATTTATTTTAATTATTAAAATCTTATTTTATAAATTACTTTTGGTGAGTCAACCATATCGGCAGGAAGTCGATTCGGTGGCCTCGTAAAAACCGATGAAGCCACAGACTAAACCCGAAACATGTCTCGGTCAGTTGACGACTTGCTTCTGTATGATTGATTAATGTCAGAGTCCTATTGTACCTGTCCTGTACTCTAAAATGTATGTTAAATGAACTATATTTATTTATTAATGTTAAGAATATAATATATATAAATTATTGTTCTTAAATACGTGTAAAATATAATATATAATATAATAATTAATCATTGATGTTAGAATTAAAAGTCACTAGACATTTACTAATTATTGTACTTATAGATAATGCTAGTAGGTATAGAATATGAGAACCAGATGCATATTTTATAAACGTGAGCATTTTAATTTACAATAACAATTTATAATACACTGCTTGATTTAGTTTGTCGATAATGAATAATTCAAACTCAACTAAGCAGTGTATTAATTTAAATTATATTATATAATTACAATTGTTACGTTAATAAAATAGGCTTCAGGAACCACCAGCTTTAGAGTAGTAAGTACAGTTAACAAGAAAGTAATACTTTAATGCAAATTGACTAATAGAAAGCACGGACAATATTTTTTCTATCTTTCTATTGGTCCTCATATTTGAAACTATAATGTTTTAAATAGTTACACACATAAAAGCTTTTATAATAAGATATTGTATGTTTCTGTAGCAAATTTTGCTTAAAAATATTTGATGTTTAATGCTTAAATAAAAACATTAAAATACAGCTGAGAAGTTTATTTTCTGAACCAATCGTTTAAAAGCCGATAGCCTCCATACACTGGTGGTTGCTGATACACATAGTACAAGCCTAGAGCTTAGTTTGTGACCAGTGCAAGGTGTGTGGCATATTTAAAAAAATCTTCGCTTCAGTAAATAAACAGCGTGCACTAAGCTGTCGGTCCCAGTATCATTATACCGACTTGTAAATCTGTTTATAGTTGCGTTATTATGTCAATCCAAAAATAGCGTTGAGCTGGGCACTTGTTCGGTGTTGACTCAGAATACCATGGGCTATAACGAGGAGGGACAAAAACGTCTTCGTTGGAGACCATTAGACCGACTAGCTAGGTAGTTAGGTTGGTAACGTACATTACATTAGGTGTTCAAATTATAAATTTCTTGCAGATCCTCCAAATGCTGGGCACATGCGCATAAAATACACAAGTTTTGCTCCTTTGAATTTCCAGCGATATTTGTTGGAAAAAGTATAGAATATTAATCATTTAGTGCTTATAATATGTAATAATAAGCACTAAACAACTGGCTTACAACAACGGCTCACAGGTGCCGTATGGCGTCCGAGACCTGATGATAGGTCTTCTCTTTCCCCTTAACGGGAAAAGGGTGACTGTAACGAGATTGTGATCTCTTAACAGTAGTAGCTGTTCGCTAACCGTTACTACGGATAGGTATTTGGTGACCTTATAATTGGTCTAAGGATTCAAGAGTGCTTGATGGTAAATCCGTATACTGCTCGACCACTCGCAGTGATCGTCTTAGCTGACGACCGATCGCGCGGTAGTCGTCGTATGGCATCCGGTGACCTCGAATGCAGAGGGGTCAGGTCCCGCATGTGTGGGTGGTTTGATGCATCTGCTCGCGAGTACCTCCGGGTAGGCAAACTATAGACAAAGTCGTCCAGTGTTACCATTCGGAGGTCATGTCGCAACGAGTTGTTGCGCATAAAATAATGCGCACCAGTTATTATGCGCAGGCACTTGTTTTTATGGTCCTCCAATTTTTTGATGTTTGCATCCGCACATGATGACCACCATGCTGGCGCTGTGAGGATGGGCCGAATATAAGTTTTGTATTTGACCAGTCTTGTGTCGATGGGTAGTCCGGATAATAGCACTGGGCGCAGTCGATGTCGCGTGACCAGGGCCTTTGCGCGCGTGCTTTTCACATGCGGCCCCATGGTGAGTTTTGAGTCGATTTTCACATCGAGGTATATCGCAGTAGAAGACCAGTCTACGGATTGACCACAAAGCGTGAGAGGGAGCAGAGATCGCAGCCTTGTCACATGCTCCCTCCTCTGATAATCACTGCTCGTATCTTTTTGACATTGACCTTAAGTCGCCAAGCTGACAGCCAGGCGGAAAGTTGATCAAGCTGTCACTGCAAGTATTTCCCCGACATTCTCAGATCCCGAGAGAACCCAAAGTATGCGGTGTTGTCAGCATATAAAGCCAGCTCGACATTCGTCTCGGCCAGTGGAATGACGTCGGTGTAGCAGAAGTAGAGGACAGGCGACAGGCAGATGCCTTGCGGGACACCAGCCGCGATGGGATGCATGTTAAAGCAAAGACCTTCCACAGTGACGTGAAAGCTACGGCCCTCCAAAAAGGAGGCCACAACCCGCACTATCCTGCGAGGTATGCTAGTGTTTGAGAGTTTGAACAGAAGCCCGCCATGCCAGACTTTGTCGAACGCCTTCTTCATGTCAAGGAATACCGCACAGGTGAAGTGACGCCTGTTAAGGACCACAGACAGTCTGTGCACTATTCTTGTCAATTGGAGAGTAGTACTATGCTCCCCTCGCTGGACTAGGGGGACCGAGTCCTTTTTGTCGCCTCGGATCGTTAGCTGCAGGCCGGAGCGTGGTGGGCAAGGAAGGGGTCCTGGCTACGGTTATCAGAGCTACTGTACCGGCAGCCTTGTTTGGGATCCCTGCGAAAGACGGGACAGGAGATGTTGTTGGCGGTATGCTCACCGCCACAGTTGGCACAGGTTGGTGGATCCTCGCACGGAAGTGGGCATAGTCTCTACCACGAATAGAGGACACCTCGGTTGGGGAGCCCTGTTCGATCCCGTTGGGGGTACGGAGGTGTCCATCTCGGCATCTCCAGTGCTCGGAGCTGAAGGCTTCGTGCCAATGGCGGCGGCATACGAGATGGCTCGGGTACCTGTATCCACGACTCGCCCAAACCTTGTGGGACGAGTTGAAGCATCTGGTGCGGAGAAGTCGGCGGGGCAATGGTAGGCTTTGCCTCAGGTGGGACAAAGCTCGGGTCCGGCAGTTAGCGGCAGCAGTTTACGCGGTGGTAGGGCGGGCGGCGCTGGTATGCGGCGCGGTTGTCTTGCGGCGGTTGAAATGCTGGAGCGGGGGTCCCAGGGCGGGCGCGGCCTGGATCCGCGGATCCAAAAGGGCTGCGAGTACCCCGACGCTGGAGTTGCGGGGGTGGTGTCGACGGCCGGACCGAAGGATATAGTCTCAACGAGCTCGGCGATCGCATCCAGTAACAGGCCTGAGGAGCGGACTCTTTCCAGCAGGAAGGACTCCGACACATCTGCTGCTACATGGGATGGTGGCAATGGAGATGGCGAGGCTGGTCGCGGCGGACAGCCGTCCCATGCTTCGTCCATGGTTTTGGACTCCTTACAGGAGGAGACGCGGTTGTGTCACTCGCAACGTAGGCAGGAGCGGCTCTCAAGGTGGGGATAACAGCGAGCGGTTATCCTGTAACACGTCCGTGCGCTGTGGACAAAGTGATGGAATATGCGTCTGAGACCGCTAGACGGCCTTAGGGTACCCAGCTTTGTTCCCACCCCATCGCCACCAATATTTTTTTGTTTAGAAATAAATTGTTTAAAATTTCATTTTAAATTGTAAAAATAAACTGTTTATTATAAATGAAAAAAATCTCTACATTGATCTGATTAAAAAAGAAATAGCGGGATAAACTCTAAATAATCTATAGAACAATAATCTATTGTTTTTAAAATTCATTTCTGTCTGTTTGTTTGTATATCGGGGCATCACTTAAAAACTACTGGACCGACTTATATGCGGTATTCTTTATTGAATAGATATTGCTTTATGGGTAAAATAGGGTATATTTTTTTTCGATATACTCGTATATACAGGAAGTTCAGTGCGAGTTTGTTTTAACATTAATCTCACTGCATGTGCAGTTTCAAAATAATAATTTGAATTAAGTACTTTAACGTGGTGGTCTAGTTGGTTAGACCTTGGACTTAAAAACACTTAGGACCCTGGTTTGAATCCCGGTGTGTACCAATGAGTTTTTAATTTAAAAAAATATGTACATTTGTTTGACAACACCACTATAGTGCCTCGGAGAGCACGTTAAGCTGTCGGGTTATTAAGTCTATTCAAAACATCGCGACGAGCTAGCCACTTGTTCGGTGTAGACTCATACCATGGGCTACGACGAAGTAGGATTAAAACCCCTCCGCTGGGTACCCTGGGGCCGTCTAGGCGGTCTCGGGCGCCGTAAGGCACCCGTGATGATACATACAAGTACTTTAAATAATAATTGATTAATGAACCTGTAAATGATCTGGCCATTCTGTACCAATAGGCAATAAATGGACCTACACTGATTTAATAGACTAAAATAAGATTACAATTACATACAGAGTTGCAGCAATTGCCAGAGTGACGTTTTTGTCGGTTTGAAGCGGCAAATCCTGTCGCCGCCGGTAACTGTCCAATTAGTGAATCTTATCCAGGGTCCCCCGAGACCCGCAATCCTTACGGTTAAATATAGCTCATATCGTTCAGATCCGCCTAACAAAATAGGTCCACTGCACGTCGAGATGGAAATTACGTTCCAGACCGCTCAGTCGTGTTTCGCTACTAGACTTCGTATAACCTACTTAGAAGATGTACGAGTATTTCGATACCCTGGACTATGCAGTCTTCGGGACCATGTTGGCACTATCTGCTTTGATTGGAATATATTTTGCTTTTTTTGCGCGACAGAAACAAAATTCCACGTCAGAGTACCTTATGGGTGGCAAAACCATGGGCATGTTTCCTATTTCCATGTCCCTAATTGCAAGGTAAAGTATTGATTTGTATTTACTACTAATTAACTTTAACGCCATTGGAGTCATAACTACAGCCTGAATTACTATAGCTTATACGTAACGACTTCATAAAGTCGTAACGCTTAGGCAAGCTGAGGCTTTAGTGGTTTGTTATCCTATAAACAATACTATTCATATAGATATTTAGGCTAACTAAATATCTTATTTTTCGATTCTTTTAAACAATAAATTAGTATAGACTATTTTATTAGGTTATATATTTAAACTTCCAACAAGTATTTTTAATTTAATAATGTTTACAATTATAATTATAATAATAATATGTTTAAAACACTTTAAAGGGTGTTCTTTTACCCATATTAATATTATATAGAGAAAAGATTTAATTGTTTGTTCCTTATAAACTTAAATAACATGGGGCTGCATTTAATTCGATCCCATTTAATTTAAATAAAATGGCGGGGTACAGCTAGTTATTTAAATTATACAATGTTCGTGTATTAGTTAAGAACTCGTGAAAAATACATATTATATAAAAGATATATTAAAATAACAACTGGTGATCCTCTGAGCAAGGAGTACCTCGTTCAGTGGATCAGCATTGCTATTCAACGGGGTAACGCCGCTAGTGTACTTGGTACCCTACGCCCATTGTCTCATTTTCAAAAAAATATATATAGTAATTAATTATTTTTATAGGTTTTTTTATTGTAGTATTTTATTTTATTTTTGTTTATTTTATTTTTTAATTATATTTTTGAGTTAAAACGAAAAAACGTTTGTAAAAACGATTTGATCTACAATATAATTAATACAATAGATATATATATAGAATAGATAGTCAGACTATTTTATTATATATTTCTTAAATAAATAATAAAATAAAAATCGTTTATTTGCAAAAATATGTCACAATAAGCTGGTAGGTATTTTCGACAAGTTTAACATATTTTACCGCTAGCGGTGTGCAAATGTTTTACACATTTTTTATGAGTGATAATAGTATATTTATTTACACAATAACTATAATCCTACTTTTACACAGTATAAATTATTCAAAATCTATAGTATAACAATAATAACAGTTAGAAATCATTTACAAATAAAATTTAATAATCATTTAAAATTCACATTCAGCATTCAAAGCAATATATATAAAGCAAGGCTTTAAATTTATTTAAATATTTGACAATTATTTATTTGATATTCATAGTTGGTATGGCATTAATAGGTATAACAAGTATTTATACAATTTAAAATTTATAAAAATCATTAAAATTATCATTTAGCATCCAAAGCAATGTATATGCTTGAAATTCTTTCACAAATTTTCATTCCATAAATTAATATATACAATTCATATTCAATATTTAGTTACTCATAATTATTGTTTGTATTATTATAACATTTATATTATATTATTATTTATAAAGAAAACGGAGGTAGTATACATTCAGAATTACAACATTTTACAATCGAGGTCAACTATAATCATTAGGAACAAAAAAAAAAAAAAGAAAAATAAAATAGACAAAAAAGAAGAATTCTTTAAAACATTTCTTTAAAATTTTTCATTTAGAAATTCTTTAACAGTGTAGTAATTTTTATTTATAAGCATATTAAATAATGTTTTTTGATAATAAATAATCGTTTAGTGTGTATAGTTTTTATTTACAATAAAATAAAATAAATATATCAGTCCGTGTTATGTGGTTTTAGGTTGCCACTAAACGATTTAACTGGTGCTCAGGCGCCTTTAACTATATGGGTGTGATTCAAGAATGTTTTTCTTTCGTATTGATTTCGCACCGCAACAGTTACATTGTAAATGACACATGATTTTGATATATTTTTCCTCTTATATGTAGTTACATATTTATTTATTTTCAGCTACATCTCGGGAATATCATTATTGGGATTACCTGCTGAAATGTATACCTATGGAACCCAGCTATGGACTATTGTGCTATCGGAATGGGCAGTTTCTTTGACCATAGCAATAGTCTACTTACCTGTCTTTTATAACTTGCAAATTACTTCTACTTATGAGGTATGTAAAATATATGAAAAACAGGGTTAATTACAAAAATTAAAAAAATACTTCACGGGGCCTTGCGGCGCCTCAGAAAACCCTAGTGGAGGGGTTTAATGATCAACCGGTCGTAACTGATGTTATTCTGAGTCAACATCTAACAAGTGGGAAGATCGTAGACTTCGCGGTGATTGTAGACAATATTAAACAATTGTAAACAGTTTTACAAGTTGTTAAAGTGGAACTGGAGCCAACAATGTAACGTGTTCTCCGATGCACTATAGTGACACTGTTGTCAAATATATGTACTCGTACCTACTTAGATTTTTACATAAATCTATTCTTGGTTTATACTCGTGAGCTAAAAACTGAAATAAAAAAAGACTACTATTATAGTAAATGTTCCATGTTAAAGATACATTTTAATTATTAATAATATTTTGTCGACTTTTTCTATTTATTCGTACTACAATAGTTTTGTATGATTATAGCGTTGTTATTCCAGTTAGTTCTGTGAAAATAAATGAAAATAACATTTTTATATTAAAATAATTTTACAGAACGTTGATCATTGCAGAAAACAATATGTACCTACTTACATCAGTACCTACTGTTTATATTATCTTTATTAATCGTAGGAAGGTGTACATATATTTTTTAATACCTTCATTCGCCACGCAATAATGTCTTGAAAATAATTGTCGGCTCATACTCATTATAGTGACGGAAATGCATTACCCTTTCATAGTAATAAACACTATTCATTTGTTTAAGTTAATTGCTCATAGAAGAGTTATTTTTTTATCATAATAATGGTTTTACTTTCAATCACAATACATGATATTAATCACAACAATGCAATTATTGTAATTGTACTTTTACTTTACATTAAATATCATCAATAAGTTTATTTATATACGTGTTAAATTGTGCATAATAATATTAATAAATACTTTTAATTGATTGTTTCATTTAATAAATTACAGTTATAATCGTTTTTTTTTTATTATTATGCATAATCTGCCTTTCTACTAGTTAGTAATTACTAATATTTATAGTTTGTAGTTAATAATCATGTTATTATTTATTCAAGAAAAAAATAAATAAAAAATAAAATAAAAATATGTACATTTGTTTGGGTTATTGAGTCTATTCAAAACATCGCTACGAGCTAGCCACTTGTTCGGTGTAGACTCATACCATCGCCTACGACGAGGTGTGACTAAAACCCCTCCGCTGGGTACCCTGGGGCCGTCTAGGCGGTCTCAGGCGCCGTAAGGCACCCGTGAAGATATGTATGTATGTATTTATTCAAGGCATATAATTTATTGTAGAAAAATTACTTTGATAAATGAAACTTATTTGCTGTTACTACCGCTACAGTTTCCTTTTTTAAACCAAAATGATAGTAATCAAGGGATTAGGCCTACATCAAGCACTGAACTACAATTGAGCAAATTAATGGTTTAGTCACATTTATAGTATTTAGAAAAGTAGAAAGATATATCTTACTTATATTTGTGGTTCGTGCATAAAGTATTCTGCCGATCCATGTGAATACTTTAGTGAATAAGTGGCAGTGTATAGTCGGGTTGATGACCAAAATTCTAGCTGCTCAATGACAGTAATTAATATTTTTTTCATATTATAAAAATTATAATAGAATTAATATTTAAAAAAAAATCGAACAATATACCACTTTATATATTATAGTGGGATTAAAGAATAATTTTACCGAGTCTTTCTAAACACCGCGATAAGATCGCCACTTCTTTGGTATAAATATAGCGTAACTGCAACTCCTCTTCGGCGGGTACCACCTGTGGTAATTAAAAAATAAATATTTTTTTTTTCTTTTACAGTATTTAAAACTTCGCTTCAATAAAAATGTACGATTATTGGGTTCCATTATATTTATCATTAAGATGATGTTGTATATCCCTATAGTAATATATGTACCAGCTTTAGCATTTAGTCAAGGTAATTCTATGAAAATAAAGGTTTTTTTATAACTAATTTCTTATTTTTATTATGTTTTTTTATTTCGTTTCAGTAACTGGAGTTAATCTTCATTTAATTACTCCTATAGTTTGTATTGTATGTATATTTTATACGACATTGGTAAGTTAAAATAATATTTTTTTACTTACGGCATTATATAATAAATATAAAAATATTTGTGCATAACATATTGCCCTGGTTACAAACTAAGCTCTAGGCTTGTACTATGTGTACCAGAAACAACGATATAATACATATAATATATTATATTTTATGAACACCCAAACCATGACAAACTGGACAGAAAAACGTACTAATATTTTTGTCATGGGTGGGAATCGAACCCACGACCTCCGGATACAACGCAAGATAAGGCGCAACCACTAGTCTACGGAGGCGGTTATATGATAAAAAACCATGTTTTTTTACTAATTAATAATCATTTGATTTATATTATTTAAGTAATTCCATTTATATAACACATTTATATTGCAGTGTAAATAATTACTTAAACACACTTTAACTTAGTTTTTTTTAATAATGAAAATAGTATGTGACCTAACAGTAGGTACTATGGTTATATTTTTACTCAATGACTTTTTTACATAAAATTATATTTTTATACAATCTTAAAAAAAAAAAAGTAAATAAAATTTATTCAAATTCGAAAACGAAAGGAGACCGACTAAAATATGTCTATAAAAAGAAGTAGTATGGTCTTAAAACATTATTAAAAATTCATGGCTATATTTTAAACGAAATTTACATTTAATTCATTTAATATTTTGTGGGGTTCGTTTTCTCACTTTATTAGTAAGATATTGATTACCGTTTGAATTATCTATCATGAGACGCAGTAATGTACACCCCGACAATGTTCGCTATCCGAAACTGAAAACTATAAATCCAAATATTTTATTTTTTTACTTATAATACTGTAATACATACCCATTTCTCTAATTAAAATAATACGGCCTCATATAACATATTGGGTTAAACAAATACATAAAACATACGAATACGTTAACAAGTAGTCGCGTTTTTCTAGTCTGACAGGCTGAGTTGGGGTGCGTACTATTCAATGAGTACACAGATTAAAAAATATATATCAGCAATCAATCAAACAAAACTATAGACTGGCCACAGAGAAATAGGAAGAGTCTGTAGTCCTTTCGTAAAGTCATTTATTTTTGGTTTTGTTAAGTTAATTATCTTTCTTTCGGGTGTCGAGTGGAGTCTTCGGATTTCGCCGCCCACTTTCTTGTAATTTCAATATCAAGATAATGGTAGGGACATAGCTCGGAAAAAAAAAACATTCGAATAGGCTTATTTTTTACCAAATTTTAACACAAAATACAAAATTTAACCAACAAAAATCGCCCTTATGTACTTTTGTTAATGTTACCTATGTACTTAGCCTTATTTTTTAATAATTTATAACAGTCTTTAAAGGGGCGAATAATTCAGCGATTTTGATAAAAACTAAATTTGCATAATTAGACTTTTAAAAAAATCAACCGAGAATCGAACCGGTTGATTTTGGAAATTAAATATCATCAACTTACCAGGATTTATTGCACCAGCCGATAGTGTATGGTAGAAAGTAACTTCAAACGGCAAACTAAAGGTAATTAAATAATTGCTAATTATTAACAAAATATGTCTAACGTTATATTTTTTTTCAAAATCAACCGGTTAGATTTACCGGCTACAAGAATATTTTTTTCCAAAATCAAATAATGTAGTTTTAGTTTTTATCAAAATCTGCCTCGAGACTCCATTGAGCATTTTTCGCAATTCCTTGAAGTTTAAGATTTGCCTTTGTAGGCCCACTTGACGAATTCACCCTGTATGCTATACACTGTATACCATTATACAATTTATATAATTTGATTAGGTTTTTTTTAATTATTATATTTTAGTTTTTAGTACGTACTTAAAATATGAATTGTTACATAATTAATAAAAATATGTAATATATCCTATTTACAAAATGTACTTTTTCGAAACATTAAAAATACGTATATTCAAATTATAATATTATTAATAATATAAACTATTGGCAAAAATAATTAAAGGAGTGACCAAAACCAATCCTCTTTTACATAATTAATAGAGACATTATTCTTGGTTCACATAAACTAACATGTATCTAATAGTGTCTAATTTGTAGCTATAAAGGAATATAAACTTATTTGTATACGGATAATTGAATACTATACACATATTACATAGATTATAAATGTTAATAAACAATTTTCTGTCGAAATATTAACATTAATTTAGAGGTAGGTATAGCTTATTGCGGGTTTTGAACAAGAATGAATGATAAACTCAAGAACAGGGTGCAAGTCACATTATAAACAACATAACATAATATGTATAGGTAAATCATAGAAATATATTCTCGTCTAGTTGGAGTGGTATAATTTTCCAATTTAGTGTCCGAGCTAAGCCCATTGACCTCTTTAGGTACGATTTTATTATTGCTACTGGCTAGTGCCTGCTACATCGTAAGCTCATTCATTTTAAAACAAAAAATCTATTTTCTTCTGATTTTTAATATATTGTTAAGGTAAAGTAAACATGTTGACCATGGCTATTATAACCGCCATTCATAATGTATATTAAACCCGGATTTATGCGTATATTTTTGGGTTTTAGTAATCACTGCAGTTGCCAAAAAGGTGACATAAAATAACAACTTTAACGAAAAAAATATTTCTCATTCTTTGCATTATAGAACACTTTTTTCTATCTTGTGAATTTTAGAACTTTTCCTAAGTGATCTTTAAAACATAAACACCTGTATATCTCCATCCCCTGAATGTATATCTAAATACATAGAATTTACCCTATTTTTATCCTATTAAAAAATATATATATTGGTAGTTTTATTTAAGCATTTGTCCCTTAAAGTGTGAAACTGTTCATTGATCTGACAAAAAAAGGCAAGTTAGACTCTAAATAGGATATAGATAATCAGTGTGATTATTTGTTTATACACGCATCACTTAAAATCGACTAGACCGATTTATATGCGGAGATTTTTTCTCCATTGGCTATTAGCTCTGGCGGTGAAATAAGTATAGATATTATATTTCGATATACGAACAAGCATTTTAGATATACAGGTATTTGAATTTAGTTTTTTTTTATAGTTTAAAAATGAACCAGGTAGTAAGAATATTATAGTATAAAGCAAATACGGGTTTATTAAAATTACCTAAATTTGCATAAATTTATTTTCGAAATAATATTAACTTTATGAGTTATTTTTCAAAATTTGAATAAAATAAAATAAATAATTAATTATAAATTAAATTATATTTCCCCACAAATAAGACTTTCCTAACGCGTATTAAAAAAAATATATAATGGTCACCTTAAAGATACTAAGATCAACTACTGTTCCAAATTTTAATTTTCCATTCAACCGGTTTTTAAAATGACAGACTGAGTGATCCGATAAGGGTACCGTTATTCTATAAAAATGTACCCTAAAACTTAATATTGGATGATGTTATCATAAAACTCTACAAGAATAATAAATATAATATTGATTTCCTCATTTTCAAGCAGCTACTCGCATAACAATCTAGGGGTAAAAGCGCCAATATTCTTGGAAAACAACAACTTATTTAAAGGTTTACTTTAAGTATTCTTATATTATTTTTAGGGTGGTCTAAAAGCAGTAGTCTGGACTGATACGCTACAAACAGTACTAATGTACTTTGGTGTGATATTCGTATTGGCATACGGTACCTGGCACATTGGTGGGGTCCAAAGAGTCATAGATATCAACAAAGAAGGCGACAGAATAGAATTTTTTAAGTATATTATATATATTGTTTATAAATCATATGATTTTTCAATTTCATTCGCTTATTTTTACTTCACGATAAGAATTCTTTGCGAAACCATTTTATAATCTAATATAGCTTTTTTTCATTACGATCGCTTTTTACTATTACAAGGGTCATACAAGTATATTGCGGCCAAAATTCATGTTCATAAAAAAAAATAACTTCTATACTTTAAGTTGTATCAGTTAAGGGACGTTTGGCCCTTTTCACCAAATATGAAATAAAGAAAGAAAAAATGTGACAAACTTTCCTTAAGGAAAAGTTGAGGATTCAACTTAGAGTATCGGGGTATCCAGGCCATAAAATCAGTTAATTTAACCGTAATTAATATCGTCCTAAGGCTTTAACAGTCAATAAAGGAGGTGAGGATATCTTAAGAAATATCAAAAAGAAACTTGCATATGACTTTTATTAATTAACAGAATTTTATAACCGATCTTTTATACTCAATCCATACTCTACTTTACCTATGTCTCAGGTATATGCAAGTGAATACATCTCTAAATAGTATCTGATATCATGTTGTCAGTAAATTCATAATATGCCTATCTATTGGGAAAATTTTATAACTGAGTATAATTTATGTAAATTCCTAGGGATTTAAAAAAAAATACTATTTATCTATAATTCCTCATTTTCCTACCGCCGACTAAGTATAAGTATTCGACATCATTTTACAATCGATTTCAGCAGAGAATGAAGATGTACGAGTATTTATTCAAAAATCTAAAACATCGTAAACACATTATTAAACTATTTAAATACATTTTCAGTATGAACGTAGATCCCACAATAAGGCACACGTTTTGGTCTACGGTTTTTGGTAACTATTTTAGTTGGCTTGCTTCTTGTTCCGTCAACCAAGCCATGGTACAAAGATGTCTCGCTTTATCTTCTCTCAGACGAGCTAGAATGTAAGTAAATTAAAAAAAAATACTTTATTAACTCAAAAAAGTACATAATTTTTTGGAACCCTGTCTCCCGTGCTAGCTGAAGCTGTGACTTTTGGTTTCTTTTAAAAATTAATTTCCAATATATTATGCCAAGGGGTAATTACACTTTCCTTTTGAAGTACATATATAGTAACATATTATGCCAAGGGGTAATTACACTTTTCTTTTGAAGTACATCTATTGTAACATATTAAGCCAAGGGGTAATTACAATTTCCTTTTGAAGTACATCTACAGTAACATATTATGCCAAGGGGTAATTACATTTTCCTTTTGAAGTACATCTATAGTAACATATTATGCCAAGGGGTAATTACACTTTTCTTTTGAAGTACATCTATTGTAACATATTTTGTCAAGGGGTAATTACAATTTTCTTTTGAAGTACATCTACAGTAACATATTATGCCAAGGGGTAATTACACTTTCCTTTTGAAGTACATCAATAGCAATATATCATGCCAAGGGGTAATTACACTTTTCTTTTGAAGTACATCTATAGTAACATATTATGCCATGGGGTAATTACAATTTCCTTTTGAAGTACATAGACAGTAACATATTATGCCAAGGGGTAATTACACATTCCTTTTGAAGTACACCAATAGCAACATATTATGCCAAGGGGTAATTACACTTTTCTTTTAAAGTTTATTATAGTAACATATTATGCCAAGGGGTAATTACACTTTCCGTTTAAAGTACATCAACATATTTAATGAAAAACGTTTTATTTCAAAATCCGAAGAAATATCACGTATTATGTGGATACAGTAACATACGAGCGTCCGACACACGCACACTATGTTATGACTGCCATCCGCGTCACAGATACATTCATTCTCTACCCCTAGAGGTTTTAGTGGTTAGGGTAACCATAAATTTATTACTACTACTATAGCTTTTTTTTGGCATAGTATGATAAAAGATAAAATATACTTTTTTTTTCTCCCTAACGAACATTTTTAGACTAACATCATATATAATAATAATATAATAATATGTAGGACAATTTACACATATTGCTCTGGTCATAAACTAAGCTCTAGGCTTGTACTATGTGTACCAGAATCAACGATATAATACATATTATTTTTTATAAACACCCAGACCATGACAAACTGTACAGAAAAACGTTACCTACGTTTTTCTGTATTCTAATATTTTGTTGCCATGGGTGGGAATCGAACCCACGACCTCCGAATACAACGCCAAAGACGCAAGACCACTAGTCTACGGAGGCTGTCAATATATACTTTATGTTTAAATCATTCTTTGACGACGATAAAAAAAGTTTTTGTATCTAAAGTATGGACGCTAGCGCCACTGTACTCATCTCACTCGGAAATAAATAGATTTGTCGGGATTAAATAGATTTGCTGATATATTTCATAGATATATATTGAATGTTTGGGAATGTAATATATATTTTTTTTAAATTTCAGAACGATCTTCATAATGGCAGCTGGAATTTTCATAATAGTATCTTTGTGTTGTTACACCGGTTTAGTTATTTACGCTAACTTTGCCCACTGTGATCCGCTCACCACTGGTGCCATAAAGAAAAGTGACCAGTTATTACCCTACTTCGTTATGACCATAACAGGGTCAATACCAGCTTTACCGGGAATATTTATGAGTGGAGTCTTTAGTGCAGCTTTGAGGTAAGAAATGATGTTTTATCTACCTATCACAAATTTTTGATAAACCGTTTTTTTTAATTCAAAACTTGTGGACATACTAGTGGTTATTGTGTACCGTGCGCAGGTGGTGAGCTAGTTGGGTATCCCAACTAGTTTGGAGTGTAGTGCGATCTAATTGTGTCACGAATGCTATTAACTTTTAAACTTAGGTAATTGATAACTTTAGTTCCTAATGTAACGAATATCCTATGTATTAAGGTTTTTATATATAGATTTTTTTAAATATACATATAAAATTTATTATTATTATTATATGTCATATTCAAATATCCGGTTGATCTCATTTATTTTCTATAAAACATTATCATTACATAGTTATTAATTGTTTTAGTTCAATGTCAACGGGTTTGAATTCAATGACCGGTGTCATATTTGAAGATCTCATCCGACCTGCATATGGCAAACCTATATCTGAGAAAACAGCAAGTCTTATTATGAAAATCACAGTTGTAATTATAGGTAGGTATTTTTTTAGTATTCGCCATAATAACTAAGTAATAATTGAAATAAAATACTTTATATAAAACGCTAATAAAAATAAACTTATTTAAGACTATAATAACTAAGGTAACTGTCGCAGCGCTGGTGGGCGATTCTCGCGCTTTCGAGATTCATCTCGATTCGAGATTTTTAAACGAAAAATGACTAAATATGTCAGTTTTCGTTCAATATTTATATATTTTTTATTTATTAATTAATATTTATTATTTATTTCGTTTAATCTATACTAATCTATACTAATATAATAAAGAGGAAAGATTTGTATTTTTGTATTTTTGTATGTTTGTAATGAATAAACTCAAAAACTACTGGACCGATTGCAATAATTTTTTCACCATTAGAAAGCTGCATTATTCAGAAGTAACATAGGCTATATAATATCACGCTAGGTCCTATAGTTGTGGAGCAGTAACCAAAAATGTTTTAAAAACGGGGGAAAAGTATCGTTTCTGAGGCCTTCCGTGGCGTGCGCTGAGCATATAGTTAAAGTTATACAAACCTGTGCGAAGCCGGGACGGGCCGCTAGTGATTGATATTTTTGAACGAAAAATGGCATATTTAGTCATTTTTCGTTTACAAATCTCGAATTAAGATGAATCTCGAAAGCGCGAGAATCGCCCACCTGGAACCGTTTCTGCGTTAAGCACGTTTGAGCGAGTCGGCAGTATACTTGTGCGCGAGTAACCAGTAAAATTTTGTTTAAGATTATAATATTTCGTACTCTTTTGACTATTAAGTACACTTATTCAAGTTTTTTTTAATATATATTTTATAGGAGCCTTTTGCGTGGCATTGGTATTCTTGGTGGAACACATGGGTGCATTAATTCAGGCAGGAAAAAGTTTAGCTGGAATAACTGCTGGCAGTCTACTGGGACTATTTTCTATGGGACTCTTTATGCCTTGGATAAATTCTACGGTAAATTTAAACTTTAGTAAATATTACATTATTTAATAATACACGCAAAATGTAACAGAAACGTTTTCATATATATAAATATATATATATTTTATGGGGGGTAGAAGATGCGCCAAATATAATGGACGATCATACTAGTATATCGTCATTTTTGGTGTTGTTATGAGAAATAATGGAACACTAAACTTAATGACTCAACTATCTGCATGGAAAATTATAAATAGATTTACTTTCAAAAAATAAAAAAAAAACAAACAAAAACATATGCCATAGATATTTTAAACAATAGTACAGTATGCAGAAACCAAGTCATGTTTTGTTTACATTTTAATTTTCGGTTTTAGACTGTGGTTTGTATAACCTTTATTTCTTCATACCCAGGTTTAGTAACCAACTATGTTAAAACTCTAATGCCTAAAACTACTCATAATGGTCATACACTTATTTGCTTAATATTATAAAAAAGAAACAACTGTTAAAAAAAACAAAAAATCAAATGCTGTTTTTATTGTTCAATATTTCTTTCAAAGGATTAAATAGTTATTGCAAAAAATATATCTTTAAAATAAAAATTTTAGGCTAATATTTTTGAGTACCTACGTTACGTTGCTTGTCTGTCAATTTTCAATGTCACCAGGTTTTGCAAATTGCATAATATCGGTTAAAGTTTAGCTTAGCGTTGTGCGCGTAATTATCCCGCGCCTTATTTTACTGTCAATATTGCAAAGCCTACTCAATATGTTCCATCGGTTTTTATTTTTGTAATATTTTAGGGTGCCTTAGCTGGAGGAGTGACATCAACAATATTAGTGGGATGGATATCTCTGGGAACACAAGCGGCTATGATCCGAGGCGAAATTCTGATCAATCAAAAACCAGTATCTGTATCAGAATGCCCAGCAAACGTCACTATTTACACCACACCCATGCCGGACCCTAATGCTGTGGAATTTGACAGGTATTTTTGCATTCATCGAGTATAATATACGTTGTAGTGGTAATGGAGTATTTAGTTAGACCGTCTTGTTTTGAGAAGGTAATAAAAAACTGTTCACAGATTTGATAATTTAATATTAAAGATATAATAAGTCTAATAGTAGAAACATTTGGTAAAGAAATTGACAAAGAAGAACAGATATCGTGTAAATTTTGAGAAAAATATGCAACATAGGTATATTATAAATAGTTGACTCTAGCTAAGTATATGTTGAACACATAAAAAATGCTGCGATTCATCATTATTAAACCCAATCTGTTTGCAGAAGCCTTAACTGAATTTATGAAGTTAAACTTAAAAAAACATTATTTTTTGTTCTACTCTATCTATCTACCACTCCATCAAACGTTAATATTTTCAACGAATCGGGGAAAACCCTCTTTTACAGCCAAATTTATTGTTATTATTTTTTAATACTCTTTGTTTTCTTTTTCTTTAGGTCAGGGACCTTCGTTTTATATCGCCTCAGCTATTTGTATTATACACTAGTGGGCATGATTGTCTGCATTATAATTGGCTTAATAGTCTCTTTCTTTACGGAGCCTAACGATCCCGCTATGGTGAGTAGACATTTATTATCTACTATCGATGTAACATTGTAAAATGCATACTAATTATTGCATTCTTGTATGCGGATATTTGTAAGAGCGTAACAAAACTGTATAGTAGTGACCACAGACCTAGGGTCTTACCGCTATGGTAGTGACATAAATATAGACAAGTAAAAAGTGACAAAGTAAAAAATATTCTTCATCGGTTAGAAATTATATGTTTGGTTTGATCCGACAGGTACAATCACCGCCACTGGCTGATGAGGCCAACCAGCTGGCAAAGTTTTGTTTTATTTTTCTGGGCACGACTATATACGAGTAATATTTTAAATTAACATAGATTATATTTATTTTAAACATGATTAACTAATATGTTCCTCCACTGAGCATAGGTATTTAGTAGTAATGATCATACCTTTGCCAGGCCGCTTCCTTTTTTATGAGATCTACTAGAATAAAAATCAGGAATTAAGACCACTTGTGTTAATTGTGTAATATGGTTTCTTGTTATGAAAAATGCTTAACATATTTTTTTTCTTAAACTACGTCCAATATTTTATTTTAATCTATATTTTATATAAACAATATGTTCTATAAATATTTTACATCAAAATGAATAAAGGAAATCTCTCTAAATTAGTATCCCCTAATTTAATAATTTACTGTTCGTGACAAAATTAATAAAGTCATTCGTGATAACCAGTTAAAGTTATTCGGGCACGTCCTTTTTAATACAATACTTGAGAATAACAGCCAATCGTTTAATAAACATATTGTGATATTTTGCTCCGTATAATAAAATACACTTCGAGGGTAATAATATATTTTCTAAGCCTGATTATTAGCAAAAAAAAAAAAATCATACAAATGAATGTATTTACTTGTCGTAGCTAGTAGGTAGTATATGTAGGCATATAAACATAAAGTTTATTTAGAGATATTAAGGAACAATTAAAGTATTAACTATAAAATAATTAAAAACAAAATTAAAATTAAAAATACTTACCTATAAATTAAAATATTCTTCCAAATCACTGTCTGTTAGTGGCATGGTACCCAATACGCTGGCAGCATTTCCTCTTTGAATTATTATACTCAATTTTTGTATGAAATAGCTGCCAGCTTTATTGTTTCCCGAAACATCGACGAGCTTAGGGGCAATTTCCTTATAAAAGGCTTTTGCCTCAGACCCCCACGAACCCATCGTCTCTACAGCAAACGCCGAAAATATATAATTTTTAATAATTGATTGATATTTTCGACGCTTGCTTAGTTGCGCCTGTTCCGCCGCAGCCCCTGCTTTCACTGAGGTACCTTGGAGATGGGAGGGAGCCAATGTATCACAACAAGTAAAATCCCATACAAGAGACTGTCCCAAACTCCAAGGTACCAAAGTCATCCCGTCTGGTCGCTTGCCATCGTCTCGACTTAAGCCGTTGGGTTCCAAAATAGACGGAATCGAGACCATGGCAAGCGTCCTACGGATAAGGTCATTACAGGCACTGTGACGGAAAAATCGGCCAGCACTTTTAGAACACGAGAGTCCGTGGTGACCCAACTCGCCGACATCTTTACCACACAGACAGCGATGAGGTTCGCACACCTTTAATCCCAAGCGTAGGCAAACGGATGTTCTTAGTGTACTGTTATCCAATAACGTACCCAAATTTTTTGAAGGAAGCGCATTAAGCCATTGACTGGCCTCATACTCTGACACCGCAAGAATACGTGCGCGGTCATCAATTGTTGGGGATGAATCCACCAATTTTTGATGAACACGCTTAACCTTGGTAAATCCCACGACCTCTGTATTGTTGGAGTATTAGGAAGATCCTCCTCCGGACATACCACTTTCCAAGCTTCTTTGGCCTCTGCCAAGCACACAGCCTCGACGTCCCCAATGGACGGGCTAAGTATTCTACCAATAAGGTCTTGAGTGCTATGGACAGAGGACAAGTATGCGGGTAGGGCTACGTCAGATAATTTTCTAATACCTAAGCCGCCAAATTTTATTGGTAAAGTAGCCTGAATAAATGCCTGTGAATTTATTTTGGAATTTAGTATTATTTCTAGTTTTTGTTTTAATGAACTATCAATAGTTTCGAGAATAGGTTGGAATTTCCAAACAGGGCTGGATCTTAAAATATATGTAAATTTTGGTAAGAATAAACAATATTTAAAAATGTACATGGCTATATGACTTTTTATTTCATAAATTCGATTTGATATTAAATTAAATGTATTTAATTTAGAATTCAGAAAATGAGGTATACTATCATCAAATAGCGCCTAATAAATTTAACGATTTTTTATTAATAATTTTTAAGTTCGGTGCCAAAATATTAAATTTTTGAATTATATAATTTCGTTCATCTAGATTGTAAACTTCAGGAATGTATAATTCACATTTACCAAAATTTAATTGAAGACCAATAGATGAAAATTTTAAAATGATTTCTTCCAAATCATTGTACACTATATCTATTTCATCACCTAATGTGCCATCATCTAAATACCAAACATTTAGTTTAGATTTTAGTTTATTTAAAATGGAATGAATCACTATACTGAAAATAGCTGGTCCGAGGGGATCACCCTGTTGACAACCATCAGCGGAAGATATTTCATGTTTTTTGTACATTAATTTAGTAGATGAACTGTAGCATTGATATACATAGGAATAAACTTCTGGTGTATGATTTAGAATTTCATTTAAAAAGGTACAACGATCTATTGTATTGAAAGCGTTTTTTACGTCAATTTTTAATAAAATAGATGTTTTGCTTGCCTGGAGATATTTTCGTGTTGCATGCACGGCTGCTTCGCAACCTCCACTACACCCAAAGCCCAATTGAATAGGTTCAAAAATATTTTTCATTGTCGGTTTAATATATTTACAACAAATTTTAGATGTTATGCGCCGAAATGTTGAACCTATTGCAATTGGACGTATCCCACCATCTTTTTTTGTCAAAGCACAAAGGTTGGCACCATATAATATGGGTAAAATGTTAGATGGTACCTTACCTGTAAGCATTAAATTTATTAATTGTGTAATGGCTGATATTAAACTCCGCCCAACTTCTCCCAGTATCTTACCAGTTAGATCCTTTAGATGTTGAGGTGATATTCCATCTATACCAGCTGATGAACCACTGGGAAAAGATGATATGGAAAGAATCACATCACCTATAGTCCCTTCTAAATTTTCCTGATGCGGATCAGGTTCCAGAGGAACAGACGAGGATATTGACGGCTGTGGATGTTTACTTTGGAGGGCATTTACGGTGTCAGAATTATCAGGCGCCAATATGTCATGACTGAAAAGCAGTTTAGCAGCACCTTGTACATCTCCATCAGCCAATTTATTCTCAATTTTATTATTAATATTGTTGTACGGACGTACAGAGTCAGAATTTCCATACAAATTATTAATTATACATACAAACGTATGTATATGATATACCTTTTCCAAGAGGCAGTAGTATTTGATATGTCTTAAATATCTTACAGTTACATTACGCATGTCACTTTAGATAGATGGAGTGACAAGTGTCCTAGAGTACAGGGGCCCACAAGATCTTTTGATTATAAAGAGAAAAAGCCCGCGACTCCAATTCTGTGGGAATCTCGAAAAAATATTAATTCTTTATTATATTACTGTAAAGTTTTATCAATATCCGCTTCGTAGTGTTTGCGTAAAAAGTAACAACTTTCGCGTTTATAATATTAGTAGGAGAAGTCAAGAAAAACGGTCACTTGACGGTTTTTGCGAGACCGGTCGACCTAAAGAAGTCGTTGTTAAAAGATGTTAGATCATTTTGTTACTTTGTGTCTAATTTAGACATGTAGAGAAAAATAAACTAAATCTAAATTAATGACAAAATAACACTGTATGAGGCGCCACTTGGTAGGTTACCTAATATGGTAGCAGCATTGCCTCTTTATATGGCATTTTTCATTTTTTGTTTTAAATAGACGTAGCATTTGGAACCTCCACAACACTCGTTTTCCGAATTCTCAGATAAATCCGCGAGCCTCGATTCCCAAGGTTCCAGAAGTTTCAACCCCAAATGCTACGAAATGATAATTTGGTATTAATTACCTGTATTTCAGCCGCTTACGTGACTCGCGGCTTAACTTGAAAATTGTCGATATGGTCGAAATGTACAAGTATGATATTGGCGCATAGGCATCTATCCACACAAGTGATGTCCCATATCAGTGATTTTCCTTCTGACCAAGGGATGAGTGTGAGGCAATCCAGATGCTTACCATCGGATCTGCTAATACCTGGTGATTCTGTAATTGATGGAATGGATGTGAAATATATGCGTTATTATCTTATAGTTTCACTATTTCTATTTTTTTGTTCCGATAATTTTGCCAGTGTGAATATATCTCAAAATTTGGTAGATATTGCTGGTTTTTGATATGGTTAGTCATACATACTGTTCTAATCAATACTCAAAGAGGCTGTGCCAGCCTATAAATTGAAACGAAGAGTGTTAAAACTAATGATTGAAAATAATATTACAGGTTCATCGAGACTTATTAACACCTATCATTCACCGATGGCTGCCAAAGCAAAATCTTCACTGTAGAAGACCAAGACTTACGGCTCATGAAATAGAAATTCATGCTCGAGACATGTCCCGACTTCGTGAAGCTGCGTATGATAATGTAAGTGTACTATTGACAGCCTCCGTAGACTAGTGGTTGCGCCTTTGGCGTTATATCCGGAGGTCGTGGGTTCGATTCCCACCCATGACAAAAAATATTAGTATGATTTTTCTGTAATGTTTGTCATGGTCTGGGTGTTTATAAAATATAATATGTATTATATCGTTGCTTCTGGTACACATAGTACAAGCCTAGAGCTTAGTTTGTGACCAGAGCAATATGTGTAATTTGTCCGACACATTATTATTATTATTATTAATATTATTAGCAGTAGCAACTTTACCGTTGGAGTTGGGGAGATCATTTATGTGATTTGTTTCTTGGATAACATAATAAAATACATGGTATAGTTTTTTTTTTTATATATGTATGTGGCTGTATGTTGGCTCCGGCCCCTTAACAAGATTTTTAAAGGATTTTTTGCCATAACTGTAACTGAAAATGTCCTGTATGGTAACGTTACAATTTTTTAGACGTGTAGCAGATCGAAATCAATTATACATTCTTTAGGTTTTCATAAGGTAATAGATTCATAATTTTCTACTAGCAAAAAAAGTAACTTAATAGTTTTTTAATAAGGTTTTTTGTAGTATTCTTCTCGGCATGAGGCTATTCCGAACCAGTGGCGTAGCTAGGTAACCAAGGGCCCTGGGGCAAATCAAAAAATAACGCCCCCCGGCTATCTAAACTGGTTAGGTTTTATCAAAATGATAACACTGCCAACCCACAGAAAGAGTTTAGGGGAATCCCCTAGGTATAATTTTCGAATTTATCTCAACTGAGTTGCCTTGATTAAAGTCTCTATCAACCTGTTACATTTATTTTGAAAATGGGAGATGCCCCGCCTAGCCCCTAGGTAGCTACGCCTCTGTTCCGAACCCTACATTTTTTATTTGTATGAAATAAAAAACAATTGAAATGCGCATATATTATACATTATAAACACCCACATTACATTTAAACCCATATTATAATTTTATAAAACCCCATGGCAAACTGTACAGAAAAACGTACTAATACTGTGTTGTCATAACAAACCTACGACCTTCGGATACAACCCCAACGGCGCAACCACTAAACCGGAGCGTAGTCGGTCTCAGACACGATAACTTATTTATGTTTTATTTTTTTATATATTTTGTTACAGAAAAGTTTTAGCAGCGAGAACGACATTGAACTAATGGTATCACCTATTAATAGTAATAATAACAGTATTGGATATGTTGTAACCTAATATCTTGTAATCTGATGTATATCTATTAGTAAATATAGTAGTCAATAAAAAATAATAATCTATATTTAATTTATGGTTTTATTTATATTTTTAATTTTAGGTGTTCAATATTCGACATTAATGATTGGCTACAAATTTTGAATAAGTAGGTTAAATATATTGTTGACCCATACGAAGGATTGAAGTAAAAATATGAGACTCAGGTAAAAAAAGGTATTTAATAAGTAGATTATTAAAATTATTAAAGTTTATTTAATTATATGTTGGATGTTAAATTAATAGCATTAAATAGTTGGGAATTAATTTAATACGATTATATATTACATACAGGGTGAATTAAAATTCACCCTGTATATATATTATATATATATATACAGGGTGAATTTTAATGGGTGTACTTTGGGCTAATATGATGTTCTACTGGTCAATACGAACAACTGGCCTAGTAATGTTTCGGTAGTCTGTGGATGTCAGGGTTTCAGGAGCTTCTACATCGATTGCTTGTCGATGTCTTTCTGGGTGCAGTTACGAAACAAGCAGTTGTTTTGACAATACAGCAGCCAGGTTTTAAGAGTAGACTCGAAATATAATTTTGTCTATAGAAATCAAATACCTAGAATACCGTAATTATAATTTAGTATATTTGGCCTGGTCACAAACTTAGCTTGACTATGTTTATCAACAAAAATCGCCGCTTAAAATACAAATTAATCTTTACAAATACCCAAACCAAGGTTATCATGATTGAACACACGACCTCTGGATACAACGCCCTAGACCGTAGCAACAAGAGTATACAATTTATATACAATGTAACAGAAAATACTTTCGAAAAAAAGCTAAATAATTTTGTAAAAAAAATTAAAGACAATATTATTATTATATTAGTTATTTCTATGCGAACGCCCCCCACAATTAATATATTTTATTCTTCTGCTTATTCTACAAGCAGGTGTATAATAGATGTCATAGAGAAGGGCCAAATATAGACTCACCAATTTCTTCCTAAAATTCAACGTAGGTATGGAACGGGCAGCGCGGTAATTACGTGCACTACGTTAAGGTAAACTTTAATCGATGTGATGCAATTCCGACTTATGGTGACATTGAAAGTTGACAGACAACTACGCCATTTTGGTTAAACTTAATGCATTCATGTAGTTTACGCACTCAGCCCTTGGCAGTCGCTACAAAAGAGTCTGATTTATAGACTCTTCTATACCGTCTCCGTAGACTAGTGGTTTCGCCTTGGCGTTATATCCAAAGGTTCGATTCCCACCCATGGCTTAAACATATTAGTACGTTTTTCTGTATAGTTTGTTTATAAAATATACATGTATTAATCGTTGTTTCTGGTACGCATATGACAAGCCTAGAGCTTAGTTTGTGACTACAGCAATATTAGTAAATTGTCATACATATTATTATTATTATGCATAATTTGGAACCTTATTAATAATAAAACAAATAAGTATAGCTATTTCACTTCGTCTCCGAGCTCGTACACGATTGCCGACTGCTACAGCGATAAACTTGTCGATATAATGGCCTTTATTTAGGTAGAAGTGACGGTTGCTTTCGCCGACATGCACTTCTTAATTAAATCACTTGGTGGGCTTTTGTCACCGCTAAAGTATCTGCACTCAGCGTCGGCAAGAGACCGGATGGTATAACTATTGGACAAAAGAAACTCTGATTCACTGATGTGAGATGCAAGATAATTTGCTTTATTATATTATATCCTGTCAACTCTCAGGAGGGTCAGTGATCTCTGTTGAGATCCTCAAGTGATCTAAATATGTCAAACTCAGTGAAAACCTATTTAAACTATTTGTAGTGGAGTCGATTTGATCTGCGAGACCGTAAGGCAAAAGTATGGCCAGAAGTTATCAAATAGTATAGTAGAGAGATCAAACAAAAAGAAGGCTGGCGACTATATTTGCAAACGAATTAGTCTCGCTATTAGTCACCTACCTTCTTGGTACTATTATTCCGTTAACATAAAATATATATTTTATTTGTAATAGAAAGAAAATGTCCTTAGATCCACGAATTGGCCGTGCCGTTGCCGTGCCTATCCCGTGTATGGGAGACAGGGGAGTGAACTGCCTTGTTCCTGACTTGAGATAGCAAAGCAGGGTTAAATGCCTTTCCGTATTCAACTCTCCCCTTAACTGTTTACTACCCTCTCTAACCAAATACTATATATGGTCCTGTCAGAGCTGATAGAATCATTAATCTTGTCTGGGTGTTTATAAAATATAATATATATTATGTCGTTGTTTCTGGTACACATTAAAACATGTTCCACTATAAAATCCGACGACTGATCTTGGAAGGCCAAGCAAGATCCTTCAATAGACAATGGTGGAATTCCTTTTCCACCGACTTCTACTCCATAAAGTTCAGTTTTTAAACCGTTTCCAGTAATTTCATTCGTGAGATCAAAGTTTGTTAGACTTAATGGTGTGGTTCTTAGGAATGTTTTATTCCTATATGAGTAGATGAGTTCTACAAGTATTACAGGTCTATAGGTTAAAACTGCTACTTAGGAAGTCATGCATATTGCCCCGTTCATGGATTTTGTAGGTCTGTTTACCATCAGCGACCACATTCTGTTTCTTATAACGTGAGCATTAGATTGTCAAAATAATAAAGCAATAATTATTTATTGCTAATAAATAAGGTTAAAAAACTACTCTGATTGGAGGATATTGCGGAAATCGTTATTTTGGCAATCTAACGATAGCGTTATAAGAAACAGATTGCGGCCGCTTGGTAGATACAAAGTCACATGCCGTGCTCCAGTAAAAAACAGGTATTTTGAGTTTTTTTTAGTAATAATAAACGTAATATATATAAAAATTATATAAGGAACTAATTATACTTACCTATACTTTTATTATATTTTATTACTTGTTAAATTTAATAGAAAATATATTTAAAAATAAACCGTTAATACAAACCATATACTTACCGCTATAATACGTGATTAGGAAAAGTAAACAAAATATTGAATTCAAAATGACGACTGACCTGTGCGACTGACATATGTATCTATCGAATGTTAAAAAAAGTAACATCATTTCAGGTTCATTCAGGAAAATAAGATAATCAACCATTTAAAGTTAATACAAAAATGTTTATAAACCATCTGATGACTGGCGTGACTTTTGTAGTAGGTAACATTCAAACTAGAGTACCAAGTCAGACAGCATTTTAAATTCCGTTTTGTTAACTTTTCTAAATTATATACTTAAACATTTTTTTTAATACCTAACAAAATTATTACAGAAAAAAATATTTTTATAATTAAATGAAACAGTAAAAAAAAAATATTTGTTTATAACTGAGCGACGCTTGTCTCAATTCCTACAGACTTCGTATTGTGAGTTTGATTCCCACCCATGGCAATTTGTCATAGACTGGGTGTTTATAAAATATAATATGTATTATATCGTTGTTTCTGGTACACATAATAGAAGCCTAGAGCATAGTCTGTGACCAGGGCAATATGTGTAAATTGCCCTACATATATTTATTATTATTTATTTTTTCGAATACTATTAATCTTATATGACTTTTTTTTATTTGATCGTGATTCGCCTGTCTGCCTTGGTCTTCCGCGGCCTGTTTCGATGTTATACCTATACCTGGATTCTTTCATCACTATAATGCCAAAACCGGCAGAGCAGTTTCACTCGTTCAAAAATTACTTCATTGCGGATTCAGTCTGTTATTTTACTACCGCATATTCTCCGCAATAGGGAATATGCATGTAACGATAATTATTATTATTTTAATATATAATATTCCTTTTATGTATTCGAACATATTTACAGTAATCTATTTTATTCTGATTAGCTTTTTTTTTTATAAATACGATTTTTAAAATCCTTTTTTTTTTTGTAGAAACGGAACGCATTTCTAAACGCTCCGATATTAGCAAACACTACATGTGACGTCATTCGTGCACAAAATGTCAACGTGTGTTCTGTAGTCTACAGTTTCTTGTTTTCTCGAGCATTTATTGTTCTTAATTACGATAATTTCTGTGTTTATCAGAAATTATCGTAATTAAGAACAATAAATACCTTTTGACTAACTTTTGGGGTGCATCAAACTAATATGCCTTTTGAGCACGAATGACGTCACAGAATGGCAGCTAGTGATTACCGTTTTTACTGCGGTAGTGGCAGATAAAGTTTAAACCCTTTTATTTTTGTGGTTAATACCTTTAAATTTTTTTAAATATTTGTTTTAGGGTCTAATGTAGTTACTCTACTATCAAGTAATGAAATAGAACAAAAACATGCATATTCCCTATTAGGGCTTAAATATTAAATTTGATTAGATCTTTATTTTTACCATAGAGGCTACAAGTACTGCTTTATGAAAGGATAGTCAAAGGTAATATATTTTAACTAACTATCATCTATGATAGTTAGTTAAAATATATTACCTTTGACGTTAAATAAATAAGATAACCAAATAAATAATCATATTAATATAGAGAGAAATATAAATATGTACCTACTTAAATTGCTTACTTTTCATAATAATAAAAAAATCACAACTATAACCTTAACGTTCTTGATTTAATTTTTCACAAAAAAAGGTTTGTTTATTATAAATTCAAATGTAAACAAAAAATATATTAAAAAAATACAAAGCTGTTCTTAGGATCTATGGCACAATACTAAAGACAAACATAAACATAAAAATTGGTTCATTAGAATATATATAAATTCGGTTACAAAATACAAAACAAGAAAACTTTGAATACACTTAATGTGTTTCAAAATATGATAAAAAGTGTGCTTCGCATCATAAACTTTTTCTAATAATTTAAATACTTTTTATAAATTTCATAATCTTTAATATTTTTACAATAATACTTAAAATTTTATAAAACATCGACAGGTATTACAAATATTGAACAAATAATGCGATAACAATTTTTATATAAATCAAAATTATTGAATAAGAAAAACTTATATAAAGTTTCTCAAACTAATATTTACAAATAAATATAATTACTAAACATTGTTTATATAAGAAACTTGAAAAAATCATACCAAAAATAATAACTATTACACCATATTTATGATCTGGACATACACTTAGATTACTTAAAAGATAGTTAACTTGCGTAGTTCCTAAATCTTAAATAATAATGGATACTTCCAATTCGTCATCACTCAATAATTCATTTTCTCCGGCTCTTTATTCTAAACGCGGATTTTAAGATTTCATTTCGCTTCTTTTACATGTCGACACATTAACGGGAAAGAAAACATTAAGTTCAATAAGTGTGGCTAGTACTAAGAACACGGCATACATTCCCAAACAAGCTCGTCCAACCGCTGCATCCAGCTTGAATTTATTAAACCAAAACGTCAAATACAGCAACAGTAGCGTAGAAAGAAGAGATATGGCTGAATATTCTAGTCCCATCGAATTAATTTTCACCTGTTAACAATTAAAAAAAATATCAACACATAACAAATTTAAACTCTTAAAAATTTGATAATTCGCAGTGCAATTGGTTTAATACATTCGCTAGTTAAAAAATATATTTAATAATTTTTAAAAAATGGTACTTCTAACCCAATTATGTCCAGGTTCAGCAGGAGTCAGAGATGCTTTAATAAGCCATGGTAGTCCGAGACAAAGAAGAATATCAAACGTATTTGAACCAATAGAGTTACTGATTCCCATTGATCCATGTCCTGAAAAAAAAACGTACATCAGATTCCTATAGATTCGAACGAATGAACTACTTAAACTACTACGACGTATTTATTATTTCGGTAATAGGCTGAACATGAATCCCGCTGCATCAGGCAAGCCGATGCCGCAGTTGGTTGCGAGAGTGCGCGTGATGATAATACGATTATTATAATGTAGTAAGAGTTAAAATGAAAGAAAATAAAAGTTAAGAAATTTTTACAGTGATTGTTGATTAGAACTGATGTAATTGCTAAGCAATTATGTATGTAATTAATATGCGTATTATGCAAGTATCTAATTAAATAAAATTGTAATCGTAGAGTATCTAATTTTTTTTTTATAAAAGTAAATATATAAACTTTTTGAAAAGTCAATTAAAAAAAACTGTCCTAATGTCCGAAATAGGACATCATTAAAACTAACCTTGTTTAGCCACAATCACACTTGAAACAGCTTCCGGCACAGAAGTTCCAGCAGCCAGGAAAGTTATTCCCATAACGGAATCCGGAATCATCAAAGTGTCACCTTTAAAGAAAAAGTTCAAAATATTAATTCATAAAAAATGGCAGCTAATTTTACTAATCGGCATAATTAATCACATACCAATTATCGTTATCATCCAAGCAACAATATATGATAGAGATCCGATCCAAACTATGCACATGATAAATGTTAAAGGAAACCAGCTCTTGAATCTAGGTTTCTCACAATCTGGTATAGTAAATAAAAATACCAAATGAATCGGCCAAGTGACAATCCAAGCAGTCTGAAAGAAATAATTTATGTAGAGTAAACTTGGAAATAAAACTATCACAGCTTTGGATTTATTTATATGATCAGAAGAATAAATAATAAAATACTATCGTTTAAGATACTTAGAGGTTATATATTATAGACAGTCCCGAGTACCATAAAGCACTCAATAATACACTGATGATAATTAAAACAGTAAATGTTTAAAGTGTTTATGACTTTACATAAAACAAAGTCATTAAATGTATATGAAATTGTACGAGAGACGGTGGTCTTTCCGAAAAGATAAAAAATCTTTTTGGAAAAGTTTTTATAATAACTACCTGTGTAAACCATCCTCTACCAGAAGGCCATTTCCACAAACAGTGTTCGTATTTATCTTTTTTGTTCTCGACTGTGATTTCTTTATCTTTTACGTCCTCGATAGTTGCTATCACTTGAATACAATCCATTTTATCTAATTCTTCTTCTTCTAGAGAGCTCTGAGGCCTTTGGGGTATGATGTCCACTTCTATAGTACTTTCTTTACCTGATTCTGAATACAAGGTTATGCTTTTAATATTTCCATTATACTGATGATGGTCTTCGGTTTTTGATGAACTTTTTGTAACAGATTCTATAAATGAAAATTGAAAAGAAAGAATAACTTGAAATATAATAACAAAAATATTTAAGGACTTGTTGAACTTACCTTGGTTAGAGTTTTCTTTATTGTCTTTTGTACCATTTTTAAAATATTTGTAGGAGGCTGAAAAAAAAAATGTCACAGATAAACCAATATAAAAAAAATATATGAATTAATAAGTATGCAATTAATATACCTTTAGTAAAATTTTGTATAGATTTATCGTAGTACATAATGCAAATATAGACCCCGTACAGCAGCACAAGTAGAAAGGCCTCATACCATTGCACGTATTCATCATGCATGATACAAATGAGGATTGAAACGGTTATTCCATAAGCTAAACAATCTCTAGTTAGCGGCCACCAATTTAATGGGACTACCTGAAAAATAATATTATTACCTATTTGATATAATAAAATTAGTCCATGAATCAAATTATGCTATTGAAAAAAAATTAAATTCATAAAAACGTTAATACCTACCTAATATTTTAGTTTTAATTGATAAAAATGAACATTACCTATTTTTAATTTTGTATATTTCTAAATACTAAGCAATCATGATTTGTGATCATCTGTTTAATTATGATTTAAATACTCAATGCGTGTTTTAATTTATTTTTTTATTTTTATAGGTTAATATTTTTAATCTCGTATAAAGACTAAACCGATTAACAATAATAAATGGGGTTATAAAGATAATACTTTTACAAAAGTTATGGAAAATCTTTATTTGTCTTTAGCATACATAAAAACATCATGGATTATATGCCAAAAACTTAATATAATTTAATATAATATATATTTGAGATAAAATTAAAAATATCTGATACAAATTTAAACATACCATCCCCGCTCCTATTCCACAACAGGCTGCTACAGCAAGGATATTAAAAACTGCAGATCCAACAATGGTACCCACTCCAATATCGCCTTCAGTAATAAATGTTCCAATAACATTGACAAAGAGTTCTGGTGCAGAAGTAGCTGCCGCCATAAAGGTAGCACCGGCCACATCATTCGTCATATTTAGAGCTGTAACATATTAATATAATAAAATTAGTCCATGGATCAAATTATGCTATTGACCAGTAAGAGTTTTATTTTAATAATATTTATATTGCGTTTTTTACAGGAGCCAAATGATGAATGAAAAAGAATCAGCTGTTCCATATATTTAAGTCGAGTGTAACTATTGAATGATTTTTGTTTACATAGATGATGATTATGATAGAATCTGACCTAAATAAGATAGTCGGTAATCTTATTTAGGGCGTATTCGACCAAATTCTTTTAACTTTTGTTCTATTTTTTTTTTAGCATAGCGTGAAACAAATGTATAATATTTTTTTTCCTTTTGTTACTAATTAGAGAATTTTGCAAAGCAATGCTAAAGTATTTTTTTTTTTCGCCAAATAGTGCCAATTCTATTTGCATCCATTATTTATTGTCCCTGAAAAGAGATAATCACAGTCTCGTTTCAGGGCACGGTTACGAAACAAGCAGTTAATTTGAGGATAAAGCAGCGCGATTAAAGTAGACTCGTAATGGAAACTTCGTAATGGTCGACTCCCACTATTCCATGCCGCCTAATTGATTCGGTTATAAAATGAGCGGCGACGAGTACTTTATTACCAAATCAACTGCCTCTTTCGTAACAGCACCCTAAAATAACTAGTTTCGTTACCACCGCCCATATAGATGCAAAAACTGTTAGGTGACCTATTAATGTTTCGGATTTATCGGTTTTTAGAAGAACAAAGGGAGATTACCACCTTGCTCCTGGTAATAGGTTAACCCACAGACTAAAACCGAATATATGATCGAGTAGGTACATTAATGGATGTGGTGTATGACACCGGTCGGTCTGCCTAGCAAAGTTATAGACACCCTCCCTTGTATATCCGTTAAAAACAATTTTAAATAGCTTATTTTTGTATATTAATTTTATGCAGCAGAAGAAGAAGCGGCCTACTACGATGCTATATTTATTTGATAATTCAATTATAGTAATTAAGCGAGCACACTAAGCCAATTGATATTTAGGTACGCTATGTCCAGTTATTTGTAGAGTCTTTTGGAAACAGAACCATCGCGGTTTAGTTTATTATTTTTATAAATAATAATAATGTATACTAAAAATTTGCTGTTTTAAACGAAACCTCTGGCGATTCTCGACTTGGATACTACTTTAAATATCGAAAGACACTGGCAGTACAAAGGGGAAATGCTGCCAGTGTTATGGGTACATTCGGATCTGATCAGAGTTTGGATTTGGTGGACATGTAAATATTATTATTACTGATATATTAGGTAGTCAGTTTTATTTGTTAGGTCTTCTATTTTTAACTAGTTTTATGTTTGTTATGAAAAATAATATACTATAATATAAATGTAATGGATTATTAAATTTAGTCAATAAATAATAGTTAAGGGTGCAGAATACGTAGTATGTACTATTATATTCTGTGGCAAATTTTTGATAAATTATATTATTGTTACTGTTTTAATCCAAACTGTTAAAATCATATTTATATATCCCAATTTGAGCTCCGTCTATGTCGCGACGATTCTCTATCCAAACGACTCTAACAACTAGGGGTTCACTTTTAGGGTTTTAAATATATTTAAAAAAATCACCACAGTTTTTTATAAGAAATAAAATATAAAATGTTTCTGATAAATATCTAAGTAATTTAAATTAAATCATTTTTAACAAACATTTATTAATATATGACCACCCCCGAATTCTAGTGAGTTGCGCCTTTGGCATTGTATCTGGAGGTCGAGGATTCGATTCCCATTCATGGCAAAACATTATTATTATATTTAAAATAAATTATTATATTTTTCGTACACATAGTACAAGTCTAGAACTTAGTTTGTGACGAGGGCCATGTGTATGAAATTTCCTACAATTTATTATTAAATTGAATATAGTATTAACTCACCGTGGCATATTCTATCAACAGCAGGTACGAAAAATTTATCGCAAACTACTGCTAAAGCAATAAATAGATATATGCTGATCATGGCATGAACGACAATTGCTCCATGTTGTCTTTGATATTCATCAAAAAACCCAGCTGGAAAGTCGTCTATAGCTGGCGGGGTACAGTTTCGTATAATGGGCTGATAATCTGAAATTTAAAATTATATAAATAAATATATCATTACGAGTACTTACGGTGACCGAGGCCGCTTAGTACCCAGTGGAGGGGTTTTAATCCCACCTCGTCTTAGCAGATGGTATGAGTACAAGTGGCTAACTAGCGATGTTTGGATAGACAACAGTTTCACAAATTGGTATAGTGAAACTGTGACCGACAGCTTAACGTACCCTCTGAAGCACAAGTAGTATTGTCAAACCAATGTTTATATTTGTTTTTATTAATAATTCATTGGTACACCAACCGAGCTTTGAACCAGTCACCTGAAAGTTTAGGTCCGAGGCCACCACGTATATGGATTTATATTCAAATAAGGTGTTAATAATATTTCAGCTTCTTCGATGAAAATTATGTAATATTATTTTGAACTAGCTGTTTTTTTTTAAACAAAAAAAACTATAACTGTATATTCGAATATACATATCATTACGGGTGCTTTACGGCGCCCGAGACCGCCTAGACGGCCCCAGGGTACCCAGCAGAGGGGTTTTCAATCCCACCTCGTCGTATTCAAATATATGATGTGTATATGATGGATAAAGTAAAATAAACACGTTGATTATAGTTTAGTGTCTATCATAAAATAAAGTTCTCTGAGCGGTCCATAAATAATATAAAACACCGATTTATGGATATAATTTTTGGGTTTAGTACATACTAAAATTACCTTTAACTGCTAAGACATGACATAAAATGTCATGTTCGAGTTTAAAAGAAAAATTGGGATTTTACTGTTTTCTTTGCATATTTTTCACTTCATAAGGAGAGTATAAAAAAAACTGATAAATTGGTTCATTAGTTTTTGAGTTTTGACTTAGTTATACATTTAGCGATTTATTTATATATATATATAGATATTATGTAGATAAATACATTTATGCATTTTTATAAATTCCTCTATAGGATAATCATATATTAAATTTTTAAAGATAAAAATGCAATGAAAAAAATCCTGGTGGCGGGACTCGAACCCATGAACTGTAGATAAATACAGGTATAAATAGCGTCCAAATGAAACTTAAGATTAATATTATCTACTTAACGGCTAGGTATAAAACAAATGATTATATCTATATCCATTGACCTAATAAACATTCTATTACGATATTAAATTGATCATTAACATAGAAGAAAGGCCACTGACATCTTCGACCTATTTATTAACCCGAATCAGTAATAATTGATTTATAGTCATGTGTCAAAATTTTCATATTTGCATTATCATAATTATAACATTTTTCATATTCATATTTATAGTCACCCATTGCCCACATCATTTAGGCGGCATAGTGGGAATTATCAATGTAATGATTGACTCAATTCGTGAACTTTATATGTTGACTATGCTCCAATTAATAACAAAAATAAGGACTAATTATAAGCCGGGAATGAATGTAGTTAGGGGAAAACCTGGGGTTCGCCGACCTATCCAGGTTTCGATTTTTTTCCAGGTAGACATAATTCTGAACAATTTTAACAGATAAGTCCTAGATGATACCTAAAGGATCTTGTTTTGTTTTTTACATGTATGTATAGTATAGTATAGTATAAAAACGTTGCGCTCTTCCACTGCATGTATGTACATACATATATAGAAGTATGGTATAGACACAATTAATCAATTTGTTTATCATCATTAATCAGTATTGTTGACTTAGTCATCCACCGAATCAATACAAACTTGGGAGATTTACATACGGATAGTACCTATAATAACACCTTCACAGGGTTTTTAAGAGCTTTTCATTTCAGATTAGGTTATCTCTATTTAGATATTCGAGTGGTATTTTTTTTTAATTTATGTCAAGTTGCAATTGCATTTTAAACCACCACTGTTTTTTCAAATTAAATAATAATAATAGTATGTTGGACATTTTACACATATTGCTATTGTCACAAACTAAATAAGGCTTATGCCGCTTCCCATATTCAAGGTTCTTCTGCAATTGCTGGATCAGCTGCATAATCTGTCAGTAAGGCCAAACACCAAAAAAAATCGGACCTTAAACAAAATTATCTAACCTAAAACTATCTATCCTTTGCTAAAGAAACTTTAGGTGTTTGGTCTACAGAAGCTAAAAAGTTTAGTTGTGACTTAGGTATCCTCCTTAAAGAAACATCTGGTGATGTCCGAGCTCGGTATCATTTTATTCAACGTATTGCATTTATCATCCAGAGAGGACATGTTGCGAGTATTTTAGGGACCTTAGGGTTAACGGAGTAGCTGGGACATAGAAGATTAAATTTTATTTAGTTTTAATTTTAAAAAAAATATTTTGTAAGTTATAAATAAATAAAAAGTTTTGATCTTTCGTTAATTAAGATATTATTATTATAGTCCACTAAATTACTGAGACTTCCAGGCCTAAAAATAACATCTATTACGGTAAATAAAAAGAGACAGGTACATATCGTTAAACAAGTTTTTTATTTGCGACATTTAATTATACTTTCTAGATAAAAAAAGTTCAGTTTTCTCACAACAAATAACAACAATATATAAGAAAGACTTATCAAATAGAGGATTCAGTTTGTCAATGTTTCTTTACTATGCTATGCTATGAAAGGAGACAGGATGTATGCATTAACTATAACTACGCCATTATCGTATTTACGTACGCTGCGAGCCGACTTCTAAGAAGAAAGTGTTTGAATATAATTATATGTATGTATCATCACGGGTGCCTTACGGCGCCCGAGACCGCCTAGACGGCCCCAGGGTACCCAGCGGAGGGGTTTTAATCCCACCTCGTCATAGCCGATGGTATGAGTCTACACTCAAAATATCGCGACAAGCTAGCCACTTGTTAAGTGGCTAGCTTGTCGCGATATTTTGAATAGACTCAATAACCTATCTATAAACAGTTTCTCAAGTTGGTATAGTGAAACCGGGACCGACAGCTTAACGTGCTCTCCGTAACTACTACTCTACATAAATTTTAAATTAAAAATTCATTGGTACACACCGGGATTCGAACCAGGGACCTAAGTGTTTTTAAGTCCAAGGTCTAACCAACTAGGCCACCACGTATATTTATATTTATAATATAATTATTTTAGTGTATTCATACTGCCGTGTTTATTATCTTGGGTGCATACTTTTGTTGTATGATTCGTTGTTTGTATTACAAGTGGGGTATTATTTTGAAATTTTCACTGTTACCTTTAATAATTATTTTTAATGTATTGCTTAACTGTATTTCACATTTATAATATAACTTATTTTTCCAAAAGATGTTGTTATTTATTTTGTTGAATTTGTGTTGAGAATATATTCAATTAATGTATGCTTATAAAAATATGAATTGTGTCTTAATAAAAAATACTTTTATAGAAATAAACCTTTTTAATTTATTAAAATTAATATAGAAAAAGGATCAGCTAATAGAAATATTAGCTGATCCACGCTACTTCGTCTGCGGTAACTTTAACCGTTTATGCAGCGTACGCTCTCAAAAGGAATAATTTTACCCGTTTTTGCAACATTTTTCATTGTTACTCCACTCAAGTAGCATGATAAACGGGCTATCCAACACTAACATTATTTATCAATTTTAACTAGAAGTTCCTGAGATTAGTGTGTTCAACCAAACAAACAAACTCTTCAGCTTTATAATATTAGTATACTCGTAAATTTTATTAATGCCAATAATTGTTATACATACTCGTAAGTATATCTGCAAATTTCGAAGCCATCCTAATGGAAATAAGTGGGTAATTATTATAAACACATTTAACATGTATTATTATATTAATAATTAAAAGAGATAACGAATGCGATAATTATAATTCATAATATAGAACTCGTACAAATGTAGGAATTTCTGTGTAGTGAATATATGGTGCTTTTACTCAGGATGGTAGATTTGAAAATAATACTGCAAGGATCGCTTACTGAAACTAACTTCTATTTTCTTTAGTTTATTTTTATACTTATAGTCTATTTTGTAAGGTATTAAGAATCTATGATATGATAAGTTATAGCTGATAATACAACTTAACGTAGTAACATATTTTATAACGCAGTGTTTTTCTCTCTATTTTATGGAAGTCATATTTTTTTATGGTATGTTGTGAGAAGGATATAAAGAAAGTTACAGCTTTATAAATACGCTAACCGTGCCGTATCTGCAATGACGATACAATTGCCTACCTCATACCTATAAGTGAAGATAAATAAAAAATAATAAAAAACAAACGTTAGGTCTTAAACCATTTAACCTAAAAAAATTGGTCATGCCATCTTGAAGGAAGTTGACGATCATTTCACTATCATTATATTTGACTTCTCGGTACAGTACAATGAACTAAACTAAACGAATAATTTCAAAAATTCTAACTATATGTATATCTTAGTACCTACTTTATATACCCTGCATAGTTATTTTTATGCAGATTTAATTATTTATTTATTGTTCATGGCTTGCTTCGCAAAAATTAATGGACCTTAAAAAAACAGTTTGGTTAGATTAAACCAAATTTAACTCACAATTTCGACTTATCTTTATATAACTTAAAACAAAAATATTTTTATTAATAAAATAGAACTTAATAATACAAAAAAAAAGGAGTGACCAAAATTAATCAAGGATTTCTTGAAAAAGTACCCATAGTTCCTTTTATGGAAAAACCTATCGTTTCAACTATAAAAGGAAACAAAATTAAATGAATGAATTAGCAAAACCAGCGGTTTTTGATGATCCAGAAACATATGGTGGAGCTAGAGTATCAATACTTACAGCATTCCACAGTAAACACTTTCTTTCTTGCCAAGGAATAAATAATTAAAGAGTCAAGCCACCTATATTTAAAATATTTCCACTAGCGCTGCGGAAATATTTAGCGGTTGAAGTATAGGGACTTAACCCAAAATTATAAGTTTGTGGGTTTTGGTGTCGAAACTTTGGGAACTCTCAGTCCCGAGGCTAAAGAATTTCTCCATGACCTCGGGAAACGTGTATTTTTCGAATGTGGGGACCCCAAATGCCACAACTACTTCAAACAAAAAGTCAGCATTGCCATTCAACGTGGCAATTCTGCCAGTGTTATAGGTACTCTGCAAAGTGGTATCCCATTTAAGGAGATTTTTATTGAATTTATTTAATTTTAGATTGTTTTAATTTTTAATTATTTATCTATGTTTTGTAAGTTTCATTGTGTATATAAGTCGTTACAAAGTAAAATTTAGAAAAACTTAAACCATGATGGCCATTATATTGAACAAAACTACCATAATACAGGTGTGGACGTAGCCTGAGACCGATTGTCACCCACAATCGGTCTCAGGCTAAGTACCAATGCCTAAGACCGATGGCTATTCGGAGGGTAGTTAGGATAGTTATTATATCTTGGAAAGAACCGAAAGACAGAAAAGGGACTGCGTATAGCTAAAGACCAACTTTTGGGTGAGCGACTGCTTGATCAGTACCTGAACTTGAGTGTAAAAGATTATTAAACACATGTTTCATGGAAATGTTATCCCAATTATGTTGAGAATGAATGAATGAATGAATGAATGAATGAATGATTCTTTATTCACGGAATAAGGTTTACATTAGTTGTTTTACAGATTTTTAGGATCTCTTACTCCACCATTTGTGGTATGTGAATATATTTAGGTAGGTAGGTACATTGTTATTTATCTAGTTATAAAATTTTACACTATCATTATACAAAAGAAAAATTACAATAATTTGTTAACATTATCAAAACCACAAACACACGAGATTACAACAAAAAGAGAATGCCACAATAATATTTGACTAGATGTATAAAAGATCATGTCCATTTGGTATTAAAATACTCTGCCAAATTGTAAAAGCATTTCTCGTGCAGCCAGTTTAGGAGGCATGTTTTAAATTTATTTTTTGGATGATCCTGCAAAGTTTTAGGAAGCTTGTTATATATTTTTATTGCCAATATATATGAATTTTTTTCGAAAACCCTAGTATTAATGTGTTGGTCTATTATAAATTTATTTGGGTATCTAGAATTACGTGTCAATGCGTCTTTTCTTAATACGAATAGGTGGATGTTTTGTTTTGCAAACATGATCATTTCGTAGATATACAATCCTGTTAAAGTTAGAATCTTAAAATTCTTGAATAATGGCCGACAGGAATCAAAAGGCGGTATACCACATATTGCACGCAAACATTTTTTTTGAGCGAGGAACACTTTATGTACCTCAGAAGAATTTCCCCACAATATTAAGCCATAGCGAAGAGTAGAGGAAATATATCCATGGTAGGCCAATAATGCCGTTTCCTGCGAGACTGTTTGCCTTAATTTATATAGAGCGAATACAAATTTATTAATTTTTGCACATACTTGTTTTATGTGTCCAAACCAGTCGCAATGCTCATCAATAGTTATCCCTAAAAAGGTACATGTGTTTGTTACTTGAATTTTTTCGTTATTGTGTTCTACGTTGAGTTGGCGGCTATGAGCACCTTTATTGCGGAACTGCATATATTTAGTTTTTCCAATATTAATTTTCAAATTATGTAAGTTTAACTATTCGACTACTTTTGTAATTGTATCATTTATGTTATTTTCATAGTTGTTATTATTTAAATAATTATCATTATTATTAGAATTATTGTTGTTATTATTTGAATTATCATTTGTATTATTATTAATTGAATTATTATTATTATTTGAATTATTATTATTATTAAAATTATTATTATCATTTGAATTATTAATAATTTAATTTGAGACGATAGATGTTGTGAAGGAGAGGTGTTCGGACACTGTAAAACGCAGGCTGGATTAAATTTTCAAAATAGTATCCATGAGTAATGTGAGAATTGAAGAAACTAAATTGGAGACAACATAGGATGACGAAATAAATGCTGGAAGACATAAGTCGCAAGCCCATTTCAAACCAAGGTCACGTAAACCAATTGGTAACGATGATTGCCGCCATTGAGAATATTTTTTTAATATATCTATGATATATTAATTTTTAATATATTTATGATATATTAAAAATTTACTCTATAGATGTTTTAATTATCGAATCATAATGTTCTAAATGATTCAAAAATTTAAAAGCAGGAATTGTTCTTAATTTTTATATAATTTTAAAAACTGAAAATTAATATTTTAATAAAGTATAAGCTACATGGGAATTTCAGTGTTTTAAATAATTCATTATAAGTTATTTAAACAATCTATTAATTTGTTTTCTACTGCGTCAATCATTATTGGCGATCCTAAAAGATTGAGCTTTTTTGAGAAACTACTTTAATATTTGGAAGTATGTTGGAAAATTAATTTAAGCTTTGTCAATTTCAGGAACCACAAAAGCAGCTCATATTTTGAGGAATTGAAAGTTGAACCTAAATAATCAGCCGAGAAATAATTGGTTGAACCTAAACTAAAAAGTAAAGGAATTCAAAGGAGAGCCTCTTGAAGGCTCTCCTTGTTGAATTCCAACAGCAGAATTAAAAAACCTAATTATTATATACTATTTTCATTTTATAGGGTTTTATTTATATAGGTTTAATAGGCGATTTTATTTTGTTATGTTATAGTTTTAGTTTATATTTTCTTTATAAGTTGTTATAAAGAATTTATTATATATTCTATTATAATTATTATATTATACCTAGCATTTGTTATAATATCAAATAACTATAAACGACTTTTTTTCCTAAGAACAATAATTATATTTGGTTAGTGGTGGTCGCCATAGAAAGTTGAATATATAAAGTTAGATATCCAAAAAAAAATGATATGTAATTAAAAAATAGAAAAAGTGTCTACGCTGTCCCGAGCCGAAGGATTCCTTAACATCGGTAGGATTACCTCTTTGTACGGCCAGTGATATCCTAAAAATATTCAGACTGGAAATTTAAATTGAATTATCATTAAGGAGAACATATAATTTTCTGTCTGTCTATTTCTCCAATACCCTGGCTTATTTTTTTTTTAACTGACATATACAGAACGTCTTGAGTGGAATTATCTTTTCCAACGGTGGCGTAAGCTTCAGAGCCTCAAACCTCAGTTTATTATAAAGCAAATTGGACAAATAAATTTATGATTTTAAAGTTTCGCCTTTTTAGCTTTCGTTACAGCTAAGTTCACTTGAACGGATTTAAAACTCAACTTTATGCAGTGGAAGTTGGTGCAAGAGGAATTCCAGCAAAGTCTTTGCACCGTCTATTGAAGGATCTTGGCCTTCCGAGAACAGCCGTCGGAACTTTTATGGAGCGTGTTTCCAGGATGGCGCTAACAGGATCATATAATATTTGGTTGAGTAGAGAGGGTAGTGAACACAGTGCAGGTGAGAGTTCAAAAGGCCTTTAAACCTACTTCGCGGTCTCAAGTCCGGGAACGCTGAAGTTCATTCCCCTGCCTTTCAACCACGCGATGGACCTGGCACCCGCACGGTGAATCCATGGTTTGCTAAGAACATTGTCTCATGATGACGCATATGAAATAGAAGTAAAACCCCAGTTAAGGCTCCACCCTCTCTGCTACGGTAATCTACTTAACTCTGGGGCTCAATAACATAAGGGATGTTTGTTGAAGTTTGAGCCCGACGAACAATGATATTTTAGTAATAATGTCGAGACAAATAGGCCACAACAACACAAACCATGTATTAGTTAAGCCTGCACTCCACATGTACACTTTGGTGAGATTAGCAGAAAGTAGCTCGAGAAGTGCCATAAAATGTGGATATGGTTTTTTTGGAAATTTACTTTAAAAACAGTTATTTACTAAAAACTTAATAATTAACTTGCCAAAAACAACCATAATTTAATCACACATACTATTTTACAGTCTGTGGGCAGTATACGAAATGTGTCAAATCAAGCGTTTGTTTCTATTACAGTGCGATTGATCTAAAATTATTAAGGGCCAGAGGGCCTACTAAATAAATTGGATATCAACAGCATATTAAAGTTAAAATTTGACACATTTTGTATGGGAAATTTGTCATATTTTGATCAGCCGTTGATACTACTCCATACACAATTGATTTGGGAAATGTTACTTTGTCAAAATAACGAAATGTGATAAAAATGAGCAACAACGAACACTAAAAACTCAATTGTATTAAGGGAGAGATGCCTGGAATATTTTTGGATTTCGTGCCGTAGCCATTGTAAGGATTTCGTTATTATCTATCGTTTTACTTTACCGTTAAATAAAATAGAACATGGCCGCTGTTCAGTCGTTTCAAAGTTATTAAGAAACAAAGATCCAAACATCTAAATTTTCACATTTATAATATTGGTGTAGATAAGAGAAGCTGCAGATTTTTTTTTATTATGTCGCATATTTTTTTTTAATCTGATGAACAACCATTCCGATTTGAAAAAAAAATGTTTGATAGCTCGTTTATTAAGAAAGGTATAGGTTATATAGTATTACGCTACGACTCATAAGAGTGGAGCAATAACCATAAATGTCAACCAATCTGGTAAAGAAGGTAGTATGGAGAGAAAGAAACCCAAGCGACATGAGCGACGCGGGTGTCCGGCGCACGGCAACGAGAATCGAACAATACAAAGAAGGAAAACTTCATTTTAATAATTTTAATATGAAAAAAATATATAAGGATGTACTGTGAGGCTAGAAAAACTAGTATGTGCATAAAATAACCCTGGTGAAACCGTGGTACATAGTACTAGTGATAACACTAGCTGTGCTAGAGTTATTATTTTACCCAATAGTCCGCGAACTTATACATGAAAAACTTTTTGATGCGGGTTGGTATACAGAATTCATGCGCAGACTGAATTCTGCCACTTGTTCATGAAATCTTGTATCGGAAGAGGGAAAGAGGAATGAGATGAAAACTCTTCAGTGATTATCTATGAATACATCGCTGCAAAGCTGCAGTGGCTCAGGGTGTCAGTGAGCTCTTTGTTATCTAAAATTCTATCTAAGATTCTGCAGACCATTAAGAGCTTATAGTGTTTGACCGATTCATCCTAAAGATGTCAAGTCTGTTTTTTTAAATTAGATTACATATGTAACCATAATATCTTATGGAGGGTACATCTACAAATTCGATGAATAATAATAAATAAATAAATACCATCACGGGTATTTGGCTCCCGAGAGCCGTTTGGGTACCCAGCGGAGGGATGAATGAGGTCGATATATTGACATTGCTGTTTAATAACATTCATTCCGGGTTCCCATAGTGCCAGTTAAATAATACGGTTACAAAATAGACGGCGTCAGAAGAATTTACATTACAAGTCTACCACTATATCCTCACTGCGTTATCGTCAAATCAACGTTTTGTAACCAGAAGGGGACTTCTAACTCGACAAGAAATCGATACAGTAATCTCCTGAAAACCGGTACTATCTAAACCGAAACATCATTAGTAAATTACGGAGTAGTAAACAGCTATATTGAAAATTTATAGGCTTAAACCACAAGTATATTTATTAGTTTTAAAAGTAAATTTAACTATATCTATCCTTCTATACTAAAGTGAAAGATAAGATAGATAGATCATGGCAACCCCGATAATATGATCAGAATAATAATTATGACATTCAAGATCATATTTACAAACATCAATTTATTTACCTACTATTGATATATTAAATAAAATTCATGGTTAATAAATACATAGAAAGTTAGGTAGGTAATAAGGTAATTTTATCGCACCTGCGTTAGCGTCTTTAAAGCATTCCACAGTTGGAATGCGAAGTATAGATTAGTAAATATAGTAATTATTATTATTAATAAAAAATAACATATATATATATATATATATATATACAGGGTGAATTTTTCAAGTGTGCCTTCAAGGCCATATCCTAAACTACAAGGAATATCGAAAAATGCTCAAAGGAGTCTCGGGACCGATTTTGATAAAAACTAAAACATCATCATTAGATTTTTGAAAAATTTATTCTTCTAGCCGGGAATCGAACCGGTTGATTTTGAAAAAAAAAGTCATGCTGTATTATTGCACCAGCTGATATGGACCCTTATAAGTATCAAATTCGGGTAAGTAATATTAAACGGTAAACTAAAGGTAAGGGATAATTTTTAAGATAATATGTTAAAAAAATTTAAACCCTAACTAATAAATTGTTCGAAATGATTTTCAATACATAGGTGATTTTATTTTACTAACGTTTATTAAAAAAAAAATGTTGTTGTTTTTAATGAGGATGGGTTTTGAAGATTATTTTAAACAATATGATTAGTTGGTAAAGTAGACGGTGGTAAAGTATGATATTTTTTTATTAAAAATGAGCACTTTCCTTTAGTTTACCGTTTAATATTACTTACCACAATTTAATCCTTCTAACCGACATTATTTTTTTCCAAAATCAACAGATTCGATTCCCGGCTAGGAGAATATTAAAAAAAAAATCTAATGATGCAGTTTTAGTTTTTAAAAGCGTCACTATCAGCTGGTGCAATAATACAGCATGATTTTTTTTTCAAAATCAATCGGTTCGATTCCCTGCTAGGAGAATTGTTTTTTCAAAAATCTAATATATGTATATATGTATCTTCTATATATATCTATATCTATCTATACATATAATAAAATTGTAACAGGCCGATATCTGTACATTAAAGAAAAAAAAATATATATATATAGGGTTTTGGCTTGACAAAAAAATAAAAACATATTTTTATTTTTTTGTCTTTATATTGGTTTCTTCCGCATGTTACCAAAACTAGCAATAGTAAATGACTTTCTTGTTTGTAATGCCAGGAACACGAATTGTGGGTATCTTGTAACTTAATATAATTTTGTAGTATTTACTTCTTTTGAATCAATAAGTTTGTTATAGTTTTTTTTAACGATATTATACTAATTAATTCTAGAATTTTTCTACCGCTATATAAAAAATACTTAGCTTTAATTTAGAATATAATCCACTTACGCGTGTTATAGAGACATAGTGCACGTAAGCCCAAAATAAAGAAAAAAGATGCCGAAATAAAAACCATTTAAAACAAAATAGGTTTATATGATCAATGGTCATGTACTGAGTGTTTTTTGTACCAATACAGTATTTTTTGTACCTATTAATTTTCGAAAAATATATTATCATATGAACGCCTATATAATTAAAATTGCTTCAACAAATACAAGCAAATAAAATACCATTAAACAAGTGGCGGGGTCTCTATCGTGAGTTTATTATAAAAGTTAAAGTGATTAGTGTAAACCTTTTTTGTACTTTGGTCTACACTAAAAGGTAAAATGACGTGTTTCATCATTTTCATCATAGAACATAATACTATTCACTATGACAAAAAACACCCATGTATATATAGAATTTATATTTTATTAGGTATCCTTTACAAAAAATAAGTAGTCTTCAAAACATTTTTTTTTTCGGAATAAAAAATAAAAATATACAGTTTCCATAAGTTAAATAATATCTTCAAAAAATATCAAACTTGTAGCAATTGTAGTTATAGATATATGTAAATTTATTTAACCTTATTTTCCGTACTCTTCTCAATATGATGGTCCAAATAAAAATAACAATTACGAGAAATATATTTCTAAGAAGCCTTTGCAATAAATAGATAATTAATCCTTCAATGATATATAAAATTTAATTATTACTACTAATGCGAACATGAAGATATATGTATAAAACTAATTGTAAGACCGGGCTTCTTCTGCATTTAGCAACAGAGTTAACGGCGGTTTATAGTTTGGTATAACTAATTGGTTACGCCAAATATTATATTAATGCATATTTACAAATTTATTAATAATAACCATGCATTGTTCTTTAAATTTGGGAGAATTTAAGAGTTGCGTCACGACTGCCCTAAGACGACAAATAGATAATTTGCGCGAGGAGCCCGCCGGATGAAGCGGTTCCAGCCATGCTTTACGTGATCCCCTTATTGCTTATGATCCCAGATTCGTAGCATGCAACAATAAGTAACTCAATGTCAGCATGCAATGCCGACCCTCTTATGCCATTTATTGCGAACACACTTGACAACACTCGAATCTCTGACGACGCTCTTCAATTACTTTGTATTAGATATGCATTAAGCCCATTTATATTGTAATAATTAAGTGTAGGTATTTGATACTCATAAACATATTATGCACATAACAGATAATGAAGATCAATAAAATGTTTCCGGTGTATAGCCGGTAGTTCATCTAAGACGGTATTGATAGGTCTCGTAAGGTCAAGTCACTCGAGCGAGCGTCGCGTGAGATTGCCGGGAATTCGTCCAAAGCATTTTCGGGTAAGGTGTGGCTTAGTAGTTGTTATGGTATAATTGGCACTAATTCGTCCACAAAAAGGCCAAGTGCTATTGTATGGAAGGCCCCGCCCGTGATTCGTTTGAGTTGCAACGGCCATACACGCTTATTCATGGTAATTTATAAAACTTTACTCATATATTGATTTATTTGTATTGCCAATTATTTTTTTTATAAAAAAATTAAGAGGATTAATACAATTTGAAATAATATAAATAGAATAAATACTAAATAGTATAAGTAAGCGATGGAAAATCTTGGATTACCGGTTCGCATGGTTCTCGGTTCGCGGGTCACTGATTGTCCGACACTTGATACTAGATCACGAAATGCACTTTCATTAACTACTCGGCACGAACACAGGCAGCAACGTAATCTATTCGTCTTAATTTGATTAACTGGTTGTTATTTGTCACGCGATACCGTACACTTCCGTAAGATTTTCCTAGATCCTGGGGAAATCTGAAGAATAAGTTAAGGAGTCATACCTCTTTCTGAGGCATTCATGATGCCGAAGTGGTAGTGATGAGCGCGAGCAGGCGACCGAGGACGTCGCCACAGCCAGCCGAATGCCGTCGTCAGCGAACACAATCCGACATAATGGACCCGACCGAGAGCTCGTCAAAAGAACTATACGAGGGGCCAATTATTTATTTCCATACAATACATGTACGTCGATGGTTACACAGTACGGGAGTGACTCCCAGAGCTGAGTGTCGCTCCAATATGGTTGCGATGACGTATAAGCTCTGGACAAATGGATGCATGATTTAATTTAACTTTTTACGTTTTTGATTTCAGTTAATAACTTTATTTCTTACATTGTTTAATACTGGCTGGTGCACGCAACTTCGTAAGCGTGTTTATTTTAAAACCAAAAAACTATTTGCTACCTATTGTTTTTTAATTGAAACCTACCTTTACTAAGGTAAAATAAACATGTTAAGCATAGTTACCATACCTCTTCTACATAAATATGACACAAAATGTCTATACGAAATGTTTATACGAAAGAAATTAAAATTCTCAAAAAGGTAATTTAAAATCGAAAATACTTTAATTAAATTAAAATATAAAAGCCGCCCATTTCGGAATCGCATCATAGTGGGAGCAATCAATGTTGTTTAAGAACAATTATTGATTGACCCCATTCATGGACGACTTTCTAGGTCTGCTCACCAGCAGGATACAAAGTCACACGCCGTGCTCCAATATAATAATAAAAAAATATTTATCTTACTTTGTTCATAGAAGATTTATTTCTATCGAGCGTATTTAAAAACTTTTCCTATCTGAACTCCCTGTATGTATACCGAAATATAATATACCCTATTTTACCCACAGAGCTATTTAACAAAAAATACCGTATATAAATCGGTCCAGTAGTTTTAATTAATGAAGCCCCCGACAAACAAATAAACCGAAATACAGACATGAATTCTAAAAATAATAGATTATTGTTCTATTTAGTGTCCAACAAGCAATTTTTTTTGTATCAGATCAATATTCAGATTTTTTAAATTCAGAATTTATAATGTTATTATATGTATTATTCGATGATCTAATTTAGGAATGTTTGGCGAAACTGCTTAAATATACGGAAGGAAGACTTAATCCATTTTTTTTGTCAGCATACCGTGTTTCCAAGTTATGACAGTTAATGTTGTATAATTAGTTGTGTATAGAAGAAACTATTAAGCGATTGAATTATATATAGCACTTGGAGTTTTAAAATATTTTTAATAAACAATATAAAACTTTTTATGCTTCTTTACATGATAAGATATTTATCCAACATCTTTGTATTTTTCTTGTCTCTCTTTAAATATATTTCATCTCCCTCTCCCTCTTCAAATATCATACACTTATAATTATTATTAAGACCTTATCTTGCTCTGAAACATTTTTTGTCTTATAAGCTTCAAATTTCCCTCATTCCTTCCTATCTTTCCTTATTTCCCTTTCATAACATAATATTTACTCACTTCGTAATATTTTTCGAACATTCATACATTTACTCAAATTATAAACATATACTCTGCCTCTATTACAGAACTTTTTGATCTCATCTCTCAGTGAAATTGCAGATACAACTAAGAATTAGGAAAATACTCCATGGCTTGCTCAAAAAAAAAAATTGTTGCGAAGTCACACGTATTAATGTTTTTTTTTATTTTTTTATTTGACCCTACAAATAAAACCACCAATAAATATATATATTTTTTAAAGTTAGTTTTTTTTAAATTATATTATCTTTATTACTCTTAGAAACTATATACCTACAACAAAGGATAGTTATAAGGAACCCGTGATAATATAAAAATATATCATCACGGCTTCCTTACGGGCGCGTCGTAAGTATTCTACCAAAATTATATGAAATTTTTATTATTGTATTATTTGTCATATAACAATGTCCAACTTCTCTATAAAATTTGAAATGTGAAAACGTTCCCCTGCATAAAGATTTATATAAATATACTGCAATTTTCTTACCAATAGTCCTAATACAATAACATTAGTTACATCATCGATTATTATTTAATATTGGAAAAATATTAAACAATATTTTTGCAGGGGAACGTTTTCACATTTCAAATTTTATAGAAGTTATAAAAAGTTACATGTACATAAGTTAAATGTGCGCGCATGAGTAACGCAATGAATAATACTATCCCTATTAAGCTAAATTAATATCAGACTTCATAAAAAATAATTAAACTGATTCAAGATTTAAAAACAAATATGCTGGAGTTTATTTGAATTGACACATGACCTTGCTGCGTAATGTTCAAAGACTTAATTACGTAGCGTTAAGAGAATTAAGTGCGAGAAATTATTTGAATGAACCGTAAAATAGGATACTTCATAAAAGTACTTTAAAATGTACTGAATTATCGTGTGAGAATTTCACGCACATATTAATTAAAAGCGTGCTTTAAAATAAAGTAAAATACACGATCCAAAATATTGATCAGATTGTAATATTTTGAAATAAATATTTTTTTTTACATATATTTCATTCCTGTAATATATTTTTGGACCCCGGGAGGCAGGTAGTGATTTACTTCCGGGGGCTATATGGGCTAGAGGCGGCACTCGGCACTGGTTATTGCGTTACTCATGCGCGAGCGTTTAGGTATAATATTCCCGATCATCTAGGGTGCGATTTTTGAATGTCAGCGATAATTTTAATATCACCAGTTAAAAAATATTACCGATGACTAGGAAATCACAATTTTTCAAATCCTATTATTGAAAGTGATGTGTGCGGTACCAACATACAATTTATTTCCCATTCACAGGAATTACTTGCATTTTGTTACACGAAGCAAATATTATTTGTTGTTCTTGTCTCTCTTAAGCCTCAAATATCTATTTCAAAACTAACGTTTTTTTTAAACCTATCTGATTTATTTAGAACGTCGAATTGATCTCGCTTTTTTAAAATACTAAATTAAAAATATACTAACCTCAAGGACTATTCTTGAAATTTAAAAGACATTAATTGTTGATTCCCGTTCAGATAGCGATATAGATATTGTGTTTAAACCGATAAAGTAGTTTTACAATAAGTTTGAAATGCCTACCTAAACTTGAATATTATAAAATAATTCCTCTTTTCCTCTGTTTACTTATTTCATATAACTTATTGAACAAAGTTTTTTAATTATTTCAAGCTATCAATTTAAACAAAACTTTTTTTTTGGTTTTTGTTATTTTACATGATGGCATTAGTAAAATTGAGTAAATTTGGTAAATGAATAAACATTATTATTATTATTATTACTCTCATATTTTCAGAAAATATTGTTATTGTTTCGCATAATAAATACCTTTCAAAACAAATAAACAGCTGTCATCTGTGACTATATTTAAGAGTAGTGAGCACTCGTATTTGATATCATAGGTATGATTTTCTGTTTATATTAATTATACTCTATGGGTATGATATTTTAGTCACCTGGTGAGATTTAAAAATACGAACTTTAGAAACCCATGAATATTTTGACATTACAGTGATATTCATCCATTGAATTTCAAAAATAGTTTGATACAAGATCAGCTTTAAAAACTGTTTAAAATTAAGTATACGTATATATATTTTTTTAATATGTATTCTACACCTATTGCATTATAGTAGAAGACCATCTATACAGTCAAAGAATTTATTTCCACCTATTTTATATTAATCAACATATAGACAAAAATAGCACTAGATAGTCTCTGTCGACCTCGCAAAGGACCTATAAGTAAATTATTAAAAATATATTTACAAGAATATAATGAAATGCGCATCGCATAATAAGATAAGGGTAAAAGAGAAACAACTGATTCACAGCTGCCAGACGTGCATACCTACTGAGTGCTCTTTTATTTTATTTATTAATTACTAGAGTAGGTAACTAGTTTAAATTATTATTAGTATTACTTTTGTAACTAATCATTATGCAAAATATGATTTTCTCAAAATATGATTCTTTGAAAAAATAAGCCGCTCGCCCTCTAAAATATGTTTTTTTTTTTAAATATATTTTACTAAGAAACATTTTTTTTTAAATGGAGCACGAATTTTTTGTATTTTTACCCGATGGTTAGTAGACTTAAATAGTATTAATATTCCATTTTTTTTATTTACATTTAATTTATTTAAGTACACAATAGGTATATATTGTACAAGGGTAACAAGGTAGTCAATCAGAAAATATAAATACTAAAAAAAAAACCTACTATTTTTTGTTGTAAAAAATGTACTACATTGTAACATGGGAACTGCAAAATATCCCCCAGACGATAGATAAACAAAATTACCTAACTTATATTAGTAAACACTTCACTGATGGAAATATACTCGATCTTAATCAAACAGATTACATACTTTACCTGTTTATTTTTAATGGAATTTTTTCACGACCATGTTCCATATTGTATGATGCTCATATATCATACGTACAAATTTTCCTCTATCTAATTTTCTATTACATCTATATCGATAACAGTTTAATCGATGCTACGTCGTATATTTATGGCCTGTTTAATTTATATATTATTAATAAAAATATATATTAATAATTTTAATGATATGACTCATCTTCGAACACAATCTTAAAGGTTAGCTGGTAGATAATGCCTAACTTCTGTTTACTATGCAATAAAGTATTTAAAAAAATATATATAAATATATTTTTAATGCATTTAAAATGATAATATATAAGTAACTGATAACTTATAAAACTTAATAAGTTTAAGATATTATAAAATTTCAATATAAATATGCTATTTATGCAATTTAATAATGTTTATAATTCTAAGGAAGAAAACAAATCAAATATTAATGATAAGATAAAATTATATAATTTCTCCGTAATAGAGGTAACAGTGCTCACTTAAAACAGAACAGCCTGTATAAACCAGATATGGACTTGGAGCAATTACAATATTTACCTTACGATAAGAACGATATCGTCGCAGTAGTTCAATTGACCAGTAATAATATAGTTTTTGATAAATAAATTTATTTTCCATACACCCATGCAAACTGTTTATTGTAACTTTGAACCTCAAGTGCCGAGGACGCGTTTGTATCACGTGTGTCAGTTCCATACCGACTACTTAATGAGATTTCGACATATACATGCCGAAATTTTTGAATTCTTTATTTGACAGAAGTTTTTGACTAGAACTTTAGTATTAAAATTTCTCTCAATTTAAAACTAGTAGATTTATTCTAATTTAAACATATGGCCTGCAAAATGTTAATAAGGACTAAACAAGCGCAGTGTAAAGCACGACTTGCAGTTGTTATTAGAGTGATCTTGTTTTTTGGAATACCGGCCTTGTACTTGTTGATCCTGAAAGCTCCGGCTGAAACCTTAGATAAAACCTCTATTAAGATTTCGAATGGTAAATATTATATTATTTATTTAAAAGCCTGTCAATTTGCTATGTTGATTTAAATATGTATAGGATTTAATGTTAAATGAAACTAATTAATAAAATAATTGTAAAGTTAATATTCCTAAAGTATATGTTTTAAGTATTTGTCCTTTTTTACTATTCTATTGGATCTACCGAAACTTTGAATACTTACTATTTCTTTTACATTATTTGTTTATATTTTAATCTGCGTAAATAGTAAGCGAATGTTTTATGTGTATATGAAGTTGTTTATTTTCATAATTATCTAAATAAACTTAAAATATATGTAAATGCTAAAATATGAGATTTATTGATTCGTCTTCGCCCGTCATTTTATTTGTATACACACTTCAAAATTAATAATATTTAAAAAACACACCTTATAATTCTATCTACACAGTAATTTTCAAGGTTGTAGCACTCATCTTTCTATAAATATAGAATAGTATGGTAAACAAATCCTAAAGCTTTATACACCATTATCCTGATTAAAATTTAAAAAAAAATACTTTCGAAGATTATTGTGCCAAATTGCAAATAAATAATAATTTCCGTATTAGGTAATAACGAGATTTAAACATAAAACATTTCAACTCTTTTAAAGAGTTTAAAAATAAATTGGTCCCTAAGCATAACATATAAAAAATACTAGCTGATGCGATACAGCCCATGTTACTCGCTAATAAATAATGTTATACTCGTATAGGTAAAATAATACAAAAAAATCAGCTCAGTAGTTTTTGAGCTACGAAATAAACAAACAATAAAATCTTTTCTCTTTATAATATAGAATTATATTATAAATAAAATAAATATAAATAGAAAAGAATCGACATAATGTCCATCTTTCATTTATGTTTGTTTTACCTATAAATAAAATAAGAGCTTTTTTTTATAGATTTCCGTTGATATTTTTAATCAATAATTATTGCAAACCATTGCAAAATAAACTCAAAAGTATATCTATGCAAACTTCTATATATTTCAAATTCTTGCTGGCTCTTTTCTCAAACCTTAATTTACAATACATGTTTACTTAATTTACATACATATACATGTTTTTACGTTTCGGTTTTAGTCTGTAGCTTCAACGGGTTTTAAAAGACTAATGCATCGATTTATTATAGTGGTGGAAGTCTCTTTTCGATAAATTAATATGTATTGCCAAATATTTTATAGTTTCAATTAATATTATAATTGTTATATGACCCTAAATTATATCCCTAAATCAGTGTTTTAAGTTCATTATGAAGCTAAGGCAACTTTATATTATGCAAATGATACGATGTGCAGCAAGGTATGATAACCGTGGTCAATATTACCTTACCTTACGACTTTACCTTATTAATAATAGCAAAGAATTATTTATTTTCTCAATTCAATATAATAAAATGGTAAAGGACAAGAGGCTCTACTATGGGTTTGCGCATTGTAGCAACGTAACGTATTTGTATACGTATACGTGAGCAACAACCAATAAGATCGCTTTATTCCATCCTGTTACCAAAAATAAAGCGGCCCTATTGGTTGTTGCTCATCTATACTTATACAAATACGTTACGTTGCTATAATGCGCAAACCCAAGGTAGAGCCTCTGTCCGTGACTGGAATCCGAATTGTTGAAAATAAAAATCTAATAAAACATAAAATGTAACGTTTATTTCTGCCTGCATCTGAGGCTTTACCTTGGATTTGAGCATTATACTAACGTAACGTATATGTATACGTATACGTGAGCAGCAACTAATAGTATAGCTTTATTTAATCCTGTTACCAAAAATAAAGCGACGTTATTGGTTGTTGCTCACGTATACGTATACGTTACGTTACTACAATGCGCAAACCCATAGTAGAGCCTCTGGTCTTTACCATTTTATTATATTGATGCCTTGAATTGAGAAAATAAATAATTCTTTGCTATTATTAATAAGGTAAAGTCATTAGGTATGGTAATATTGACCACGGTTATCATACCTTGATTTGCCTCTGGGCCTCAATTCTCTTAATTCAATAGATTCTTACTTGCATCATAATGCATAAATGGAATAATGCTCGCTTTTTGGCAGTTTTTATAACGTTACAAAACATTCTCAAACGGACTTTGAGGAATTTTAGGTATCTACACACACATAATCTACAATGAAGTAAGGATTAAACAAAATCTGCAAATTTTGTAAGTCTATAAAAAAAAGTTCCACCATATATTGATAAAAATGGATAAGTAATAAAAATAAATAAATAAACTTTCCTAGATAGGTAGTAGATAAGTAGCAGTACTACAAAAAGATGAGCATGTAATACTAAACTTTAAATAGCGAAATGAGGTCACGTTTTTAATTAACGAAAGGTAAGGTCGTCATAGGTAATATACATGAAATTTGTTATATTATGTCATATTTGTAATTTTTCATGTTATAGGTTAATATTAATATGTTCTAACAAATTAAACAATCAAATCTTCTCTGTTTATAATATTAGTATATTAATATTATTTTATTATTATTTATAATGTCTTTTACTCTTGAAGGTAAAAACCGTGCCCGTCCGCGCGCCGCTTGCGTTATTTTTGCTTAATGCTTTTACTGATATACAATTATCCGCTACTATCTTTTTTTACACTAGATATTTATTATTAGGTTATTATTATATTAAAATTGAAACAATAAATGGATAACTATAATAAATCTGTGGGTCTGTAAAAAAAGGGTCAAAACAAATTGCCTATATATACACTTTAAAATATATCATAACTTTAAGTCAATTTCAGAATAAAACCATTTTAACCCTAGAAGCCTTATCTACGCCTGCGAGGCGTACAAGAAATTGAAAATTCTTTATCCCTTTCTAACGGGTGAAGTTAGCGCCTGGTGCTGTTTAGACATCCCAGTGGCCAATGGGAGTTTGTTAATAGTGTTTGTGTCGTTAAGCTAAGTTTCACTATTTATGACTTATTAAGGTACCGTACGCCTGCGAGACGTATGTTTAGGCTTTGTGTAACTTTTTAAAAAATGTCAAAGATTATTCATGGAACATTACGTGCAATAACTGGTTCATATCTGTGCCACTGGCTAAAAATCTACTTCAGCAGCCTACTACCGAGGTACTCTAGATTCTAGTAGGCACTATTTAGATCACCACCTATAGTTGTCAGTTGTATGTTTCGATTTGAATTCATTGGCCTTCTGCAACTTGTATTTTACAAGCCAAAAGCTGTAAAGAAGTATACCTCTTATCCTCTTGTGATGTCAATGCAGTAAATAATAATTCAAGTGGTAAACCAGAAATGATTAATTTCTACAACCAAGCAATAGGAGTAGAATCATTCGATAAAATATGTTATTCAATGTCCTGTAGCCGCAAGACTAATAGATGGTCAATGGCTATATTCTACGGCATCCTGCCATGGTTTTCATTACTTATGCTGCAATTAACAGCCGCAACATGTTCAGGAATAATAAAAAAAATCTTGAATAGAAGGGGATTAATGAAGAAACTCAGCACAGATTTGGTCAAGCCTTGGATGAAGAAGTGACTTGAAGCTCCTACTTTGAATAGATTTTTATGAGAAAATATAAGCCAAATTATTAAAAAACCTATCGATGCAGGTAATGAACAGGCAGGAGAATCAGAGCCTAAAAAATGTAAATACTGGGCCTTTTGCTCCTACAAAAAATAAGATGTCGAAATTAGGGTCCATAAATTATGTATATTGTGAACACATACTTGCTATCTGTGCAGATTGCTCTAAAATAATAGCTATTCATTAAAAAATTGCCGATTACTTTTAATATGTATCCTAATAATAAGTATATGATGTTAAAAATGATTAAAATTTAAAAAATATACATATTTTTGTTGATTTCTGAGAAGTTCATTTTTTAGTTTGAACATTAGGTATTTTTATTTATTTTGTTGAAATAAATAACTGTGAGTGTAGTGTGTATTTATAAAAGTATGTTTTATTATAAATTATATCCTAACCTTAAATTTCCTTTAAAAATATATATATATAATTAGGTATATTTTAGCTTACAGGCGATCTTTCATATATATACGCCTCAGAGACGTTATTAAGGCTTTATGTACCGACGTATGTTAAGGCTTTATGTACCTCCGAAATAGATTAGGCTTCTAGGGTTAATGATATAATCCCACAAATATATTGACAGGTAGACAGAGTTCTGCGATTTTTAAATCAGCGGATGGCTAAATATCACTGTAATGTCAAAAAAAAACATCAATTTCCAAAGTTCGTATTTTTGAATCTCATCGGGTGACTAAAATAGTCAAAAATATATCATACCTATGATATCAATGCGAGTGCCTCCCACCACTCGTAAATAAAGTCACCGATGACAGATAATAATCATCACAAATAATGTATGTTAAGTTCCGTTACACCATTGAGTTTTTATGTTTTACATTTTGACATGTCAATTATTATGAGAAACAAGAATGACAAACAATGTTTTCATCATGTAACGAAACGCAAGTAGCTTATGTGAATGAGAAACTATTGACACATAAGACTTTCAAAAATAGGACTTTTGATAAATCGTGATTTCCTAGTCATCGGTGATATTTTTCTCACTAGTGATATCAAACTCATAGGTGACATTCAAAAATAGCACCCCTGTTTCATATTTACGTATGGGCCAAAGGGGGCGAAAATTGAATGAGTAAAAAACTAATGTTTACATATGTTTGTGGCTTTTGATGTCGAAACTGCTGAAACACTCGGTCCCGAGGCTTGTGTACTTTTCGAATGTGGAGACCCCAAATGCCACAACTACTTCAAACAAAAAGTCGGCATTGCAAATCAATGTGGCAATGCTGCCAGTGTTATAGGTACTCTGCCAAGTGGTATCCCATGGCGATTTTTTATTTTAGTTTATTTTAGATATAGTTTTATTTTTTATTAGTAATATTTATTTAATTTTTGTAAGTTTCTTTGTGTAAATATCTTTAAAAATAAAAAAGTTCGAATTTATAGTTTTAGTGGAATGTGAAAATAAGTACTATGGCTAAGAAGTCAAACTTATAAAAACACACCGTTTTAGTTAGACAGGGGTTAAAAATTAAATTCAAACGTGATGTATGAGTTTTTTATCTATGCCCATATTGTATAATTATAATAATGCTGAAAAATGTACTGATTGGCATTCGATGCGTTTTTATAGTCCAGTGGAATTATGTTTATGCCTCGGAATCTAGATGGACACACTGGGATTTTTTTGTTTATAATGTGTTCTCTAAATCTGTAGTACATTATTTTGTTCTATCATCAACAGTTTTCGCTGCGCATGCGATGTAAATTAATTAATAGGTATTTTGTTTACACCTTGAGTTACATATTCGAATTTTCGTATGGATTTCCAATTAAAAAAAAAAATAGCGCATTCTATTAGTGAAATATGTTTTTAATCGGTATAGTAGTTTTTGAGTCCATTCGTTACAAACCAAAATACAAATCTCTCTTTTAGTGTTGGTATAGATCAGCGGTCGTCACACTTTTCCGGCCAAGGGCCACATAGGATAATGTGGGTATCACTATCGGGCCGCACACTAAGGGTGTTGTCCTTATATACAACCTATTCTGTTCGTTTTTTTTTTTGTAACACGGAATATTTATTTGTATCCATCTAAATATCGATGCAATAGCCTCCAAAAAAACTATATAAACCCACAGACTAAAACCCAATTTTTTCCTGATGCACAGAAATTTGTTTTAGTAAAACTTACAAAACAAAAATAAGTAATACAATATATAAATTAAACCTAAAAGACAACAAATGCTTATAACTAATTATAAATAATACCTATAAAATAATTAAATACAAATAAATAAGAAGAAAAAATACTCACCTATAATTTAAAATTTAGGTGGATATGTTTTAAATGCCGTTAAACAACAATGTATTGACTGGCCCCATTTATAATCTTTGTAGATACTCGTATGTAGGCAGAAACAAAATCAGGCAGAAACAAAATCACATGCTAGGTATAACTTCGATAAAAACGCTATGCTAAAGGTACAACTTTCTAATAATTCTGGAGAAAAAGTAAATTAAAAACTATTTATCATGAAGGTAGAAATCGTGCCCGTCCGTGTGATGACGCGGGGCGCATTTTTTTAACTTCATGCTATTTATATATTATCAAATATCGGAAATATTTTCCCCCTAAATTTTAATTTATAGGTGATTATTCTTTTTTGTATATGTAATTAGTAATTATTATTTGTTTTCTTTTAGGTTTAATTTATATATTGTATTACTTATTTATGTTTTGTAAGTTTCTTTAAATAAAATTTGTCAAATGAATAGTAGACCAACAAATTTATGGTATGAAAGATGAACATTACGCGTATTAACATTTACGATAATTGCACAATTTTGAACAATCTACGTATTAAGCATTTGTGTTGTACGTGTTGAACTACGAGTAAGTGCGTGCAAACCGTATCTGCGCACATGTTGAGGGTGTATCCATTCCAAAATTATGTCATTTTTTTTATTAGTAAGAAAGAAACAAAACACTATTATAACTATGTTATTTTAAATTCTTTTTTGATATACATATTATATACTTGTCATTTAACATTAAATATTTTTAATAAACTATATTCTATTATTTTAATTACTTTTACTATTTTTAATTTATGCATTTTTATAAATTCCTTTATAGGATAATCTTATATTATTTTTTTTAAAACATCAATGTGATTTTACTCTTTTAATGTAGTTGATTCCCTAATTCCCTATATTAATTGATTATAATGTTAGTGGTTTATTAAGCACCTCGTAAAAAGATACTCTACTTATTTGACGTTGCCGTTGCTAAGATATTATTACAGTTAGCAACTTATTACATTAATAACAATATAGTATCAGTAATTTAATCTTTTTTATGAACTAAGAGTATTTTATGTATTAGGTACACTTCCAAGTGGCGCCCCCTACAGTGATTATTTTGTATTAATTTAGATTTAGTTTTTATTTTTTTTAGGTTAATTTATTTCTATGTGTATATTTTTTTATAAATAAATAAATTATTCTTTTATGTTTATATTCATGTTTATTGTTAATACATTTTCGGAATGTAAAGTAACTAATGATCGCTTAGATGATATATTATTTTCATTTATTTTAAGAACACAAATAATCGCTTATATAAAATTTATCAATCTGTTTATATTTTTTCCATAAGTTCCTTTACAAACCTTATAGTTATCCGAATCGCTTTTGTACGTTTTCGTACTAAATATAGCTAGGTTGTCAAGGATTAATTGTGATTTTGACTAATATAATAATATTAATTTAAACATCCAATTATTGGGTCAGCAACTGTTATACCAAACTAATTTGTTTAAGAATATAACTACTCATCTGTGGCCATTTATTGCCGGGCTTATACGAGTGTGAGTACGGTTATCGCACACATATAAGATCGGCAATAACTGGCAATATAACTTAGAATGTTTTTAATAGATCAAAAGTTCACATCTCGTAGACTTCTGGCTGTAAACGACGCTGAAAAGAATTGCACCCCGGCTGCTATACTGGAGTTCCCATCAGATAATTTGAATAGATATCAACGTCAACATGTAAGTATTATTAATAATTATAGGTATATTTTATATTAAGACGTCGGTGGTGCTATTTTTTTACCATTGTCTATATAATGGTACACTGCATTGCATCTATACGTGGTTGTCGAGTTGGTTAGATCTTAGACTTAAAAACATTTAGGTCCAATGAGGTTTTAATCTAAAAATGATACATTTGTTTAAGAATTCCACTATACTGCCTCGGAGAGCACGTTAAGCTATCGGTCCCAGTTTCACTATACCAACTTGTGAAACTGTTTATAAATGGATCATTGAGTCTATCCAAACATCGCGACGAGCTAAAAACACCCGTATATATATACTGCATCTGCATCGAATCTCAGCTATAATACACACTCGTGACAATAAAATATATTTGTGTAGGTCATGAAGGTAAAAACCGTGCCCGTCTGTGCGCTGCTACGTTGGCGCGGGGCGCGTTTTTTAGCTTCACGGTGTAGGTGGTTGTTAATTATATCTCAACTCAAATTTTCGTAGTCTGCCAAACGTTTCCTTTCAAGACAGTATTTTTTCGGGTTTAAATCAGACACATTGCGGAAATGGTTTTCTTTTTAACCAAGAGACTGGTCACAAGATCTAGACTTACTGTTTCCCAACCAGCATATTACCTATTAATTATTTCCTCACAATAGTAGAAACATGAAACTCAAATATGTTATGATGAAAACTTTAATAAAAAATGTTTCATATAATGGATAATAATAATATACACGAAAATATTAGTAGTTAAATCGCTCGTTGTTTTCAATATTACTATTTGGATATAGCAACTAATCGATAATTTTGATACAAAATCACCTTTATCGAACTTTTAACATTTTTTTTTTGTTTAAAGTTTATAGCAAAATAATATGTATTTATTTATCGATGTTAGAAAACTTACAGCATTAGAATAGTAGCAAGATGAATTAATCAAGTTTTCACAAGACAATTCTACATAGGTACTCGTACTTACTGATAACTATACCTAACTAATCATTATTGGGAAATGTTAATACATTTCCCAATAATGATTAGTTTTGTATATTTCTATTGCATAAATAATTACATATTATTACAACTATGTCCGTTATCTAGAATTTAATAATATAAAAGCATCAGTCGTATGCTGTCATCACTGCAAGACACAACTTTGTTGACTAAACAGTTTCTATATTTTCCAGGGATTCATCATTTTTCACTGTATTTTGGCAATTTATTGTTTTATACTTCTTGGTGCTATTTGTGAGCATTTTTTTGTGCCTGCCATCAAAATTATATGCGAAAGTAAGTTATTTTCTTTATTATGTTTAAATTCCTTTCTTATTCTATTCCTGATTTGTACTTTGTACTTATTATTTACCTATACTTGTTGTCTGGCTTGTTTTGACACTTGTTTATAAGCGTAATATATGAAATCTGTTGCACTTAGAATGACATCTTTTGAACTTGAACTAACAGATTTCCCTATTATCACTTTATTTTTATTATTTTGGTAAATATTCCTGATTGTGAACAAACATGATTTTATTACAATATAAATACATAAATATATCTCATCTCTAGATTTATTTTACCTTCTATGAGTTGGAATTTAAAATATAATACAACACGACGTATAAAAAGTTACATAACGTAAAATGGTATTAAATAACTATCAGTTATATAACAAACAATACAATTTTTCTTTGAGAAATAGTGTGAGAAAAATTGCAATAATAAAGTTCGTCGAACACAGTAAGAGCATGAGAATAAAGTAACTCATTAACTCTAAAAGGTAAGGGTACACATTATTCTTTAGTAGCACTCTAGATCATGCTACTTTCGAGCAATGTGTATCTAGCGCATGCGTTTAATGAGTTTTGACTAAGTTTTGAGTATTCTTAGTAAAATGCGCGCCAATTGATTATAAGATATATTCATTGTTTCGTTATTAAATTAAATTGACATTTTAAAATATTATTTTTCAATCATAATTTATTTAGGCATTATTTGACATAATTTATATATTAAGAAATGTATAAATCAATTTGAGTCAGCACAATAACATTTATCGATCTCTCAAAATTAAACACGAAATAGGATATTTAGCTAATTAAATTGTATTTATGCAAAGTATAAATTTAGTCAAAACTTACTGTAAAGCTATGGTTAATATAATATACTGTATCACTACTTATAAAGCTTTAATTTTGTTGAACGTATAGGCATATGGTGTTAAGTTTTATTATAGGTACTTGGAGTTTCTTTTTCACAGTGGTTTTTAAATAGATTTACTTATGAGATATTATAGGTACTTGGAGTTTCTTTTTCACAGTGGTTTTTAAATAGATTTTTTTAGAGTTGTAGACTTTTTTTAAATAAATGTTTAAGACTGATTGAAATGAAATCCAATCTCTATTACTTTTATGTTACAATAAATAAATCCATACTTATTCCAGAGTTAGACATGTCTGAAGATATCGCTGGAGCAACTTTCATGGCAGCAGCTAGTTCAAGCCCAGAATTGTTCATTAACTGCGTGGGGACATTTGTAACTGAAGGGGACTTAGGGGTAGGGGCAGTTGTTGGCTCTGCTGTGTTCAATGTCCTGGCGGTTCCAGCATTCTGTGGACTACTTACTAAAAAGGTAAGGCCCTATAAACTAGATTATAAACTATTTTTAAGGAGAATATGAATTGATTTCCATAGAGGCGAAAGTCTCTTTTGCAGGGGCGGTGAGTTCTATTAGCATCCTTTAGAGTATATTATTTATAGGGCAAAGTTTTATACTAAAGAGGTATTATAAATATACCTATTTATATAACTATAATAAACTTGTACTAATTTATTAGAAACATAAATAATACTAACTGGGTCCTCATCCATATACTTTGTAGGTATGCTTATCATCAGTGACCTGGCTAGACCTTTTCTGCCTTTCATACATTTTGTTTGTTTGTTTTGCTAAGTATTTCTCTATTTTACAAAAGATATGGACTCTTCTCCGCAACTTTTATGTTCTATGAAAATAAAACGATCACGCAGCAGATAGTTTTCGTTTAATGACCTAATAATTCCTGTCGCACATACGCTAAGTCCATGTGGTCGAGTAAATAGTGTACGAGCGACAGAGATAAAAAAATACCCAATTAGTCCGTAAAACATAAGAAGAGGCCTAGGCCTGTCCCAGGATAGCTATCAGAAGATATACGGGCAAAAGCATCTAGAACTTGATATAATCTAGGTGATAACGTTAACAACCGTCCTAGGCCTTCATACCTATACATTCTACAGACTAGTTTAGAGTCCATGTCAGAAGTTCTTTCTACTCCGCGACTGTACTTACATTTAATGTTGTTCCAGCTTGTAAATCTTGATTGGTGGTCAGTTTCGCGAGATTGCCTTGTATATGCTGTGGCTGTAGTAGCGCTCATCCTGACTCTGCTGGATAATAAAGTATACTGGCACGAAGCTTTACTCCTTGTATGTACTTACATACTCTATATAATGGGTGAGTTATCATATTTTTGCCGTGGTTACAAATTAATGCTTGTACTATGTGAGCAATAAACAATAATAGTGTATATTATATTTCATACACGTCCAGACCATGGCAACCTTTACAGAAAAATATACTATTATTTTTTGATGAGTAAATAACCATAATTAAATATGTATTTAAAAAAAAACAGTTATTTATAAAACTTTAGAAGATGAAACTTATTGTTTATTAAAGAGACATTCCTTAACTTAAGTGACAGATTTTTTATTATTTTATTAGGTAAAATAAAATCACGACCAAACCAAAATAGTTAAAAATAAAATAAAATTAACAACGAGAAAAAAGAAATGCTATAACTAAAATATTATCATAAGAAAATCTTATTATATTCACATAAATTTTTTTTTTTTTTTTATCTATGTATAATAATTGCATGTTAAAGTTGTAGTTATTATTAAAACCGGCAATGTCTGTTACTTCTATATTACATTGACTACATCACACAGTTATAAATACCTATAGTTTGTGCACTAAGGTCCAACGTTTACTACCTACAATAAAAATATAAAATAATTATGGAGTTAAGAATAGTTTACATCTGACATTGAACTTGGTCTAAATTAGCTGTAAATAACAGCTACTACCTACTAAGTAAATTGCTCCATAAAAGTATAGCATTGTCTCTAGTCATCGCTATATTAGACAATATTTAACATCGTGTTATAGCCTTAAACCGGATGATTTCAATTTTATGAAGCTTGAGAAAAAAATCCTTAAATCTTGAATTTTTTTTTCGAATACTATTTTTTTTTTCGTACATTTTGTATCTGTTAATAAAATTTTACTAACAAATAAAATTAACAAAATATATTTATTTAAAAAAATACAATTTAGTAATATGTAGATCACATAATACTTTATTTATAGGTACAATAATTAATAACATTTTAATTAGTTAAAAAAATACCACCTAATAAAAATAACAATATATGAAATAAAACTTCCTAGAAATGTTAAAAACACAAATTAGTAATTTCTAGATTGCATAATACTTTATTTATAGGTATACTATTTATAGTAATGTATACATGAATAAATAAAAATAAATAAAAAAAACCTATATGTCCAATTGTCCACTCTATCCAAATTGTGCCCTACGGCCCTGGTGCAAATGTTCCCGTAACACTGGCAGCTATGCATCTTTGGACTAATAATAATAGTACCGGGGGTCGCCAATAGCCTCATTTAGGAGAGCATAGAGTTTATGTCCTAAGATCTTGGCTTTGGATCCCCACACACTAGAGGTCTACACAGCTAACGGACAAATGAATATCTACATAATATGTATATATCATTCTACCTGCAGAATTTTACTAAATCCAAACAATACACACAGAGAACGTGTGGCATAGTGAATTTATTTTATTACTGAACATATTTAATATTGAATAAATTATTAGCATTTAAAAAAAACATTATAACTTTCATCATAGTGTTTGATATTTCATTTACTACAGAAAAACCCGTCAAGTCAGGCAAGCAACACAAATAACAACTTTTCATACACATGTTTATTCTTTGTTATCGGTATCCTTAGTATGGCAGTAGGTATGTACCACACTGAATTTAGCCGACACAATTTAACAGGAGACGGTGCAGATCTTATGAAAAGCAATTGGTTACCGGTCGACCCAGTTTCTTTAAGATTAATAGTCAGCTACCGCTGCGTTAACAATTCACGCTGTTAACATGCAAATTACATTGACGTAAATCACCCGGTTATAAAATATATTTTTTAGATTAAATCTTTTCGTTAGGAAACATATTTAAAAAAAAAAGAACAATTATAGTTTTATTTTATCTTGGGAAAATATAGTAACTTAAAGTGTTATTAATAGTTATATTAATTTTGCAGCAATGGTTTTCAACGAGAGCATTGGAAATTTCGTTAAAAGTGGATGCTGTGTATTCAACAAACCGAAATTGTATACAGAAATAACTCCTCTATTGATGAAAGGTATAATTTTATTTTAATAAAATAAGCAAATTTTAAATTGTATGACGTGTAGTTAACACGATAATATTAAAACTATAGTAGATATTGTGTGTTTTAGATTGTATTTTTTCAATTGTCCATTCATTATAGTATATTTTTTTTGACTTAAGGTTCTCAACCTTATTGAATTTTGCATTTACAAATAATTGCATTCTTGTGTAGATATATAATATAACAAGTTTTATCTTCTTGATTAATATTTTCCAAACTTTATCTTGAATTTTTTTGGAAAATATTTAAAGAATTTTTTTTTTAGATAAACTAAACGGACATAAAATATTATTTCAAGAAAAAGAAACTTTAATTGAAGTTCCATCATCTAATAAACTAAAATCAAATTTTAACACTGCGCTTGAGTATATAGGTATGTTACTAATTATTTATATATATCAAAAAAATCTTAAAAGTTTTATTTTAAAAGTTTAATATATACTTATAATATATCATAATTATATTTATATTAAATATAATATAAATGTAATAAAATCTGTTACATATCATCATGGGTGCCTTACGGCGCCCGAGATTACCTAGACGGCCACAGGGTACCCAGGGGAGGGGTTTTAATCCCGCCTCGTCGTAGCCGATAGTATGAGTCTACACCGAACAAGTGGCTAGCTCGTCTCGATAATAAAATCTGTTAATACCTACATTTAGTTATAAACAGAATACTAATATTTATACCTTTCACAGATTCAAGCACCGAATCCATTTGGTCATTACCTAATGAAAAGACTATTCTCAAAAAGTTGTATTGGGCATTAACTTGGCCTATACATTTTATTCTTTGGGCTACTGTACCAGATTGTCGCAAGAGCAGTAGGTTGTGCCCGTTGACTTTTATTATGTGCTTATGTTGGATTGCTTCTATTTCTTATTTGGAAGCCTGGATTATTACAATTTTAGGTAAGAATTTGTTACTTAATTTATTTAGTTTCACATTAATGAAGTTGATATTTATTTTAAGTATTATATAGTACTGTGTTTTTTTTTAATGGAGCACAGCATGTGATTTAAATATCTACCTGATACTAAGCAGACCTACAAAATCCTTGCATAGGGTCCATCAATACATTGTTGTTTAACAATATTTATCGCTGCCACTATACCGGCTAAATGATGCGTTTACGAAATGGGCGCGGACAAAAACGTATTTGCATAATGAGTCTATTTTAATATCCTCGCTGCTTTAACGTCAAATTAATTCCCGTTTCGTAACCGTACCATAAAAGAGACTACCCCCTCGACAAGAAATCGATGCAGTAGTCTCCGGAAAACTGATGAACCCACAAACTAAAACCGTAACACGAATAGGTCATTTGACGGTTTTTGCATCTTCAAAGGAGGTTATTATTGTTATTACTGTAATGTTAGTTAAGCTTGTTGTGGAACGCAACAAATTAGAACGGAGAATAAATAAGTGTCCGCACCTAACATGGCGGCTGTGAGTGAGCTATTAGTTTTATTTCAAGATATAAATATTCCCAATTATAATACATAGTTGGCAGCGGTGGGATTCGTGAAAATTATCTATTTTAGTTTATAGCTCAAGATGGCAATGGCGCCACTGATTAGTCCGCCGCAAGAATTTAAATTCAATGAACCGGCGTGGTTGCGCAGGTTTGAAAAATATCTCTCAATAACACCGAAACGCTCTAACGAAGAGCAACAGCAATTATTATTATATTGCATGGGTGATCATAGTAACGAAATAGTGGCACAATTCGAGAAAAGAAGTACAGACTACATAACCCTTGTAGAAAATTTTACAGAATTTTTCGAGCCGAAAAGGCATATAATATTTGAAAGAGCAATGTTCAATTTATGGAAGCGAAAATGCGGAAGAATTCATAACAAATTTATACAAGTTAGCAGGCAGCTGTCAGTTCGAAAAGGTAACTAAAGAGGAAATATTAGGAGATAAAATAGTTGTGGGCATTCGTGGTAAATCACTAAGCGATAGAATGCAATTAATGGATTTACATTACATACAGCAGTGAACATGGTGAAGCAATGGGATCTTCAAACAAAATAGACGGATACTCTTTACTCATCAGAGGAGTCATCAATGACCGTAGCAGTAACACACGCAAACAATCAAAATGTTAGATTTAGAGCCCAAAACCAATGTGTAATTATTGTGGAAACTTTCATTCTAAGTATAGATGTCCAGCTAGAAATTTAGATGTTTCAAATGTCAGGGCATAGGACATTTCTTAAGAATGTGCAAGAAAATTATAAAATATGTAAAGATGGTGACAGAAAGTGATAACAGTGATCAGGATAATAAGAATTTTTTTTATGGAATTTGAACAGTGGAAAAAATGATAGTACATGGTCGTAAATAAAAGACGTATATATGGATATAATTCAACAAAAACAAAAAAATGATTCTATTTGTAAATTACTAAGAAAGTATAGTATAGGTGGAAGGCCTGGAAAAAATAAAATTTCTACTTACTTAATTCCTTATTTCAATATCGGTTTGATTTTAGCATTTGTGAAGGTTTACTATTAAAAGGTACTAGGATTGTAATTCCTACATTATTACAAAAAGAGGTATTGGATTATATTCATATGGGTCACCAAAGGATAGTAAAGCGTAGGCTTAGGGCACAAATGGCAGTGTGGTGGTTAGGACTTAGTATACAGGTGGAAGTTTTAATAATACTCGTACATTGTCATATTTGTATAGAGAATGAGCCATTTTTGAAAGTAAAATCACTAGACCTTGGCAAATGATATCAGCTGATCTATTTTTCTTTAAATAATAGAATTTAATAGTAACTGATTACTACTCTAGGTTTTTTAAAATATTTGAACTGGGTTTAATGACTGAAACAGTTATAATAAATAAAATAAATGAGTAATTCTCGCGATATGGAATTTATTTTAAGTGTCCAGATCAGACAATGGACCACAGTTCCAACGCAAATACAAACAATTTGCTCAAGAATATAGATTCACACATATAAATAGTTCACCATATTATAGCCAGTCAAATGGTCTAGCAGAAAATGCAGTTAAAATAGCTAAATCTTTAATTTAAAAAATGAGCACTCTTTGGATAAAGCTTCATTATCTTATCGTTCCACACCATTAGATAATGGATTTAGCCCTGCAGAATTATTAATGGGAAGGAAATTTAAATCTTTTTTACCAATCCTGCCTAAGATGTTAGAGACTAAAGAATCAGGGGATGTGGTTAAAAAAGAGTTAAAAAATAAAAATAAACAAGAATTTTATTATAACAAAAGACATGGGGCAAGTAACACATTGTGTGATCTGAACATTGATGGTCTGGATACATGATTTGCAAAAGTATGAAGAAGTATATAAAATTTTACCATATAGATCCTATGTAATTAAATGTAGTGGGAGTTGTTATAGAAGGAATAGAAAATTTCTTGCCCTCGCTTCGATAAGATGTCAAGAAAATTTTAATAAAAACAATAGTCACCGTAGTCCTCCTTTTCTTCCTGTAGAGGAAGATTATCGCGAGGAAGGGGTGGTAAACTATGATCAGTCAGCCTAGTAGTCGTCCAGTTAGAAACAAAACTAGTCCAATATGGACCAGGGATTATGTATTAGATTAAGGGGTTTTAATAGTAAACGGCAAAATTGTGTAAGTTAAAAATAATTTAATTTGTTTAAATATAACTAAATAATAAAGCCTTTATTTTTAGTGTTCTTTGTTTGATTTTTTAAAATCGGTTCAGTAGATTCCGAGATTACACCCTGCAAGCTCATAAACTCGCAAACTTTATCTTTATAATAATATTATAAAGAAGTCCGTACATAAGTTTCTTTACTATTTAAATATAATTTTTACAGGTGATACTTTTAACATTCCTGATAGTATAACTGGCCTAACATTTTTGGCTGCTGGCACAAGTCTTCCAGAAGCAGTTTCTAGTGTAGTGGTCACAAAACAAGGTAATATTTTACAAAATTATTTATTTATATAAATAAGTACTTGCTAGTAGAAAGGTATATTAATTTAAAGGCTCTATTCTTCGCTAGACCGACCATCCGGTTTCGTTAACACGCCCATATAGATGCTAAAACTGTCAAGTGACCTAATCATGTTTCGGTTTTAGACTGTGTATTTACCGATTTTCAGGAGACTATTGGATCGATTTCTTATCGAGGTGGTAGTCTCATTTTAGGGTGTGGTTACGAAAACTGCTTTTGACGGGTCAAGGTGTAGTCTCCATTAAAATTGAAGCTACGAAACTAGTTGTTAATTTCCTAATTTACGCTAGGATATTACTGTAAATACCCAAATAAATTAAAGGCACGATTCGTAGCCATTGCAAGCATCCAATGCTGTTGTTAAACAACTGTATTTTTAAAGTGATTGAATAAATAATGTCACTGTATATATTAAAGTGGTTAGCTTGTTATATAAATAATATGTATGTAATGGACATTGGTACGAGTGGGAAGAAGCGCTTGGTATGAACTACATCCATTAAGAAGAACTTATCAATCAATATTTTAAGTCAATTGCATATTGACACCAATTTATCAGGTTATAAACAATCTGCATGGAATATCCAAAGAAACGAGTTAAATGAACAATAGGACCGAGCAAAAAACATAAGTGTCACGTGTCTATTAATTATAGAGAGTTGAAGTGCTAGGGCATAACTCTACCATGATATTTTGCTATGTTCACTATAACCGCTAGTAACTATAGTAAACATATTTAGCAAAAACTCATGGAAGAGTTGCAGAACTTGTCAATTTATGCAATCGAAACTATTGACATGTCAATACAATACTAATTATTCACCTTAGTACCCGAAATTATTTACTTGGACCCTATCTGAAGGTTTAATGCGTATTTATAATATTTTGTTCCTAAAAAGCGAAGTATTTGTGCGTCAAGTGACCTACTCATGTTTCGATTTTAGTCTGTGGGTTCACCGGTTTTCAAGGAGTCTTTTGCATCGACTTATTGTCGAGGTAGTAGTCTCCTTTCAGAGTGCGGTTGCAAAACGGGCGGTTAATAAAACAGCGCGAAAAAGTAGACTCGTAATGCAATTTCGTTCCCCGCCCATACCTATATTATCATTTAATTATATTTTCAGGATATGGGTCAATGGGTATCAGCAATTCTATAGGATCCAACACTTTTGATATTCTCTTGTGTCTTGGACTTCCATGGCTTGTCAAGTCTCTGTTCTTCCCAATAGTCCCTGGCAACCATTGGGTAATATAATTTTCATAATATCTATTAAAGTAAACTTGATATATTATGTAATATTAAAGATTTATGTTATATTTTTTATTATTATTTTCTAATATTTATAGGAAACTAGATAATTAGAAATTATTATTATTTTGAAGTAAGTACTATTTATTTTGAGCATGATTACAATTTATAAGTATTTATACGAATGTTTTTGTACAATAAAACCTATTCAAAATTTCGAGTATTATACACGTAGGAAGGAACAAATATATTAGATAATCATTATAAGACTTTTATTAAGAATTATAGTTAACTAGATAATGAAAATTAATAATTATTTTACTTTAGTTATTTGGAGCATGTTTATTATAGTATACCTACCGGGTAATATTCGCATTAGTAACATTTATAAGTTATTAAATTTATATGCATCAAAAAATCATAAATTAAAAAAAGATTTACTTTATTGTAATCTCTATGATGATATCAAAATCATCGCTGACATTCAAAAATCGCACACCTGTTATCAACTGTACGATTTTAATTTAAAACATTTAGAGTACCTATCTATACCCATACTAATAATAAGTTTTTTGTTTATTTGTATGATTAAGCCAAGCCTTTTTTAGTATGTTGATATTTAGATATCTATGTACTATTTGCATTGTGTTGTTTCAGACAATCCCCGCGGAATGTAGTATGCGTGAAGGTTTGTAAGCATAACTGTAGCTTTTGGGGATTTTAATCTGTTTGAATTGATATTAATTCCTAACAATTATATAACTAACATTATTTCAAAATTATTTGGTTTTTATATTATTATTTATTTATTTATTGAATATTTATTATATTTATGTGGAGATATGTTTGATATTAATAGAATTATTCTTAGTAGTATTAGTGAGATGAATCCCGTCTGCTTGTATCGTTTTGACAGTTTACAGATAATAATAATAATAATGTGTATAAAAATATTTTTTAATATTCAAATAAAAGTTTTAATAAGTAGTAGATAAGGCGCTATATGATTGTAGAAGGCAGTGACTTTGCTTAAGTTTTTAACACGAGCTACTAACTAGTAACCCATATTTTCTCAAAAAAAAAGTATTACTTAACTCGCACGAGTTTAAAATCCACCACTTTAAATTATCAACTCAAATATAGTTTTATTGCCTTATTTATAAAAAACCTTATTCAGTTCTTGAAGAACACCTTAAACAATTTTTTTTTTTTTAATTATATTATAAATTAAAAATAAACATTAATATACCTATACCAAAAAAAAACAATAATAACTACACAACACAAATAATCAATCTACTTAAAAAAAAAACCCCTAAACTTGTATATTAATCATCTAAACTTTAGATCTATTATCTAAACTTTAGATGATTGATATGTAAGTTACTAAGTTTAAAGTATTTTTAGAGGACTCAATAAGTTTTTATAAATACCAGTGATTATAGTTATATGTGCAAATAAAAAAAACTAATAAATTACTATGTGTGCAAGCAGATTTATATAAAAAATATTAGATTTATATTATCAAGTCAATGATCAAATATAATTTATGTGGTTTTAAAAAAAAAAAAATGGAGAAATGACAGAATTTTTATGCATTTGTAGAGAGTTTTCTGAAAATTAGATGTATGTCATATCATAATTAATATGGGCATTTAAGATAATCATGGCTTTATTACTGACTAAGGGCTGATTTTTCAATCCTCTGATAAAGTTATCCAACAGATAACTTGTATGGAGAAAGAATAAATTTGACAGTTCTATATACAAGTTATCTGTTGAATAACTTAACAATCTAATATGTTTTAAATCACTATAGATTTTACAAAGTGATGCTTGTTAATAGTTAAATATTATAACAACATTATTTTTTTTTGGTAATATTTGATAATAATAAAAATAAAATCTGACTTAGGCCTGGTTGCTGGTACCTCACTAAAAGACGAAGGGGTTAAATGTTTAAGAGCTAATTTTTTAATCCTAAGATAAAGTTATTCGACAGTAAATTTTTATGAAGAACTATCAAATTTATTCATTCTCCATAAAAGTTATCTGATGATTGAAAAATCAGCACCAAAATACATAGTAAAAGTATAAATAAAGGTTAATTTTAGCCACTTATTCCTCTTATAAATTCAGCAGATTTTTGTCTTTGACGAGCGATTTACCGCTACCACCCTTTCAGCAACTTGGCTTTCAGATAAGTACCTAAGTAGGTACCTACTAACCCGGAGATATAACGTCTAAAAAATATTTTGTTAATTGGAAGTGAATAGACACTCGTATTTAATTAAAATTATTATAATGGATGCATCAGAATTCCTATTTACAATATTTCTCAGGGTGGTACTCATTAATATAAAAACATTTTACTATATTAATATATCACTGTGAAAAAACAGCTCTTTTTTTGTTATATTTATTAAAATTATTTGTTCAGTACTAATATTAGAAAACATAAGTCGTTTTTTGCCAGAATATGTGTACTTTTTGTTGTGTTGATCCTACATATTCTACCATAAAATGGTGTGCAAAATATTTTTAAGATTTTTATAATACTTAACTTACTTGTAACCTTTATTATCATTTAACAATATCAGCTAGGTCTTTTTTAAACAATATGGAACAGCTGTTTTTGGAGCAATAACTTCATATAAGTCATATTGAAAGACTTATACAAGGTTTATGCAACTGCTTGTAGATTTTTAGTGATATTATTATTATTTTTTGTTTTTTCTTTCAGATCGCAATCAATTCTGGAGGTTTGACATACAGCGCGATTTCGCTGTTAACCACCCTGATACTCCTATACGGAATATTGGCTCTAAATAAATTTAGACTTGATTGGAGAGTGGGCGTCATATGTGCTGCCATTTACGCTGTGTTTCTTATAATTGCTACTCTCATAGAACTCAACGTATTTTTTGTTGTTAATCTACCTGTATGTCCCCATCAATGATAATTTTAAGTTTTAAGAAGTAATTAGTTTATTTAAATATAATTAAAATATTTATTTACAACTTCTCTAGATACACAGAGATATCTATGTTATAACGTTCCGTAGGTTTTTGCACATTTCACCAAGTGGGTAAATAATTGTAGAAAACCTTAACTCTTCTAAACTTTATTCCTAACAGTGTCCATACATTATATTAATTAAATTGCGAAATATATTTGTAGTTGGTACCTACTTACCTATTTATTTTGTTAGAATTTCACGCACATATTACTGATGTAAAATAAGACCTAATTACACATTATTCAGCTTTAAAATAACGCCAACAGAATTTTTAAAAATATTCCTAATTGTATCAGATCATAATTCACATATTCAATGTAAAATACATACAGCGGCAAGGATGAGATAATGAGAATTGTCAATAAAATAATAACAATTAGTTATCACTTCTGTATTATAATTACTCTTTATATAATAGCCAAAAGGTGAGAAGACCAACCATATAATTCAATATGGTTTATTTATACAGTGGTCCAAACTCTGATAATATAATAATAACATATAGGGGAGAGTCCTTCAGTACCGTCACCTTAAGGTTTATCAACAGAAACATCGAAATATTTATGGTTACATGTTGAAAACCTCCTAATTTGTATAAAATAGGTATTTGCGCTACCAATAAACATAATAAACAACCAGTATGTATAGAAATAATCAACTTTATTATTGCAATTCGAAGACTCGGACAATCAGACTAAAAAAGCCTCCAATACCGACCAGTAATTAAGTAACCATTTATACAACACAATAATCGCAAATATACTGATCAGATAGCTCTGTGTGTTTACACAAGCCTCATGAACCCAAATCTTGCAGTTTCCACAATGTATCCAATCCTCTTCGTGAGATTCAGCACACAAAGCAAAACTGTTTTTTTAATCATTACTTTTTTATCATTATCATTATCTCTTCCTGAGAGCAAGTCCAACATCATTCATGTGACTTGACATTTTTGTATATATATATATATAAATAATAAAAACGAACTATTTAAAAATGAACGGAAAGAGTAGCCGGTACTATAGGACAACGTAATGGCCGGTACTGGAGGTAAAAACGAACACGGATGTACTGGCTGGTTTTAAACACACTTTTTTTATAGCCATATAAGTAATTTATAGTCACCAGCAGTTATTTGTTTTAAACTAGATCTCTAAACATCGAGTTTCAATTAGTAGCGTACATCCATTACGCGCAGCAAAAATCTTTGTACCGGCAGTAAACTTGTCGGCTGTCACTGCAAGTTGACGCCGCGCGGGGCATTTATAATTGCATGAGTATACAAACCGCGGTAAAAATCTTAGCGCCATCTGTTGTCGAATTGTAGAATTTGCAACAGGCCGGTACTGGATGCCGGCTGGTAATGGAGGACTCTCCCCTATTATTATGTTCCTAATTTCGGCTAGCGAATCTCGCAGCTACGCCACCGTTGGAAACAGATAATGCTCCTCAGACTTCCTGTATTATTAAGTCAAAAAACAAATGTTCTCAATTTTGGTTAGCTAACTATGGACAAACAAGCAGTGACAAAAGTATAAAATAATTCCTTGTTTCTAAAATTATCTAATCCCACATTAACTAGTTAACAAAGTAGAGTTAAGCCTTTATTTATAAAATTAAATAAACTTATAAATAATATAACTAAAGGCAACAATGTACCTAACATTGTTATCTTTAGTTTTATTATCTATTATCCTATTTAAAAATATTAACTTACGATTATACAATTTAATATGTTACAATATATTTTATTCATTAAGTAATCCTTTGGAACCTTATATGTCTAGTTCGCTGTTAAAAAAAAGTACCCCGAGTTTCTTTAGAAAATGAGATCGAATTTCAGTCAAGAAAAAAAGATGGCCCATGAGGGATTCGAACCCCCGACTTTCGCGTTATTAGCACGAGGCTCTAACCGACTGAGCTAATGGACCTCTTGAAAGCCTTTGAAAAATAGGGGAATGCTTTCAGCCATTCTGGATAAATTTATTGCATTTTGAATCTTAAACGTGCAATAATAAATGTTCATTTTCACTGAAACTCTGTTAGAACTTTTAGCATGCTCGAATTTACTTTCCCGCGTAAATTATACTTTAATTGGTTTTCCAAAATAAAGCTAACGATGTAAATGAACTTTCAATAAAAATCTCATTGAGCAGGATTTTCTAGTTAGGTGAGTTATTTTACTATAATAAACATTTGAAATTAGATTTTATTGAGTCTTATTTTGAAGTACACAACTGATTGTGATATTACAACTTTACTACATGAATCAACAACAATCTATATCAATACCAACTCCTCCTCATGAGTAGACCTTTATAGTCATTTAAGAAAAGTCAAAATATCTAGGTATATATATTTTGACTTTTCTTAAATGACTATAAAGGTCTACATAAAATAAGTATTTTTCTATATCTTGCCATAAATATTGTAATAATGAAAACAAAATGTTTTTCTATTGCAAATTAATATTTATTACTTTTACAGTGTGTTAGTTTAATACATAAATAGAAAATAATTTAAAATATAAAAAGCTTATTCGAAGTGGTCTCCATTGGCTGTAATAGAGTCCTTTAAACGCTGAGGCCAGTTATCAACAGAAGCACGCACTCTTTCCATGGGAAAATTCTTCACTGCCAATTGTATGGATTGTTTTATACTTCATATTATCATGGCGTTTAGAGCAAGCCTAAACTGGCCATAAATCATAATCCAGCAGATTAATATTGGTACTAAACAACGACCAGTCTTCAGCTCTGATGAAGTCCGAAACGTTCGCTTCCAACCAAGACTGCGTGGACCGAGCTTTATGACGCGCTGAGTCTTGCTGAAAGGACCATACTTGGTTATTGAACATGGTGTTGTTAAGGGGATTAACTACCTTCTCAAGAATGGTATCTTGATACACTTGTGCCTTTTTTACAAAAATATGGCTCTGTCACTCGTTCATAGCTAACACCCTGTCGACTAATTGGGAAGCTTCCTTAGAGCTTTAACCATAAATACGGTCATTTTGTTTGTTACTATGTTGCTCAATTGTAAAAAAAAATCTTATGCGTAAACAAAAATTTTCTGTGACCTCCCTTTGCGTACCGCTTCATTAGTTGTTTCGATGTTACCACCCAGTTCTTTTTTTAAATTATCAATTAAGAAAGACCAGTGCGTCTCTTATAGGCTCAAGTCCTAAGTAATCTTTTAAAATACGCGACATGGCTCTAGGTGCTATCTTCATCTCCCGACATAAAATCTTTTGCTTTCGAACAGTATTTCTTCGAATTCATTCCCTTACTGCATTGACCACCTTTTTCGTACGAACACTACGTGGACAGCCAAATCTTTTTCTGTCACAGAGAAGTTCTCATTGTACCTATTAATAGCCCGGTGCACAACTTTTTTTTATTTTATTGTAACGGTATTTATGGCCAGACTATGTATAAGGTCGACTTAAGTGTGCGCTTGGTTTAGCGGCCGATCTTTACGCACATACACAAAAAGAAATAGCATCCAAATCGAACACACACTAAATAACCAAGCAGTGTAAGACCAGGTGGATAGCTGGTTCCATTGATCTCTCAATCGTTATCTGCCCTGCAAAGGTGCCACCGAGGCGAACCTCACAGACAATACCTACAAACTGCAGGCGTACAACGCCAGGCGGGTGTTGACATCGAGACGGAACATGGCCGCACCAAGTCAGATTATTTGGAGAGGTTTTTTTTTTAATTCTGAGTATTTAACTCAGATATAATCATAATACCCAAATCGTCTGACCACCTGGGTGTGAAATTGAGGCAAACCCCTGGGGTAAAATTAATAATATAATCGTTCTACTATCATTTAATAAGCATCTACTTTGTTCTCAATTTGTTTGATAATCAAACAAATTATGTAATAACATAATAATGTACAAGACATATAGTATGAAGTAATAACTGTATGATTCAATTCTCGCGTTTTCCCGCATAGGGAGAGAAAGTTATTTTTTGCGACCTAAGTCGGCTCATTCGTAATATGACTTAAGATTATGAATTACGAACTTCTAAATTAGGTAGAGAGGTATAATTATACTATTCATTAAAAAAAAAGTTTTGGATATACATGATGAGGGTTAATATGAGGTTCTACTGATCTAATAGAACAACTTTTCCCATGGACCTTGTGTCGCAAATGAAAAAAAAATGTCTTCTCCATACAAACTAGTAATGTTAAAATGACCAATTTGTATGGGGAAACCAAAATTTAGTTTTTCATTTGGGAAAAGTTGTTCTAATTCATCAGTAGATTCTTTCAAATTCACGCTGTATGTGGGGTTATCCAAGTCTTGGAGAGACAAGCAGACGGAGGCATGAACTTAACCTGCTCCTTTAAAAAACAGTTTTTCAGAACTCCATCAATATTGTGCTAAACAATAATACACTGTATTTCTATTTTTAAACATTATTTAGGTAAATTAGGCTTGAGAATTTTATCTAAAACTAAATGCTTTTCGTAAGTTTAAAAATATATATTTATAATGAATGAACTGGTAAATACGTTTACCACCTGTCATATATTTTTTTTTTGCTGATAAATATATTTAGCTAGTTATTTTACCTAGTAAATGCAAATATGCATTCACTATAAAAAAAAAGGTAACGCGGCGCAGTTAACAGGAAAAGAAAATTCGCAAAATTTCGCGACGAGCTAGCCACTTGTTCGGTGTAGACTCATACCATCGGCTACGACGAGGTGGGATTAAAACCCCTCCGCTGGGTACCCTGGGGCCGTCTAGGCGGTCTCGGGCGCCGTAAGGCACCCGTGAAGATATATATATATATAAAGTATTAAATTCGCTTGCAGAATTAATGCATTAGCTGTTAGTACCTAGATAGTAATGAGCAGAACAACAAACTTATTTACAAGAGTGTAACGATCAGCTTTTCCATTCCGACGCGTAAAAGTGTAAAAACGAAAACAATACTCCGCATCTGTAATTAGTGAGAAGCACGCAAGAGGCAAAGAACGCCGCGGCGACGACGCGGGCGATGTCGACCCGAGTCAGTGTTGATCACGCTCCGACGCGTGCCGCTAACAATACTATAAACTATTATACCTTACAACATTTCATGTTTTAAAGAAATAAAACACATTATTAGTTATCAATTATTTTTTATATAATATACGATCACAACAGTAAATCTAAACTAAATAAAATTACTCTCACAATTCACTTACTCACTTACCTTAATAAAACTACGCTACCGTTGTAACTTAGGAAAAAATGAAACGAATCTCTCCCACAGAGAAGGTCTTCTCGTCGTCGGAAACATGACGGGCATAGTGGGAGCCATACAGAGCTTCGCTGGACGTTGTAATGTGTTCGCCGCTAACCCGACGAAAGGATAGGGGTGTTTACTAATTTGCGGACTGATTGAAGAACCAACTAGGCTGATCGTTGGCCGAGGAAGTTTGAACATAGGTGTTGCCCTAACTGGTAACCTATGGCTGGCACCTCCGAGAAGAATGACAGGAATTCCTGGCGAAGGCTTAGTTACTTTAATAGGATATATTGTAGTAGTAGGCTTAGAGGTAGTACTAGTAGTCGTTTCGATGATTTCCTGGTAGATAGTATCCTCGTAATCTTTATTTTCCTCAATCCACGGCGAGACCAAGACCACTTGTCTCAAGCTGTTGATGTCTTGGACGAGTTTGGCATGTTCTCGAGCTATATCTTCGCTGTCATGAAATAGATCGATTCGCCTATGAATCTCGTTCAAGTTAAGAAATGGGTCTGGAGCTGTCGCAATGGCTTTTGCCGGCTTTGGTATTGTAGCTCGTTGCCAATCTAAACCAAAACAATTAAATTATATTATGAACTACAGTCAAATTTATAAATAAGATATTTCTTTTCTATTATATATATAGACGATATAACTACCTTTGCCAGGAACCTCGAAACAATTTATCTGAAAGAAAGAAATAAAGTTAAAGACGATTTTCAGCACGTACCAAAGTTCTTGTTGATGAGCAGATTTTCTATACAATAAACTGGAATTGGTATATGTTGTAACCACGATATAAGTCAATACAAAGTTGAATTGTTCTTTATAATATAATTATATTATCTATATTAGTAAAAAAGTAAATTTTAGGTTGGCTTATTTTCAAAATGCACCAAATTTAGGGGGCACCAATACAGAAGGTAAACGCAACCGCATCCGTAACTTCAACTGAAAGGAAAATATCATAAAACCAACCGATCTTAAACTCGCAAATGTTGCTATTCCTCTCGTATTACTGAGAAAAGGTAATCGCAACTAAATTATAAGGCGAATGTGGGTGAGAGAGTGGTATGAATTTTCCTTTTTACTTATAATTAAACCTAAAATAGTATGGCTGATAGTTTTTATTTTGTAAGTATATAATATGTTATATTTATGTAGTTATATTTTTTTCAATTATTGAAGTGCTCATTAAAAGTAAAATAATCCACGTTAATTTGAATAGGAAAACTAAATAACCAGTATGATGATGTATTCAAACATTTAATTGAACAAAAAAATTCATTTTTCAGTGTTAAAAATATGTATTTTTTTTAATATGCTTCTAGTTTTTACACCATTACATATAAAGACTAGGTGATGTAGGTAAATATATATATATATATTAAACATTAATAATGCCTAAATGTTTATTCAAATTATATGAAAAAACCATAAATTTATGCAAAACTTCTTACCCGATTTTTTTTCTACTAGATATATAGGTATATTTCAAAGTTGGTTCCGTTAAAATTTGGCCAGGATCTAATGATGGGATGGAAAGCTGAAGCAGGGAAAACTTACCATAAGTATAACTCAATATATTATTTTTAATGATATGTCACCAGGTTCATCGTGTTTATAATATTTGTGATGCTCTGATAACTATTTTTAGATAATGGAATGGAACCCCTCAAAAGCTACAAGCATGTATATGACTTTTTCACAGTTGTTTCTAATACGACTATCAATTTTAAATTTAACCAGCCTGCAGACAATTATGACACAATAGTTACAATTTAAATTAGAAGGACATAACCGTTAAACATTTTAATAATTTAAATAACAAATAAAGTTACTTACAACATTTTAAATTGAATAATAAATCAAAATAATTAAATAATAAGAGACGTAAATAAAAAAATGTGACTAAAAAAGTATTAAAATTAGAAAAAAAAATAGAAAATATTCTTCTTTTGAAGTTGCCACCAACTTAAAAATTACTATAGGTCTATTTTGGTGACTAAAATATAAACACTGATATAAATTTTTCGCTATTTTATCGAAAACGGTTTAATTTTTCAAGTTTTTTATTTAACCATCTTTGGCTTTCACATATTATTGTGGTTTATGTAGTTATTAGTTAATGTATTAATATTTCTGTAAAATCTTTGGGACTCTAATATTTAACATATCCCTGACTGTATTTTATTATAATAGTGATTTTTATAACATCAACACTTAATATAGTTACCTCGAAGAAAATTATTTGAGAGATGTACCTAATCTTCGGATATTTTACAGCTAGTCATAACTATGCTAGTTATAACATTAACTATGTTATCCTTAACACAAGATCACAAAAATCATAGTTTTCCATTTTTTTATAGCTATTTTACCTGCATAGTTGATATAGGTAGTCTCCGAAAACTGTAAGCACTACACATGCCGAAGACAAAGATGAACACCGCAGTAACAAAATACACATTCTCGCCACACATGTTGGCATACCTCGAAGACCACTGAGTCACTCACGAGTATCACAAGGCAACGCACTGTCTCCCACCGAAAACTACGTAGAGTACTTGCGTGATCATATTACTTAGAATTACACCACTTCCACCTTTTTTTTTACCTGTGCGTGATAAATCCACAAATAATGAGGAAAACGCTACTGAATCGTTAATAATGTCTTGCGTTACATATTTGTCCACTTGCCCCTTCATTTTTATAATTAGTGTTTTTTTATACAGTATTAAGTTAAAAGAAATAGGTACCTAAGGGCATTATTTAGTTACTCGTGCCATTTTTTTTTTCGCGGCTTTGCATGTAAAAATATTTTAAAAAAATCAATACCTAACTTTATTATAAAACCTAATTATACCCAAATCTTTCCAAAAAACCATAAAACGATTATTAATAGTTTTTTTAAGTAAAAAATAATAATGTAAACTAAAATAATAATATAATCTAAATAAATATAAAGTTAGGAACAAAAGGTACCCATGACGCTTGCAATGTTACCACGTTAAATAGCCACAGAAACCCTTTGCCCCAAGAGGAAACTGGACTTAGATTCTCCATATTTTACTTTAATCTTTTTACCTAAATAATTTAAAATTTTATTCAATAAAATATACAAAAAAATAATATAAAAGTAACTAACAACTAACTAAATAAAATATTTCATTAAGATCTTCCGAAGGATCAAGGACCCAAAGTTTCAACGATAAATGGGATGAAAATGAACGAATTAGATAAATGGCTGTATTTTCTCATTTTCAATTTAGCGTAAGATTCTGCTGCAAAACAGGCATTACGGGAAGAGCCTGAAGAATACGAGGGAGCCAGAGTATCTATGTATGCCGCATCCCAGATTAAACATTTCCCGTCAAATAATATCAAATTTGAGAAATTCATATTTTCCATAGTAAGTAGTCATTTAAACCAAATGTCATTAAAAATATTAATAAGGGTGACTTTAATAACAACCTAGTACTACCTCCTGGGAATAATTTGATGCATAAATATTGAAAATTCAAATAAAGTATCCGTCTAGCAAAATTATAGTAATGTAAAAAGGTATTCATTTACCTAGAGTTGGGTATTAAGCGGCCTCTGGGGCCGTGGAATGCTATTGAATGTGTTGTTTTCTTTCCGAACTACCCCAGTATAAATGCGATTTTTCTTTTTATATTTAAACAAGTGTTTTTTTATTACATAGTAATAACAAAATATATTGCCGGGACAGAAATGCCGGTAATCTTGGTTACCCAAAAACTCAATAATGGGTAAATCATATAGTTTTTTTTTGTTTTTTTCACTTCAATGGGAAAGAAAATTTACAGAAAAAAACTGATCTACCTACTCCAAAAGTAAATGGTGACCCCAGGGCCGCGAAACACCCAACTACCTAGTAAAAAATAAAATTATACACAATTTATAGATATTTAGATTATTTATTGTTTTAAAAAATAACAGACCTATGAAATAAAACTATGTCTAATAATGAACTTATAGTAATTGATTGGCAAACAAAAACATTCTACCCAGACAGGTTAAGAAGTAGCTTTACAAATAGTTACAGAAGCTTTACGAATATAAAAAAAGTTATCGAACCGATAGCCTTATTGAACGTTTTAACTATTTATGGTGAATAAGACAGTAATAGTCTGATTATTAATAAACGGGAATACGTTTCCCGTGTGTTGCCTCTTAAAATATAACCATAAGTATTTTTAATTAAACTAATTAATTTCTGTTAAACAATTTCGTACATTTTAAAATAAATCATAGAATTTCAAAGATAAGTATTTTAGGAATTTGAAAAGTTTGGGTCACTATTTCTCACTTGGCTGCAACCTCTTGTAGCCAGGTGCAAACAGGTATTGCTCTGTTGAATTTTTACATTCAATACTCAATTATATATTAACATGTATTTTTTTATCTACATGTTAGGATACGGTTGCCTACAAAAAAGTAAAGTTGCCGCAAATAACGTAGGGGTGATTCAAAATATATGAGAGCGAAACAGAGTGAGCGCACTACACTGTCAGACAAGATGCAGGGTGCCAGCTGCACGTAGTTTTGAAACTATTGCGTATTCGTCAATAAACACGGTGCTGAACTCCAGGCACAATAGGATTTGATTTAAGCAGTAGGTAAACAATTTTTTTATTTGAAATATGCCAATTTCATTTTTTTTTTAAGTCAAATGTATACATGTATAAATAAGAAAAAGAGTTATTATTATAGACTGATGAACATAGAATTCATGCAGTCGGATCTCGTACTATAAGGGCCTGTGTGAATGCGATGCTGGATATCCTCCCTTAATGGCTCGACGGGCAAAACAGCAGCTCATGACGACACGCCGCTGCCAATGCCCGCTACCGCTGAAACTCCGGGACAGGATCACAGGAGGTCCAATGGACCTACACTGTAAAATACCTGGGATGTATGGTCGCGCCCTGCACATGGGCGCTATGGCTGATCACTTGGTCAATCAAACAAACAACCAAAGCCGCCCGATCCATGCTTCGGCCGGTCCTAAGATCATCCCTACCACTACGGGTAAAAGTGTAGGACTACAAGACCTTCGTTCGTACCCGGCTAACCGATGCAGCCCCGGCGAGGCATCATCTCTTGTCGGCCACGAATAAGACAAAAAACCAGCGTCAGCAGAATGTCTCTCTGCGTATGGCGCTCCGTGGTTTGTGCGCAATTCCACGATCAGCGGCGACCAGAGAATCCATCTTCATGGATTCTCAAGCGTTTGTTCTCGACGCTTGTTTTACCGAGCTGACAACGGACCATCATCACGGTATCGCGCTGCTCCACGCACGACCACCGGAAGAAAGGCCATTGCCGAGAGAAATTCTCGGCGGCAACTCTTCAGGGACTTAAATCCCCTTAAACCTTACCTGCAGCGCGCCACCACCTACCCCTACCTAAGACCAAGATTTGTTATAAATTCTAATTTAATTACTCTTACGATGATTTAGAAAAAATATTACTTAAGTTGGTGCCGTAAGTGCCTAGGATGTGTTGCCCCTATAATAATAGTTGACTATAAATTTTATAAATTAATTATATGAAGGAATTTAACTATTTACCCGAAACTTTGGATATATTATTTATACTACCACCGTTTTGATAGTACGATTTGTAGTTCGCGACAAAACGCCACCTATTGCGTTAAATCAGTTAAATAATAACTACTGGAAAACTCCTCACATTAATTTATAATTTTTATAAAGTATTCAGTTTATTTTTTATGTTATATATAATAATAATATAACCTATTAATACTTGTGACATAATATAATAGTTTATAATCTATTAATACTTGTGAGAGAATGAAAGAATGTTAAATTAAGGTCACCACTAGGTTCACTAAAATTTAAACAAAAAAATAGTCTTGTAATTTAAGAGAATTGTGCTACAGTAGCGCCAACGGCTATTAGACTTGGGTGATCGCGACTACTCAACCACTCCTGTAACTTTTGAATGCAATGACAACAAACCCTGATAATCAGTAACACTTATTTAACAACTATTCTGGCGTGCGTGACACCAGCAGGACCACAAACTATTGTTTCTGGTAGGTACAAATATAAATCTATACCAAACGGCAGAGTTCCTGGATCCGTCCTTGCGGAACATTTGTTTTAAAAGCATAATCGTTAATACAACTGCTTATTATGTTTTATTATTCGCAGTTAGTGGCATTATAATACAGAAATGAAACTAGTGCAAATAATAAACTTAATAGTACAATGATGAAACTAGTGCGAATCAATATGTTATTATTCGCAGTAGTTATAATAAAGAATTGGAACTAGTGCGAATAAAAAAAACCATCATGGAAACAAGGCAATGGAACTACTGCGAACAATCCGTTCATTCGACGCCATTTTAACTTAAATCGTTACATTTACACATACTTGAGTTCATTTTGGTGAAACTCAACCTAAATGTCCTATATCTTTAAAAATAATTGTGGAACTATATATATTTTCCGCCTCTACTAGTGGTTGCGCCTTTGGCGTTGTATCCGGAGGTCGTGGGTTCGATTCCCACCCATGGAAAAAAAATATTAGTACGTTTTTCTGTATAGTTTGTCATGGTCTGGGTTATGCACGTTTTTCTATATAGTTTGTCATGATCTGGGTGTTTATAAAATATAATAAGTATTATATCGTTGTTTCTGGTACACAAAGTACAAGCCTAGAGCTTAGTTTGTGATCAGGGGCCCTACCGAGAAGCCACATGAAATACTGATCGACACACGTCGATCGATCGAAAGCATATATAAAATGTATGTGATTTGACGTTTTTGGGCAATGGAGTTCTACCCATAGACAATATTTCCTATACATTTTTATCCATCGACGCGTCGATCGGTTTGTCGATGTGGCTTTTCGGTAAGGCCCCAGACCAACATGTGTAAAACGGTCCTTTATATTATAAATTATTATTATAGCAACGCTTGAACTTGTACATACAACAATGATTAAATCAAAGCTAAAATTTAGAGTTTCATACTAGATTGTTAGAAGTAGTGTGCTCTTCATTCTCCCACTAGCAAATTTAGTGAGAATGAACCAATAATATTTTACTGCGACCATATCTTGATTCTTATAAAGGGAACTTGTCAAAAGGAACTTTTTTTATTAAAAGTTTTAGCATTCCATTATTGTTATTTTTAAAAGAAACAGAATATGGGGGCTGTACACTATTTTTTAGGAGGATCAATGGTGTCTAAATCAGATTTTAAAAGGGGTACAATAAAACACCCATCAGTATAAGGTATCTTTATTACAAATAATTACCTTATTTACAAATAACAAAATATAAAGTTGTCACATAAATATGTCGAAAGCATAACCTCGTTGATGTGTGCAATCTTACAACTTCCAAATATACAAAATTTAAAAAAATAATATTCTTGGACATAAAAGTCACTACTAAGAAGTGAAATGTCCATTATAAATTGATAATGATGACGATGAACTACTAAGTCATTATTGACGGAATAAAATAAAATGGAAACAACACAGTACATCTAAAATCGTACTATAACTAAAAAGTATATAATGAACTAAGAAAATCTAAAAGTTAAATATTCTAAAGTTAAATAATAAATACTTACCATCCGTTTCCATATGCTCTAAAGAAAAAAGTACTTACTAGGAATGCGTATTGTTGTTTTATATAAAAAGAAAAACATCTAAATCAAAGTCATGCAAATAGTTTTTTTATGATTTGTGGTTAGATAATTTAACAATCATAAAATCATAAAACTAACATGAAAATTGTGTTATATTTTTACTAATGCAGAATTTAGTCATGATTGAAATAAAATAGGTCAATAATTTTATATGATAGTCCTTATAGTACTTTTCGAGATATATCGAGTCAACTAGTATAAATAAATAATATTAAATATTTCACAGTTCCACATGCTAATATTATCAATGAAAAAGATAATTTACAGAAGAAAAAAAAGTAAAATCAAAATATTTTATAAGATACCACATATTATATTTAATTTCGTCATTACAAGTACGCAATGGTCTTTCACTACATAAACTTTTATTTCAATCTTTCGAGTAAAATATTATGTATGTATTAATAAAATTATTATATCATATTTTTTTATAACTATATATGAAAATTTTTTTTTTTTTTTTTTACTAAAAAATACAATAAAATCATAATATTTGATAAGATTTTTTGTCAATTATTTCAGTCATTTAACTAACATATAACTAATTGGAAAAATACGTCATATACAAACTATTGCAATGATGTGGTAATTACGGTTGCGGCTTGATAAAACAAAAGGTCTAGGCCCTGAAATGTTCTGTACTATATCATTGACCTTTCTGCCCTACAAATTGGATCAGTTACAGCGGCGGAACAACATTCAATATAATTTATTACTCGAACTGGGCATAAATAAGCTTATTATTATTTCTCACAATTCAAATATCGACGATTCTCGCAAAATTTCTGTTCCACCTAATACATCAATTACATAACCACTATTTATGTTATTACCTATTATGCTTAAAAGATTTTCTTTTACTCAAAACATTCAGATAAAATATGAATGAACAATAATATATATATATATATATTTCTAAGATTTTTTCAAATTAGATCAGGAATTTTAATTTTAAGAACTACATGCATAAACAAAATTAGTTTAAAGTATTTAATTCACAGTATTTATAAGCTCCCAATCTATTGTTAAATTTATATTTGTAGGTTTATTTGTATATAAATATAGTGTTTGTTGAAAAATAGACTAAGATAAATATTCCTTGGGCTTATAGTGATTATTTTCGAACAAAACTTACAGTTCCACTGCTGATATCACGATTAGACATGCGGAACTTTTTCACGAGGTAGAAAAGCAGATCTAGTTAACAGGTAAATAGTTGGTTAGTAGTTTTATACACCTTCTAACCATAAATCACACTGAATATCTGTATATTTATTGTATGTTATATTATAAATTTTAATAATTCCTTTCAACAATATAATGCAATAATCTCGAATTTATTAATTCTTTGAAATTTCCGCCATAAAAGATACCATACTAACCAAAGCAGAAATTATTTATATTTTTATTCCATCCAACAGATAAGCAATGAGTCATAATTTACATAAAAACATTGAAATAAAAAAATAATGTTGCAATATGTCAGAAAACGTGGAATTTATTAGTACTAGGCCGTTATTTTTTTCTATTCATTCATTCATATAATAAAATGTTAAAACACTTCTAACCATTTATAGCTAAGGCAAGTTTAATTTAATGAGATACATTTTGAGAACTGGAAACTTCTTGAGAATTAGCGAGAATCACCGAGTAACACGACCATAGGTAAGTAATTATGTATATAAGTTTAAATATACAACAAACTATTAGAAACGATTCACTACTAGACACATTAATATTGGTACAAAGCTAAAGTGACAAAAGCCTGTGCTTATTCCTATATGAAGGCTTGACAGTTGCTACATTGCAAATACATTATAAAATGTTCAACTACTTATAAAAAACTTTACAGTGAAATACCTAAAGGTGGGATAGTAATGTAATAAAAACAAAGAAAAAGCCTTATGCCTTTGCCTAAAGCATATTAAACATCAACCATCCCACACTAATTAATTACATAACTTTTTGATATATAAATATTATTGTACCATAACTATACAACTTATGATGAACGTGTGGCTGGAGTGATGCAATACTTGATTGACCTCACGAAACAGAGTATTTCTGTAAATAATTGTTATATCGACGCGAACAATTTGTTAAACCTATGCTAATAAAGTTATGCCTTATACGGTCACTCAAATCCTGTCTGAATCAAATTAACAATTTTACGAGTGAAAGTTAAAAACCTAAGAACCTGTATATTTGAGATGTGCGTTAGGTGATCTAGTTAATAAGGCATACATTTATTAACTTTTGGCTCACATCCGCCACACGTTCATCAACTTATGTAATTAAAAAAATAAGAAAACATGTTACATAAAATAATTTATAACTTGGTCTAGTTTTTATTAGCTGATTCGTATGTATTAGCTTTTATCGTATTTAGTATAACATTATTACAATTATAAAAACTCACTGTATAGCTGAGGTATATATAGCATAAGAATCTTATTGTAGTGATCAATAGTATACTTTCCATCACGAAGTGCGGCATATAATATTAGCCCTTACAAATTGTGGTGTCATTCAGTCAATAAATCTTTATGTATCACTATTTAACGCATTATATTACTAACTATTAATATTTATAATTAATATTACCTACTGATGATACATCAGAACTTGATTTTATAATATTCTTGACAAATGAGTAACGAGGCATAACGAGTGTATAAATATAGAAACAAATTTAATTAATTAATAATTCTTACGAAAATTGGCAATACATAAAAAATACTATAAGACATTTGCGGTTATTTTGTATTCTATATATGTATATATTGTAAAAACGATTCTAATTTAAATTACATACATTAAATAAGGTGTATTATTTATATTTTTAATAACTATACACTACATGGGAGGAATAATAATATATACAATCTAATTTATTACATTAATAGCTTGCATATTATTTTCTACTAGATTAATATTGGAGCGATGATTCAAAAAAGTTGTGAAAAAGTTTTTAAAACTTCCTCTATTTTACGAAATAAATAAATTACTGAAAAAAAACTGTTAATACTTGGATCATTGGTCAGTCTCAACAACCTTCTTTAATTTATTTAAATGGTTATACCATGAGATAATGTTTTCTTATTTAACAGATTGTTACTGCAGGTAATTTTCGGTTATTGGCAGAATTCAACTATAATATTTATGTGAAAAAATACTATACAAGTTTGATAATATATAACCTCCCATTTTGTGGTTGATAATATTTATCATCTTTATACACCATGCTATGCCAGTTAATGTAACTAACAATTTACTCTTCATGAATATTAGTGATATTAACTTTGTCACTATTTTTTTATATTGTTGATTTCAGTATATGAAAAGTAACTATCTAATCACATTGAAATTATGTTAAATTTTCCTATGCAACATGGTTGATTTAATTTCTTCGTATAGTCAATATTTTACTGTATTTGCAGATAGCGGAGTATCGTTGTTTAACGATCCTATCTGGGTACACCAACTGTCAGGAAATATCAGTAAAAGAAACGAAGTTCAACCGATATTAATCTGAAAAAAATAATTAAATGTTGCACGTTAATTAATAATAATTAATTAGATTAAGTTAATGTTTGTAATTAATACTAACAGCACTTTTTAAATATTTTGTTTGGAAAAGAATAGCTTGATGAATTTCGAAAGAAATTCAGTTATCACTTAATTTACTAGATTTAAACTAAAAAATATAAAGGTATACTAAATTATATTACAATTATAAATGTGACTTGTGTCTATGGATGAGTAAGCAGATCTGAATGTCCATGAATGAATCTATCTCAATAACACTATACTAAACTAAGCTAAACGATATACAGTTACAAAATGGTGGCGATAAAGACGTTTGCAATTTGCAATATAGTCATTTATTTGTTACTGTCCTGTCACTTAAATTATTTATCAAGAAAAAGTTATATTGAACATAATTTTATATTAAAAGATAATATTTTTAATACAAATGGTTCAAAAACTAAAGATAATAAGTTAATTATGATTTAATAAAATAGGAGAAAACTACTTAAGATACAAGGTAGATAAAATGCAAATATTAGGTATACTCTGTTCCAATCACTTAATAGAGATTTGGATTTTTATTATTATTTTATTAAATTTCAGACAATGCATTGCAACAGATATATAAAAATAATGGTTACAAACGTGTCTGAACTACTATTGAATTTAAATATGTTTGATTACCGAAACTATAAATACATCTGTGGTCTGGACAATATAAAAAAACACGGTGTCGATAGAAGCATATTACGTTAGAAAATACCACTACAAACATGCCTAATATTAAATACTATCAAAACAACCTATTTTTTTCAGTAATGCATACCTTAACTTAAAACCGACCAATATCAAAGCTGTTATTAAGCAAACCAAACATTTAACTACAACTAAAATACAATTATAAAATACAAACAATAATAATATAATCATAAAATAAAAAATATATATATCCAGTTATAAGTAAATAAAAATATTTTAGAGTATTTACAGAATTCATTTATTAAATTATAATTTATTTATACTAATTTAATTTATATTTAGTGTGTACATGAAAATTGAAGTAATATTATTTAAACTTGCTTTTCCATTATAAATATATATATATATATCATCACGGGTGCCTTACGGCGCCCGAGACCGCCTAGACGGCCCCAGGGTACCCAGCGGAGGGGTTTTAATCCCACCTCGTCGTAGCCGATGGTATGAGTCTACACCGAACAAGTGGCTAGCTCGTTGCAATGTTTTGAATAGACTCAATAACCCATCTATAAACAGTTTCACAAGTTGGTATAGTGAAACCGGGACCGACAGCTTAACGTGCTCTCCGAGGCACTATAGTGGTGTTGTCAAACAAATGTACATAAATTTTTAAATTAAAAACTCATTGGTACACACCAGGATTCGAACTAGGTTTCTAACTAAGTGTTTTTAAGTCCAAGGTCTAACCAACTAGGCCACCACGTATATGGCATTATAAAAATAATCATGTAATATTTTGAATATATTTCCCGGCCCTTATCCACTAAATTAACTTTTATTAAATAAATACAACAACAATTTAGGTACCTATGTATATGGATTCGCTCGTAATTCGTTTTAGTTTTCTACATAAAAGAAATGGTAAACGTCAAAATTGAGGTTATAGTTTTACCCTTTCAATACAGCGAAGCTGCAGAGCAATTCAAAGCATAGTTACACTATAACCAATGATCTAAGAAGTTCTCGCCTATGCTTACTTTACTTACTTAACTTTGTCCATCTGATTCAATCTTTGTCCAACTTATTGCCACTGGTATTTTAATAGTATTATCAATGTTCACATTGATAATACTAATATTATTTATTTATTAATATTATTTAGTGTTCAGTTATAAGTTATTTAATATTAGTTTTCAAATGGAAATTCAAATTATAGGAAAATGATCTAATAGTAGACTTGGTTTAATACACATTGTGGATCTATCTTACTTATCGCCATAAGTGATTTAATAGATTTGTGGTTCTAACATTATATGGATAAAGTCACTTATAATGCTACAATAAATAGCATTATCTTTTTCCGGCTAGCATAACACAATTTGATCTATTTTACTTATCGCCATAAGTAATTTAATAGCATTGTGTTTTTCCAACATTATGGAACAAGCCACTTATAATGCTACAATAAATAGGATTTTCTCTTTCCGGCTAGCATAACACAATTTGATCTGTTTTACTTATCGCCATAAGTAATTTAATAGCATTGTATTTTTCCAACATTATGGAACAAGCCACTTATAATGCTACAATAAATAGCATTTTCTCTTTCCGGCTAGCATAACACAATTTGATCTATTTTACTTATCGCCATAAGTAATTTAATAGCATTGTGTTTTTCCAACATTATGGAACAAGCCACTTATAATGCTACAATAAATAGCATTTTCTCTTTCCGGCTAGCATAACACAATTTGATCTATTTTACTTATCGCCATAAGTAATTTAATAGCATTGTGTTTTTCCAACATTATGGAACAAGCCACTTATAATGCTACAATAAATAGGATTTTCTCTTTCTGGCTAGCATAACACAATTTGATCTGTTTTACTTATCGCCATAAGTAATTTAATAGCATTGTATTTTTCCAACATTATGGAACAAGCCACTTATAATGCTACAATAAATAGCATTTTCTCTTTCCGGCTAGCATAACACAATTTGATCTATTTTACTTATCGCCATAAGTAATTTAATAGCATTGTGTTTTTCCAACATTATGGAACAAGCCACTTATAATGCTACAATAAATAGCATTTTCTCTTTCCGGCTAGCATAACACAATTTGATCTATTTTACTTATCGCCATAAGTAATTTAATAGCATTGTGTTTTTCCAACATTATGGAACAAGCCACTTATAATGCTACAATAAATGGCATGCTACAATAAATACCATTTTCTCTTTCTGGCTAGCATAACACAATTTGATCTGTTTTACTTATCGCCATAAGTAATTTAATAGCATTGTATTTTTTCAACATTATGGAACAAGCCACTTATAATGCTACAATAAATAGCATTTTCTCTTTCTGGCTAGCATAACACAATTTGATCTGTTTTACTTATCGCCATAAGTAATTTAATAGCATTGTATTTTTTCAACATTATGGAACAATCCACTTATAATGCTACAATGAATAGCATTATCTTTCTCTAGCTAGCACAACACATAATGATCTATTTTACTTATCGCCATAAGTAATTTAATAGCATTATGCCCTTGGATAAACTATGGCCTGTGTTATTGGTCAATCATAATCACGGTAATATACAAAGCAATGGCATAAATCTTACTAAACACCATAAGTACTTTAACAGCTTTGTATCTCGTCATAATATGGTCTGTGTCACGCATAGATATTAGTTTTTCTAATGCAATAAAGATCTAACATATTAGAATAAAATCATATGGTGATTTACAGCATATTGTACTTAACATTTGTCATAATACCGCTTGGATATCTATGTGAACTTCATTTCTTCCATTCCCATTTAATAGTTCCTTCCTTATATATAGTCACTAATCATGCTCCAATAAAAAAATATAATATTTAAAATGCAACTTAACAACAAGCACAGCAATGTGAGCCAATGACAGCTGTAATATTAAATAAACTCTACAATGAAATTAAGAGAGAAATGTAACTATAATAAAAATATTATTTTATTTTATTATATTATATTTATTTTATCCGAAAACTATTTGGAAATTACTTTAAAAATCTTGTCTCATTAATAAGTAGGTTACATATTTTTATAGTAATACTTAGTAAGAGATAATTTTCCAAATAAATTGTTTATTCATTATTCTTTGTTTAACGCCCAGCCTTATTTAAAAATTCATTTAATATATATATTTTTTTAAACTTTTTAATTAGTTATACCTATTTATTATATTTTTATTTATAACCTGTTATTTAAAAAAGTTTGTAGTTTTAGTCTTAATCTCTAAAGTCAAAATTTTAATACTGCATCATAATGAAAAAGCAAGTTGGCATACAAACAAAATTTGATTTATTTGCAAAATATGTACACGTACATTACCAGTGTACATATTATAATATATACAACAATCTTAAAGGTTAGCTGGTAGATGATGCCAAGGCATTAAGTGCGCCTTTGTACATACTTTTGTTTCAATAAAGTGTTTAAATAAATATATTTTAAACAAAATATTAGGAGAAACCCTAAAAGGCAAACTCTCATACACATATATATGTGTTATAAAGTTTATCAAGGGGTGTTTTACTAGCAGAAAGTAATTCTTAAAATCTTTTATCTATTACGTTTTTAACCTTTATCAATTCTGGATTAGATCAATGTATAATATACATTATTAATATTTTAACTAGTCTTAAAAAATAGACATGGTAATTGTTCATCAACCTATCATTTCACAAGTATCTTGGTCATTAACCTATCATTTAAGTATAGATTATTTTTTCCTCAACAAGGAATACTACTAACATTATTAATTTCCATGCAAAAAAAAACTATTACAAACAGTCATGCAGACACGCCATGCTTACCTTATTTACCTTTTTGAGGCGTCGGCGTGGAAGGCTTCGCAGGCTGAGGAATAATGGTAATCTCGTCGTTAATTTTCAGAGGTTTCAGTAAAGAGTCATTTATGGAAGTTGCTTTTGCAGCTGCTTGTGGTAAAATTGGAATAATAGGCTTGATTTTGTCAATGACTCTTTTAGCGACCACACTATGCGCCGAGTAGACGTGATTTTCGAATTGTTTGTACATTCCGAAGGTGGCAGTGCATACAGTACATTTGTATGATAAGTGGGCGGGCTTCAGTGTCAAGTTGTGGTCTCGTGCAACATGGTTAAGTAATTTCCATTGGTAAACCTGTAAAATTAAATAATGGGATTGTAAATGCAAAACTAAATATAGAGGGCTCTTCTACTAACTGCCACTTTGTCATTACATGAGAAGTTTTTATTTTGATATTCTTTTACCAAATTGTAAGCAATAATGACAGTAAACGCAGAAACTGGGACTAACTGCTTAATGGGGTCTCCGAGCCACGCTCTTTAGGGAACTCAAAATAGCAAAATTTTATCCCTACATCAAACCAATCAATGTAAAAGAGAAACACCAAATTTAGTGCAATATTTCTAAATACCTCTCTATTTAGAAATGTTGCACTAAATTTAGTGTTTCTCTTTTACATTGATAACAAACAAAATTTATAAAATCAATATAGAATTATCAGACTAAACCTGGTTTAGCAAAACTTATCTGAATAGAACTGCATAAGACCCTAAGCTGTTATAAGTGATACATACCCTTCCACAAACAGGACATCTTCCAGCATCTTTGCCTTTGTTAGCCGCTTCTTGCATAGAACTAGTAACCAAGCCATGAGATCCCAATAAATGTCGTTCTAGTCCTTGATCTGTGAAGAACCTGAAAATAGATGTATTTAATAGTTAAAACTTTTACTATTTAAAATAACAGATTATTTTTTTTATTATTAAATTAGTAATATATCAAATTGACTTTAGAAATTAAATTAAGTGCTGAGTTTTCAATAGTCAGATAAAGTTATTCTACAGATAAGTTATATGAACTGTCAAATTTATTTACTCTCCATACAAGTTATCTGTTGAATAACTTTATCTGACGATAGAAAAATCGACCCTAAATATGAAACATTGAAGTTATTCAACAGATAACTTGTATGGAGAGTAAATAAATTTGACAGTTTATATAACTTAACTGTAGAATAACTTTATCTGACTATTGAAAACTCAGCACTTAATTTAATTTATAAAGTCAATTTGATATATTACTAATTTAATAATTTAAGGTATATTAAACTATAATTTATTAACAAACTATACTAATAATAATAACTATACTTATATTAATATTTGACCACTTCCATAGACTCTGTAGGTTGCGTTTTTGGCGTTGTATCCTGAGGTCGTGAGTTTTGATTCCCACCCATGGCAGAAAATATTAGTATGATTTTCTGTATAGTTTGTCATGATCTGGGTGTTTATAAAATATAATATATATAACTATCATTGTTGTATACATACTTATAGCTTAGTTTGTAACCAGGGCATGTGTGTGTAACATCAATTTAAACTTATATCAAATTTTATATTTACCTGAATTGGCACTTCTGACAGTTCAGAGGTGGCCTATTGTAGATCATTTTAGGATGTATTTTAACTTTATGGATCCATTGCATGTGATTACGCAGTTGTTCCAAATCTTTGATGTACCCATCACATATTTCACAAATTACAAAGGTGCCCTTAGTTTGCTGAGTGGTTTGAACTTGGGCTGCTGTAGGTTGGGGTTGCCTTGGCAGAGGTGTGATAGAAATAGATGGCTGATGATGAAGCAGTTTTGGTGAGCCAGATGCATTCTTGTTATTCTGGTTGTTCTGAAATGTTAGTTAATTAAAGTTATTAAATAATACTTTAACTTATGTAATATCTATTTATAAAAACTAAACAGGGATGGAATACCTTTCTAACAATAGAAAATAGTAAAATTATAATATAAATGTCATGTAAAGAATTAAAAGAGTAACAAAATTAACTCACCATAATAGGATAGTTATTTGGCATCAATGCAGAACTGGGAGAGTTATGTCTGACCATCATGCCTCCTCTCATTAGTGGTGCACCATGTACTGGTGCTGCTCGAGGAGGTAATGCCATCGGTGATCGCACCCTCGGCCTATAGTTGCTCAGAGAAGTATGCATCGAATTGGCAGTATTAAGAGGCGGTCTACCTACATTGTTTATACTCATAGGTAACCTATTAAACGCTGATTGGTAAGAACCCAGCATATTGTTTCTTGCTCGTGTTATCTAAAAAGGAAAAAAATACAAATTAGTTCTTTATATATTTATATGTATTTATCTTAAATCAAATATGAAAACTGGTGTTTGGTAGTATGGGTATTTAATATATTAAAATAAATTTACCTTTGGTATTTTGGCTGGTGGTTCCCATTCCATAGGTGGGGCCAAGTTAAATTCTGGTTTAAATTTCTTAGAACATGGTATTAGATGACGTGCCAATTTTCCTTTCCCATTATCTTCAAATGGACAATTAACACATTGGTGGTAAGCTGGCGCTCTCTCCAGTCTACCCCTAACATTATGTTCTGCTTCCATATGATACAAAATATCATGGGGACTGCGAATTTCAAACTCACAGAAATTACATTTGTATACATTATTCTTCATATGTGGCGTTTCACAATGGTGGGATAAACTTAACATTGATTCTGACTTGAAACTACAGAAGTCACATTTGTTCTGAGGATGTGAATATGGCGCATTATTTTCTTTGCTAAAATGTAAATTCTTCGTTAACGCCGATATAGCAGTTTCTGTGGCCAGTGTACTGACACCAGTTCTCTTTTCTCGATAAAGTTTTCGATTCTGTTGTTTCAATAAATCATTTTGTACAAACTCTTGAACTAAACTCAAACCAATGTTAATAAAAAATTTGCCCAACGAACAATCAAAATAATTATCAGTTTTTAGTCCAGGTATTTTACTAACACCTAAATCTGTGATTGCATCTTTGATATCATCTATTGAATCATCCTTTTCTTTGATAACTACAGTTTTTTCTTCATCATCACTTATAACCTCATCATCAGAGTCAACTGATGATTCCCCATCCCATGAAGCATCATCATCATCAATATTTTTTCGATCTAAAAATATAGGTAAATGTAAAATACAGATATATAAATATATAACCAAATCCTTAAAAATAGAAGTCAAAATAAAAATATCTATATATATATTTTAACTACTTGATATATAAAGTTAAAATTGGCAGGGAATCAGCTATGATGATTTTTTTTCAAAATTTGTATCCTAATGTGTTTAAATTAATTAGGTCAACAAAATAATTTGGTTATTTATTACTTGCTCAGATTAAAATAACAATTAATTATTTTTAAATTATATTTTATGTTACTATGTATCTGCAATATAAGGTAGCACACTATTAGCTGACAAAATACATGTTAGCATTTTATTAACACAAACTTTTTATTAATTAATGCAAAACTAACCACTTACCTACAATATACTTTCGTATTAACATAAATAATCTGCTTTAAATGATAATAAGATGTTTTAAATACCTTTTTTCTTTTTCTTTTTGGGAGTATCTGCTTCTTCTATTTCATTAGATTTGATTTCTTTTTCGTTATCAATTTCCATTTCTTCATCTTTAATTTCTTTATCATCAACTTTTTTATTATCCTTCTCTTCCTTTTCTGGCATTTCCTCCTTTTCTTTCTTTTCTTCCTTTTCTTCCTTCTCGTCCATTTCTTCTTTTTCTTCTGTTTCATCCTCAGATTTTTCTAGTACAGTTTTGACTTTACTCTTTTCTTTTTCAGAGTTTTCTTTATCAATTTTTTCTTGTTCTTTTAATTTTTCTTCATCAAGTTCTTTACCCAAAGTGTCGACAAATTCTCTAAAAGGTTTAACAGAAGGCTTTTCATAGACATATGGTACAATAAATGATGGTGCTTCAACAACAAACATGTCATCTGTTAGTGAAGGAAGTATAGGTGCCAAAGGAGGACTTTGTGAAGCAGTGTTAATGAGATTCTTAGCACTAACAGGAGTCACTGTCGTACCCCGAGCAGCAATACTCTGATATAATTCTTGAGCATTTTGATTTGAATTACCTGGTAATCCAAAAGGTTTATTTTGATGGTGTAAGGGACCTTTTCCAGATAAAATAGAATTAGTATCAATAATAACTAGAGTAGGCTCTTTTTTCTCATTGGCTTGGTTAGCTTTCATTTGCTTTGTGGCCATTTCAACTAAAGATTTTGTATCATTAATAACAATGGATTTATTTTTTCCATTATAAGAATTTAAGGGATCTTCCATAGCAACTTCTTCTATATCAGATTCTTCATTGTCATTTTCTGACTCTTCATCATCATATTTTTTTCTTTTAATAGTTCTGGTACTTCGTCTCAAGCTTTCAGGTTTGGAATTAGAATCATTGGTGCTAGAATTTGTTTTATCATCACTATTTAATTCATTATCTTCATCGTTGTCACTTGTAATTTCATGTATTTCAAGTCCGTGAGGTAATATATCTTCACCATGTCCATCTACTCCATTGTCATTTTCTAAAAGGACTATATTGTTCTTATGTTCTATTTGGCTATCCTGTGAGCCGTCATCGCCAGATTCTGAATTAACACTAACTGTGTCCTCAGCTTGAGGTTCATCTGACTGTTCAGAAGCCTCATCATCTGAAGAATCTTCCTCAGAATCCACTTCCTCTTCTGATGCCTGTAAATGCACAATATTCATATAACACTTTATATTTTATTTACCATGTCAGTGACTTGTTTTGAGTTTTCTGGGGTTCACTGTTTCTCAGAACAATACTGAAAATTTGTTCTTTTAGGGTGCAGTTGCAAAATGGATGTTTTTTTATGATAAAGCAATTAACATGAGTATTTATTAATAGGGATCCAAATTGGTCTTCATCCATTTCAACTACATCATTTAGCCAAACAACAATTTATTGTTTGCTTACTGTTACAAAGCGTATTAAATTTTGCTACATTCATTGACTTTGTAGGTCTGCACAGGCTGCACGAGGACTACACCATGAGAACCACAATGAGAATAATGTTTTTAAATAAACAAATAAGAATCAAAAATTCTAATACAAATTGATAAAAAATACCTTTGAATGGGGAAGAACAAGAAAACTCTATTTTAGCCTCTAAACTAAGAGACAAATTTCATAGAAATATTGGACAGCTAAAACATTAACATATCAAGGCTCTCTATAATTATCACAGACAGCATGGTTGTACTAAGGTTCAAAAATTTCATCATATTAAACTCCATATATAAATGACATCAAGCATTGTGATGAGTACATGGAGCTAAAAGACACAGATGTATTTTTTTACTTTTATTTTATATGTGGCATAATATTTATATACGTGGTGGCTGAGTTGGTTAGACCTTAGACTTAGGTTCAAAACACTTGGGTCCATGGTTCAAACCCCGTTGTGTACCAATGAGTTTTTAATCTAAAAATTAAATGCACCCTTTATTTTAGTTTGTAATAATATTAGTTAATATTTTAACATACTAAATAAGAAAATATTTTACCCTATATATAGTAATTATTAAAGTTTTATAATATGTCTATTTGTATTTACCTAACAATTAATAAAACAATACCTATGTGTCATATTTAAAAATGCAAGTTTTACTTTTAAAACATTATATATTTACATTAACAACTACCTGATTTCATTAATTGGTAACCGAAAGTCAGAAATATATCTTACTAGCTGTGCTCGCGACTTCGTCCGCGTGGAATAGTTATTTTTTTTATCATATAAACTTTCATCCCCTATTTTATCCCCTTGGGGGTAGAATTTATCAAAATCCTTTCTTAGCGGATGCCTACGTCATAACATCTACCTGCATGCCAAATTTCAGCCCGATCCGTCTAGTGGTTTGGGCTGTGCGTTGATAGATCACTATGTCAGTCAGTCACCTTTGAGTTATATATATTTAGATTATTCTTTAATACATATTTTTTGTGTATCTTGAACCGTTTTCACGGCGCACGCAACGGAAGGCTTCAAAGATGAAATAATTTCTCCCGTTTTTTACACATTTACCACTATATCTTTGCTCCTATTGGTCGTAGCGTGATGTTATATAGCCTATAGCCTTCCTAGATAACTGGACTATCCAACACAAAAAGAATTATTCAATTCGAACCAGTAGTTTCGGAGATTAGCGCGTTCAAACAAACAAACAAACTCTTCAGCTTTATAATATTACTAGCTGACCCGCGTAACTTCGTCTGCGTAACTTTAACCGTTTACGCAGCGTACGCTCTCAAAAGGAATAATTTTTCCCCGTTTTTGCAACATTTTTCTTTGTTACTCCGCTCCTATTAGTCGTAGCGTGATGTTATATAGCCTAAAGCCTTCCTCGATAAATGGATTACCCAACACGAAAATATTTTTTCAATTCGAACCAGTAGTTTCTGAGATTAGCGCGTTCAAACAAACAAACAAACAAACAAACTCTTCAGCTTTATAATATTAGTATAGATAAGTATAGATTTATTCACCATTAACTTCTGTAGGAATTATAATACCCACAATTTGGCTCCTCTGAATTATATTTTATAAGCTTATTATATATTTTTGACACCACTTTTAAAGGTAATTTTATTTTAAAGTGTCAGCTTAGGTGCACTGTCAGCTACTGGAGGAATTATGTTACACAAAAATGCTGTTATAAAAACCTTGCATTTGATTTATTGTAGGTACCTATTCTATAATGGCTTATTTATATTTATTACTTTTATTTTATACCTAAGTGTTTTTTATCATAACTTTTTATCTACTTTTAGTGCTTTTATTGTCAGTAAATATGTATAAAAAAAAAGTTTCCATAATAATTGATTTGTCCTTATAGAAATAAAAATTCTTTAAACCTATTGGCAAGGCAAGTAGGTAGACAAAATTATATTTTTACAGAAAACTAACCTTTAGTAAGACATAGAGTGGTTGATAATAGTGGCAATGGTGTACTGTACCACTGCCACTATTATCAATCCTTGCACTTATAATAATAAATTCAAAAGTTTGATATTTATTGTAATCTTTTATTTTTTATCAATTACAACAAGTGGTAATTTTGTCTCAATGTTTATATAATTTCAATAAACCTAGATGTAATTTACATAGTTAAAAATTGATATATATATTGATATTGAATAACAATAACTTAATGAGAATGTTATCTATTTTGCGACAAAATGAGATGATATACCTAATATATATATAATAACTTAAGAGTATTTAAAATTTGGGTTTAAAAACTAAAATGTGGTAGGATTAATATATCTAATGTTTAGATTGACCAAAAATCATGTTATTTTTTTTTTATTTAAAAAAATATATAAAAGTATGCTATAAAGATATACAATGTTTTATCTGTTTCAAGATTTAGGGAGAGTAGAAGTAACAGAGCATTATTTATCTATAATTTTATAAAGTAAACATACATATATATATAATTTTTTTTGTAGGTACAGTTTAAAAATATTTAAAATTTTAATGAGTTTTTTTTACAACGCTTTAGGATAAGAAACTTGAAATTGCTTCATTGGAGCAGGTCAGAAATTAATACTGGCTCTAGTGCCGTCCCTGCCCAAAATACTGGCTTATAAATAGTTAAAACTGATACATGACTATCAATGACATGTCTTGTAGTAAAATTGGGTTTCCTTTATGAATTGCTTAAATAAGCTTGACTTGTAAAAATGTACTAAATGTTAGGCTTATATGAGAAATAAATAAATTGTATATTAAATAAAATCATTAAATTGCATGATATTGACTTTGATGGAACAAAGTCAATATCATGCAACTTAACGATAGTTACAAAGGCCCAGTAAAACAGTAATAATTTGAATTTTAAAAACAAATGGTGACTTAAGCCACTTAAGGATTATAAGTTACCTTAAGCTTCCAAAAATGTTTTAATTTTATTTAAAAAATACTTAAGTCTGACTTGAATTATCTACAGTTGTGGTACTACCATGTTAAGACATACCTTGGGTAGCACAAAACCATCAACATGTTCTAAACTGTTGAACATTCTTAATAAATAATCAATCATTTTTACCAATAAATACATATAGAAACTAAGCATGGTGGTTAGTCTCTATCTATTAAAAAAAGTTAGATAGATTATTGGAAACCATTGTAATTAGTATACAATATGTTAATTTTATAAAAAAATTTAAAAGAAAGTTATTATTATAAAAATCATTTTACCATATTTATATTAATATCAGCAGATCCTTTTGTATTAAATTATAATCAAACTAAAACTCACCATTTGATTATTTTCGGCATTGCCTTCAGATTCAGCATCCCTGTTATTAGATGAATCATTATTTATGTCCTGTTCCATGGATACATGCTCGGAGCTTTCGTTAGATTCTGACTGTAAATCTTCATTGTTACTAACATAATTTTTGCTACTAATATTATTGCTATTTTCATTCAAAGCTAATGGATTTGATTCAGGTTCGTTGGGCTGAGATTCTGAAACATGACTTTCATTGGAATTCTCATTGTTTTCTACATCCTTATTGCTTTTGTCGGAGGAATCTTGACCGTGGTTATCATTTATGTGGTTGCTGTTACTGTATGTATCTTCGCTGTGGTTTGAAGGGGTCTTAACAGAGCTGTTTGATGTTGGTAGGTTGTTGGTCATAGGTGATGAGGGTGGTGAAGTAGTATCCATAGGCTCTTCCATTGTACCGTTCACTTCCCCGTTCATTTTCATAACATGAAGTGGTGACCTGATAACATAAACAAATAATGGATTAGGTTGGTGGTGCTGAGCAGGTCAGCAGTAGTAACAAGTGAGAGAGCGTCATGTTTTTTTTAGTGATCGCCGTCCCCCTCTCACCTCCCCTCCCCCTCCGAGCGCGCAAACAAAATGGCGGTACTTACTGCCAAGCTACGTCTATATAACAGGGTAGGTATATGGCTTCGAAGGTGACCACCCAAAAATGAGGTTAAATGGTTAAAAATTGTTTTTTTAACAACAGATGATAACTTCGCAACATTTGTAAAAAATAACCTAACAATTTTACGTCTGTCATTATTTATGTTTTATAGCTAAATTAACACATGCTCTTTAATAAAACAATATTTTTCCTTCAATATTACTGCAAAATAAAGTAAAAAGAAACCATATTATCTCATAATATAAATAAAATCATTCAGAATTCTGAAATATTACGATCTTTTCAATGTGTTTATAAAGTAAACAACCTAACCGGCTTTTACTAATTGTCAAAACTTCAATAACATACACAGAAAATAGCACTTTTAATAATTATTTAGACAAAACTAAGTATAAATATACTTTACCGCAACCTGGTTTCCGTGCGCTGTCGCCGTACCTTTCTGGTACTCGCTCACTACTTGGTTATTTCAACGGTGGAAACCAGAACAGTTTTGCGATTCCTATTTTGTGCACATTTCACAGTTTATTCTAAGTATAAAACACTGTCACTTTAACAATTCATTTTATAACACTTATTTTATAAATAGATTTCACATTATATTTACGATAACTTATTTAATTAATTTTTATGGAGAGACGAACATGCTCCCTCACCACCGCTCAAACGCAATATGGCGGCTATGCATCACGTGACTGATTCTGTGGCGTGCCCGTACCCATCGCTGGAAATGGGATTCATAGTACAAGTTTTCATACTTACAATTTTTACATAAACTTTCATATAAAACATGAATTGCAGCAGTTTCATGAAGTTGCAGAATTTGTACAAGAAGGTATTGCCAAGATTATTTAAAAAAAAAATACTGTATCAATTTAAAAACCCCGCTAAAAATTTTACGCGCCTTTTAATATTGACGTTTTATTTTATACCTTCCATTATAGGTTGTAAAGTTCAAATTAGAAAACACATCGTTTGTTCCAAATATTATAAAATGTGCAAATATGATTTAGTTGATGTTACCTTTATAGTATAGTCCGTTGTTATGTCTAAACGTACCTATACATTTTTTCTTATTATATATATATATATATATATATAATTAATTAAATTTAATTAGGTATTCAACTTTCGAAAGTATTACTACCTATAAGTATTTAAGTAGGTAAGCAAAATAGTTTAATTTAACTGGACTTAATTATCTACTATATATATTTATAAGTATATATAGAAAAAAAATCGATACGATATAATACGCGTGTTATTTTTTTTCGTATCTAAACAAATGTAAGAAAAAGACAGAAATATCATAATTCGCTTAGAGGAAAGAGAGCAGAGGCTAGCCAATGTTGGACTCTCGGGATACGGTTTTCATAAGGACGTACAAACCCAGGAGTGGGTAGGTATTGATTTTTATGCCAGGCTTTTTTATGGTGCAGAGTTAGGACGTACCTACTCATATTTAATCTCTCGGGTTCATTGCGCTGGAATTAACTATTTACTATTATATTAGTTAGTATTACTAGGTAAGTATAGATAACTACTAATTAATTATTTATAAATATAATTAATAAATCGAATACAGACAGCATCATAGAAGGTACTTGAGTAAGTGCCACCTCTAGAACGTTTTTGTGAATACCTATGCAGGTATTCAGATTTTTTTATTATGATAAACATACACTAAATAATTATTTTAATTAACTTGCTATTTAACATGATTACATTATTACACAAAAAAAAAGGAAAAGATGAAGAAGGAAAATAAGAGACAATTTATTAAACATATATTTATAAAACAAAACTATACTGAACTGAAAGTGGGTCCGTTATATTTTCTGTGTTCATTTAATTGCTAAACTATTAAACATATTAAGACTATCGAAGGGCCAATAATATTATATATTTTAATATGTCGTTCGCAAAAAGGTCATCCAAATACTTGTAATATTCGTTATTTGGTACATTTCTAAAGTTAATGAAAAATTATAACAATTTAACAAGGTATTATAAATGTGAAATTAATATTAATTTTATATCCTACACAATAGTGAAGGCCTGTAGGCCAATAGGCCTTATCCATAAAAACTTATTGAGGCTTTGAAGAACCTTTTAGTTATGGAATGTTTTGTCTCTTTTCCGCATATTCATTTTTGTTGCTAAATAAAAGAGACAACACCTTCTATAACTAAAGTGTTCTTGAAGGACTCAGAAAAACATAAAAATAAGTTTTTATGAATAAGGCCATATATTTTTTACTCTGCACGTTAATTTTTTAGGTACGGAAACCTTCAAGGACCACTTCGTCAGTCAGGGCCAAGCCAAAATCTCGACAGCCTTTGAAGTAAAATGTTTAAATTTTGTATCTTCTTAGTTTAAGTATCTTCTTAGTCTTCTTAGAAATAATTTAGTATTACATTTTTCCTGGGAAGACTCTCAAGGAAAAATATAGGAGACGGGAGACTTTAGTGAAACAATATTATCTCGGTAACCGCAAATTTAAGAATATTGATATGATTGAATGAAAAATTAAAATGAGGAGATACAACAGAATACATAATATTATTGGACTCTATTTATATATTTTATCATCTTTTTATTTTTAGATGTTAGGTTTTTACTACTTCGTCTGTTTATACCACGGAATAGAAAAAACAAGTTGTTTTTTCTATTCCGTGGTTTATACCCAGTAATTCAAATAAAACTTTAACGGGATCTAAAGGAGCCTAAATGTCGCAAAAGACAGTGCCCTACCTGTGTGCAGAATTTCATACAAAACGGTTTGGCATAGTATTGATGAATTCAATAAGTAGCCGGGCTGTGATCTACCACAAGCCCGGCTATTATTAATTTAATTACATTTCAATACTATATAATAATATGTTATGAACACATCCCTTGAATCTTGCTAGGTAACTAACTATGGCCGTAAACGATCATCAATATTTAGGCCCCCTAACCGCACGGCCTTTTTTCTACTCTGACTCTGCGTATATAAACATGGTGACATGTTTACTTTAAAAAAATAACACCTGCAGTTTTTTTACTACCAATCGTTAGACTTTTTGAATCAATATTTTTTATTTTCCTTGGTCTTTCTTTAATTAAAAATATTATGTTATTCAAAATAAATATATCGTTTTGAATGATCCTATCGCTTAGCGCCATAAATTGTACTGGTGTTATATTTTATCTGAAACAAATAAAGTGTAACGTGTTAGATGTGTTTCTTATTAGGTAAAATAGTGAGCAAGTCTTAGCGAACAGTCATCATGGATTATGTTATTAGTAGAAGTGCAGGGAGATTGTCTCGACACCATAGTCTCAGCAATGTTGTTCGCCGAGCTCTTGCCTCTGCTAACGTTCCCAGCATTCTCGAGCCCCACGGTTTGAGTAGAGCAGATGGGAAGCGCCCTGTTGGGTTGACACTGGTGCAGAGAGTCTTTGTTGCCTAATATGGGATTCCACCTGTGTCGATACATTTGCGCCTTCTCATCTATAGGCATGTTTGGGAGCGGCAGCAGAGTCAGTAGCTAAAGCGAAACATTTAAAATTTTTTAATTAAAATTTTTACTTGTCCCATTTGCTGTGTAGACAACTGGAGTCTGGGGCTCTGAGGCTCAGTCTTTCGCGAAGAAACTTAGTGCTCTTTTAAATGAGACTTCTGGCGAACCCCGCTCCGGATTTTTTTAAAAGTATTGTGTATTTATTTTTTGTTAGGCATTATTATTGCAAGGTTTTTTTTTCTCTTCTTATTTAATTTGATTTATTTAGGTTGTTTAATTATAATTTGCTAATGATATTTAAGTTTTGATGAATAAATAATAATTATTATATAAGTTTTGATGGATTTTTAGCTACAAATATTAGTCCTTATCAAAATAAATAATTTCATCGGAATGAGTAGATATCTAATAAAATAAAAGTTTTGCTTATATGATATGTCATTTCAACAAATGGTTCATGAGATAATGTAAGTGGAAGATGGTCCGACTACGGAAATTCAATTGTATGATCATGAAATTGTATTGTCATTATAAGGGCGAATTCTCACGGCGGCGCGGCGGCAGCGGACTGAACTCCCAATAAAGGGCGCGTGTGATTTTATTTATATGTTGTAGTTTTAATTTTTGGGAGGTAGTTATAAAATATATCGTCCATTTTAGATCTTTTTAACACAAAGAAGACGATTAGAAGGACGATTCAAAAAAATAACTTATAATTTCGAAATAGTATATCAAAATCATCGTTGAAAGTCAAAAATTCCGGAACTGTAAAATATTAATGAAAAAGCTATAAAGTAATAAACAAGTTAAAGACCACGTGATTACAATGGAACTAATACTATTATGCTTACGTACCTACCTACTAGTATTATCATAGTGCTGTTCTAAGTTCTAAGAATCATTTAATTGTTGATATAATAACCTAACTGTTACTGGGAATATTGAAATATACATAAAAAAACGTGAAATGGAATTAATTATACCGAGGTAAACTTAGTGCGCGTGCGACGTGCGTAATCATCAGCAGGGTGATTACGCACGTCGCACGCGCACGTGCACAAAGTTTCTTCGCACGCGAAATGATTTTAAGTCATAATGACGTAGTTCAACCCGCAGCTTTCCCGCGGTCGGATTTACGCCATAATCACTTTTAGCGCTGGATAAATGTGTTGTGTCTAGTTTGTTTTCTTGTACTTACTTGTAAATTAGTAGAAATAAAAGCAATTTTTGAATAAATCAGACCGCGGCTCTTAAAAAAAATATATAATAAAGTAATAAGATAATCAAATAATAAGTTTCATAGCGATCGGCGTGCGAACTTTGGTGCGCTACCCCTGTTGGCAAGAGTAACGAGAGGTTTTCCGCGCGGAGTAGGCAAGGTGCCTCACCCCCTGCCAATTGGCACTACGTGTTGAATTTCGAAGCGAGCGCTCGAGCAAGGTTCGGAGCAAAAGTCCTGCGTTTTTTGCGACAATTTGTAATGCGGCCCGAATATACTTTAATTCTATAATATGATTTAGCACTAGCCCTTTTATACATATTAGTGTACTAGCAGGTGTGTGCATGTTTATTTTTTATATACAAAAAAAAAAAACCACATCCATCATCGGGCACGTGATAATAGACGACTTGAAGCTATTGCCAAATACATTTTTTTTAGATGATTGGGCTAAATATTACAGGGTGAATTTGAATGGATTGGATTGGAGTACCGTGCGCATGCATTTGGTATCTTCTGTTTGAATATGTTCGTTTAATTTAAAAGAAATAGAAGCTAAAACTTTTAAAGCTAATTTAAATATTGGTTCAATAGTAGTATACATGGTGACTTTGAAAGGATGTACTTTGGGCTAATATGAGGTTCTGCTGATCAAATCGAACAACTTTTCCCATGAAACCATATGTCGCAAATGAAAAAAAAATGTGGCTTCCCCATACAAATGAGTCATTCTAACTACTAGTTTGTTTTTTTTTTTATTGAGAAGGCAATTTTTTTTTTCATTTGCGACACATGGTTCCATGGGAAAAGTTGTTCGATTTGATCAGCAGAACTCATATTAGCCCAAAGTACATCCTTTCAAAGTCACCATGTCACTACTATTGAACCAATATTTAAATTAGCTTTAAAAATTTTAGCTTCCATTTCTTTTAAATTAAACGAACATATTCAAACAGAAGATACCAAATGTTTGCGCACGGTACTTCTAGTATTTCACCATTAGGTACTATTTGTCGCAGAATTAAAATAATATTTGTATTGATCATTGTTCTTATAAATCTTTCTGTTTTGAGTTTTTGATTTTGTTTTATATTTCAAATTAAAACTATTTACGAGTATAGGCATAACAATTATTATTAGTACAAGTATTTTAATAAATATTGTACATAAAAATCTTTCTGTTCTGTGTACAATTACCAATATAAAAATAATAATTGAACTACGATTAACAGCCTTTAAAATTTTGTTAACATATTTTTGTATATACCTACTATAATATACATATATCTTGATCAGCGGCATAATCTGCCAGTAAGGCCAAACACCAAAAATATTCGGACCTTACACAAAATTATCTATTCTTTTCCTTTGCTGTAGAAACATCAGGTGTTTGGTCTACAAAAGCTAAAAAGTTTAGTTGTGACTCAGGTACCCTCCTTAAAGAAACATCTGGTGATGTCCGAGCTCGGTATCATTTTATTCAACGTATAGCATTTATCATCCAGAGAGGACATGTTGCGAGTATTTTAGGGACCTTAGGTCAACGGAGTAGCTGGGACATAGAAGATTAAATTAAAATTAGTTTTAGTTTAAAAAAATGTTTTGTAAGTAATATAAATAAATAAAATACAAGGTGAATAATTACATTTAAATACAGCTACTGCAAATAAAAATATATAGTTTAATACTTAGGTACTTATTAAAAATACAGAATTATTAAAATATTAGATCATTTTTTTATAAATTCCTTTATAGGATAATCTTATATTAAATTTTTATAGAAGAAAGATATGCAATGAAAAAATTCCAGGAATTTTTTCATTGCATTTTTATCTTTAAAAATTTAATATAAAATATTAGAGAAAATAAATAGGTATGTCAAAGAACCAGAAGAAGGGACCTGGTATTCCACAGGTTCCTTCTTATGGTTATGAAATCTTCTCCTCTCAGAGATTATGAAATTTAAAATACTCCTGAAAGTCCGATTGAAAATGTTACTTCTAATAAGTAAAAGCGATCGGGCGGCTCTAAAAATTAGATATTAACAAATATATAACCTGGCCAAATAACAAACTGTTAATTCATAAGATACCTGTAATAAAAAAAACTTACAAACTACTTTTTTTGATAACCCGTCCCGGTGTTCCCGAGGAAAGCGTCGGGACGCCCGTTTTCAGTTTCATAAGGGTCTTCACTAATGAAAACTCAAAATGTCTATAATAAAAGAACCTTTTCTTAATGTAAAACTAATTGAGTCTTCGTCGTAGACACCTGAAAAAATAGATAATATAGCTTCTGATTTCTGTTCTCAAAGCCATGTTGATAACGAAAATGAATATTAAAAAAAACTTTGTTGACGATGGCGTCTTTTTTGCTCATTAACGAAAAATGGAAGTAGTTTTCTATTACTCCAGACTTTTGGTCTAAATAGGTATTAATTATATATTAATAATAGGTATATAGTGCAATTATTATTATATTGCATAATTCACTTTATAATTCAGACGGCTCTTTCAATACCGAAATGTTATGAAAGATCCAAAAGACACATTTAAAAAATAAAATCAATATTTTTTTTATTGTGTCTAAGGTTTTTTTGTACCTTCTTTAATAAATAAATCAATTAGAGAAAAGGAAATCATCATTTCTTTCATTAAATGTTTTTTTATTCCGTTTAGTAAACTCTCCCCTATAACACACGGGCAGACATACATAAATACACTGAATTTTATATGTAGGTATTAGGATCATTTATTATACCTGTAGTATTATTTTAAATAGTTTTATTTATAATTAAATTTAATATAATTTATTATGTTTACTTGGAAAAAAAATAATGTGTATAATAAAACAATCATAAAATTATTTTTTAATCCTACAAAACAAGAATTATACCTAATATTTGTCCGTGTGTCCAAAATGCTGAGCATTTGCCAAAATGTTGGCAAATTGCGGTAAAATTGAACAAATTTTCTTTGTGAGGAAAAAGCTTTGGTCACAGTAACCAATCCTGAAGACAGTTCCTTAAAGAGTTGTCAACGGCCCCACGTTCCTAGTATGTATTTCATTCCAAAAAAATACCTATAGTATGTAGGTACCTACCTATATCAATTATAATTTCATATTTGCGCTTTTTGTGTGCTTTTCTGCAGCCAAGGTCCCACATAATATTTAACTTTTTAATCTACTCGCTCGTGATAGCATCACAATCGCTTTAATAAGTGTTCCCTTATGTCACCAGACAGAAATTACAGAAAAAAGTTTAACAGAAATAACAGTACCTACTATCAAAGTAAGTAGGTACAGTTATATCGAAAGTTAATTTAGCATATCTACCTACTGTCTGGTAAACGCGTAATAATGAATAAAATGTATTATCATATAAACACATACATTATTAATTTATTATACCTATAAATAACAATAAATTATCATCCTTATAAGTAATAATTATTATAAATAGAACATTGGAAATTTATCATACCAACCCAGTGTGTGTGAATATTAAAAAAAATGCTATATAAGTAATGACGTGACGATCTACCTTATACCGGGATGTTATATAATTCAATATTTTCTACAATATTTTGTATCAAGTTTTATCCTAGACTCGAGCCAGCGAGCGATGGAGGATCACCCATACAGACGCATATTACACACACAAGCTAGCAATACAAAAAGGTATACCTACACGTGTACCCATAACTATAGAAAGGATGGATGGAGTGGCAGATGCTGCCGGCGGCCGCCCGACCGCCCGGTATAACTACAAAAACTTCCTGCCTGGCTTCATGTATCTATTTAATTATAAAAATATTTAAATAGAAAGGTACCTAGTAATTTTTCAACGTGTTTTTAAATAGGTAGGTATATTTAATAAAATCTGAAAAAAAAACTAGTAATAAATGTATATACCTAATGTAATTAGTAATTTACTAATTAAACTGCTACTTAAACGTCGATTAAAGTAAACGATTATTAAAAAAGTAAAGCAAGACATGTAGATTTTTTATCTGATCCGTGTTGCTTGAATATAGAATATAGAAGTCGGTTTAAAACATAATATAGGTACCAACTCATAACTAAGTATCTATAGCTATATGACGCGTAATGCCGTGACGTCACGTCGAATACTGAGTGTGAGTGGGATAGACATAGCATGAAAGTAGAGCGAGACGGAACATAGGTACATACAAATATATAGAAGTATATGTATAAGTAGATTCTCGTAAACTGTTATACGTATCTATAGATACATAGATAGGTAGGTAGGAATGGGTTTTTAACTCTGCCAAGATACGAGGTTATTTTAAATGAAGATTGTATCCACACCTAAGTATAGGTATATAATATAGTAAAAATTGTAATATTGATTAGATGAAAACTATATTAACTAGTTAAATATTAATTGTCGTTCTTTTGTTAATAAATAGCTGCCTAACCAAACGCACGCTAAGGCCTCATTGTTGACAAACTATTTTTTTGACTATTCATAAATATCTGTAAAAATAAATATGATTTTGACTTTGAAGAACCTTCAGGTAATAATATAAGTACTGTATTCCTATGAAAACAACTCTGAAATAACATAGTTTAGGTATTATTTATATTAAATAAACCAAGCAGATACTTCATATACCGTTTTGATAAATAAGACTAAAATATTAAAATATCTCTACAACAACCTACACAATTATTGTAATTTGTACGCTGTGTATTACAAGCGCCAAATGCTATAATAACACTTGGGTACCAAGTTAAGTTTTTTAAGGCTTAAATGTTACGCATTAATATTATGATCATAAAAATAAATTCATGACTTAGATTATTTAGATATTATTGATAAATACATACGATATTCCATAAATTCAGTCCGTAAATTATCTGCTTTGTATTACTATACATAATTCAAAAAAAACTATTTACTACTACTCTAGGAGTTATATTATATTATAAGTTATAAGATAACCATGTCAGTGGGGCAGAGTAAAGGCTATGTTGCCGCCTTGTATCGCTATGGATACCTTCTGCCCTAAAAATAATTTGGATTTCAGTTCTCTCGTTACCTTTTTGAGCTTATCTCCTACAGAATAAACATTAACAAGTTTTTGGCGGCTTTGAGTTTCGTCTATGAAAGGTGAAAAGAAAAAACAGTTTGAAATTTGGCTATAATTATTTTTTAGAGCTTTGCTCAATCAATCAAAAGCTTCACTTTCCACACCAAAAGACCCAGACCAATACATGGGAACAGAAGTATGCAGCATCCCAAATAAAGTTTCCCAAAGAATAAGCAACATACCATCGTTTATATGTTTTTATAACTATATTCCTTCTATACAAATAATACAATTATAAATATAATAAACTTGTGTCTGTTTGTTGTCAAAGCCGCCAAAAACTTGTTGTTGTTTATTCTGTAGGAAATACACTCAAAAAGGTTTAAAATTTCTGTCTCAACAGGTTAACGACATTCGATTGCACAGACAGACAGACGTACTAAGTAATTGCGGAACAATAAATTGGAATGGAACATAGCTGCCCATCGTATTATAATGCATGTCATACTGTCTATGCTATATAACCACTGTAGTTGCAAAGAAACACACACAAACTAATAATCTCAGTTCCCAGTAGGTATATCGAAATATAATTTACCCTATTTTCCCCTTGAGCTATGCAATAAAAAATCTTATATAAATCGGTCCAGTAGTTTTTAAGAGATGCGTATTCAAAAATCTAAACAGACAGACACATATGAATTCTAAAAATGATAGATTATTATTCTATAGCCTATTTTTCTATTTTTATATGTCTATCTCGATTTTTTGTAAACCAATTGATTTACATATTTTTTTCATTTACATATTTATTATATGTAGGAGTAGATAACATGCATACGAAGTTGAAGGTAAGGAGTAATAATAACATTTGTACGTAATTAAAAATAGGTAATATTACTTTGCTTCCAAATTCATCGAACTTTATCTTACCCTTAGGTTTTACAAACCTTTTGAATGATCTTGACTTTTCAAGAATCGCTAACATTTCTTTAGTGAAAGTGAATCATTATAACATATATTTTCTGCAAAATCGTTTAATATTTTCTGAAAAATCATTCAATTGATGTTATTTATGTAACATCACGGGTGGCTTATAGCGAGTCGGCGAGCGCACGAGCCCGCCTAGAAAGCCCCAAGGCTGTCGCCCGCCGAGTCCCGGCCCCGGGAACAGGATCAACCCTAGCCGGCTCTCCGCCCCACCAAGCAACCGGGCTCAAACGCCAAGTGATTTTTCGTTCCGACCGTAACCGATTCATATTATTTTAAGTCTACATCGAACAAGTGGGCATCTCATCGCGGTGTTTGGATAGACTCAATAATTCCCATTTATAAATAGTTTCCCATTATGGTATAGCGTTACTGGGACCAACAGAGTAGGTATAGTAGTGTTTTCAAATAACATACACCTACGCCTCTTTTTTAAATTAAATTACTATATAAATATATTATAATTTATTTATAAATTTTGTTAATATAAATATATTTATAAACTTGGTTATTATATATATATTTATAAAAATGAAAAATAATTTAATTTAAATAAAAAAAAAATTATGAATTAATAATAATAATAAATATATCCCTTATAATAATAGTAATAATGTATCCTTTGAAATTATAATAAATTGTTAATAAAAATAAAATTGTCTGCAAAAAATAAATTAGGTTACTACTTATCCCTTGGTCGGAAGAAAAATCACTGTTATGGGACGCCACTTGTGTGGATACCTATGCGCAATCATATATTTCGGCCACATCCGAAATCCCTGGTTCAGCCGCGAACATGGCTGAGTCACGTAAGCGGCTGAAGTACAGGGACTTTATACCAACTTATCATTTCGTAGCATTTTGGGTCGAAACTTCTGGAATCTTAGGAACCGAGGCTCGCGAAAACGAGTCTTTTTAGAATGTGGAGATCCCAAATGCTACGCATATTTACAACAAAAAATCAGCATTGCCATACAAGGAGGCAATGCTGCTAGCGTATTAGGTATTACCAAGTGGCACCTCATACAGTGTTTTTTTTTTATTAGTTTAAATTTAAGTTATTGTTTTAGGTTAATTTATTATATATTTTGTAAAGTTATGTAAATAAATGATTACCTAATTAGGTTATTAATGTATAATTTATTTATATATAATTATATAAATAAATTTCATCACGGTTGCCTTACGCCGCCCGTCTAGGCGCCTTAGGGTACCCAGCGCGCCGCTTCTACGGTAGAAAATCTTAAACTGCACAAATACGCAGTTCTCAGCAGGGACTGTGCATTTGAGCCATTTGGGGTAGAAACTATGGGGCCGTGAGGACCAGGAGCACATAAAATCTAAAACCACATTTCCAAGCATTTAGTCGACGCATCAGTACCCCTAGTGTGAGTTTTCTAACTATTACTTTGCGTTTGAGTTAACTAAAATTTGTATGGGAAATAGTTCAGCGCTCCAAGCGAAAATTTTGAGAACTAAAAATGCGAGCGTGTGATTGGTCAAAATGCTAACTCAGTAGTAAAGTTAACGCGAAAGTAAATGTTGAAAAAACTTACACTAGGGCTACAGTACCCCTAGTGTGAGTTTTCTAACTATTACTTTGCGTTTAAGTTAACTAAAATTTGTATGGGAATTGGTACAGCGCTCCAAGCGGAAATTTTAATAACTAGAAATGCGGTCGTGTGATTGGTCAAAATGTTAACGCGGTAGTATAGTTAACGCGAAAGTAAACGTTAAAAAAACTCACACTAGGGCTACTGACCCCTAGTGTGAATTTTCTAACTAATACTTTGCGTTTGAGTTAACTAAAATTTGAATGGGAAATGGTTCAGCGCTCCAAGCGGAAATTTTGAGAACTAAAAATGCGGTCGTGTGATTGGTTAAAATGTTAACGCGGTAGTATAGTTAAAGCGAAAGTAAACGTTAAAAAAACTCACACTTATATTAGTTATAGGTTTTTTTTTATATGGTCATTGTTATAAAGGGTTTTTTTTAGTTATTATTATGTTTTAATTTAGGTATAGTTTTAATTTTAGTAGTATTAGGGTAAGGTTGACCAAGTCGTATTACGACCTAAGTCGTACCCTGGCAATATCTCGTCTTATATTTACTAATTGCTCCATCTAGTGTTTTCAACCTGAACTATTTAGTCGAGCAAGCAAACATAAAAACGAGGATGTTTGCTTGCTCGACTTCGTGAAGCAAAAAAAATTAAAAACTTTTTTTAACAGTTATCATAATTTTTTTTGACTCATTTGTAAGCTTTTTATGGCAGGAATATGATTCTTACTTTTAATCTTTGTTAACATATATTTGTAATACTAATCTGGAAATCGTTAAGCACAATAAAAAGTTTAAACTATTTTATGTTATTTCAATGGTTTTATTAATAAACTTAGAATACCCCGCTGCTTAAGTCGTATATGTGCAAAGTTCCTTACTCGTGCCTGTGATCTGTGTTCAATCTCAATATTAAATATTTTTTTAAGCAGTTACTTTGTTTTTTAAGAGGTTATTATTTTATTTTGTATCTGTTATTTACTTAGTTTCGACTTTGTAACTAATTACTAATAAATATATTTTACTTTGATTTCAGACTGTATTTATTTTTTTAGTTCTTCGAAAAAATCACACTTTTCTTATTAAGTATTTTTCTATATAGATTATTATGTCTTCACTAAAGTTAATTTTCTAAGTACGAGTTAGGCGGCATATTTTTTAAAAACGTTAAAATATGTATTTTGATAAACCATATTTAAGTTTTTATGATTGTTAATTAAAAGGCAACTAAATAAAGATTCAGTAGATCCAGAAGATTTTGTTTTATATCAATTTCATTGAATATTACAGTATTATTTTCTTAGGGGGTACGACTTAAGCAACCTTACCCTACTTAATTATGTTTTGTAAGTTTATTTAATAAATTTGTTACCTGTCTCAAAAGATATAAAAGAATAAGACTATTTAAAGTAGTGAAAATCAAGTGACATATAAGGTAAAATACTTACTATGTCACACAACATTGTTGAGTAAACAACATTGAATAATACGATATATTTCACATTTAGAAGACGTTTTATGACAGAAATATGTAGTTCCAGCTATCTGAATTAATAAGCAAAACGTTCAGTGACCCTAGTGTGAGTTTTCTAACTATTACTTTGCGTTTGAGTTAACTAAAATTTGTATGGGAAATGGTTCAGCGCTCCAAGCGGAAATTTTGAGAACTAGAAATGCGGTCGTGTGATTGGTCAAAATGTTAACGCGGTAGTATAGTTAACGCGAAAGTAGATGTTAAAAAACTCACACTAGGGCTACAGTACCCCTAGTCACAGAAGAAATAATAGTACAAGTACCCTAGTGGGAGTTTTCTAACTATTACTTTGCGATTGAGTAAACTAAAATTTGTATGGGAAATGGTTCAGCGCTCCAAGCGGAAATTTTAAGAACTAGAAATGCGGTCGTTTGATTGGTCAAAATGTTAACGTAGTATGTAGTATAATTAACGCGAAAGTAAACGTTAAAAAATCTCACACTAGCACATCAAACACGCGATCTATATCTGCGTTCAGTGTGCCTAGTGTGAGTTTTTTTAACATTTACTTTCGCGTTAACTTTACTACTGCGTTAACATTTTGACCAATCACACGCTCGCATTTTTAGTTCTCAAAATTTCCGCTTGGAGCGCTGAACTATTTCCCATACAAATTTTAGTTAACTCAAACGGAAAGTAATAGTTAGAAATCTCACACTAGGGGTACTGTAACGCAGTAGTATAGTTAACGCGAAAGTTAATGTTAAAAAAACTCACACTTGGGCTACTGGCGGAGTGAACCAGTGTTGCCAACATTATTTTTTAAGGGATCGTACCATACACTAGAAAAAGTCGTATTTTGGGTATAAATCTACAAAAAAAAAAAATACGCGTTGAAATTTCAAGATAATATTATGTCATTTTTCGTTCTGGCTCAGAGGCTCTACCATGGGTTTGCGCATTGTAGAAACGTAACGTATTAACGTATTCAACAACCAATAGGATCGCTTTATTCAATCCTGTTATCAAAAATAAAGCGGCCCTATTGGTTGTTGCTCACGTATACGTATATGAATACGTTACGTTTCTACAATGCGCAAACCCATGGTAAAGCCTCAGGCTTACCGTTGGCTTGATGGCCAATGGAAAGAAATTTCTCTAAGGCCCTGCTTTTTCTCTAGAGCCCCATGGACACTTTCTGACACAGAGTACGCCACAGATTAAATAAAGGATTACGCTTACGTAAACATAACCACAGAGTAGGAATATTATAACAAAAATTGGGTTGCATCAAAAAAATTTACAAATTTTACGCTTACTTTAACGTTAATCATAACCGGCAAATTTCGGATGTTTAACGTTACATAATATAATACATAATAACCAAGGTCAAACGGTCAGGACTGCATAAAAATAAAATTAAAAATTGTAATAACTGTGTTATAAATATACCTATATGCATAGCTGTGCATTAATTCGTTAATCGTTAATGAGGAGTTTTCTTTTTGACGCTTATTTTGGACCTTAGGGTGGACTTTGTACGGTGTAAACTATGGCACTTCCTACAGTCAACATAGTTGTGTAGGTTCTGATTCCTTAGGGCCCGTTCGTCTTGGAAATGAGACATGATCACAATGATCATGATGACATTATGCGAATTTGCGTTTTTTTTGGTTAGTTTCACGCACATTGCCACAATTACCACTGTCCAAATCGAACGCATGTTATCTGTCAACTGTCACTTGTCAAGTAAAAATATAGGTTAAATCGTACAATCCACTAATTTTATTTGCGAAATCTTTCTAAAAATAATTCCGATTTAAAATACAATAAATTTGATCCTAAAAATATAAGACGGCTGCGACGTTTAAAACAACAACAACTGTCACAACCACAAATGTCAAAATATGTCCACAACGCCTCACCTATCGACTTGGGTCATTGTGATCAGTTCACGGTAGCATTCTGGGCCAAAAAAAAACGACCAATGTGGCAGATTACAATGACACTTTTGCCGCCGAAATCTCAAAAAAAAACGCATATATATACATCGTGATCACGTGAACATGTTTCTGTCCCAAAACGAACGCGACCTTAGAGTACCTTATAAGGGAACAATATAAATTAGACTCTATAGGCATTTCTAAACAAGAAACTCTACACAGCAAACAAGACAAACTTGCCATATCTATTTTAGACACTACTTCTAGACGCTTACCAACGGGTCGTTATGAAGTCGGATTAACATGGTTCATGGATATCAAACAAATTCCGGATACTTACAGTCAGGCATTGTCACGCCTGATAAGTCTAGAGAGACGCATGGAGTGGGATTCTTTATTTTCCGAAGGTTACATAAAATTCATGAAAAACATGATTGAAAAAGGTTACGCTGAGGAGTGTGACCCAGCTACCTACTATGCAAACCAAAACCATACAAATAGTTCCTATGGTTTTCGTTTTTATTTGCCACATTTTGGTATATTTCATCCGCAAAAACGTAAACTTCGGGTAGTTCATGACGCCGCCGCTGTCAATAATGGTGTAAGTCAAAATTCACTGTTGCTTCCCGGTCCTGACCTCTTGCAGTCTTTGTTAGGAATCCTATTTAGATTTCGGGAAGGTCGCGTTGCACTAACGGCTGACATTCAGAAAATGTTCCCACAAATCAGAATTCGAGAACAAGATAGGGATGCTTTATGGTTTCTTTGAAGGCATGGTAACCGGAAAGCAACCGAAAGGAATTTAGAATGACAGCAGTTATATTTGGAGCATCATCGAGTCCTTTTACTGCTTTCTATATTAAGAATAAAAATCCTAAAGAGCACGAACATCTTTACCCAAAAGCAGCACAGTTAATAGTTTACGATCATTATATGGATGATGACATAGACAGTGTTGACGACGTGAACAAAGCAGCGACTTTGGCCGTCGATATTATAACTGTACATAAAGCAGCATGTTTTGAGATGAGAGTGTGGATTTCCAATGTTGATGCGGCATTAAATCTTGTCCCACAAGAGCTACGAGCTATACATCACTCTAGTGTCGACCTTGGAAATAAACCTAATGATGTGCGAGCATTAGGAATCGGGTGGGATCCTAAAACCGATCTTTTATCTTTTAGGACTGTTATAGACGATACCTATCCAAATCCTTTAACCAAACGAAAAGTACTTGCACATTTAACGCGCATCTATGATCCTGTAGGTGGCAGTGCACCTATGAAAATTCCTTTTTATATTTTTTAGTTTTAATTTATTTTCAATTTTATTTACCTTCTCAAAATCTAAAAAGAAGTATGTTGTCAATTGGACACATCTGATTGTTTTGTAAAAATATCATCGTTTCAAATTCGTGCACTTACAATGGAAAATGAAGGCAATGCGGACAATGCAAACATCGACAAAATTAATATAAAATTACCACCTTTTTGGATGGAAAAACCACAAATTTGGTTCACGCAAGTAGAAGCACAATTCCGAATCAACAATATTACATCCTCGACTACGAAATTTAATTATTTACTTTCGCAACTCGAATGCAAAATTGTTGAAAATATATGGGACATTGTACAATCCAATGAAGACGATAAATATATTTCGGCAAAAAACCGACTTTTAAATTTATACCAAGAAAGTGAAGACAGACAAATAAAAAAACTAATTAGCAATTTGGAGATAGAAAACATGAAGCCCAGTCAGTTACTACAGAAAATGAAATGTTTAGCTGGAAATAATTTTTCGAATAAAATTCTAAAGACCCTGTGGCTGGATAAACTACCGCAAAATATATGACATTTTGATTATTTCGGAAGAAGAACTTGACAAATTGGCTGTGATGGCGGATAAAATTTGGGACATCAAAGGTAATGTGGATAAAGTTGACACTTCATACAAACCATCCACATCCCATTTTAATATGTCAGATTTATTAAATAGAATCGAGAATCTCGAAAAAGAATTGAAGCTGTCACGAATGTCACGTTCAGAGCATCGCTTCACACGTAACAGTAGAAGCCGAAGTCGAAGTAAAAGCAGTTCCAGGTTTAATAAAAATGGAAAATACTGTTACTTCCACTATCGTTTTGGGAATAAATGTTTACCAGAAAAATGTACACCACCTTGTAAATACAATGAAGAGGAAAACCAGATTCGACAACAGCAATAATGGCTAAACCTGTTGTCGAAGAAGCGTTAGATGGCCATAACTATCGATTATTTTTGAAAGATCGAAATACTAAATTAAAATTTTTAATCGACAGTGGCGCCGACGTTTCGATTATTCCGTCGCACACTTTTCCTGGTAAACCCTCAAATTTTAAATTGTTTGCTGCTAATGGAACAGAAATCCCAACTTTTGGCACAAAATTAATAAACATTGATTTGGGACTAAAAAGAAAATTTGAATGGAAGTTTATTATTGCAAAAACATCAAAAGGATCATCAATTGGCGCAGATTTTTTACATGAGTTTGATTTGATAATAGATTTGAAAAACAAAAGGCTTATTGATGGAAAAACTAATTTAAAGGTTACTGCAGACATTACCGCAGTTTATAACGGCGATTCTGTTAGTACACTCAAAGCTACAATGGCATATTCAAATATCTTGGCAAAATATCCTGAACTAACCATTCCTGTTATCAAACCTAAGCTAGTTCATCATGAAATCAAACATTACATCGCCACTAAATCATCTCAACCTGTCTGCTGTAAAGCAAGAAAACTAGATCCACATAAAATGAAAATTGCCAAAGAAGAATTTCAATTCATGCTAGACCACAACATCATAAGTCCATCCAAATCACAATGGTCAAGTCCACTGCATATGGCCTCTAAGAAGAATGGAACGTGGAGAATATGCGGTGACTATAGAAAACTAAACGACAACACAATTCCTGATAGATATCCGGTACCGAGAGTTGAAGATTTAACAGAAATTTTAATTGACACAAATATTTTTTCCAAATTGGACTTACTTCAGGCTTATTATCAAATTCCTATGTCAGATGAAGATAAACAAAAAACGGCAGTCATTACTCCATTCGGTCTATATGAATGGAATGTGATGCCATTCGGACTTAGGAATGCACCATCGACATTTCAACGATTTATGCACGAGGTACTGAGAGGTCTGAATTTTTGTTTCCCATTTCTTGATGACATTCTTATTGCATCCAAATCACCCGAAGAACATAGCCAGCATCTTGAAATTATATTCAACAAATTAAATAAATTTGGATTAAAAATAAACATTTCAAAATCTATATTTGGCGTAAAAGAACTAACATTCCTTGGACATAACATCACATGTGATGGCACTAGACCTGATTTTGATAAAGTTACTGCTATTGCAAATTACCCACGTCCAGAAACCGTACAAGATCTTAGAAAGTTTTTAGGAATGTTTAATTTTTATAGAAGATATATTAGAGATGCAGCTAAAAACCAAACCCTACTTAATGATTATTTAAAAGGAGCCAAAAAGAAAGACAAAAGAAAAATTGAATGGACAGAAGAAGCAGACATACAATTTAAAAAATGCATTACAGATCTAACAAGTGCTACTTTATTAACTATTCCAAATACAAAATTCGAAATCGGATTATTTGTTGACGCTTCGGATTTTGCTATTGGCGCCGCTTTACAACAAAAGGAAGAAAATGGGTGGAAACCTATTGGTTTTTTCTCTAAAAAATTAAACAATGCCCAAACAAAATATTCAACATATGACCGTGAATTATTGGCAATTTACTATGCAATTAAATATTTTAGACATTTTTTGGAAGGATATATGTTTACAGTTTACACGGATCATAAGCCTCTAATATTTGCATTCAAACAAAATAATGACAAGGCTACTCCAAGACAACTTAGAAATTTACAGTATATTTCCCAATTTACTACTGATATAAGACACATTAATGGAACCGATAATATAATAGCCGATAATATGTCTAGAATTGAAGAGTTTGAAAGAATTGATTATAATAAAATTGCTCAAGAGCAAATAAATGACAGCGAGTTAATCTGTTTAAAATCGACTGAGACCTCGCTGAAGTTTAAAAGTTATATGTTACAGTCTGGACAAACGCTATGGTGTGATGTTTCAACCAACAACATTCGGCCATACATACCTAAAAATTATCGATATCCAATATTTCTCCATTATCACAACATGTCGCATCCCGGAATAAAAGCCACAACTCAACTAATTGCATCGAAAGTCGTTTGGAAAAATATAAAGAAGGACATACAGAATTGGTCAAAGACATGCATTGCCTGTCAAACCAGTAAAGTATCCAAACATACTAAATCACCAATCTCTTCATTTCCAAAAACTGACGAACGGTTTACAGTTGTTCATATAGATTTGGTTGGACCATTAAAACCATCTGAAGGATATCGATATATATTAACCTGCATAGACAGATATACGAATTGGGCAGAAGCTATTCCTCTTGAAAACATAAATTCAGAAACAATTGCAAAAGCATTTTATAACCATTGGGTTACACGTTTTGGCACACCTTTAAAAATTATAAGCGACCAAGGGCGACAATTTACTTCAGAATTATTCCATGATCTATCTAAATTATGTGGAGCATCAATTCAACATACCACACCCTATCATCCACAATCAAATGGAAAAATTGAGAGATTTCATCGAACACTGAAATGTGCTATTTGTACATATGAAAAATCTGTTTGGACTGAAATTTTACCTACTGTTTTATTTGGCATACGATGCTCATTAAATTCAGAATCTAATACATCAATAGCAGAAATGTTATATGGAACAACCTTGAGAATACCAGGAGATTTTATGGTGGAATCTGAAACTAAATTAAGTAAAGAAAGTTTTGCTAAAAGTTTACAACAGAAAATTTTACAATTAAAACCAATAAACAAGAAATATCAAAACAGAACCACAACATTTGTACATAAAGATTTACAAGAAACAAGCCATGTCTTCGTAAGGGTTGACAGAGTTAAAACCTCACTGGAAAAACCTTACGAAGGGCCGTATGAAGTCATAAAGAGATACAATAAATATTTTACAATAAAAATTAAAGAAGAAGAAAGAAATATATCAATAGATAGACTGAAACCAGCATATATTTTGGCAGAACAGCAATCTTGTGAACTATCCTCAGATGCAGGTACAGTTGCCAAAACAAAAACAAAATGTTTAAAAAGAATTTCTTTTAATTTATGAAAACCTAATCGTAACTTAGTTACTGGGAAGGGAGTGATGTAGGTGGCAGTGCACCTATGAAAATTCCTTTTTATATTTTTTAGTTTTAATTCATTTTCAATTTTATTTACCTTCTCAAAATCTAAAAAGAAGTATGTTGTCAATTGGACACATCTGATTGTTTTGTAAAAATATAATAATAAAGAAGTTGGTATTTATTCTAACTGTTAATATATCTATTAATCCAATAAATTAATCCCAATAATATAGTGCAGTGATTATAATCCCATGGGTTTGCTGAGTCCAATAACCGTTAAAGGTAGAATATTATTCCAACAAACGTGGAGATCTAATATTGCCTGGGACACCGAGTTGCCATCTTCAGTTTCCTTAAATTGGACTGAATGGTTTCACGAGCTTTTACATATTTCTAACATCAAAATACCTCGCAGATATGCTTTAAATTTTGAACCAGTTGACACTGAACTTCACATTTTTGCAGATGCGAGTGAACTTGCCTTTGCTTGCGTTGCTTATTGGCGGTTTTTACTAGCCGATGGTAATGTCAAGCTCGTCCTCATCTCCAGTAAGGCCAGGGTGTCATCATTAAAGCCGACATCCATTCCGCGCTTAGAGCTACAAGCTGCGTTAATTGCTTCTGGTTTGTCTCTTACTATAAAGGATAGTCACAGACTAAAACCCAGATAAATATTTTATTGGACTGACTCCACAACTGTTCTTTCATGGTTATGCAGCGACGCACGCACGTTGAAACATTTTGTTGCCCATCGATTCGGAGAAATTGCAGAAATTCCAGCGTCAAAAACTGGCGGTGGGTACCAACAATTTGAACGTAGCTGACGATGCAACAGGACTAAGTTCTATTAATTTAAATATGTCCAGCAGATGGTTTTCTGGACCTAGTTTTTTGCTAGAGCCATCTAAAAATTGGCCTATAGACCCCTTAAAATGTAATATAAAACTCGCACCAATTCAAGATGAGATAAAAAGAAAACACAGAATTGGTGGGAGTTCTAACTCATAATTTTTTTCCGTTACCGTCATATGTAATAGCTAATTTTAATAACTTTGATGATTGGTTACGTTTGGGCCACAGCTCCCGCTATATAGGCTGCTACTAAATTCCGGGATAATTTAGAAAGTAGTCGAAATTCAAAATTAGGTATTGCGAACAAACGTAATTCACGTCGCGAATTAAAAACTATAACATCTACCACTCTATCTCCCTTGACTGCTGAAGACATTACAACCGCACAAAGGCATATACTATAGCGAACACAAGTAGAAAGTATCCCTGAAGAAATTCGATGTCTTTTTGAATTAGTCAGAACCCATCCCAAAGAACAGTCGCTTGGCTAAGTTGTCACCTAAGTTAAACAGTAATATTAATATTTTGAGGTTGGATGGAAGAATTAGAGCCGTAGAACGTCTCCAAGAACAAACTAAAACTCCTGTTATTTTGGATGGCCACCCCATTATTCGACTACTAATGGTGTATTTTCACAGAAGAGCTGGCCATGCAAATAACGAAATGGTCATCAATGAACTGAGACAGCAATATTGGTTGCTTAATCTTCGTAACACCGTAAGGAGTGTAGCTTATCAGTGTTTTTTCTGCCGCATCCGTAAGACAAAGCCATTGAGTCCTCTTACCGGCGACCTGCCACCAGAAAGGGTTGCACATCACCGCCGACCTTTTACATTTTTACATATACCGGCTTAGATCACTTCGGCCCTGTGAATGTTACTGTGGGTCGAAGACATGAAAAACGTTGGGTGGCCCTATTTACATGTCTATCATCAAGGGCTGGTCATTTAAAAATAGTTAACAGCATCTCTGCCGATTCCGCTATTATGAGCCTCCGTCGATTTATCTCTAGAAGAGGAAGCCCAGACACAATCTTTAGCGATAACGGAACAAGTTTTGTCGGCGCCGACCCTCTGCTCAAAGAGTTTTCGAAAGACAGTATCCAAGATAATTTAGCCAACAGTGGAATAAATTGGAGTTTTATACCACCAGCTTCGCCTTTTTTTGGAGGATCTTGGGAACGCTTAATTCGCTGCGTTAAAGTTGCCCTAAAAGCTACTCTCCATGAAAGGGCTCCAAAGAAAGATATTTTTGCAACCTCACTGCTAGAGGCAGAGGCTATTGTAAATTCCCAACCACTTGGACATGTTTCAGTGGATCATTCAGACCAAGAGACCCTAATACCTTTTCATTTTTTAATTGGCTCTTCCTCCAATCAAATTATGCCAGCGTCACTTGAAGACAGGGATTTGCTACTTAGAGATGATTGGAATAAGGCCCTGAGACTTGCTGATAAATTTTGGAAGCGATGGGTTCGTGAAATACTGCTTACTATGCAAGCTCGTGCAAACTCCAACGGAGTAAATTCAGAAATAGACATTGACGACATAGTTCTAATTGTACATGAAGCTCTGCTGAAGGCCGTATTACAGCCAAATATGCTGTAAAAGATAAGATCACTAGGGTGGTCGACGTATTAACAGCAGCGGGTACGTTACGACGTCTGCTGAAAAAGCTTGTTAAGCTGACCACTTAAGATCTTGGTCTTGGTCAAGTTAACCGGTTTGTGCAATGCTGCACAAGAGGCGAGGACTCTCTGCCAAAATATTATAAAAAGTAATATTGTCAATATATTTTTAGACTTCAAGTGTCATTGCGAGATCGATTGTTGGTAGTTTATTTAAGTTTTGTATTTTAATAATTATTTGTTTATTTTATTTGTTTATTAAAAAAGAAATAATTATTCCTAATATAACTCATTTTCCTCATATATATATATATATATTCCTTTTAATACAGTCCCTTAGCTCTCTTATCGTTAATACTATCTATCCAACCACTATTAAAAATGAGATAATAAAAGTTAAATTAATAAGGCGAAGAATATTCACGTAAACATAATTCAATTTGTGACATCTTATATTTGTGTGATTATAATAATATGTAGGACAATTTACATATAGGACAATTATTGTCACAAACTAAGCTCTAGGCTTGTACTATACTAGAAAAAAACGAATAATATCATAGCAAACTGTACAAAAAAATTAAGAAAAATGTACTAATTTTTTTTTGGGAATCGAACCCATGACCTCCGGACCCAACGCCAAAGGCGCAACCGCTAGTCTACGGAGGCAGTCTACTAGTAGTTTTTTTTCTTGTAATAAAAAAAGTATTTGTTTAGTATGCCGCGTTTTAATTTTACCATTGTGACCCAAGTATAGGTATAATATTATTCATTGTTATCTAAATTTATTTTTTAATTAATTTATCGATATGACATATTGCTAATGCGACACCGCGAGGCCAAATATCGGATTTGTTGATCGACTGATCGACTCTTTGAACGGAAGTGTGAAGAACTGTTGGCCGTTAATCGATCGGCAGACTGTAATAGACGCTTTTGTGAATTTTGTGTAAAACTCCGTTTACTTTGATAAAAGAATATTAATTAGAAATAATATATCATAGATATGAATAGTAAAACTATCCTTTACAACTAGTTTTAATAATGCACAGGCACATTTGTGCCTGTGATTTCACAGAGGGGAAATCATGCATATGGCTACTCTCCTCCGGGCTGGTACGGTGGAGGCGTTGCTACATGACTATAATGCAATATAGGCTGCGTTTAATTAGCTAACCCGTACCAGTATTTCGTGCTAGCATGAACATCAGCTGTTTTGGCATTTTATTTAGATCATGTTAACATTTGTTAGTATTTTTAGCAATGCAAACGAAACGATAAAATTACCACAAATACTGATTTCTGACACCGCCATTTTGACATTTACCTTTAAATTTTTAAGATTTATAACCTAAAATATTTTAATTTCTCCCATGTTCAAACTGTAAATGGCATTCATAGTGCTGTGCACATCTTTTTTCGATAATTTTATAAGCGAGAAATATTAAACATTGTAATATAGTTTCGAACAGAGAATGTACTTTTGATGTAATTATCGAATATTTTTTTTATAAACATCATGATAATATATTAATAATATTAATTATGAATGTAATTAACATTACAGAACGAACTACCCACAATTCGGATTTTCATAATTAAATATTATTAAACCATTCTAGATAGATGTTTGCAATTTATTGTTACCAATGACATACAATACTACCTGACTTGCCATGGCTCTGCTCTAGTTAATCTGATTAAGGGAAGAATTATTAGGATTCCTTTATTAGCAGTTACACGTGACGTAAGAAAGTTAACCATTAAATATAAGTATATATCGGTGGCGATCAGTTACTGCAGTAGTACTTGTATCGACAGGTTCAAACCAAACGCGTTCTGCGGTTGCCCGCGCGATCCGTGCAGAGTCTGCACGCGCGATCCCGGGCGGCCGCCAGTGTTGCCAACTTAGTGGATTTTCCCACAATTCGGATTTTCATAATTAAATATTATTAAATCATTCTAGATAGATGTTTGCAATTTATTGTTACCAATGACATACAATACTACCTGACTTGCCATGGCTCTGCTCTAGTTAATCTGATTAAGGGAAGAATTATTAGGATTCCTTTATTAGCAGTTACACGTGACGTAAGAAAGTTAACCATTAAATATAAGTATATATCGGTGGCGATCAGTTACTGCAGTAGTACTTGTATCGACAGGTTCAAACCAAACGCGTTCTGCGGTTGCCCGCGCGATCCGTGCAGAGTCTGCACGCGCGATCCCGGGCGGCCGCCAGTGTTGGCAACTTAGTGGATTTTCCACTAAAATTGGTTGTTTAGACCAGTCTTTCAACGGGGAAATTTCGGGAGTGTTTCTTAGTGGTTCTGTATCCTAATAAGGAATTTATAAAAATGCATAGGTAAATATAAAATACTGAAAAAAGTAAAAATAAAAACAGACTCCTCTGCCATCTAGTATTACAAACTAGGACTTCTAACTTCACTCATATAAAGGTAATAGAAGAAAGCTAATAGAGGGCGTCAGTGTATAAGTAGATAACAAGCAATGACTAAATTCGTGAGGGGTGACTGGAACCTGGTTGGCTCAGCGGTTGAGCGCCTTGCCACGACAGCGAGGTTCGTGGGTTCGAGTCCCACCCAGGATTTTTTTCATTGCATTCTTATCTTTAAAAATTTTATATTAAAAAAAAGTAAGATTAAAATTGTTTTATTGAAATTTCAATGCGTACTATATTTTTTTTGTAGATTTATACCCAAAATAAGAAATTTTCTAGTGTATGGTACGATCCCTTAAAAATAATGTTGTTGGCAACGCTGGTTCACTCCGCTCGAACGCAGATATAGATCGCGTGTTTGGTGTGAATGGCTGAGATCGCCACCGCGGCCGCGGCGTTCACACCAAACACGCGATCTACGCGTTCGGGCGGAGTAAACCAATGTTGCCTACATATTTTTTTCTAAATATTAGTACGCATAAATAATTGTCGGCGATAGCCCGCCGGTAACTCATGCGCCGTGCGGTATGTGTCCCTTCTCTGAGGGGATAGTAAGGGGACTTTGGGGCTGGTAGGGGTAGGAGGTGGCGCGCTGCAGGCGAGTTCAGCGCGCCTAGGATGGGGGATGGGGGTTAGGGTCCTGGGGACTCGCCGCCGAGAATTTCTCTCGGCAATGGCCTTCCCTCCGGTGGCCATGCGTGTAGCGGCGCGATTCCGTGAAGATGATCGTGGGGTCCGTTGTCGGCCCGGTCAAACATCCGTCGAGCGAGCCGTTCAACAAACACTTCCACTGATTCAACCTTCAGATCGCCGCTTATTGTGGAATTGCGCACAAACCACGGAGCGCCGGACGCCATGCGTAGAGAGACACTCTGCAGACGCTGGATCCGTGTCTTGTTCATGGCCGACAGGAGATGATGCCACGCTGGGGCTGCGTATGTAAACCGGGAACGTATGAAGGTCTTGTAGACCAACACTTTTACCCGGAGTGGAAGGGATGATCTAAAGATCGGGCGGCTTTGGCTTGGTTGCTCAAGTGCTCGGCCATAGCGCCCATGCGGAGGGGCCGGTCTATGATGAAACCCAGGTATTTCACAGTGTCGGTCCATTGGACCTCCTGTCCCCGGAGTTTTAGCGGTGGTGGGCATCGGCGGCGTGTAGTAATAAGGGCAGCTGTTTTGCCTACGTTGACGGATAGCCGCCACCTGTCGAGCCAGAAAGGGAGGATATCCAGCATCCTTTGCATTTTCGCGGCGGCGAGTCAAGGACTTTTGGAGGAATAGAGGTAGGCGCTGTCATCCGCGAACAGCGCCAGAGTTACATCCTGCTCTCCCGGGAGGAGGGAATCGAGAGAGTAGGGATATCGTTGGTGTATAGAGCATAAAGTGCGGGCGAAAGGCAGCTCCCTTGAGGGACACCTACCTCAATGGAATACTCCGTAGAGGTTTTTCCCTCCACGGCCACGTGGAAGTGGCGGTCGCTCAAAAAGGATGCAAGCAACCGCGTGGCCATGGGCGGCACCGGCGAGTTTAAGAGCTTGAAAAAGAGGCCAGTATGCCAAACACAGTCGAAGGCCTTCTCTATATCGAGATAGACCCCGACTGTGACTCGGCCCCGATTCATCTCACTCGCCATATGGTGTAGCACCCGGGTGAGCTGGAGTGTTGTACTGTGGTCCTCACGGAAACCGAACTGCTTTACGCGTAGCTCGATATAGGCTTTCAGTCTCCGGAGGAACAATCTCTCGAACAGCTCCGCCGGATGCGGAAGCAGGGTGATCGGACGGTAGCTGCCCGGCAGACGTTTGTCTTTGCCGGGCTTTGGGATCATGATGACTTTCCCCTGCTTCCATGCGCTGGGGAAATGACATGTACGGAGTATTCCATTGCAGAGCCGGGCGAAGGCGGCTATGGCTCTGCGAGGGAGCTGCGTCAATTGTGGATTGGTGACCCCATCTGGACCGGGGGACTTTTTGTGCTTAAGGCGGAGCGCGACTCGCTCCACCTCAGCCGGTGAAATGAAAAAGTGCCCCGGTAGGGGGTCCTTATTTGAATCGCACTAGAATTCCCGCACTTTATCCTCTGTATGCCCGTTGAATGCCTGGTCGACGACGGGGAAAGGTTTGAATTGCCCCTCCAGATGACTGCCAAGTATGTCGGCTCTGTCTTATGGAGCGTAGTGGCGATTGCCCGCGTCGTCGAGCAGCGGATTAATGACTTCGAGCGTTCTCCGCCGCAAGCTCTTCCTTGACGCGGTTGAGCTCGCGTTTGGTGCTGGGGTATCGGAAGTTCGCCCAGCGCCTCTGGAGACGCCTTTTAAGCTGCAGCTTTTGTCGGAGGGGGTGTAGGAGTGTTTCGCGCTTTAGGCTGGTATGCGGAGGCAGCTCACGTGTTGCCGCCTCCTTAGCGTGCACTAGGGACTCCGTGAAGCGAGTTGCGGTCGCTTCTACGTCGTCCGGCGAATTTATGGGACCAGCAAGATAAAAGCTGTTTATAATATCTTTGTACTGGTCCCAGTCTGTTTTAAATCGCCCCTTCTCGGCGGTGACGTCAACTTGTATGCCCAGCACCACAAGCAATGGGAGGTGTTATGAGTCCACGTCGCACAAGACCTCGACGTGAACTGGGACTCTGATGGCCTGGGCGACTACAATGTCAAGGACGTCAGCCGCGTAGTTCACCGACGTAGGAATGTGTGTTGGTGAATCCGGTCCTATGACTGTATAGCCCTTGTCTCCGAGTCCTTGGACAGGACCCTACCCGCTGGGTTGATGAGCCGGGAGCCCCACGCCGGATGTTTGGCGTTGAGGTCTCCGACTACCAGGGTAGGAGTTCTTTCGTCCAGGACCCGTCGAAAGTCGGATCGATGAAGACGACAGACCGGTGGGCGATAAGCAGCATATACTTTTAATTCTAAGCCGGACGGCTGGAGACTAACTCCTATTGTTCTTGTAGTTTTGAACTCCGCATGCGGAAGCTCCTCGTGGACGATATCCCTATGGACCAGGGCGGCAGTACCGCGATAGCCGCGGCCCCGGTCCGAGGTTTCGTCACGCCTGTACACGAAGTAGTTCGGCACGCGGAGTTCATTCTTTGGCATGAGCTTCGTCGCCCCCAAGAGGATTATGTGGGGGCCTTGCTCTTGGGCCAGGAGACGAAGCTGATGGTAATTGGATTTGACACCTCCGGGGTTCCAGTATAAGATCCGAAGACCTACCCCCGAAGGTGAAGGTGTAGTTGTGCGAGGCCGTTGATTATCGCCTCGCACGGAGATTGTCCGCTGTTGGCGGTCTGCAGGGTCTCGATTAGGATCGTTATAGCCGCCTGGATCATCCGGCCTCGATCCTCCGAGCACCCGCAGCGTGGAGCCATCCGGTTTGGGTCACTGTGTTGTGAGGGCTCGTTTGCGGCTAGCTCATTGCGATTGCGTGGGGCCGGCGCTGGTGGTAATGCGAAAGTTTTTGTGATTGGTCCTCTGATCGGGGGTGGTGGTGGTGGTTGGCGGGGTCCTTGGACCTTTTGTTTGGGTGGGTTTGTAGGTGGAATTTGGGGAGGTATTGTGGATGGTAGCACAGGTCTTTGTGCCCCTTTTTTGGGCAGCTGGGCAGGGAGATCTGGTCTTGTTGGTAGGGGAGGGAAGTCCTGATTTGGTATCTCTTTTTGGATTGGTTGGGAGGAATATAATATAATTTTTTAGTTTTTTTTTTTTTTGCGCATTTCAGTGCATTATGCTCGCGGTTAGGTGGGGCCCCGCACAACGCACACAGCATGCCGGTCTGAATCACCCCTCAGAGGAGTGCCCAAACGCCTGGCATCGGTGGCACTGAGGGGGTCCCGAGCGACGGACCCATTCCTTCACTGTCACTTCAATATAGAACATTTGTTCTATTTGGAGCAGTGTTCTCTGTTCGTCTACCCTTAGGTGGGGGAACTGAACAAAGAACACCGCTCTAGGGCTTCCTTTTCTAGGTGGGATTAGCCTAACATGGTCGGGTTTGACTCCTACCAGTGTTTCTAGTTCCTGTAGGATTTCGGCTACCGGCGTGCGGCTCAAAAGACCGGAAATAGCTACTTTGTGCGGTTTGTCTGCCTCGATGCAGTAACTATGGCCGATTATTTGGGGATTGACCACTCTCGCTTCCGCCAGGTAGTTTTGGATCACCCGGTATTCCCTAATTGTTTTTGGTAAAAACCGGACACCTTTGCCAGGAGGACGGGCTCTCTGCGGGTGACCCAGTTTTTGCGGATAGCCCAGAAGTGGGCGATCCAATTTGGGAGCATCTCAACCGTAATCGGAGGGACGCGCTCAGTTTTCTCGGCTTGGGGAGGGGCCGATGCAGGAATTAGAGGAGAGGCAGGTCGGCTATGTGCCGACTGACTGGTTGACGAGGCTGGTTGACTAACTGGGATGGTTGGCTGACTGGCAGTCGCAGCCGCATACGATAACATCCCTGTCGCTCTCATGGGGGCCACTCAAATTCGCCCCGGAGGCGACGGGATGGGTGGAATTTGACTGATTGGTGAGGATGTTGTTGCGGGAGCCAGCTCTTCTGTCATAGAGGGGAGCGGGCTAGGGCTTTTGCCCAAGTTTGGTCGTTGTGCAGGGGGAGGAAGGTTGTCCCCGCTTGAGTCCCAAGCATGTTTCCTTGGACGCTGGGGCTTAGGGGGGAGGTCCTTATACGCAGTTGTGGAATGTGAGTAGTCGGAATCCTCACTGCTGGATGAAGACGAGGTATCAGACTCCTTGATTGGTGTGGTTGTCTTTTTTGTGTGGGGCCTGAGGACGCGGCGGCGACAGCGGAGAGATCAGCTGGCGCCACTTGGGGCTGGCGAACACCGCCCCCGTCTCGCTCCCGGCGAGGGTTTGACGCGTGACGTTTTCAAATGAAAGCGTCGGCGCGTCCACGTCCGGAGCGGGACGCGGGAGGACACCCGTAACCTGAGTTTGGCTTTGCCTCGGCGCCGGGCCGGCCGCCAGCGGCTCAGGGCCTGAAGCCTGGACCGGAGGGGACCGACGCAGGGCCGGTTCTGGGCTAGCCGGCGCACTCTTGCTCTTCATTTTGATTCTTGGAATCTTCGAAGGGTCACGATTTGACATAATTAATTTGCTGTAGACTCTTCAGTACAGCTGTTAATATATGTGGTATTCAATCTATGTACAGAAATTATAAGAACTAAGAACTTAGCCTAACTATATACAAACAAACTAGAAAACAACTAAGAACTAGGGTATATATTTACAATGAAAATTAAAATTCTAATAAGAATTTCTACTACAGTCTGTTTACAATCCAACAAGGAAAATGTTCAATGAAATAGTGAACAGAGTGTAGTAGGTGGAGAGGGGGAAAAATGGGCTACCACGCGTTTAACTACCGTAATGGGAGCCCAATGAGAAAAATTTAGAGTGGAAATTTACAATTTATTTTAAATTTACAATTATTTATTTATTTATTTATCTTTGTTTTCTTTTTTGTCGAAATATTTCTTATAAGACTTGTTCTTATTAAAACTCATTGTACTTGTTTTCTTTGTTAATAACTCATCACATGTACTTACAGGGTGAGTGAGAGCCAGACTACAAATGGCCGACCGTAGCCGGGATAAGGCTCCAAAGCCCACCTTCCGACTAAGGTCAAAGTCTTCAGGCCCGACCACCAGGCCACAGCCAGAGACTCAGCCGTCAGACTCACGAGGCCCCGCTCCGGACGAGGTCGTCCCGTCCACTTCTCGTCAAGTGGTCGGACGAACTACCCTTGCCGGGAGGGAGGTCGCGGTAGTCTCTGCGAGCCCCAAATGGCGCAAACTAGTGCCCCCAACAACCACGGAGCAACTACAAAAAAATCCCCCGTACGAAGACATCTCCTCCGGGTCTTCAACTTCATCGTCAGACGAAGAAGAGGAAGGAGCCCACCCATCCACCGGCACCGCGGGAACTCGGCACTCCACCGAGTCGACCTGGTACCAGGACCTCCCGCCATCTCTTCCTCAACGCCCAACAAAGCACGCCCGCGATTCCAGCGGAGACAGCCTGCCTCCAGCCCAAAAGCTAGACCGCAGGCAATCGCCCATAACACAACATCTATCACCAATCGACCCCAAACGGACCTCATCGCCTATTATTCGGTCCGCCCCTTCCAGCCCACAGCACCGCCGGGACCCCCGCATCGTTGCCAATGAGCAGCGCGAGGCTGCCATGCGGGCCGCAGGCATGACTTTCGCCTCGGTGGCAAGCCAGCCACCAACAACCACATCTCCAAGGGAAGCGCAGGCGCCACCGCCCACTACAACCGACCAACCTCAGGCTCCCAAACAGAAGATCCCTCCAATAACGGTGGAGACCCTACCGAATTGGACTACTCACTTCCGCGCTCTGAAGGGGATCCTGGGCCACGCGCCCAACGCCAGACCTATGGGTAAAGGCGTGCGATTTCTACCCAAGGACATTCACGAGTACCGCGGGGTGCAAAAATACCTCGCGGAAGCACGGGAACAAGACCCGAGAATAATAGGGCATAGTTATGCCATCCAACAAGACCGGGCGCACAAAGTAGCCATCAACGGGCTGCTAATGGACACCCCGGTCGAAGAACTGATGGCGGACTTGGAAGACATCGTTGGCGTAAAACCCGAGTTCGCTAGGGCCATCCCCCCCAGGCAGGGGCGACCTGGCACAATATTTTTCGTCCAGTTCCCGCACTTAGAACGCGAACAGCTAAATAAGCTCATGGGAATTCAGGAACTCCTCGCGATTCCCAACATCGCAATCACCGCGTGGGTCCGCAGGGCAGGCCCACCTCAGTGCCACCGGTGCCAAGCTTTTGGCCACTCGTCCCTCGGCTGTTTCCGACCAGCCCGCTGTGTGCGCTGCGCCGGCCCACACCCAGCATCGGACTGCGACAGGGAGCACGCCACTATCAAGTGCGCCAACTGCGGCCAACCCCACGTCGCGAATAGCAGGTCCTGCCCAGCGTTCCGTCGCGAAGCGAGGAAGACAGACGCGAACATCCCGCCACCACTACCAGCAAGCCAACGTCAACCAGTGGCCCAAAATCAGATTGCCACGCACGAGCCAACCCAGCAGGGGAACCTAATGGCGCAGGCAAGAGGACCTCCTGCGCCTACAAGTGCCGCCCCCCAAACATCCCGCCCTCCCAAAAAGCGGAAGACGAAGAGGAGGCAACCAAAACCTACTCAACAGGCAGCCACTCAACCACCAATGCCTGTAAGGAGGGCCCCCCCACCTCCAACCCAAGCATCAACAGTGGCTCGCACTATACTCTCCCAACCCAGAGCGAAACCCGATACATTCCCGGAAACACTCCCAGCGTCACTGACGGAATGGCCGCTACTTCCCGTCCCAAAAGCCGCTACCCAAACCGCCCAAGTGACTCACCGCCAGGCCGCACAGGCCATACGGGCCCCTCGGGTCCCCCAGGCCCCACGACAAGCAACTTTGGCGCAACCACAGACCCAAATTAATCAGGCGCATCAACAACCAGCTCATCATCAACCAGCCCGAAAGCCCGCGCCACCTACCTTTCGCGCACAACCTCCATCGGCTCCCCCACCGCTAATGCGCCCCACACCTCCAACCACCCTAAGGACTGACCCAAACGGGCAACCCCCACACCACCGCTGCGGCTGCTCGGAGGAACGCGGTCGCCTGATGGTCCAGGCGGCAATAACCGTACTACTGGGAGTCCTTCAGGCGGTGAACAGCGGACAGGAACCGGCGGAGGCTATCCTGCAAGGGCTGGTCCACCTTCACACACACCTACGGGGCTAGGGCTCCGCATAATCTACTGGAACCCCGGAGGTGTGTCGTGCAACCGTAACCAACTAAAACTACTCGCCCAGGAGCAGGCTCCTCACATCATCCTCCTGGGCGAAACCAAATTAAAACCCAACAACGAACTCCGCGTGCCGAACTTCTTCGTTTACAGGCGGGACGAGGTTTCCGAGCGGGGCTACGGATACCGCGGTACCGCAGTCCTCGTACGTCGAGACCTTGTCCACGAAGAGCTACCACACGTGGAGTTCGAACACATCCGCACCATTGGGGTCAGCCTCCAGTTGTCCGGCGTCACTCACAACATCTACGCGGCTTACCGCCCCCCCGGTCCCACGATCGGTACCGCAGACCTCCGTCGTCTCTTAGACGGGAAAACACCCACCCTGGTGATCGGGGACCTCAACGCGAAACATCCCTCGGCGCGTTGCCGCCTGTAACGCGCCGGGAAAACCCAGTCGGGTTTATTTATTATAAATGCCACCACATAGGTCCCCCCGTCTTCAGCGGGGGACCTCGCGCACACCGCGATAAGTCCCCGGCGGGCTGCCGCCCGCCGAGTACCTGCACCGGCAACAGGGTCTACCCTAGCCGGAACTCGGCCCCACCGAACAACCGGGGCCGACAGACAAAAGTAGTAATTTACAATTTCAACCAAAACAACGAGACTGGGACCGACACTTGCTGGAATTGACCCTCCCTTAGCACAGATTGTACCAGGGTGCGGTCGGGGAGACTATTCTTTATGTATAGCCTTCCGACCACTTAAGGGAGGGCGAGCAACGACACCTAACCAATCAAAACCCACCACACGACAACCAAGAATGGGGACGGAGGAAAGAGTCACCTTTCCTCGGGGGGGCCCTATTTAGTTTGGGAAGTTAAGTGCAAAACCACACGGGTGAAGAGTTTGTCCCTAGCCGGATTTGGCAAGCCAGGCAGGGCACTGGGCCCGTGCGGTGTGTCAGTTAAGTCAGTCTGTTATTTCCTAACCGACGGGTGGTAGGACAACCGCGAAAAACTAAAGCGAACCAGCCCGTCGACTATGACGCTTGGGGGACAACGATTGTTCGAAGTGCCCCTGCAACTTAGTCGACGTCCTGACCCGCGACACGAAAGCCTAGGGCTAATCAGTCCGTCCACAAGGCGCTCGGAGGACTACGTACGGTCGGACGCAGTGCCCCAACAACCTAGTCAACGTCCTGGTTAGCGACACGAGGAAAACCAGTTCTTAGCAGCAGGAAACTTTTTCGGTATGCAGGAATATTCTTCAAAAGCGAGTTCGTAGGGTAGAATGAAATTGGCACGGGGGTGGGGGGAAGCACGATACGCGCTCTCAACCGTGACCAAGATGGAACTGGTCCGCCTGCTACGGAATCAGCCCCGCTACCGCAACATGACCGCTCACCGCAACTTCACTCTCCCGTGGACGAGATCTACCAGTGCCTGTCCCTGCCTCGCATAAAGGGACGGGTACATAGATGCTACATCCGGGAAGCACCGCCGCCGCAAGCCTGCCTGTTGCAACATCGTCTCTCAGGCTACAACCAGATAGCACACCGCCGACGTCAGGATCAACCCGGGAAACCGACCCAGCATGGTCGCCCAGCACCGGAGCCGCTACAGAAACAGCCCCGACGACGACGGAAACAACCGACAAAACTGAGACCGGATCTGCCGATAGAAGAAAATCGCATGCCATTTCGACCTTACGGGGAAGATCTACACGGAGCAACGCTTCAAAACGCGCGCAACTCACATCTCGGGGACATCGTGTACATCCTGAAATACAAAGATGTGAAACCCCAAGTACTCATCGGCCAAGACAACTGGAACTTACTCATGGCCAAGGATATACGCCGTGGAAAACCAAACCAGCCGATAGCTTCACTAACTCCTCTTGGCTGGGTACTCCACGGAGCACACACTCGCATCATCGGAAAACAGACTCACTTTGTCAACTATATCTCAGCGATAGAAGAACATATGGACGAAGCGATGAAAAAATACTTCGCTCTGGAATCATCGCACCGAAACAGCCACTAAATGACCCAGAAGAACAGGCATTGAAAACTCTAGCAGCGGAAACAAAGGGACGATGGCTATTATGAAACCCCAATGCTTTGGAAAGCTACCAAGACCATACCCATACCGGATAGCTTCGAAAATGCACGTCGGCGCCTCATCAATATAGAAAAGAAACTCGACAAGAACCCATCGTTGAAGCAAAGATATGAAGAACAGATGAATGATCTCCTTCGTAAGGGTTACGCCGAACCAGCGCCGACACACCGTTCAACAGATAGAAAATGGTACCTTCCACACTTTGCCGTCTTTAATCCCATGAAGCCTGAAAAGATGCGCATCGTGCATGACGCGGCTACCCGCAGCTTTTTGAACGACCACCTACTCATGGGCCCAGACCTCTTACAATCCTTGCCGGGAGTCATGATGCGTTTTAGAGAACACAAAATCGCCGTTTCAGCAGACATAGCTGAAATGTTCATGCAAGTCAAAGTCAGAGCAGAAGACCGGGATGCGCTGAGATACCTTTGGAGGGGAAATCGACGTGACAACTGACCGCCCGAAGAGTACAGAATGACTTCGCTCATCTTCGGCGCAACCAGCTCTCCAACGACCGCCATATATATCAAAAACTTCAATGCGTCGAAATATCTAGATTTGTACCCAGAGGCGGCGACTGATATAGTCAATAACCACTATATGGACGATTACATCCAGTCATTCAAAACCATCGAGGAGGCCATCAAAATAGCAAATGAAGATTGAAAAATTCATCGAAAAGGCCGCTTTGAACTACGTCAGTGGGCATCCAACGAGCCGGCCGTTAGTGAGAATCTCAGCGGAGCCGGCCAGATACAGCATAAAGACACCATCAACATTAGTGACGGAGCCAAAATTGAACGAGTTTCGGGACTTATATGGAAACCCAGTAACGATAATCTCACCTTTAACCTGGATATGGCACGAGTTCTGAAGCGTATACTGCAAAGCGAAGCTCCCACGAAACGCGAGGCACTCTAAATAGTTATGTCTCTCTTCGGCCCACTTGGACTAGCCTCTCCAGTGACAATATCAGCCAAGCATCAATCTAGAAAAGAAACTAGACAAGAACCCATCGTTGAAGCAAAGATATGAAGAACAGATGAATGATCTCTACAGGAAGTTTGGCGTCGAGGAACAGGATGGGATGAACACCTGGATTCAGACTTAGCAGTACAATGGTCAGAATGGATGAACCATCTTCAGAACTTGTTGCACTTGCGCAATGTCTCCATACCTCGCTGCTGTCTGGGATACAGTCATGCCAAAGACGTCCAACTTCACGTTTTTGTAGATGCGAGCGAAACTGCCTACGCTGCCGCACTATATTGGCGCACCGCTACCATCGACAGTCACGCACAAACATCTCTCGTGTTAGCCAAAGCACGAGTGGTGCCGCTCAAGCTGACCTCCATACCCAGACTCGAACTACAAGCAGCAGTCATAGGAAGCCGCATGGCAGCCACTGTAATTGAAGAAGACAGCATAAAACCACAAACCAGAGTCTTTTGGACAGACAGTCGTACAGTCGTCACCTGGCTGAGAACCGGAGCCCGAGCCTACCGACCTTTCGTCGCGCATCGCATCGCCGCTATACAGGAAAATACATCAATCAACGAGTGGCGCTGGGTACCCACTAAGTTAAATGTGGCCAACAATGAACGAAAAGCCACGAACGGGCTAGACCGCAAACCATATGTGTTGGTATTCAGCTCATAGACAAGCATGGGATCAGAGGGTTTTCCCGCCATAAAATGAGTTGGTAGCACCTGTCGTGGATGAGTGTCTGCCGAAACATCATGCAAATGTCGGCCACAAAGACCTTCTGATGGCGGCAAAAGTCCATGAGAATATCCAAAATATCCGGAGAAGCTTCAATGAGGACAACAAATATGCCATCTTCTGGTTGGGGGTGAGGTCCCCCCGCCCGTGCACCAAGCTATCGAACAAGTTTAGAAAGCCTACTCAGGCATCAAGTCGTCCGTCAAATAGTGGGAGGTCAAAGGTAGGCAACCTGCTCAAAAGCCCGGGAGAAGAAACAACTGGCGAAGGCTCGGGCCCATCTTAACCGACCTATCAATATCTCCGCAAACCTTCTCAGTAATGGTGTCTATGAGCACCAAGGCACGGTCATAGTCACAAGTGACAACTTTATAGAACTCATCCTCTACGGGGTTCAAAACCAAAAACTCCTCAAAGGCCCTATGCAAGTCCTGCTCATACTCTGGGATCTTTTCAAATCGCACCAAAAGAGCAGCGGAGCGGTCGGGTCTGTCTACCAAATCCACAGCCACCTTAGGACAGCCTTAATTTTATTTGAGTTCTTATTGACATACATAATTACAATAAGTAGGTGAACACAATATTAATTTAAAATAAAATACAAACTTACAAAAAAACACAAAATAAAGTTTAAGTTTGCAACAAATCAAAATAAATTTGCAAGTTTTGTTATTAAAACAAGTTTTAAGTTAAATTCCCTTACTAAAGAAAAACAAACATAAAACAATATACAAAACCTTACCTACCTAATCCTAATAATAAGAAAATAAATTTAACTTTAATTAATAAACCTACTTAATTATGTTGGAACTGCACTAGAAATATTATACAAACTAAACTGACCTGCCTGACCCTAAAACAGTCGCAAAGAAGGCAAATCACATAAGGTCAAAATTATAATAAATGAAGGTAAAAAATAAATGTTAATTCATCAATAATAAATGAAGGAAGTTGGAAGAATTTATGATTTATCCAAACCAAATGGTACAACAAAACCAACAATTAACAACATAAACAAAATCTAGCCAACAAACCAGTTTCTAAACTGAGCTAGGAACAAATATTTTGAGGTTATGCACACTATCAAAATTTGCACAGATGGGAAAATTAAAAACACACTAACAAAATGTGCTACAATGTGTACTAACCACGCTCTGCTACCAGAAATGTGCGAGAAGCCGGGAACTAATCTCGACCTGGGGCTCTAGAGAAAAAGCAGGCGAGGCGACATGTCGCGTCGCCTCAGTCAAAAACGTATGTATTTTGACAGTGACAGTAGGCATGAGGTACGCTGTCACCTGCCAAAGTCTATACAGTTTTGATTGAAGGCGACACGACACGTCGCCTCGCCTGATTTTTCTCTAAGGCCCCAGGTGGGCTGTGGTCTGTGAAAGCGCGAGAATCGCCCACCTGGTGGGCGATTCTCGCGCTTTCGAGATTCATCTCGATTTGAGATTTTAAAATGAAAAATGACTAAATATGCCATTTTTCGTTCAAAAATATCGAACATTAAACGAAATAAATATTAATTAATAAATAATAAATATATAAATATTGAACGAAAAATGACTAAATATGCCATTTTTCGTTCAAAAATATCGAACATTAAACGAAATAAATATTAATTAATAAATATATAAATATTGAACGAAAAATGGCATATTTAGTCATTTTTCGTTTAAAAATCTCGAATCGAAAGATGCCATTTTTTAATGACTAAATATGCCATTTTTCGTTCAAAAATATCGAACATTAAACGAAATAAATAATAAATATTAATTAATAAATATATAAATATTGAACGAAAAATGACAAATGAAAATTAAAATACCCACTAACAAAATGTGCTACAATGTGTACTAACCACGCTCTGCTACCAGAAATGTGCGAGAAGCCGGGAACTAATCTCGACCAGGTGGGCTGTGGTCTGTGAAAGCGCGAGAATCGCCCACCTGGTGGGCGATTCTCGCGCTTTCGAGATTCATCTCGATTCGAGATTTTAAAATGAAAAATGACTAAATATGCCATTTTTCGTTCAAAAATATCGAACATTAAACGAAATAAATATATAAATATTGAACGAAAAATAGCATAATTAGTCATTTTTCGTTTAAAAATCTCGAATCGAAATATGCCATTTTTTAATGACTAAATAAGCCATTTCTCGTTCAAAAATATCGAACATTAAACGAAATAAATAATAAATATTAATTAATAAATATATAAATATTGAACGAAAAATGACATATTTAGTCATTTTTCATTGGAAAATCTCGAATCGAAATGAATGTCGAAAGTGCGAGAATTGCCCACCAGGGGCCTTATTCCGGGTTTGCAACCGCTAATCACGACAAGACTTTGCGCAAACTATAAATAGGGAAATATAAGCTCTATTCCAATGGTTATATAGTATGTATTAGGTTGGCTATAATAATGCCGCCATCTTGAAATACACGAATTCTTCGCAAGTTTGAACATCTAATGAGCATTGGAATTTCAACTTTATAATTAACAGTATAGAACTTATATTTCAATACCCGTACTTTACGCAAAATGCGCGACGGTGAACGTGTCAAAACTCGGAATAAAGCCCCAGGTGGGCGATTCTCGCGCTTTCGAGATTTCAAGCGATCTCAGCCATTCACACCAACGCGTTCAGGATATCTGCGTTCGAGCGGAGTGAACCAGCGTTGCCAACAACATTATTTTTTAAGGGATCGTACCATACATTAGAAAAAGACGTATTTTGGGTATAAATCTACAAAAAAAAAATAGTACGCATTGAAATTTCAATAAAACAAACTTAATCTTACTTTTTTTTATATAAAATTTTAAAAGATAATAAAACAATGAAAAAAATCCTGGTAAGTGGGACTCGAACCCACGAACTATACACTCTATAGGAGTGAAGTTAGAAGTCCTAGTTTATAATACTAGATGGGAGTGTTTTTATTTTTACTTTTTTCAGTATTTTATATTTATGCATTTTTATAAATTCCTTATTAGGATACATAATCACTAAGAAAAATCACCAGCCACTAAAATAAAATTTATCCGCTGAAAGACTGGTCTAAACAACCAATTTTAGTGGAAAATCCACTATGTTGGCAACACTGGAGGCTGCCCGTGATCGCGCGTGCAGACTCTGCACGGATCGCGCGGGTAACCGCAGAACGCGTTTGGTTTGAACCTGGCGATACAAGTACTACTGCAGTAAAGGTACGCACAGACTAACGCGATCAATCTGCGGCCGCGGTGGCGATCTCAGCAGAGGGGAAAGATGGGAGTATGGGGTTTCTCGTCAATTAGGCTCTACCCATAGAGTAAAATTCCTATACATTTATATCGATCGATGCGGCGATCGTGTTCTTTGGTCAGGGGGGCGATCCGATTAAAAAATCATCAGTAGTTCGTATGCTTTCGATCCGATTTTCCAAAAGATCGGATCGGCACATCCTTATTAGCAGGTTCCATAGGCGTTTGGGTTAACGGGGTGCATCCAAAAAAATAAGAGGCTAAACTTGGGTGTAGATTTTTTATAAATATGCCGTCTGTTTTAATTTTTCATTATATTTATTTTGCCTTTTTTATTTATTGCCTGACTTTTTGATTTAATTGTTGTTTTTCATAATCGACATCTATTCAGACAAGAATAAAAATTACTGTAACTTTTTGTATTGACTTGTGTCTTATAATAATATAATATTATTCTTAATAAATACAATTTATTTTGCACTCTAAACTGTAGTTTTTCTCTATTGTGGCATGTTACCACAAATGGTTATGGGCCCAGAGATTGATTGGGTGGGTTGAATGGGGTGCGAATTTCAGTTTCCTGCTTACACCCCACTCGTGCACTAACTTTAGGGCTTCGTTCGCCTCATTTTGGATTATGTCCTCATCGAAGCGAAGACCTCACCCTGCGAAGGCGGTACTGATCGAGTACGAATCCCTAGAGCACCCGGAACCTACCATGGCAAGCTGCGCTTCAGAAAACGGACCGAGTATATATACCGATGGAAGTAAAATACAAGGTCAAGTGGGCGCAGCTCTGACATGGTGGCGAAATGAAACCGAAACCAAAAGCTCTAAGTTTCGACTCGAACCCTACTGCACAGTATTCCAGGCCGAGATGTTGGCGCTAAGGGAGGCAATAGCACAGGTCAGAAAAAGCAAAGAAAGAGAAGTCACTATTTTCAGTGACTCTAAATCATCTCTAGAATTGCTAAAAAGTACCACCTGCAAACATCCTATTGCCTTCGACACGATAGAACACATCTCACGCCTACGTGCAGAAGGAAGAGACGTAAAGTTAGTATGGGTGAGAGCTCATGTGGGAACAGCTGGCAATGAACGCGCGGATGAGCTTGCAAAAGAAGCGGCTACAAAATTAAAAACGGCAGCAAAATACGACAAATTCCCATTGTCATATGCCAAAAGGCGAATCCGCGAAAACACCATCGAGGCATGGCAAAAGCGATACAGTAGTCAGACCCAAGGAGAGACAACCAAACTCTTCCTCCCGGATGTAAGGACGGCTCATAAAATTGTACGAGGCATTTGTTTTGTTGTTTTCCCTGTTTTATACGTGCGATCGTCATTAGCGCTATCACTCTCGCTCAATTAATCAGTCGGCCGTGAGCCTTTGCCAGCGACAGTCCTGCGTCCCGTGGCTCAGCGCACAGCGCCTGCGTCTATTAAAGCGTTAGATATTTATATATATATCATCACGGGTGCGTTACGGCGCCCGAGACCGCCTAGACGGCCCCAGGGTACCCAGCGGCCCCTCCGCTGGGTACCCTGGGGCCTGGGGTTTTAATCCCACCTCGTCGAGTCTACACCGAACAAGTGGCTAGCTCGTCGCGATGTTTTGAATAGACTCAATAACCCATCTATAAACAGTTTCACAAGTTGTAAGGAGGCACTATAGTGGTGTTGTCAAACAAATGTACATAAATTTTTAAACTAAAAACTCATTGGTATTTATAATGATCGTATAATATGAATATACCTACACCGCGTTCCGTGCTTAGCATCGCTACCACGGATCGCTGGTTTTTTTGGGCAAGGTCGTTTCACCGCGCGGAAATGTTAGCAAATCAAGTTACCATTAATCGTTCCGCGGCCAGAAATTTTAACACGAAAAGTTAGCACGGCTACTTTTTGACAGATGTTTGTTTACATGTGAATATCTATCTACAAATTGGAATTTAATTAATTATTTTATATATTCATATCTGTTTTAGTTTTAAAAGTTCGATTAAACCTAAAAAATATCGTGTAACTATATTCAGCTTTGGTATGTTTAGTTTGAGGTTGTTAATTAAATTAATATTGTGATATTATAAAATTATTGTATTTAAATAATAGTTAATTAAAAAATATTGATTTATTATATAATAATAAGGTAGTAATATTTTTAATTTCAATTATTTAATTCAAAATAGTGCTGCTTGTCAAAAAGTGGCATCAAAAATCAACACCGATCGTTTCCGAGCTGCATTTTAGCATCGCTAAAAAAAATGACATGGCTGTGTTGAAACGGGCGGTCGCGCTGGTTTTTGAAGTCAGCACGAGAAACTGCCCGCGTTAGCTCTCGGAACGCAGTTCTAGTATATTGTAATAAAAAATATTATTTTGTAGGATAAAATCCTCTTCTCTAACAATAGAGGTAAACTCTTTTGAAAAAGGCGCGAATATATCGGAAAAACCTGCGTATCCGCCATAGATATATTTAAATTTAGATAGTTCTTACGAAAATAATTGGTAAGTACAAACAATTTATATTGTTGTTATACAAACAACTTATTTTTTATGGATCCGTGCCTAAACAAAAAATACGAAACCCTTATGGGACCATTCAGTTCGCCTATCTGTCTGTACAAATCGATGAAGCAAGGAAATGAAATAGAATGTAATAAAGGAAAAAAAACAAAGTAGAAAATGTAGTAAATCAAGTGTAAGTAGTGAACTGTAGTAGATTGGGGTGAACTGAAGTGTAGTAGAGTAAGAAAAGTGTAGTAGTTACCCTGTTAAAGTGAAATAGACTTATGGGGTAAAGTAAAACGGAATAGTAAAGGAAACCAAAGTTAAGTATAGTCGATAAAGGGAAGTGGATTGGGAAAATTTAATTTACTCCCTAAACAACACTTCACTACAATTAAATTCGTTGTTTCTGTTACTGTTTACTATAAGCTACCTCACTTCACCGGGTTTATTTTACTTGACTTCTCTTCACTGTTTTACCTACTACACTCCACTTCACCTCAAAATTTTTGTTTCAATTCACTACCTACACTTCACTTACTACATTTTATTCAATTTACTTCGTTATTTTTTCCTACATATGAAAAAATATATATGAAAATATGTTTTTTTTTTTCATTTTACTTCATTTTTTTATTTTTTATCATTCAGTACGATTAGTTTTGACTAACAAAAAAATGCAAACCATTATCTAGACTTTATCTTAATTAATTTTAGTGGCGACGACAACTGGGAACGTTTTTGTGCCACCCGTCACCACTAACAACAATTGTTTTTTTTCCCATTTGTCGCTAGTACGATCAGAGCCAGTGGAAACAACTGAGAGTAACACAGTTAAACTAGTAGAGAAAAAAATTTCCACTGGTTGTTAAAAGCAAAAAAACAAAACTCATTATTAAAATAAAAAAGATTCGTTATAGGACACCGAAAACTTATTTTAATTTAGGGTGAAGAATTATTACTTAAAAACGTGGAAGAAACAGAAGAAGAAAGGCGAGATACAGAGATACCAACACTACTACAAAATGAATGCGGAGAGTGGATGGAATATGGAATATGCATGTAACGCCAATTATATTACATATTATTTTAATAAATAATGTTCCTTTTATGTCTTTGATCATATTTACAGTAATCTATTTTATTTTTATTAGCATTTTTTTTTATAAATACGATTTTTAAAATAATTTATTTTTGTAGAAACGGAAAGCATTTCTAAACGCTTCGACATTAGCAAACACTTCATGTGACGTCATTCGGGCATAAACAAATGTCAACGTGTGTTCTGTTGTCTACAGTTTCTTGTTTTCTCGGGTATTTATTGTCCTTTATATCGATAATTTGTTAGAAATAAAACTTTTGACTAACTTTTGAGATGCAATAACATTAAACTAATATGATATTTGAGCGCGAATGACGTCACAGAATGGTGTACCGTTTTTTACTGCGGTAGTGGCAGATAAAGTTTAAACCCTATTTTGGTGTTACCCTTTAAAAATGTTTACTATTAGTTTTTAGCGTCTAATGTAGTTACTCTATCAAGTAATGAAATAATAATAAAAAACATGCATATACCCTATTACGAAGAAATTTACTAACAGCTTAAAATTTTGGAAAAGTAATAAAAAGAAATATTTATGGAAGCTGCAAGAATATAGTAAAAAATATGTTATAAAATATATATATTACATCACGGGTGCATTACGGCTCCAAAGACCGCCTAGACCTACTCAGGGTACCCAGCGGAGGGAGTTTTAGCCGATGGCATGAGGTGGGATTGAAACCCACTCCGCTTCGCGATGTTTTGAATAGACTCAAAACCCATCTATAAACAGTTTCACAAGTTGGTATAGTGAACCCGGGACTGGCAGCTTAACGTGCTCTTTGAGGCACTATAGTGGTGTTGTGAATGTTGTGAAACAAATGCACATATTTTTTTAAATAAAAACTCATTATTACACACCGGGATTCGAACCAGGGACTTTTTCGAATCCCTTTTCGAATTCGTTTTTAAGTCCAAGGTCTAACCAACTCGGGCACCACGTAGTTATATAAACCTGGGTTTATATAACTACGTGGTGCCCGAAAACGAAAACGAAACGCAACATGGTTTATACTGGTATAAACCATGTTGCGTCTATTTCTCACGGTAAAGAATAAATAAAAGACTCACTTAGAACAATTTTCCAGATTATTAGATGTACAGATTGGACAATGTGGTCTTTTCATTGATGAAAAATATCAATTTTTGGGTGCGACACCGGCTGGAATAACTCACGCTACGCGTCGCGATATTAATATGCGATGATTTATATTTGTGATTTAGACCTTATTTCAGTTGAAAGAATGAGATATATATCTTATTGTATCGGATTCGGTTGCTTAAATAATAGTAACAAGAAACCGGACCTCACGTTTATCACACTTCCAAAGGACCTCAAAAGGTAAATACATCCACGCCTACCTATAGGTTATTATTGGGCAGGTATTACTATTACTAGAAATATTATGCAGTTTTGATAAGTAGACAACATACATACTTGTTCGTACATGCATATTTATTTGCCCAATTAGGTACGTAGGTTGTTTAATAATAAATAACCTAAGCAAATATACTGAGGCAATATTTTTGTAAGCTTTTATTTGAACGTAGTAGGTATAATATTTCCTTAATTCGAATGTTGTTATTGTGAGCTAAATGTAAAATATTGATTGTGAAAGGGGGTCAATTTGAAAACCAGTTCTGTTGGCGAATTATCTCGCTTACAGGTACAGCTGACAATTGATCTTGCCATAATGAAACAAGTATTTATATTATGTATTTTGTTCTTTTTGGTGATTATTATGGCAATAAACGTTCTTTGTTTCTTTCTTTCTTACCCTTAAATAAAGAGAGAAAAGACAATATACTTACTTAAGAAAGAAGACTGTTTGGAATAAAGATCTAGGTAACATATAAAGTAAATTAGGAACAAAAAATATAATTTATGTAATACGAGTATACATGGTGACTTTGAAAGGATGTACTTTGGGCTAATATGAGGTTCTACTGATCAATACGAACAACTTTTCCCATGGAACCATGTACCGCAAATGAAAAAAAAATTGCCTTCTCCATATAAACTAGTAATGTTAAAATGACCAAATTGTATGGGGAAGCCAAAAATGTTTTTCATTTGCGACACATGGTTTCATGTGAGAAGTTGTTCGATTTGATCAGCAGAACCTCATATTAGCCCAAAGTATATCCTTTCAAATTCACCCTGTATATAATAGATATAATAACAAATTATGTGAATAATATGTCTCAAATGGCTCTCTTGTATTATGCAAAAGATACAGAAAATATATCAATATTATGCGCGTTTTTGTTGTAGTAATCACAACTGCGGCTAAAAACGGTATTTTTGGCGTAGTTAGTGTGACAATGTTTTATGTAAAAACTGTCTTCTCAAGGTGGTAACCAAAGGGATTTTTTCTTCTGGTGAAAGTTATTACCTGGCATTTATCTATATTCAGATGAAGTTTATTTTCAGTACAGTAGTAACAGAAACTTTAGATCACTTTGGAGTAAATTATAATATAAATACATAAAAGTTTATTATTAGGTATTATATTATACATTTTCGGTGTCGGTAATCTTCGTTCGAGTATAATATTGTAATTTGTGTGTTTTTGTATTTTTTTTTTAAGTTGTTGTAAGTTGAACCAGACCCTCTCATGTTAGGTTCATCGGCATTTTTCAGACTTATTTATGTACAATAATATTTTGTAAGTTGACCTTTTATAATTTAGCATACTACTTAGATAAATCAAAATAAATTTTATACTATTTTTAAGTATATAAACATACATACATATCATTACGGGTGCCTTACATTAGCATTATTAATATAGGATATTACTTAAGTAATACATATATATCGATCATTCACTATTTTATTTTGCTCTTCGATCCTGTTTCATTGCATTTTATTTATAAGATTTCAGAATTTATTTCTGATTCTTATTCCGCTTTTTGACCGATTGTTCCCATGCGCCACCATCATCGAGCCACATTGGTACCAATTGAGATATTTTTCCAGTCGCCACCACTGGTGGCAATTGAACAGATTAATTTCCGATTGTCCCATTCACCACCAGTAGTGGCAAATGGTCTTTTTTATCCCATCGCCACCACTGGTGGCATTTACTTCAATGCTTATTTTAATATAAATAAATACAATAAATATATATACATAATAATATTATTATCTTTAATTTTAATATAAATAAATACAATATAAATATATAACTTTGTATCTACCTGGTGGTTAGCAGACCTTCAAAGTCGTTTGTGGACGATCAATACAATTTTCGTTAAACAATATAGTTCCCACTATGCCGGCTAAATGATGGTTATTTTATTTGTAGTTATTTATATCAATTTAATAAGTGCAATTACTATCTGTATAAAAATCATTAATGTGCACATATAAATATTACTTTAAATTCCAACAGGGAACTCTATTCTTTCTAAGTCCAGCGGGGTGAGAAGGAACTTTATTTAACACTTTCGCTTTCGTCAGTGGAATCGTTTTCGTCTTGTCTATGGCCAGAACCTGTATGAATAATATACGGAAGTGCTGTAACAGATCATGTAAATTATTAAAACTGTACCATAATTCTTTAGATTCAACTTTAGAAAAGAGATAAATATCAATTATTCGTTTCTTTGAAGAATTCAATCGAAAAATCATCAACCTAATAATTTTGAAGATGCATTACAGCACTTCCGCTTATTATTCTGTATGAATAATAAGCGGAAGTGCTGTTCTGACCATAGACTAGATGAAAACGATTCCACTGACGAAAGCGAAACAGTTAAATAAAGTTCCTTCTCACCCCGCAGGCCTAATCGCTTTATGGTGCTCGTTCAGAGCACCGCACAGTAGTAGCGCGCTTTGATTAAAACAACCTAAGGGCAGTTTTTCGTGGTGCCATGAAAAACCAGCGCGACCGCTCGTTTCAACACAGCCATGTCTTTTTTTTTAGCGATGCTAAAATGCAGATCTGAAACGATCGGTGTTGATTTTTAATGCTACTTTTTGACAAGAAGCACTATTTTGAATTAAATAATTGAAATTACAAATATTACTACCTTATCATTATATAATAAATCAATATTTTTTAATTAACTATTATTTAAATATAATATCACAATATTAATTTAATTAACAACCTCAAACTAAACATACCAAAGCTGAATTTAGTTACACCATACTTATTTGTTTGGTTTAATCGAACTTTTAAAACTAAAGCAGATATGAATATATAAAATAATTAATTAAATTCCACTTTGTAGATAGATATTCACATGTTGTGACGTATTCCCTCGGGGAAGTTGGAACTCCTACAAAGAAAACCGTCGTAAAACAAAAGAGATATATATTATTTGAAGCTTAAAATTTTTAAGGGTTCGTCAAGAAAACAACAGATTAATCTATGATATTTATTAAACCTTATATACATGGTGACTTTAAAAGTATGTACTTTGGGCTAATATGAGGTTCTACTGATCAATACGAACAACTTTTCCCATGGAACTATGTGTTTGGGTGGGAGCTTTGGGTCTTCATTAATAAAAGATATTATTAAATTTGGACACATTTATTATTTGTTTCTGACTCCGTCAAATTGACTTTTACATTTTTATAATTAGTTTTAATTTAGTTTTAAATATTATTTGTTGCCGTTACCAACATATTGGGGGCCTTAGATAGATTCATTATCTATATAAAAACAATTAGACACATGAATAGTAAAATTAAATCGTTAAATTAAAATTAGGTTTTTATAAGGAAAACCCATTTTCGTAATATCAAAATTAAAATACGTATTAGAAAATTAATTGTTATCTGTAGGTAGCAAACAAATGCTAGACAGCGACCTACGATATTTTTTTTTATTAGAAGTCATTACATCAAATGCTCTAACTTTACCATCATGTCCAGGAAATACCTTAAATATTCTTGCTAATGGCCAATTCAAGGGTGGTGAATTAGGTTCGCGTAGAATAACTAATGCACCAACCTCAATATTGGGTAAATCATCGCGCCATTTTGGCCTGGATTGAAGGATACTTAAATAATCTTTATGCCATACTCTCCAAAAGTCCTGAACAACCTTATTACATTGTTGCCAAAATTTTAGCCTATTGGAAGGTGTGTTATATAAATTATCCTCAGGATATGAAACTAAAGCTGTACCAATCAGGAAATGCCCAGGTGTTAAATATGAAAAATCGCTAACCTCTGATGACTGAGGCAGGAGAGGCCTCGAGTTTAGTACTGCTTCAATTTGAGCTAACACAGTGTTTAACTGTTCGTATGTTAGCTTGTCTCTAAACACAATACGTTTGAGATGAAATTTCATACTTTTTACAGCAGCTTCCGCAAGACCAGCGAACACGGGTGAGTAGCTTGGCACGAAGTGAAATTGTATGCCTTGTTGAGCTGCATAATTTTGCACCTGTGTTTGGTGGTTACCTGATGCGTGAAGTTTGTACAAATCAGCTAAGTGGTTACTCGCTCCTCTGAAACAGCCGCCGTTGTCACAAAATACCTCTGCGGGCAACCCTCGTCTCGCTGCGAACCTTTTAAAACACGCAAGGAATGCGTGTGTGCTTAAATCTGATGATAGCTCGAGATGTATCGCTTTGGTTACGAAGCATACCATCACACACACATAACCCTTCGTAATGAGAGCTCGTCTTACCCGAGAGTTTATAATATCAATCGGCCCAGCAAAATCGATGCCAATTCTTTGAAATGGTCGGCATTTCGTGACTCGCTGTTCAGGAAGGGAACCCATTAACTGCTTTGCTGCGCTGGCCTTCAATCTAAAACATTTTATACAATTATGTGTTACTGTTTTTACTTGTCTGGTACCATTTACTAACCAGTATTTTTCATTTAAACTTGACAGTAACAATTTTGGACCAGCGTGTAACAATCTAGCATGTTCACGTAATATAATAAGCTTAGAAATTCGAGAATTATTTGGTAAAATAGTAGGATGTTTTTTAGAATATAATACATCCGCATTATGAAGACGTCCGCCTACACGGAGTAAACCATCTTTATCTAAAAACGGATGAAGAGGTCTCAAAACACCTTTGATAATTAAACTAGATTTAATTACATAAATTTCCTCTTTAAAATGAACTTCCTGTTCATGTTTAATTATTAACAATAAAGCTTTTTGCAGCTCTGAGCTGGATAGAAAACTATTTATATTTTTGGTATTATTTTTGTTAATATTGTGAATAAATCTTAACATAAATGCAACAACACGTATCATCTTTGTAATATTAGAGTATTTGTCTAACAATTGAAAAAAACTATTATTCATTCGCGTTAGTAAGGATACTGTATTGGAGAATTCTGAACCTATCTTAAGCTCAGGTAAGTTCCCAAGGAATGGTTTTTTAATATCGTGTGTAAAATCATACTTACCATTTCGTAAGAATTGTGGTCCGTGCCACCACAAAGAGTAACTAGGCAGGACTTGAGGTTCCACTCCCCTGCTGATAAGATCGGCGGGGTTGTTTTCGCTGCTCACATACAGCCAGCTCCATGAAGCTGTTTGCTGTGAGACTACACTTACTCTGTTCGCAACATATGGTTTCAATAATGTTGGATTTGTATTAAGCCACGCTAATACAATTGTAGAATCGGAATAAAGATATATGCCTCCAATTTGAAACTTGAGGTTTAGTATATTGTATACTTTATTCATTAGTGCTGACAACAATAATGCAGCATTTAATTCTAGCCTCGGTACAGTCAAAGGCTTTGCCCGAGGGTTGATTCGCGACTTTGAACATAGTAAGGATAGTGTCGCCTTACCTGTTATGTCGACCACTCGAAGGTATATGCAACAGCCATAGCCGATGCAACTCGATGCGTCTGCAAACCCGATGAGCTGTACTAAAGTCTTATTGTCCGGAACTCGGATATTTCTATTTATATAAATAGGTTGTAATTTTTGGAATGCAGATTTTGGCTGTTGGAAGTAAAACATTAGTACTAGTTAGTTTATTGCCGGACATCAATATGACCGGATTAGGCTCATTCTCGAAATGGACCAGTGTGTTATGTTTTCCCTTGCACTGGCCACATTTAAAATGATATTTACATTTTCCTTGATGTTTGTTTAAACATATCTCGCATAAAGAATTAGCCTTAATAAAATCTAGACGTTCTTTAATAGGTAACAGTTTAAAGTTTTTACAAAGAAATAATTTATGTACAGTAGAATAACAATAGTTGCAGGCACGTATGTTTCCTGTAGTGTCCATTGTTGTCACACTCATGGACGCCCTTCCAGGAACCTTGTTCTTAATTGAAGTCGCTGGCGGCTCAGAATTCTCCATTGCAAGCGCTCTCTTTTCCAAGAAATCAAGGAAAAGAGAGACACTTGGCTGGGCCCCAGGGTCCCTTTCCATCTGGTAGGCTCGCACGTAGGTATCTAATTTTTTAATAAATATACATAATAAAATTGCATCCCACGTTGATACATTGGATTCAATGTTTTGCAACGCAGCAAGTGTCTGCTTTATGTTGGATACAAATTCTCTAATATTTATTGATGAGGATTTTACAATTGGATTAACATCTAAGAGGTTATTTATATGATCATTTACAATTTTATATTTATTATAATACCTATCATTCAATAACTTAAGAGCTAACTTATAACTATCGTTACATAATGGTAGGTTTTTTATTAAATCTAATGGTTCTCCTTTTACATAGGATCTTAAATAATAAAGTTTTTCGATAGGTTCAAGAGAACTGTCGTTATTAACCACAGATTGAAAAAGTCCGATAAAAGGTATGAAATCACTATATTTTCCATCAAAAGTATTAATATGAATGGCTGGTAATTTTGTCTTGTTAAAAGTAAGAGAAGTTTTCTGTACATCTTTGGAACTAGAAGTTTGTCTCGTCGAAAGTTCCTTATTTAATGTAGATAATATCAGGTAATAATTATTTTCTACCAACTCAATATTCTCCTCGTCACTCTCTGTTATATACAAAATTTGTTTATTAAAGCTTTCGTACTCACCAAATGATTTTATGAGTCTATCTTTCTTTATCTCTATTTCCTCTGCTGATACTTCATTCAGCTTATTGTTTTCGATATAGTTTAACAACCGCGTAATTGAAGCTTTTTCATAACCCCTATTTGCACGCAATTGTTTAAGTTCTTCCATTTTAGTAAATTAACTTAGAATGTAGAAATTTTATTTACAAATTATACAAAAATAACAACTGAAGTTCAAATTTTACAATATTCGTTTGTTTTGAATTTGATTATGACAACAGTCGAATGAACGAATGTATGAAGCGTTTTTGGAATGATTCGCTGAACTAAGGAGCGAATGAAAACTCTGTCGGTCTCGTAGACGCCTTCCCCCGCTATGTGAAGAAAGAGATCGCAACTTTCTGCGACATACGACACGACTAGCGACGATCCTCACCGAATGACGACGACGACGCTTGTGGACCAAATGAAAAGGAATTGTTTGATCTCACCAAATTGCTGGATTCTTGACTTCTTTATGAATTTCCAAGAGCCAGAGTTTTTTGTAACCTTCGGGCGCCAATGTTTGGGTGGGAGCTTTGGGTCTTCATTAATAAAAGATATTATTAAATTTGGACACTTGTTCACCATTTATTATTTGTTTCTGACTCCGTCAAATTGACTTTTACATTTTTATAATTAGTTTTAATTTAGTTTTAAATATTATTTGTTGCCGTTACCAACACTATGTGCCGCAAATGAAAAAAAAAATTGCCTTCTCCATACAAACTAGTAATGTTAAAATTACCAATTTGTATGGGGAAGACAATTTTTTTTTTCATTTGCGACACATGGTTTTATGGGAAAAGTTGTTTGATTTGATCAGCAGAACCTCATATTAGCCCAAAGTACATCCTTTCAAATTCACCCTGTATACTACGAAGACTTATTCGTTCAGAATATTTATACTTAAAATCTATTTTTTTTTAAAAACTTACAAAAGGTGAATAAAATAATCATATAAATAAAACATGCTTAAAAAGTCCACACTATATGAATTTTACTTAATTTAAAAATAATGACAAGCTATAAAAAAAGGTATATAGAATTAAAAATAATTAAAATAAGCTGGGTAAACAATTACATCAAAATAGCATAAATAAAGTTGGGGTGACTAATCGCTTGGTTGGTTGGTTGGCGACTCATTCTCTCGGCTGATTACAAAGCTAGTGGTTACTTCCAAATTATGGAAAGAAAGTTACTTTAATTAAATTATAAAATAAAATAAATTGTAACATCGGGTAGTGTTAAGGTAGGTTTGACTACTTATCGCAATAGCGGCTCGAGAATCCCTCCAGAAAGATACATCAGAAACTTTATTAAAATATTTCAGCAGGTTGGCATATTGCAGCCCTAACCGTACAGCCGGATGGTTCTGTAAGTAATAACCAATATTCAATTAAACTCCTAATAAAATAAACTTAAATAAGATTTTAAATAAGTGACTTTAAAATTTACTTATAGAGGTTCTTCCATTATGACACCCATGGATATGTACTTTTAAATTGCATTTAAACCCTAACATTCATTTAAAATAAAAAATAATAATAGGTGGAAAATTAGTATAACTAGATCTTACATGTAGGTGCTGCCATTGTAACGCACAAAATAAAAGTTAGATAAAACCACAGAGCACGGAATCCACGCGCGCCGGCCGCCGCTACTAGAGACGGCATGTTCAACATATTTCATACAAACCAAGCGTGGGGGTGGGCGTTACCTTTAACTCACTCCGGTGACGTCTTGGAGTGCTGTGGCTGGGTCGATATTTTTTTTATCGACATTATTTTTTATGGGCAGAAATTTATATTATTTTATTTATTGACATATATATTCAATTTAGTTATTAAACAAAAATATAATAAAATATACCTACCTATAAAAATAAAAATAATTAATTATTAACTATTTTAAAAATTTTGGAAATGAGACAATGGGCGTAGGGTACCAAGGACACTAGCGGCGTTACCCCGTTGGATAGCAATACTGATCCTCTGAACCAGGTACTCCTTGCTCAGAGGATCACCAGTAGCTATTTTAATTTTTTTACCTAGATCACGGATAAATTCGCTAGCATCCTCGGACCACGGACCCATTGTCTCAACGGAAAATGCCAAAAATATGTGCGAGTTCAGGAGCTCTGCGTACTTATTGCGCTTTATTTTAACTGCTTGTTCAGCTGCAGCTCCCGCACGTTTGGAAGATGACGAAACGTGACTCCGACAAAGTGTGTCCACGCAGGTCGCATCCCAGACCAAAGCACGACCACATTTGTATGGTATAATAGTCATACCGTCCGGTCTTTTGCCATCAGATCTTTGTAGGCCTAAGGGTTCAAGAACAGAAGGAATGTTTGCTTTTGATAAGGACTTACAGATAATGTCGTTAATGTTATGGTGTCTTGAAAAACGACCAGCACTTTTTTGACACGAAAGGCCATGATGACCTTCAGAATCAACTGTGTCGCCGCAAATGCAAACATGGGATTCGTATATAGTACACCCTAAGCGTAATGCTGCTGCAATACGGAGTGAGCCAGCGTCCAGTAGTGTGCCCGTATGTGGAGAGGGAATAGCACGTAACCAGGCGCCGGACTCGCTTTTGCAACTTGCATTAAGCCGGGCTTCGTCTTTGGTACAATTTCTAGGTAAATTATGAAATATTTTTTTGTTTATAGTATCATCTAGATCTTTTTGGGATATGCAATTGGGAAATTGATCTATAGATGCTTTTGTTTTCCAGATATCAGCCGCTTCTGGTTCTCTATGAAAAATATTGGTATTAACATTTGTTTTTGATAAAATAGACGTGCAAAGAGGTTTCGTAATAAAGACAGAACTTAATAAGGGCAGAAATATATATTAAGTCATATACAATAAGTCATAATTAAAACACACGGATTTTAGGTAGACGAAGTTAAGTGACACTGATAATTTTTCAATTTGGCAAAATTAGTGATTGAAACTGGTTTATAGTAAATCTTGTACATAATCTTAAATACAATTTGATATAACAGTGACCTAGTTAGTTAGACCCAGACATAATATTTTGATCAAATAATAATACATTTTTATTTGATAGACTTGTATTTATATATTTACAAATTGAGTCACGTTTTTGAGGAAACCAGTTATACTTTCCTGTCGCTTGTATCCATTTGCCTTTTATATAAGGATCTTTGGGAAACCTAAAAAGATATTTTGTGTAGAACAAATATTAGTTACTAGTTTACAGCGTTTGATAGTTTTTGAGATATTTGATGCGTGAACACACAGGCACAACTACTGGAACTAAGAAATTTTCTCATACATGCACGCCAATTTCGGAGACTTTTGCTGCACCTTCTTTTAATTTGGTCATAGTATGTATACCTGAGTCTCCTTCGCCCATGTTTACCCTTCACCTCATTTTTATATATTGGGTTCGTCATTCTTTCATCACTCATTCTTTCTACATCCAAACCAGCGCAGCATGCCCTTTCTAATTTTTACAGATATACTTTATTTATTTGTATATTGTTTACTTAGACCATGTTTAACCTGAACACAATTGAAAATTATACTGGTTGGCATACATGTAGTTAAATAAAATCTGTAACCATTTCAAATCGGATCAATAGGTTTTAAGATATTCCTGCGGACAGACAAGGTATCTAAGTGTCACCTTATGTGAAGCGGCCAGTCATTAAATGTTTTTTTTCGAAGTTTGTAATAATACACAAGATACTATAGAAATAACAACTTTACAATGGCAATTAAAATATATTGGTACTCTATGGGTACGCTAACTTGCATTATCGACATGATGCCAATCAACGCGTGCGTCCCCTCACTATTGCATTCACTAATGACTCGCGGCTTTCGCACGGCTGCATCGACGCACATTTTTAAAAAAGCTAAAAATTAACATTATTTACTTACTTGTGATATGATACTCCAGAATTTTGTTTGTTAATGTTTTTACTTTGGTTCATACACCAAATCACAGCGCAATGAGGCATTTTTATCGATTTAATATTAATGTTTATTCCGCAACGTACGAAGAGCAACTGGCGGCCGATTGCGCTCATATGTGCGCGCAGCGCATTTCTTTGCCACGACTATTATTATTACTACCGTCTCTAGGAGTAGGCAGCGCGCGGCGATTCCGTGCTCTGTGGATAAAACCAATACAATAAAATTTAATACTCACAATCACGGCGAAATTTGTATATTGCCCATCAATTAGGGTGAAATTGTAGTATTAACCCGCAAAAACTTGAACACCAATGGCCTTATTCATAAAAACTTATTGAGGCATTGAAGAACACTTTAGTTATTGAAGGTTTTCTCTCATTTACGCATAATCATTTTTGTTGCTAATAAAAAGAGACAAAACCTTCCATAACTAAAGTGTTCTTCAAGGACTCAATAAGTTTTTATGAATACCGGGGCAAGTATTTAACACCAAGACAGTTTTTGTTGAAAATATTTAGAAAAAATCACGAAGTAAGATAAATTACCATAATTATTCTTCGTAATATTGATAATAACAGTAAATTAATAAGATGTAGCAAGATTGTAAAACATATTTATATTAATAACAACAGTCGATCGTCGTTATGACAAAATAAAAATCCATCTACCCCACACAAAATTAATAATTTAGAAAGGTAATACTATAAAAATATTTATAAAATTTTGATGTGATTATTACATTATATTATTATTAGATGATAATTTAATTAATTAGAGTTGAAGATATTAAATTATTTATAAAAAATAAAAACTAGGGAAAATTTTTGTTGTGGCTGACGAACCTATGTTCCTTGGCCACAATTAAATAGATGACAACTAACATCAAATGGTCAACTTGTTGATTTACAAATTGTTATCAGTACGGTTAATTCAGTAATTAATTAATTGGACAGCAATAAGGAAAGAAATAAAAATATAAGTATAGTAAATTGGTGAGTGAGGAACTACAAAAAAATATATGTTACAATGTAAACAAACATCTGTCAAAAAGTAACCTGGCTAACTTTTCGTATTAAAATTTCTGTTCGCGGAACGATTGGCGAACTTGAATGCTAACATTTCCAGGCGCTGGAACGACTTGGGGCTTTATTCCCAGTTTTGACACGTTCACCGTCGCGCATTTTGCGTAAAGTACGGGTATTGAAATATAAGTTCTATCCATTTAATTATAAAGTTCAAATTCCAATGCTCATAAGATGTTCAAACTCGCGAAGAATTCGTGTATTTCAAAATGGCGGTAATATTATAGCCAACCTAATACATACTATATAACCATTGGAATAGAACTTATATTTCCATATTTAAGGTTTGCGCAACGTCTTGTCGTGATTAGCGGTTTCAAGCTCGGAATAAGGCCCCTGGTGCTCTAGAGAAAAAGCAGGCGAGGCGACATGTCGCGTCGCCTCAGTCAAAAACGTATGTATTTGGACAGTGACAGTAGGCGTGAGGTACGCTGTCACCTGCCAAAGCCTATACAGTTTTGATTGAAGGCGACACGACACGTCGCCTCGCCTTATTTTTCTCTAGAGCACCAGCCCCCCTAGCCAAGAGCATGAGCGCTAAAAGCGCGCACGAAAGTTTTGTATGAAGATGACATTTGGTGATGACGTCACTTTCGTTTTTATCGTTGCAGAAATAACCAAAACGAGACAACAATATAGATTAACCAATTGGATAATAAATTTGTTATCTCCCTCTCTTTCACGCTTCTACAACGTTCGAGCGTAAAAAGCGACCATGCTCTTGGCTAGGGGGGCTGGGGCCTTATTCCGAGCTTGCGACCGCTAATCACGACAAGACGTTGCGCAAACTATAAATATGGGCTAAAAAAACCAGCGATCCGTGGCAGCGATGCTGAGGTCGGAACGCGGCCTCTATGGGCGTGCATATCTGTCACTGTCAGTCATGTCCACAGACTAAATAGGGATACTACCTACGGTCTGTAGTACTCTATTATTCAGTGGTACTCTATTTAATCTGTGCATACCGGCATCGCGCCGCTGCGCCGCGCCGATATTGATCTTATTTCTTGCACCGTCATTTGGATTGGAGTGGGCAGAAGTAGATGGATACCCATAGAGTGGACATGTGCTTAATGGGTATCGTAAAGTGCGTTATTTAAAAAATTTCTTCATTTAAAGTTCAAAAATGTCGGATGCGGAAGCCAACAAAAAAGCTCGAGGAGCTTTGTTGGATACTATTTCTTCGGACGAAAACACTGGTAAGTATTACTCATTCTTCTTGACTGTGTTATTGAGCTTTCATTTCCTTTGTTCACCATTCTGGCTGGAAGAGTATGTTCACTATAAACATAAAAATATACATGTTTTACAGATTTCTATTGCAGTTTAGATGTTATTTCTCATTAATTGATCAGTGGATATTCTTAAGGGCGGCGGAAACTATTTTTTTAGGAATAAAATTGCTGCATCTGATGAAATAGGCCACCATTTTTTCCGATGTTGTGTTACATGTTATGATAATTATACCAGATGACAAATGCATTAGTCAAAATTTACAAGAAACCTGTTTTTAAAAACCTGCATCCAGACTTCACCTTGATCAGCCGTAGGATGTCCTATAACTAATTAACTGCCCCATTCACACTGTACAGTACTGTAACAGTTTTTACTGAGCCATTACATCACAATTTACATGATACAATTAGATTATTCCAAGAGTTGCTCAGGATTTCTTCTTTGGCTACAAATAGAATAAATATTACAGTTATTATATGTCTTTCTGAACCTCATAAAATATGGAAAAATTTAATTTATGTGGAATATAAAACAATAAACATTCCTCATATATAAATTTGGAGAGGGAAATAAGTTTTTATGGATGAAATCATTAATATATATTTTCTTTTGATATATTCCAGTTGTGGTTATATACAGTTGTTAATGTATGACTATTTAAACAGTGCCATGCCTTCTACTGTCCTGGAAAATATAGTCATCAGTTAATAATCAGTTTTTCATGTTTAAGAGCTTAAGGTTTTTTCAGTTGTGTTTTTTATTCCTTCTTAAAGACGCAAAGACAATTTTAAGGTATCTATGCTCTGTAGATATAGTGAGAGAATTTTGTTTACTTTTACTTTCTCATTAATTGGTATCTCTCCACTAATACAATATTTATTTTCAAACACTAACAAAATAAAATTATCTGATTGGTGAAGTCTACTGATATCTTAAATATCAGTGGCTCATAACATGAATGTACTGTAAGTTTTGACTAAACATAAAAAACAAAGTTCTCCGCATCTGTCTGTCTGTATGTATGTTTGCAATGATCTCAAAAACAACTGAATGAGTTTTCATGCAGTTTTTATCTAACCGTTTTATCCCAATTCTTAAGGAAGGTATTGATGTATAATTTGTTATTGTTTTGTGTAAATTTGTTGAAATATGACAATGTTTTAATCCCACCTCGTCATAACCATCGGCTACGACGAGGTGGGATTAAAACCCCTTCGCTGGATACCCTGGGGCTGTCTAGGCGGTCTCGGGCGCCGTAAGGCACCTGTGATGACATGTATTTATGTATTTTCTAGATGTTGCCGTTTGGGAGCTTTCATCATAAATGCTGTCTAAACCATTTGAGATATATCTTATCTTATCTTATTAGTTTTTGGGGCTGACATCAGTCAGGACACTTCGACCCAGTGGGATCTTTTGTGTATTCCCCAGTCCTCTACCCCTCAGTCGTCCTTCCCATCCTCGAATATGCTGCAGACATATTTGAGGACGTCCTCCAGTTTGAGGAGCCTGTGGCTTTCCGGTTCCGGGTAAGCCTGTTGCAGGTATTTTATTCTGTGTATGGCCCTTGCATCGCACTGGCACAGTAGATGCTGCATTGATTCTAGCTCATCAGAGCAAAATCTGCATCTGGGATCGTCTCTAACTCCCATTGTATGTAGATTTTATATGTTGTGTAATGTCCCGAGAAGATTCCCACCAGTAGCCTTATTTGTGTTTTGTTAAACTTCCAGATCTTATCCAGACCAATTGCCTTTGTACCAATGAATTTCTTGGAGTGTGTTAGGCCTTGTTGAGTTGACCACCAAGTTGTATGTTTCTCATTGGCAAACTCCTTTAGTGCATTGTTTATTGTTTTACTAGGTATGCCAATAAATGGTGAAGTCCCATAAAAGGCGTTTCTGATCCCTTTCTAGCCAGTTTGTCTGCCCTTTCATTTCCCTCGATTCCCGTATGCCCCGGAACCCAGGCAAGTCTCACCCTGTTGTTCCTACCGATTTTATTCAACAGTTTAAAGCAGTTCAAGACCAGACCAGTTTTCGTTTCATATGAACTCAGTGCTTTAAGTGCGGCTTGGCTATCTCTGAGAACGTTGATAGTTTCTCCGTGAGAATTCCTATCTAGGATCTTCTTTGCACATACAATTATTGCGTACAGCTCTGCTTGGAAAACTGTAGGGTAATGGCCCATACTTACAAGAATATTGTAACCTTTGGTATGTATTCCTGCACCCGTTCCTGATATCATCTTTGATCCATCAGTAAACCAGTTTTGACAATGACTGTCCAGAGCCATCTTTCCATTCATCCCGTAACGGGAAGTATATATTATAGTTCCTTTTGAATATTTGAACAGTAGAAATGTTGTCAGCACACATTTCTAGAATCCTGTCGAGATTTTTATTAGTATCCATTTTTGTGTGAACAGTTTGAGGCATATTTGGAAACCACTCGTCACTATTTTGTAGACAATAGAGTGATTTCCTACCTTCTATCTCTATTAACACGTGTAGAGGTTTCAGATTTAGTATAACCTCTATTGCTGCCGTCGGTGTTGTTCTAAAGGTGCCTGATATGGACATATATACCAATCGTTGTAATTTCGCTAGCTCCTTTTTACAGGTGCCAAGCTTAGTTCGTGGCCACCATACAATGCTTCCATACATCAGCATTGGTGCCACTATGGTATCGTATATCCACCTCATCACTGTTGGCTTTAATCCCCATGTTCTGCCATATGCCGATCGACACATAGGAAAGACTCTTATTGCCCCTTTAATTGCCATGTCAACATGTCGTCTCCATGTGAGATTTTTATCCAGAATGACTCCTAGATATTTTACCTCTGTTGACCACTGTATTTGAGATCCGAACAGTTTTAAAGATGTTAATCCCGCAAGATCTCTTTTCTTTGTAAACAGCAATGCTGTTGTTTTGCTCGGGTTTATTGATAGATGTTGTATGTTACACCATTGTTCAATAGTTCCCAGTGCCTTTTGTGCTACACTAATTGTTGTACCCACAAATTTTCCGTTTACTAGTATAACAAGGTCATCGGCGTTTCCTATTGTTTTATATGGGCCAACATTTAGCTTAGTAAGAATTGAATCCACAACAAGGCTCCACAGTAAAGGAGAGAGCACTCGACCCTGTGGGCATCCTTTGGTCGTAGTTATCCTCATTTCCTCTCCTAGTAGTTTTGATATAACAATTCTACCCCTTAGCATATTTTGTATCCATCTACAAATGGTTGGTTCTATGCCGTATCTTTTTGAGGCACTATCGATCCCTTCAAAGGTTGTGCGATCAAATGCCCCTTCTATGTCTATGAATATGCCTACACATACTTCTTTATTCTCCAATTCCATTTCAGCTTTTTTAACAACATGATGAAGTGCTGTTTCAGTCGACTTACCCTGCTGATAGGCACATTGAAGTCTGTGAAGAGGAGTCCTTATTAGTGGGCCCTCCCTAATGTGTCTATCTAATAATTTTTCCAGTACTTTCAATAAGAAAGATGCTAGACTTATAGGCCTGAATGACTTTGGTTCTTCATAGTTATCTTTACCTGGTTTCGGTATGAATACTACCTTAACTAATCTCCATTGCTTCGGCGTATATCCGAATGCAATAGATGCTTTATATAGTCTGCTAATGTAAGAATTCAGTATCGGCAGTCCCCTTTGTAGTAGAATGGGATATATATCATCAGGACCCGGTGATTTATATGGTTGGAATTTACTCAGGGCCCATTTGATTTTATGCTTGTCTACAATTTTTTTCGCAGTTTCCCAATCTTGTTTAGTGGTATGTACTGCCTGTTCACTGACACTGTTTAAGTTTTCCACTAGGTTGTCAGTTATGATTGATCCTGGAAAGTGTGTTTTGAACATTATTTCTAATGTACTTTTCCCAGTCTCCGTTAACTTACCGTTTTCGTCCCTTACTATCATAAGTGGATTGGCCTTTGTAGCAGCCATTGCCTTCGTTATTCTCATGATGGCAGGTACAGATTCAATCGACTCGCAGTGTGTTTTCCATGCTTGCCTTTTTACCTTTCGCACTGCTTTATTATTAATAACCATGCATATTCACTAAAATCATTTCTTGCTTTAACGATATTGAAAGCCTTACGGGTTACCTTGCGTAGCTTAGCTAAATCTGAGTTCCACCAAGGTACCTTTTTAGCCAAAATTTTTTGTTCCGGACAGTTATTTGTCCATGCCTTGTTGATTGCTCTCTCAATCCTGTCCGCTTCAAATTCTAAATCGATAATGGAATTGAGCTTACCTTTATTGTCTCCTAGTTCTACCTTTAGGTCACTATAGTATGTTTTCCAGTTGGTGTTCCTAGGATTCCTCCTTTGTACGGTTTCAATGGTTGCATCATGTACCTAAAGCATATGTATCTGTGATCAGAAAGAGATATTTCATTAGACACATGCCAGTTTTCTATGTTAGATTTATTCTTTGTGGTCATTGTGATATCTAACACCTCTATTTGAGATATAACAAAATAATGTATGGGATTATTTCCCTTTTAAAGATCTACAAAATTATTAGGGTTATTACTAGCTTTCATTGACCCGGTATATCAATTAGATTTTTCTTCAAACAAAAAAAAAATCTCTACTGATGTCTCTTTTTTTCATTTAAAAGTTTTTATTTCACTTTTTTTAGTGTGATTGAAAGCATTGATTTCAGCTCAATATTTTCTTCAGATTTTAAAATAAATTAATAATAATAATAAATCATTTATTAAGGTTCAACAGACTTACAATATATGAAAAAGAAAAATATTACTATATAATTAGATTTTTCTTCAAACAAAAAAAAAATCTCTACTGATGTCTCTTTTTTTCATTTAAAAGTTTTTATTTCACTTTTTTTAGTGTGGGTGAAAGCATTGATTCCAGCTCAATATTTTCTTCAGATTTTAAAATAAATTAATAATAATAATAAATCATTTATTAAGGTTCAACAGACTTACAATATATGAGAAAGAAAAAGGAAAGTATTTTTTTTGTTCTTTACGTAAATTAATTTGAAACCTGATGCATCTTTTTTAACAAAACATAAATCATTTAAAATCTATGTTTTGTTGGAACAAATTCACTTTTAAATTTTGAGGTGTTCTACAATTCAGTTCTAAAAACCCTTCTTCCGATCATCTTAACCAAATTTATATCAAACCAACAAGGTGTTGCAACTTTTAAAATAAAGTAACAATCATCAATATGTGTAAATTGTCCTACATATTATTATTATTATCAACTTCGGTTTAGATTTGACAAAAATATGAGCAAAACTTTCATAATTTGCTTAGATTTTGAGAAGTTTCACTCTCCAGTTCTGACAGTCTTTATCAGATCTTCACCAAGTTGGTCCGCTGGCAAAATAAATGTATATAATTTATGTATTACCTTTCAAGTAATGGCATTTTTATCCGGTTGCTTCGTTATAAAAAAGGTACCCCACCCCAATATCACCAACCCAGTCCACTTAGCGTCAATTGCCAATGCTCAGATTACCGCTCGCCAATAGGTTGCCTCTCTGACGTGCATTACCTTGAATAAATTGTATTTCTGTCACCAAAAGGTATAATTATTTGACTTATTTGTAATAAATAATGATTTTTATTAGATTTATTTATCAAATAATGTGAATATTATAGATAATTTACATAACAATTTATTATTTTATTGCTTCATGATGACTATTAATTAGTGCATTACACATAAATTATAAACATTATTATCGCTATAACTTCCACTTTACTTACATTATTATTAATTATAATAACAAAAGTAGTTATTCAGTACAGTCTGGGCTACACTGTTTGTGAGTCGTGTGAGAGGTTTACTTTAGGTAAATATAAATTTTCGGCTGTACAAGATACGAGATAGATAGCGCTTTAATGTAGTTTATGTGTATTTTAAGAGTGAACTCTCTGTACACGGTTCTATTATATATCCTGAACCAAAATTCAATTTCTTATTTGCTAATTTATTACTTTAAATATTAGCTCAGGGGTTTTATAAAATCACTAGGTTTTTACGAGCAAATGTAATCGAAATTGTTTTATTAGTGTAATTGTGACTTCATACAAACATCATTTTTATATTTGTATCAATATAATATAGATGGCACTATTTATATAAAAGGAAACTATATATTTTTACAACCCACAGATTACGAAAAAGCGAACATCTCGGGGGTAAGTTGTTTCATATCAAAGGAAAAATGCACGACAAGTGAAATTCAGAAGAATACAAAATAAAACTTAGGTTTATACTTAAAGTAAGGCTGTGAATAATTTTATCCCTAAGATAAGCTATCGGCAAACAGTAAATCTCATAGTTTTCATAATTTATTTAATATTTTTTATTAAATTTGTATATGTAGTGAACATACACACTAATAGTGTGTATTACACACTAATAGTGTGTATGTATAATATTTGTATACTATATTTCTTAAATGTATTTTACTGCACCTATTTTACCTACTTACTGCTTAATTTGTCCCAAAGGTTTGACTGGTAGAGATTGCCTAGCGGCATTAAGTCCGCCTTTGTACTAAATATGTGCAATAAAGTTTTAAAAAAATAAACAAATAAAAATATTACAAATCATTTTCTAGAAAAAAGAATACATTCTTTGCCGTTTGCATACACTATCCAGCCTGATTCCACATAAGCCGCGTTATCATATTTAATGTATTATTATTATTTACTATTGTTTCAGAAGCTACCAGGAACACAAGTTCCGGAGCCGAGGGTTCTGCCGAAGAAAATTCTGCCGAGGAAGGTGCTATTACTTCAGCTAGGATAATGGAAGCTAGCATGAGACTTATGGAGATGGCCAAATTAGATTCATTTCCAAGGAAACGAAGCAACTATAAAAAGAAAAAACCTGTTCAAAAGAAGTTTTCGTCTGACAGTACAACAACTTCAGACAATTCTGACGCTGTATCATTTTATTCTGATGGCAGTGCTTCCAAGGAAAATCCTATACATACAAAGAGACAATCTGAATTTAGAGATGTGGGTACTGAAACGACAGCTGATTATCAATACAGTGTTTATTGTGAAATACCTAGAAACCCACCCGGGTTTCTAGGTAAATCTGCTAAGGAGGAAAAGTTTGTCCCTGACAAAATAGACCCAGATTCCTCCGCAACAAATTTAGATTGTTTAAAAACAGCACAGGGGGAAATCGCTAGTGAAGTGTGTTTAGCCCACCCATCTGAACATAAATCTGCTAAGGAGGAAAATTTTGTCCCTGACAAAATAGACCCAGATTCCTCTGCAACAAATTTAGATTATTTAAAAACAGCACAGGGGGAAATCGCTAGTGAAGTCTTTTTAGCCCACCCATCGGAATATCCACACACACTTCCTGATCAAGCGTTATATGAAAAGCAAGATACAGTGACAAAAACTAAAAAAACAATGCATTCTGGGAAAAAAGGCAAAGGAAAAGTCGTTAGCCAAACAGATTCCATTAATGCGTCCGAAAAGACAAACGATGAGACGGTAGTTTCGGCCAAAAGCCGTGATTTCAAAAGTGTCGAAGATATCTCAAAGGCAACCTTAATAGCTGCCTCTATTGAATTGCCTACTTCTAATAAAGCTTCTGATAAAGTAGCTACTGATAAGTTTACTAAAGATAAAAAAACTTCTGGCGAATTTGAAGAAAACAAAATTCAGCCCACCAAATTAAATGCATCTACAAATATAGTAGGAGATACAGATGAAAAAACCGATTCGAATAAAGGATTGTTCGGTAAAAAAACAAAATCAAAAGATACCGATAAAAGCACAAATCACAGTGAAACATCAGGCTCTAAGATTAAATGTGCAGCCACCGATAAGTTAACTGAAGGCAAAAAAATATTTGTGGTAAAGAAAATTCAGCCCACTAAATTAAACGCATCTACTAATATAGGGGAAGATACTGGTGGCAAAACCAGTACAAATAAAGGATTGATTGAAAAAAAAGAAATTTCAACAAAATCAAAAGATACCGATAACAGCCCAAATGACTATATAACACAAGACTTAAAGAATAAGTGTACCTCTAAATCAAGCGATTCTGGTAAAAGTGGCAGTCATATAAAAACTAAACCCAGCGATACTAATACTAAAACTACCGACACTGCTAACGGTTCATCTACAGCGCTAGGTAAATTATCCACTCCTGAACATAAAGCTGAATCAGTGGCTTTTGAAAAAAGTGCCACACCTATCGAAACGTTGGACTCTAACATGAAATCCAGCTCTAGTAAAGCTTCTTCTGCGGAGTTAGATAAAATATCTACTTCTAATAATACAACTAGAACAGACGTTTTTGACAAAAAGAAATCAGGGATAAAATCAAGCTCTACTAAGGTTTCTTCTGTAAATGTAGCCAAATCAGGCCATTCCAATAAAAGTAATACACAGACACAAATTCCTGACTCTGAGAGTAAATCAATCTCCACTAAAGTAGAGTTAGAAAATGTATCTACTTTTATAAGTTCAGAGACATCACAAAATACCAATGCTTTGGATACCAAGATTGATCCTATTGGAGTATCAGATATTCCTAAAAAATCAAAAAAATCGAAGAAATCAAAAAAATCTAAGAAAAATGCTAAAAGTAATGAAAGCTTAACTAACACCGGCGACGGCGTTGAAACTGCTTCAAATGTTAAGACGTCCTCAAAGAAAACTAGATTAAATGCCAAGAGGAGAGCCGCTGCTCTAAGAAAAGCCGCTACTAATTTAGCTGCAGTCACTGAAAATGTTGCTAACGTGGAAAATGAAACTGATGGAAGCAATTTAATTTCAGCTAAAGGCAATCCGACTACATCTATGAACGTTTTGATTAATTCAAGAAAAAAACCAACCACTAGTAATGCATCAACCAGTTGTGAAAACATTTCTACTGCAACTGGTGAAATATCTTTGGTATATACACCTGGTATTTTCACTAACTTAAAAAAGATAAAGCTTCCAACCATTCCTGAAATATCTACGGAGCAATGTGTACCTAATGTTCCTACAACTAACGAGAGTCCTTCCACATCTAATTTGACATCAAATTATGATTTTCCATCTATATCAAACATTTCGACTTTATCCAGCAGCATGGCATCATGTTCTGGTATCGGTAATAATAATTCTACATATAATTACGGCAATCCGGTCATAAAGTTGCGTTGTAATACAAACGCCTTATGTCAAATTGATAATATGCGGAACCATACGCCTTTCAGGGACATATCCAATACCTCTAATATAGCTCCTAACAATTTGGCTACTACTTTGGCTCCCATTAATGAAACCTCTACCAGCTCGTTTCCCATGAGCGGTGCCTCTAGCGCTTCAGTTTCATTTGGCAATATGAACAAAACATCCTTTAAAACTACTTTAAAGAGAAAAGCGCCATCTGACGAAATTCCTTCCAACCTTATTTTTGACTCTAATCGTGATATGTCCATTACTAGTAATTCTAATGTTACCCAATCTATGGCAAAGTCATCTATATCTGGAATACCATTACCTAATGTAGCTAAAACTGTGAAGAGAAGAGTAAAGGGTACAGGAAAACATACGCCGGGATTTGGAATTAACCAAGGATTAACCGAAAATTTAATTAGCACCACGCTCTCACATGATTCCGAAATGGCTGCAATTGCCATTAATGATGAAAGCGTACCAAACATGCCAATTGTAAACAGTAACACTTTAACTGATTTTTCTGATATTATGCCTTCCATTGGAATTATAGATACCGACGACAATATCGAGATGTACAAGGAGAACGATGTAAAAAATATAAATTTTAAAGAGGTTGATACAACAATTGAGTCTGAAACTAATGTTGACATTGATATCGACAACTATTCTGCCGAAACAGACACCGTGGCTTCATCTATAATAGTGCCAACTCCAAATGTACCAGAAGCCTTTGTGGAACTAGAAACCACATCTAATAACTCTGATACCGAAAATATACCATCGTCTCAAGGAGTCCTCCCTGGGACTGATTCCAAAGACAAATATACATCTTCCGCGAGGGCTAGCCTAGAGGCTTCCACAAAGCTTGAAGATCTAACTTCTTATACTTCAAAATCAACGAGCAAACCCCTTGGTGTAATTCATTATATTCCATCTGGATGTGAGAACGCTAATTTACCTACTGAATCAGCTAAAACTAGTAATATACAATTTGTGAATGCGTCAAACATGTCCGTTCCTATTATAAAGGATACAAATAAAGATAAAGACAAGATTGATACTGATCCTAAAAATAATGAACCTTTAACCATCAGCGACCCTGAATCACATTCACCTAATTCTGTTTTAAAAGAAGAAAAAGACATATCAACCTATAACATATCGATTAAAAGTGTTTCATCTATTAATGACAGTGCTTCTACAAGCCAACAGTCGGTGGGTACTATAAATCTAACCAATAAAACAGACGATAATACCACCATTCCAGACTGTGCAGTTCCATCGACTTCAAAATGTGTGACGTATGACGCTAGTACTTTAGATGACGCTCGTACTTCTGGTAGTTATGATGAGGCGTATCCTTCCGGCAGCACCTTCGTTGGCAAGTCTGAATCCGCCGCAGAAGTGGGTCTTCTTAAAAGAGCTCGAAAAAAAAGAATGGCTAATAGGAGGAAACGAATGGCTGCAAAAAAATATTTTAATAAGGACGATAATAAAGGTAATTAAAAATTTCAAGTCAAAATATTTATTTGTGTGCAATACTATTTACATAACTAATATATAATTAATTTTACAGGTGATCCAACGACTGAGTATCATGACGATATTGATTTGGATTAATTCACCACTGCGCTGCCTGCGGTTTGAAACTTTAGAGACTGTTAACAGAGTAAATCGGTTATTTTATGAGCATTTAAAAAAGAACGGTTTTCCGTATCCACTTTATATATTAAGCACGAAGGTATTTCGGAAAAGCAAATCTTCCCTTGATGGTACGTATTGTATTCTTCAAAAATAAATAAGATTTAAAGCTTTAATTTAGTGTTATTTTATATTAATAGCATTAAATAAAGTGTTTAAGCTATAAGTATTAAAGTTGCAGTCATTGTTAAAGATTATGAGAATTTGTTCTATTATTGGCAACTTAAAAAAAACTATTAAGCTTTATATTTTTTTATTTTAGGCATCGTTATATTTATACTATTATGTTGTTTCGTTATTTTTTGTGATATTCTTTTTATACATATACTAAATACACTCGTAAGATATGATACAGTTTATATGGTTTTATTTACCATCGCGTGTTATTAATTTTAATATATAAAACATTACTTTGATATTTAGCCACTTTTAATTCCTAATGGTTTTAGCAACATATTTTTGTCTTGGTCGTGTTTATTTGGTATCCATATAATATAATTCTTTCGGAACACATTGTCTTATATAATAGTAGTATTCATGGAAATTACTTTAGTGTAGTAAATCTATTATAGTGTTTTAGGTATAACTAATCGCCCTTTTAAAAATAATACTTTTCTGTAACCGATTTACGCTGTAGGTTATTTGATTAAAAACTTAATTTGAAGTTGATCAAAGAAATAAGTTTTACAATATTTTGTATAACTTCACGATGAAATGCTGCTCAATGTATATTCATGACGCCTCCTTAATTAAATAGTGTAAACTACATGTACAGTCGGCTTATAAGTGGTTTATCAACTTTGATAAAACTTCCAGATTCATCAAAATATTGCTAAAGTGAAGTATAAAAATACATTTTATTACAAAAATATTAACTGTTAGAGTAATCTGCAGTTTTTTTTTAATCTAATATTTTGATATCCGCTGAAAAATATGATTTTATTAAAATCTTACGATGCAGGTTTAGCTTTTAACTGTCGGTTAAGTGTTTTTCGCCATTGTTTTTGAAGATTTGGCCATTGAAAAAATCGACCTTAGTGTTTTATGAACTTCAAGTATAGGGCGGTGGCCTACATTGTTGGCCGATTGTACCTAGTTTGCAAACGTAAATAATTTATTAAGTAACGTTTAATCGGTGTTATAATGCTTCTGCAATAAATCGTGGAAATTACTAATTATCCTTATAGATATTAAATGTTGTGAACTTTAACTATTAGTTAGATTGATGTATAGAACATTTCTATTACTTATTATATTATTTGCTGTGATGTGTACGAGAGTACCTATTAGATAAAATCGGTGTGAAATTGAAACTTGTGATTGCTGAAAGTATTATAATTTTATAAGCTTATTTTTACTCTTAGTTTATATATACATATATAATATAACACACTATTTTTCATTTAGCAAGTAAACTTAACAATGTTATTAAAAAATAATAGTAAACAAAGGGTCAATAACTTATAAATTGTTATTGTGGTCCGATTAAGTTGTTGCACAGTATAAATAATGAAATCTTAACTGCTTGCTAATGTCTGAGTTGTACATTATTATAATAATAAATCAGTACTGGCGGACGAGTACTATGTAACTAAGAGCTGATAAGTATGCTTTAAATGTATATCGACCCGACTGACTTTCGCCTTCGTTTGATTGTTGTGGGTTCAATTCCCACTCATGGGAAAACAATATTAGTAGGTTTTTCTACACAGATTGCCCAGACCTGATATCAGGGAACTGTGTGTGACATTGACACATATTTAAGATTAACCACTTCAAGATGGTGACATTTTAAGTGGGATCCATGACATAACTCTGCTAAAAATGTATGACTGACAGACAGAAAACGCATTTATCGTAAACGCATCACGGAGTAAATTATATATTTTCATTGTTTTATAGGAAAGTGTAAAATTTGATCATCTCTAGCGGGTTCGGTCAGATAGTGGACATCTTATAATTAAAAATTGTAATTTTAATTATTTTGACGCCGACATTACTTTTCAGTATTTGATCTTTATTTTTTTAGTCATGGTTCGGTTTTCGGCTAGGAAATATGATTTTCTAAAAATCTTACGATGCAGAGTTTATATTAAATGTTTTTAAAATTATCATTTTTCACTATTTTAAGATTTAGCCATTCACCATTGTATAATATATACATCGATAGTAACGAATCTCTGACAATATTGTTGTTAAACAGAGGCGCACGTGTAATGCGCACAGGCTTAATCGGACCATCACCTTTATAACTAGCCTAATTTATTCAGCACAAGCTCTCTATTAAATTTATAAACGATTAACCAAAGAATATTTTTTAAAATATGTACTAAAAAGACTTTATGCTTTAACGTTGCCAAATTTTTTTATAAACTGACTGACTATTTATGTAATTTTTGTTAACGTTTTATTATTATTTTAAAAATAAGACTTTCTGCTCAAATTTATTGTTAAAAATTATACAAAAATTAATAAATATTTTTTTGCACTTAAAACAATCTCTAAATATACTATAACTCCTGTATATCACAAAGATTGGTAGTATATCCAGCAGCACACTATTAAATATTGAACTGATGATTTTTTTTATTTTTTTATTGTGGACATATGTCTGATAAAGTCATCAACACAAAGACTTTATTTATCTAAATAGAGGGGAAAATTAATCATTCTGAATCTGAACCAAACAATTGCGATAAGAATAAATAAAAATAAAGCATTGACCGTTTACCCTTGCTTATTTTATTTGCAATTATTTATCGGGCTTCGTCTCATAATTGGGCTCTGATTTATTTCATTTTGTCATTTGTCGCATTCTCCGTTCAAATATTTTTAGATGTAAACGCAGTGTCATACTATATTTAATTATCATAATTTTATATTAGTGTAGTACTTAATGGTAGCGATGTGCCAATGTGCCACTCTTAATAAAATCATTGAACTCGTGTAGTGAACAGCGACTGTACTATAAAATAAACAGTTGCCTTGGGTGTTGCAATATATTAATGTGCTTACCATTGTACCTTGCTAAGTGCTTTTGTCTTTAGTATCTATCTATCTAATAAAATATTAAATTGCTACACAATTTCGATTAACTTTTAAATGTTTTTAGACTTATTTCACTGCACATCGCTAGTATTTGTAATTTATTCGGAATGGTAAATAGTATTTAATAAACTAACTATGCTCCGAATACATCGAAGAGTTTGTATTGCATTATTTATGCAATTACATTTCATTTTCAAACCCTATTCATACCAAAGTCGTATACACGAAGCAGTATGCAATGTGTAGGGGAAAGCTCCAGATTCTTTTGTAAATCGGTTTTTTTGTGCACGGAATTGGTGTGAACGGGTATTATAGTATTCTTAATATGTGTTGTGTCTATCGGGCTATTTATTCCGAATAAATCCTAATTAAGCTTAATCATAAAGTCTTAATAAAAGACAATATTTAATCTCATAATCATAAGAATATATCCACGAAGGAAAGAATATACCAATGAATGTGGTTATACTTGGTGTAGACTATGTTTTTTTTCAATTGTATAAGATATGTCAAAGATCTCATTCTCACACTAATGTAGTCATTTATGTGATAAATAAATAAAAATACAAAAAAAAAATTTAGTTGATTTTTAATTTGCTACTACCCAATTTATTATTATTTATTATTATACAATATTTTTATTTATTATACAATAGAATAGATTTATTTGCTCTCTAAAAAATCTTATAACTAATTATTATAGTTCGTTGAAGTATTGCATCATACAAATGCAACGTGGCAAAATAAATAAAGTTACAGTTAAAGCAATGGCACGTTATATGTATGTCGGAGAGGCAACCGGATGGCGAGTGGTAATCTGGGCCTTGGAGTGGAACTCGTATCGGCCGAATTGACCCCAAGTCTTGTGATGGGGGTTTTTGAATTATTTTTGAAAAAATCTTTTTGCGGCGATTTTGAAGAAATGTTTCTCCGAAACTGCCCATCAGAATCGGATGGCAATTTTTTTCCAACGTTTGGTGGTGTCAATAAGTATGCTCATCAGTTTTGAAGCGGTTGTCTCACAATTTTTTTTATTTATCGCTAGTGCGAAAATTGACCGCGTGTTTCGGCTGGCTTAGTAAAATAATATAAATAAGGTATTACCTTTCAAGCTACAGCGTTTTATCCGGTTACTTTGGAAAAAAAAATTACCCACCCCCATATCACCGCCCAATTGGGGTCAATTCGGCCAATACCATGAGCTCTATACCACTCCAAGGCCCAGTTTACCACTCGCCATCATCATCCGGTTGCCTCTCCGACATACATTCGACGTGCCATTGCCCTGAATATATGCTTAGGGTAGTTGTCCCGTAATATGAACATGAACCAGTGAATGAGCACCTATTTTTTATGCATATACCTAATAGGAAAAACGTAAAAAATACCATGTTGGAATCTTTAAGCTTATGTCAATATGTTTTTTTTATTCATGGGTGCATGTTCATATTACGGATAACTACCCTATCAGAACTTTGCCCATGAAGACTTGCAATGACTTGATCAATTCTAGCAATAGGACCAAGGTCCTGAGGGGTGAAAACAAAATTATCCAATAAGCCAGTGGTTGTTGGACCCTCCTTAGCAAGCGCGTCAGCCCGTAATATTGCAATGACTTGGAATTCAAGCCAGAACAATATCCAGATTTAGTTGGCTGCATTTGTAAAGGCGGTGCTTGACTTGCAGCACTCTCGACTGGAGAAACCTTAACTGCTGTTACGCAGGTTAACCTTAGTTTCTGCTCCTGAGGCTCTACCATGGGTTTGCGCATTGTAGAAACGTAACGTATTCATTTACGTATACGTGAGCAACAACCAATAGGATCGCTTTATTCAATCATGTTACCAAAAATAAAGCGGTCCTATTAGTTGTTCTTCACGTATACGTAAATGAATACGTTACGTTCCTACAATGCGCAAACCCATGGTAGAGCCTTTGGCCATTCTATTCATAGGACCAAGGTTTTGAGGGTACAAAACAAATTTATCCAATGAGCCAGTGGTTGGAGCCTCTTTAAAGCGCGCGTTATATCCGTTATACCGAATACCGCAATGACTTAGAATTCAAGCCAATGTGCAGATCAAGATGACTGCATTGGTAAAGGCGGTTTTTGACTTGCAGTACTATCAACTGGAGAAACCGTAACTGCTGTTGCGTAGATTGACCTTACCTACTGCTCCTGGCCATCCTAGCCATAGGACCAAGGTCTTGAGGGTTCAAAACAAATTTATCCAATGAGCCAAAAAATATCAGTGTTTGGAGCCTCGAACAATCTACAACAATATCCAGTTGCATTGGTAAAGACTGTGCTTGACTTGCAGCATTGTCGACTGGAGAAACCTTAACTGCTGTTAGGCACGTTGATCTTAGCTACTGCTTCTGGCCATGCTAGCAATAGGATCTAAGTTCTGAGGGTTTTATTACCCTAATTTAGTCTTGAGTAGCAAAGTTCAGAGTTGTATGATCAGCATTAAATAGTCCAGAAACAAGACCTATACAAACGGTAGCCACGGATAAAAATGTTGAACGTGTTATGGGTTCTGTAAAAACACGTTTCCAAGAGCATGTATGCTAGAAAAATCCTCATATGTGTTTATTATATTCATAAATATAATAGGTACTTTGTATAAAAGATGTGGATTATTATTTTAAATTTGATATTTGCAACTGGACAGGGTATCCGGTGGCATATAGCTGTACTATTGTAGTATCGTAAGCATTGAAGAACAAACAGATTGATTCGAGACTATCAGTTTGTAATAGGGTCACTCTACAGTGGATAAAGTGATACAGCAACTCGCTCGGTAACGAAACGGCTGACGAACTCTGGAATAGAGGTTAGGTTACAACACCGGTAGGACCCGAACCATATGTAGAGTATCTACCGATTTCTTTTATTCGGTTGAAAAGCTGACTGCGTCAACTGGACAACACCTTCAACCATTACTGTAACTATTACGCCAACTTACAGAATTGCAGGCTAACTAGAGAGGCGGTCACCAAACCTGGCCGACGTCAAGCTCGGAACCTGCTCAATCTTAACAGAAGGGGTATACTTACCGGACACTTCCAATTAAACAGGCACCTTACAATTATAAGTATCCCCAACAACCCTCTATGAAGAATTATAGATGTAGTATTGAAACTGATAAAAAACCCGCCCATGAGCTGCTTCACTGCTTTAGAACGGACGAAAATCCTCATGAAATATTGTTTTAATTATCGTTAAAAACAAATAAAGGTGGCCCTAAAATTTAGAATCACTTAAACCCATAGCCTAAACCTTAGAATTAATAGAATGAATTAAATTAATTGATATTGGACTTTTTTATTTCAAAGATAATAAATAATCCACAACATTTCAAATTATTTACCCCTTATTTGCATTTTTCATTTATACAAAGTTTTATACTTAAATAATGACTTAAAAACACTTAGGTCCCTGGTTCAAATCCCAGTGTGTACCAACCTCAGATTGTGGGTACGTTTTGTTAGCCGGTAATGTTAGCGCGGCACTAGCATTAGTCGTTTTTTTTGGAAAAAATATCGTTAAATACCAACATCTGAGGTTAGTAACAGTCTTTTTTTTGCGAAATGTTACCAATAAGGCTACGTTCGCATGAGCGTTTAATTTAATAAAGCGTTAGGAGTTCGGTGTTGGGAGTTTTTTTTTACCGTCTTGATTCGACACTGTTCAAACAAGCGCTAAAATAACCACTTTGTAGCAGCTTGAGCTTAATACCGACGCCTATGAATTCAGATGAAATTGCAGCAATCGGGATTTACGTTGTAAGAAGGCGAAAAACAAAACTGTGGGTTCATCCAATTATTAATGAATGGTTAAAAATAGGCCAATTTGTGACGATATATGAAGAAAATATATCATTTTCTTCATAAATATTTGGTTTTCTTATATAGGTACTTTTGTTTAATTTATGTGTTTAATTACTTTGTAGATTTTCGTTTTTTATTTACTTTACTGAATTATGGAGAAAAATTTTTTGGAGATACAAATTATAAAAACATTAATTTCTTCCAGAAATTAATGTTTTTATAATGAAATGATGATAATGAAATAGATAATTTCTATTTTTTTATACGTTTAAGGTAAATGTCAAAATGACAGTGTCAGAAATCAGCAATTGTGGTAATTTTATCGTTTTGTTTGCATTGCTAAAAATACTAACAAATGTTAACATGATCATGATCCATGATAAAACGCCAAAACAGCTGATTTTCATGCTAGCACGGGTTACCTAATGTAACACACCCATTATTATTAATCTGAGGTACCAATGAGTTTTTAATTAATTAAATTATGTACATTTGTTTGACACACCACTATAGTGCCTCGGAGAGCACTATAGTGGTGTTGCTATCGGTCCCGGTTTCACTATACCAACTTGTGTAACTGTATGTAGATAGGTTATTGAGTCTATTCAAAGCATCGCGACGAGCTAGCCACTTGTTCGGTGTAGACTACGACAAGGTGGGATTAAAAACTTTCCTCTGGCTACCCTGGGCCCGTCTAGGCGGTCTCGGGCACCATAAGGCACCCGTGATGATATGTTTTATACTTAAAATTTAATTTTAAAGAAATGATATTTCTAAAAGTGCGTATGTCCATTTAGAGGCTGTTATATCTTAAGGTCCAAGCTGATAAATAAAATAAAAAATACTGTCAGTCTAGTTTACAACAACCGTAATAATGGACGTAACCCTTGTATTGAGTAGTCCCGTTTTTTTTTGACGGGACCCTTTAAACGACGACATCGGAAAAAATTTCAATTTCAATTTGTTAATAAATAACTATTATTTATGCTTTAAAAGGGTTAATTTGGTTAGATTGTTCTTATTTAAAACTTAATTGCATTTAGTTTTAGCAGTATTATATCACTTAGAATTCTTTTAGATTTTTAGCTTCATTGTTATAAAATCATTTTTATTAATAGTTTTTTACAATCATAAAATTATTGTATAAATTTTCTTCCTCCTAAACTGCCTGACATAGGATTGTCGCCACCACAGTCTCCAGTTCCTCCACTTTCCCCAGCGGCTTATATTAATATATCGTTCGAAACACCTATTTCACAAATTCCTCAATCAATTCCTTCGATTATCTCTTTTGATACACCACCGATTGTACAATATTTTTATGATAAAAATTTTAAATCCAATAATATTTGGTAAATTTATCCTCAAAAATAGCGTCCGAGGCATCGTCCCCGGTAGTATAATTAGAATTGGCCGAAATAGAATAAAAATATCTTTTAGTTTTTTTAAGGATGCAAATAATCTTGTATTGTCCGAAAATGGGTATAACGCATTCATTCCTTCATTTTATATAACAAAAATGGGCGTAATTAGGGTGCCTACGGATGTTAATGATGATGACATAATATCAGAGACAGTTATTCCCAATAACCCGATCAAAATTTTAAAAATAAGAAGATTGAACTATAAAGTCACTGTTAATGATTTAGTTACATGGAAGCCTTCATATTCTGTGGTGGTAACATTTGAAGGTCAAACATTACCAGAGTTTGTATATTTATATTATAATAAAATTAATGCTGAAAATTATAAATATCCGACAATTCAATGTTATTCTTGCTGTAGATTTGGGCACATGAAAAGCAATTGCATGTCTAAACCGCGTTGTATTAAGTGTGGCCAAGGGCGTTATGGTGACTTTTGTAAAATTGATGAATCAGAAGCTGTTGCCTGATGTGTTCCGGTATCCACTTTGCCACTAATAGAAAGTGCCCAGAGCATAGCAGGCAGCAAAATATTAAATCTTTGATGTCTCAACAATATATCTCTTACGTGGAGGCTAACAAACTTGTACCTACAGTTTTGAATAAATCTTTTGCCGAGGTAACTGGTTCCAACATGTCTTATAAAAAAACTGTTTTTATTAAACCAAAACCTTTTAAAGTAAATAATAATAAGGAATATGATGTAAATTTTCACAAACCCTTTTAAAGGAATTTATGATACCATCTCCTGAAAATGGTTGTTTTTTATTAAAAAAATAATGCTGATGACAGCATTAATAATAATAATAATTATTATTATTTATTATTATTATAATAAACTTTTGCTCATCTTTAAAAAAAATGGTTGGTTAGCAAAAAAAAAAATAGTGGAATTGCCAATGCCTTCGCAATAAGAAGGCTGATTTAATATATTTGTGTAATAAATATTGCCCTTCTATTTTGGCTGTTTCTGAGACTTGGCTAAAGCCTCTTTTCCCATTTGGTTTAAGAGGCTTCACCTGTGTCCGTAATAACAGGCAATATGGAAGGGCAGGATCTGCTCTTTTTATTTCTAATTCTATCCCCTTCTCTTTTCTTTCTCTTCCTGTACATAATGAAAATATTTATGTTTTAGGTTGTAGTGTAAATAGTATTAGCATAGTTTCTTTGTATATAAGCTCTCCAGATCATCAATCCTTAACATTTCTAAAACATTTATTTGAATTTTTACATCCTCCCTTTATAATTTGGGCGACTTTAATTATCACCATTCTCTTTGGGGTTTGGCTTTTTGCGATAGTTTTGGGAATAAATTGGTGCAATTTTTTGATGATTATAGTTTAGTTTTGTTGAATGATGGTAGCCCTACACGACTAACATCACCAGTGCAGTAGACTTAACAATTTGCTCCAGTGACATAGAAAGCCTTTTCTCCTGGAATATTAAGTCCCTTTCTTATGGAAGCGATAATCTATCCCATTATAATATACTCTCCTATTAAAAAATCTAATAGTGTATTACCTTCTCTTCTGAAATATAAAATTAAATCAGTTACACCTGAGGGTTGGAACAATTTTGAAAATTTACTAAATGATAAAATTAAGGTCTTACCTGAAGTTTCAAGTCGAATTACGATGAATAAAGAATTTGTATCAAATATGATTATTGTAGCAAATGATTGTTTTAAAATAAAAAAAATAACAAATAAACATTCCCCTCTATCATGGTGAGCATATGCACAAAATACATTAAAAAAAGAAAATTTGCTGAGAATAATTATAAACAAAATATTAATGTAGAAAACTTTATTGAATTTAAACATATTCTAGCTAAAAGTAAAAGGATTTAAAAAAATAAAAATAGTTGGCGTAAATTCTGTTGTTTATTATCTCCTGAGACACTATCCTCTCAGGTCTGGAAAAATATTAGGAACTTTAGGTCATCACAAAATTCAAACAATTTATTCTTCCTGGACTAATTCCTTTTTTCACAAAATTGCACCAGATTATGTTCCATGCTTAAGCGAAAGCTGTCCTTCAACTATTTCATTATCATCTAATCACCATCATTTTGATTCTCCTTTTTCATTAAATGAATTTAGAATCATTTTATCTTCCGTTAAGGATTCTGCTCCAGGTAAAGATGGAATTCCTTACTCTTTTTTTGTAAATTCATGGGACTTAACTTTGGAATATATTCTAAAAAAAAAAATAACTTCATTTTCTCTTCTGGAAAAATTCCTGCGGACTGGAAAAGCAAAAGCACTCAGCTGATTATTCCAATTCTGAAACCCGGCAAAGATCCTTCGTTATATTTATCATACAGGCCCATTGCTTTGTCTTCTGTTATTTCTTAATTGTTTGAACACCTTATAAAAATTGATTGTAGTATTTAATAGAAAGTAACCAAATTTTAAGTCAATACCAATTAGGGTTCCGAAAAGCTAAAAGTACCATAGACAACCTTGGTATTTTTTTTTACTAACATCCGCCTTGCATTTTTAAGGAATGAATCCCTTTGTGCAGTTTATTTGGATATAGAAGCTGCATATGATAATGTCCTACTTAATATTTTGTATGAAAAATTATTCAAAATTGGTATTAGTTTAAAGTTGGCATCAATTATTTGCTCTTTATTTAGCGAGAGAAATGTAAAGCTAAGAGTTCTTAATCAACCGGATATTGCTGTAAGTACTATTTGGAAAGGTTTACCGCAAGGATCCGTTTTAAGTCCAATTTAATTTATATTCGTATGATTTGGGATCTCAAGTTAATTCTTGGGTTCGCTTTTTACAATATGCAGATGACGTAGTTTTATACATAAATTCCAAAAATATTAAAAATTGTGAAGATAATTTAAATAATTCATTTTGCCACCTAGATAATTGGTTATCAAATCTTGGTTTGTCATTATCTCCTACTGAATCAAATGTTGTTGTTTTTAGCCGTAAGAGAATTAATGCAATTGTTGATATCAAAATTAATGATGTGTTATTAAATATTAAATTTCATGTGTTGTGTTAAATGGGGTTCATCATATAAATCACATAGTTAATAAGTGTGAAATGATTTAAATATAATGAGGGTTCTATCAGGTACTTGGTGGGGTTCTCATCCTTTTTCTCAGCGTATCCTGTATAATGCCATAATAAGAAGTCATTTTGATTATGCATCTTTCTTATTATAATTATGTAGCCAAATTGCTTTAAAAAAAAATGGACAGTATTCAGTCGAAGGCATTACGCATTATTATAGGGGCTATGAAGTCTTCACCTATTAATGCGTTGCAAGTTGAATGTGCTGATCGTCCACTGAAAAAGAGGCGTCAGTATCTTTGTGATAATTATTTTTTTAAGTCTATTCGAAATGAAATGAAATTATATTTATTAACACACTTTAACTTATACAATATCTACAATAACAATGCTCCGCACTAGGAGTATCGTGTATCGCGGATGTCCAATCCAATTCGAATAACATAAACATTTTGTAGGCTACAGTAGACATATTATATGGATTTAAATAATATTTAGTGTAATACACTATTCATCTCAATATTATACCAATTTATTATAAATCATTGGATATTGCCATAATAGGATTATTATTAGGTACTTCTAATTATTATCAATAATCATTTTCAATATATATATTTTTATTACAGTTAATTATCCAAATAATTTTTGTGTCGTTTACATGTGGGTGGTAGTTGTGTGTGTGTATTGTTAATGTGCGCGAATGTTAATGCCGATGAGAGTATTTCTCAGCGCGAGTATGCTTGTGTGTGTGTTTACGATTTATGCTAATACTGACATCATTTTTTCAGTTTCTTCATATGTACAGGTAAGGATAAAGTTTTCAATATTTTTCTTGGTTCCCACAAAGGTGGGAATTTTGTGTTATATTGCATCTTTTATTTTTTTATTATAAATATGGTAACATAGGAATATGCCAAAACGTTTGGCAAATAAAGTCTTTAGGCTATAGGGGTTGCGCAGCCTAAATGTTCGTTTTTTTATTAAGGATAAATTGACAGTGATGATCTAAATATGAAAAGCTGCCGCACTGAGAGTAGCTTGGCTTCATCAAATAGAGCCGTGGTAAGGTATAGGAATGGTTTCTTAAATATAACTTTGATTACCGATCTTTGGGCCCTTTCTAATTTTATGAGGATGGTTTTGGCTGCTCCGCCCCAAGCCAAGACACAGTAAGATAGAACGGATTGGCAGAGTGCGATGTAAATTCTTCTCAGCAAGTCCGCATTAGTCCCGTAACTGCCTCATAGTATAGACCATTCTTCTCACTCGTACGGACATGATGTCTATGTGCTCTCTGAAAGATAGCTTTTCATCTAGAGTAACCCCCAAGTACTTTATTTTTGAAGCTCTCTGAATTATTTCGCAAGTACAGCACCGGCAGTCCACTGCGGCAGCCCACGAAAATAAAACCCACTCGTGGGTACGGCCGGGTACTTGTAGCTTCATACCTAAAGCGCGGAGTGGAACACCCTTGGTATAAGTTTTATTATAATGCGAAACGGCAAAAGTCCTACAAACGTGGCTGACAGACATCGAGGCCTGCCTTAATGAAATCTGTTTAACTGCAAACGATGGCAAGCTCAACACGGACCAAAAACTAAATATCAATACCACAAGCCGAAAAATAATGCATGGCGTGTCTCAGTTGGCAGTAGAAAACCGGAACTGAGATACAGAGGGAAGGATCAGCAGGTATTCAAAAATTATATTGATGAGCTAAAGGAGACCGTAGAATTGGCCGAAACCCGTACTGACAGAGAGCTTTACCGACAAGGTAAAACGGCTAAACAATACCTACCTTCGGCCCGCTACAATAAGAAGCATTGCTTTACCATGAAACTAGCAACGAAAAAATTAAAAAAAAAAATTGTGCAACAAATAATTAAGCCCGATGATATGAAACTGCATGTGAGAGGGCTTAGGAAAACAAAAAACGTTGGCGTTATCATAGTACCGAAACAAAAGATCGCGGAGCAATCGAGCATAACTCGAGAGGAATTGACAGCCTCCGTAGACTAGTGGTTGCGCCTTTGGCGTTGTATCCGGGGGTCGTGGGTTCGATTCCCACCCATGGCAAAAAAATATTAGTACGTTTTTCTGTACACTTTGTCATGGTCTGGGTGTTTTTAAAATGTAATATGTATTATATCGTTGCTTCTGGTACACATAGTACAAGCCTAGAGCTTAGTTTGTGACCAGAGCAATATGTGTAAACTGTATACATATTATACATATTATTATTATTATTATATATATTATTATTATATATATTATTATTATATATATTATTATTATATTATTATTATTAATTTCACAAATTTGTGAGGCTCAGCGATAAAATGGCAAAAAAGAAGCAAACGCTGCCAATTTTATAATAGAAGTGCCCGCCGAATATACTACGCACCATGATAAACCAAGGGCGCATCTACATCAACTGGAGCTCTTGTCCTGTGAGGGATTTCACACTTTAATTGTCAACAATATGGTCACGCAGCAAAATTTTGCAGAGAAAAATAAACCACCTGCGGTCATTGAGGCAATTAAGGTCATTCTATTCAAGAATGTACAAAGAAAGATTGGGTGCAGTGGACTGCCGGTGAGCGGCAGTCCACTGCGGCAGCCCTCGAAAATAAAACCCACTCGTGGGTACGGTCGGGTACTTGTAGCTTCATACCTAAAGCGCGTAGTGGAACACTCCGGCGGCCACATTCTGTTTCTTATAACGTGAGCGTTAGATTGTCAAAATAACGTATTCCGTTATAAGCGCTCTCTCCTCCAATCAGCGAAGATTACAAAACTACTCTGATTGGAGGAGAGCGCGCTAATAGCGAAAATCGTTATTTTGACAACCTAACGATCACGTTATAAGAAACAGAATGTGGCCGCTGGTATAAGTTATATTATAATGCGAAACGGCAAAAGTCCTACAAACGTCGCTGACAGACATCGAGGCCTGCCTTAATGAAATCTGTTTAACTGCAAACGATGGCAAGCTCAACACGGACCAAAAACTAAATATCAATACCACAAGCCGAAAAATAATGCATGGCGTGTCTCAGTTGGCAGTAGAAAACCGGAACTGAGATACAGAGGGAAGGATCAGCAGGTATTCAAAAGCTATATTGATGAGCTAAAGAAGACCGTAGAATTGGCCGAAACCCGTACTGACAGAGAGCTTTACCGACAAGGTAAAACGGCTAAACAATACCTACCTTCGGCCCGCTACAATAAGAAGCATTGCTTGACCATGAAACTAACAGCGAAAAAATCAACAAAAAAAATTGTGCAACAAATAATTAAGCCCCATGATTTGAAACTGCATGTGAGAGGGCTTAGGAAAACAAAAAACGTTGGCGTTTCATAGTACCGAAACAAAAGATCACGGAGCATTCGAGCATAACTCGAGAGGAATTTCACAAATTTGTGAGGCTCAGCGATAAAATGGCAAAAAAAAAGCAAACGCTGCCAATTTTGTAATAGAAGTGCCCGCCGAATATACTACGCACCATGATAAACCAAGGGCGCATCTATATCAACTGGAGCTCTTGTCCTGTGAGGGATTTCACACTTTATAAAACAGGTGATGAAAACTGTCCTGCTAGAAAAAGTGCAGAGATTAGGTACGTAGACTGAATTGATTTTGAAGGCGCCTAAAGCGCCACCCATCTAAATTAGACAAGCTTCAATATGGAAAAAAATGCTAGGTTGATTTTTATCAATGTTGGTTCTTTAAACACGGGTCAAGACGAGTTTGTTAAAATGATGAACACTATGAACCCTGATATTATTGCACTGAATGAAACTTGGCCAAAACCAGGCAAAAAAGGTCCCAAAATTCCTGGTTACAAATTTCAACACTACCCAAGGACAGATGGATGGAGGTGAAGTTGGCTTTTACATAAGGGTAAATATAAAAGTTAAAATTATTAGGCATCCGGAAGGTACTGAAAGAGCAAATGTGGTTGCAACTACACCTTCAGCGCACTAAAACCAGGTACCTTCTACAGACCACCTCGTTATAGTGTTGATACAATAATTAAAGAGCTCGGAGACTTAGTAATGCCCAACATATTATCTTAATGGGGGACATGAATAAAGATCTTCTCGCCCAGCAAACATATTTTACCCATTATATAATATTTTTTTTAGACAACTTCAACTTAACCCATACGGTAAAGGAACTAACAAGAATTACCAACAATACACGCACTTTGATAGATGTTTTGTATACAACGTGCCCAGATCATATTATATCCCAAAAAGTAATTCATAACTAACAGATGGTGTCAAAGTACTAGAACGAAAATGGAATATGCGACGAGATTTATTAACCATAGACAGAGCAGAGTTTGATAATGATTTAAAGTTAATAAATTGGGACGAAATTGAACAGTTAGATATAGCAGACTCCATGGTTAGTTTGTTTTATAGTAATATGTTAAACTTATATGATAAACACGCTCCGTTGAAAATAATTAAAATATATGAAAACACTAAACCGTGTATAATGGACAATATAAAGCTTATGATAAGTTTAAGAAACAAAGTCCAGTCTCGTGCGAAGGGAACTCATACATGTACAGGGTCCTGAGGAATATTACCGAATGCTTAGGAACTATACTACCAGTGCGATTAGACGGGAAAATTGTGCTTACATTAACCATTATATAAATAATCAAAATAGGGACTTAAGTGCCAAAATATTAGCAAAATGGTATTGCAGGAAATACCCTACCTATAATACCATTTATCAATAGATGCATCGAACTAAAAACATTGCAGTTGAAGCATACATTAATCCGACCTTTACCTAAAAAATAAGTAGAAAATTTTAAAGATTAATGGTCGATAAGTATTTTGCCAGCCATGTCAAAAATTTTAGACAAAATCATGTTCTTACAATTAGATGACTACTTTATTACAGATAACTTTTTACCCCAATTCCAGTCAGGTTTTAGGGCACTCCATAGTACTTTTACGGCACTACTAGAAGTAACAGAGAACCTACTTGATGCCGGGTATAAGGGATGTGCATCAATATTGGTCTTATTAAACTTTTCACGTACGTTTGATTGCCAAAATATATCTTTATTAAGAATAAGTTAAAACGGGTTAAACTTCTTAATAATTACTTAAATGGCAGTCGACAAACTATTTTAATAACAAAAACGGATGGATCATAAATCAATAACAAAAAACGTCGGACGAGGAACCTCCCAGGGGGAAATATTATCCCTATTACTCTACGCTATATGTATACAACACATTTATAAAACAATCAAAAACTGTCGATATCATCTTTATGCCAATGACACACAACTTATAAATTTCTTTCTGCAAAGCAACACTGCACGTGCCATAAGTGACATCAATTTTGACCTAGATCGAAATTGTGAATATACAAAATCGCACTGTTTAACGCTTAACCCAGATAAATCATAATTTATTATAATAGGAAATAAACAACAAATTTCTAAGATTACGATCCCATAATCACAGTCTATAATAAAGCAATATCACGCGCAACAAATGTAAAATACCTTGGTCTACATTTAGATGAAAACCTTAAGTTTGAAAAGCATGTTAATGAAAAATATAGACAATGCTTTGCATCAATAAAATCTTTATACACTATTAGGGACTTTTTAGATATTAAAATATAATTTACTTATGCGAATCTCTTGTTTTGTCCAAACTTACTGTGATGTAGTATATGGCTTATGCTTACTGCAAAAAATAGCCAAAAAAGTGCAACGGATACAAAACAGCTGCAATTTTGTTTTAACGTTCATAGTTGACAACATGAAACTTCGTATTTTGTAAACAACAACCTACTGAAAATGAAATACCATCTAGAACTTCATATTCTGATCCTTATTTTTAAAATAATAAAAAACAAGACACCTTCATATTTGCACGATAGAATAAAATATTTACGATACAACCATAATGGCCTTATAATGAGAGGCCATACCCATAGAACCCACAGCTTCATTTAACTTGACCTCTTCTAGGTTATGGAATAAAAAACCTCTAAGCATAAGACATATTAAAAATCGAACTAGTTTTAAAATTATTTTATAAAAATGGTTAATGCAAGCACAGAAAAAGGAATCGAGGACAATTTTTTTATTGAGTAGGTATTAAATACGCAAATTTTATTATATATAAAATGTAGATTAATATTCATGGTTTAGCGCGAGGCACTATTTATTTAGTTACCACGCACAAGCTGAGGGTAGAAACCATTTCAATAAAATGTAGTTTTATTAGCATTGTAATCAAATTTGTATTATTATATTATTGTAAGTTAGCGTAAGTTTTTTGTTGTTTTATTTTATTGAATAAATACATATTCGTGTTTTTTAAAGATTTTTATACAATCCTGTAAACTATAAAATAATTTGGGTATATCAATCATATACCGGAATAATTTAAGTTTTAGGGGAATTTAGTCCTAAGGGACCATACATATTCATACGGATTTATACTTTAATCTGTGACAGTTTTTTAAAACCGACAAAAATATAGGCGGCGATTAAGTTTATACATACGAGTACTCTGCTTCGGAATCTTAAAATGGAAATTTTTATCAAATATTTCAAAAATGGAGTTATAAATTAAGAAAAAAAAAGTAATGAGAGGACACTAATACAGAAAAGGTTTATTTATTTCAGCACAATCTAAAATTTTAAATGTACGAATGATCACCTATTGTTGTTGCGTTCTTCATAATAAGATTTAATTGCTGGGGCCTTATTCCAAGATTGCAACCGCTAAACACGATACGTTGCGTAGACTTAAAACTCCTTTACGAGAACAGTATGACTACTACGATTTATGAGAATATTATCGTTATAGCTTTTGTATTTGATTAATAAAGGATCTATTTTATTAAGATTTTCTTGCAACTTTATTCTCATTTATATATACTTAAATAAACTGTGTTATACCTATATAATTAATGTAAATAAAAATAAATTAAGAAATCTACATATATACCTGTGTTAGCTACTAGGTGTTACCCCTACAGTTTTTCTTATAGGCATGTATGTATCCAGAAGCTTTCGGGGATGTCCGAAGACTTCGCCTTTTTCGATAGGGGACTAACGAAATTTCGAAAAATATTAAAACACGTTACGTATGGTTGCTGTGATATTACAAAAAAAAAGCAGCACTTTATGTTTGCCATTATTCAAAACTCGAAAATTACGTATCCAACACACTGTTGTAGCATACCCGCGGTTCCTAAGATATAAAAAAGTTAGAAAATCGACCCGTAACAATGTCAAACACCTAAGTCAATTCATTTTCAAATATAAGTCTATGTGCCGAATTTAAAATCTATAGCACGTTCGTGACGTGAAAAATATCTTCTTAGTGGGCCTGACAATACAAAAGGAAGCTACTATACAAATTTCATGCTCATATATACCTACTCATGACTTCACTAGTTTGCAGTAGTTGACATATATAAAAGAGCTGAATCAAAACTTTTTGATAGAGACATCGAGGGTGCTGTTAAGCTTTTAGCATCGGAATGTTAATAGCCCCCAACAATGAAAATACCTTAAATTCGACATTAATAAGACAGCATCCTTTTCCATCACTGTTACTGGATCCATCCTTGACTAATGTTTCTCTCTCCTTCGCTAGGTACATCATTGATGACCAGTCTTTAAGGATTACCGTTGCATTAAGGTTAGGTGCTAACATCTGTCAACCTCACCAATGCAGATGCAGCGTGCAAGTCTTAGCGAATGGTCATCATGGATTATGTTGTAGCAGAAGTGCAGGGAGGATGTTCCGTTACCACATTATTCGTAGAGCACTATCCTCAGCAAACGTTCCTTCTATTCTAGAGCCACACGGTTTATGTAGGGTTGATGAGAAGCGCCCAGACGGGTTAACGCTGGTGCCATGGCAGAGAGGCCGTTGCTTAATCTGGGATGCCACTTGTGTTGACACTTTTGCTGCTTCCCATTTACCAACCTGTGTGGGCTCTTCTGGAGTGCGTGCTAAAATCAAACCGCTAACCTAAAAAAACAATATTTGTTGGTCCGTTTCGCTGTGGAGACAACCGGTGACTTTGGGTAAAGATTCTGTGCTCTTCTAAACGAGACCTCTGGCGATTCTCAATCCGGATACTACTTTAAACAGCGAATATCACTGGAAAATGGAAAGGGGAAATACTGCCAGTGTTATGGGTACATTCAGATCAGATCAGAGTTTGGTTTGGTGGACATATAAATATTATTATTACTCATATATTAGGTAGTCACTTTTATTTGTTAGGTCTTTTAAGTACTTTTAATTAGTTTTATATTTGTTGTGTATAATTATTTAATGATAATACATTAACAAGAAAATTAACTTAAAAGGAATTAAAAACAAAACAAAAACTACTTACCTATAACATATATATTTCTTCTTAATCGCTACCAGCAGGAAGGGTGTCCAAAAGGCTGGCTGCGTTACCTCTCTGTATGGCCAAACTTAAGAGAGTTGTCCGAGGAATGAGCCAGCCCTTTGGTTTCTTTATAAATTGCATGCGCTCCCGATCCCCACGGCCCCATCGTCTCAGCTCCAAACGGCTCAAATACATACTCTCCCGTAAGGTTAGAGTATTTGCGCCATTTGAGGTTTTCTGCAGAACAAGCAGCAGCGCCAACCTTTTGAGAAGTCCCTGAAAGATGTGAGGGAGCAAAAGTATCGGCGCATGTAGCGTCCTATACTAAGCACCGCCCACACTTCCAGGGTACTAAAGTCATTCCATCAGGTCTCTTGCCATCATTCCGAGACAATCCATTTGGTTCTAAAACAAAAGGCATTGAAATAGTGGCAAGAGCCCGATGAATGATTTGGTTAAGGTTGGCGTGTCGCTTATATCTGTCTGCGCTTTTACAGCAAGATAAGCCGTGGTGACCGAGTTGGTCGACCATCTCTCTACACTGGCAGCGATGTGGAAGGTTGCTAGACGTAGTGAAATAGCTAAGCGTAATGTATTGCGGTCAAGTAAAGTACCTATTTTGGAAGACGCATGAAAAGCATGCAAAGCCCTGACTCCCATTGGGCCACAGCCATGAGACGAGCACGATCAGCAGGTAATTGAGTACTATACAAACGTTTATTGTGTACCAATTTGCAAAGTGGCTCGTCCCATAGTCTTTGAGATGATGGTGCAATGGGTATGGAATCTAATTTAGAAAGGGCACTCCAAGCGTTTCTACCCTCCGCCAAATGGGAGACCTAAAAATCACTAAGTGACGGTGTTAATATTTTGCCAATGAGGTCTCCTACACTGTATGCAGAGGACAAGAATGCTGGTAAGGCCACACAAGTAATTTTGCGTATACCCAAACCTCCAAATCGAATTGGCAGGGAAGCTTGTGTAAACATTTTTTCACCCAAATTTATATTTAATAATTTTGATAGGGTATTATTTATTACAACATCTACTTTTTCCATTTAAAAAAAAATTAGCACATCGAATAAAATAGGTGAATTTTGGGACAAGAGACAATGTTTGATGATGCCATATGACTATTAATTTCAAAAAGACGGTTCGAAACGTTATGAAAATTTTGAATTTTTTCCTCGATAAAACCTGGAAAAGCACTATCGAGTATTGGAGATCCTAAGAGGCGGAGAGAACTGTTATTTATTACTTTTATACCTGGTGTTAAATTTAAAAAATCATTTAATGTATTTTGTTTATTATCATTTGGGAATTTATCAGGTATATATTGTGTATAATTGTATATATGTATATATATATTTAATAAATGTTTATAAAAATATTACAAATGGCCGATAATAGAATTTCACAAATATTACAATAAAATTAGATAATAGCTCATACCGGTTAGAAGATGTGAGTGTAGTGCATGTGACTTATTGTGCATGCGCGTGTGTGTGTATGCGTGTGTAGCATAGGCTATTGACTATTGCGTCAGCCGCCCGTCCTACCACAGCTCCCCTGAAAGTTTGCTTACTACCAGAGTAAATATCAATATCGACATAAAGCTACCAAAATATATAATAATATGTATTGAGCTTTTGTTTTGTTTTTACAGTTACTATAATTATTTTATAAAACCCCAGCCTAGAGGTTAAGTCACTGCGCAACTGAAAAATGGTTAAGCAGATGACAACAAGGCCGAACTTGGGATGGGTGACCGCTTTATACAAAGAGGCCATACCACCTTATCTTATCTTATTAGTTTTTGGGGCTGACATCAGTCAGGACACTTCGACCCAGTGGGATCTTTTGTGTATTCCCCAATCCTTTACTCCTCACTCGTCCTTTCCATCCTCGAATATGCTGCAGACATATTTGAGGACGTCCTCTAGTTTGAGGAGTCTGTAGCTTTCCGGTTCCGGGTAAGCCTGTTGTAGGTATTTCAATCTGTAAGTGGCCCTTGCATCGCACTGGCACAGTAGATGCTGCATTGATTCTAGCTCATCAGAGCAAAATCTGCATCTGGGATCGTCTCTAATTCCCATTGTATATAGATGTTTATATGTCGTGTAATGTCCCGAGAAGATTCCCACCAGTAGCCTTATTTGTGTTTTGTTAAACTTCCAGATCTTATACAGACCAATTGCCTTTGTACCAATGAATTTCTTGGAGTGTGTTAGGCCTTGTTGAGTTGACCACCAAGTTGTATGTTTCTCATTGGCAAACTCCTTTAGTGCATTGTTTATTGTTTTACTAGGTATGCCAATAAATGGTTCAGGTCCCATAAAAGGGGTTTCTGATCCCTTTCTAGCCAGTTCGTCTGCCCTTTCATTTCCCTCGATTCCCGTATGCCCCGGAACCCAGGCTAGTCTCACCCTGTTGTTCCTACCGATTTTATTCAACAGTTTAACGCAGTTCAAGACCAGACCAGATTTCGTCTCATATGAACTCAGCGCTTTAAGTGCCGCTTGGCTATCGCTGAGAATGTTGATAGTTTCTCCGTGAGAATTCCTATCTAGGATCTCCTTTGCACAAACAATTATTGCGTACAGCTCCGCTTGGAAAACTGTAGGGTAATGGCCCATGCTTACAAGAATATCGTAACCTTTGGTATGTATTCCTGCACCCGTTCCTGATATCATCTTTGATCCATCAGTAAACCAGTTTTGACAATTACTGTCCAGTTTAGAGCCATCTTTCCATTCCTCCCTTAACGGGAAGTATATATTATAGTTCCTTTTGAATATTCGAACAGTAGAAATGTTGTCAGCACCATTTCTAGAATCCTATCGAGATTTTTATTAGTCCATTCCAAGATAGTCCAATCCATTTTTGTGTGAACAGTTTGTGGCATATTTGGAAACCACTCGTCACTATTTTGTAGACGATATAGTGATTTCCTTGCTTCTATCTCTATTAACACGTGTAGAGGTTTCAGATTTAGTATAACCTCCATTGCTGCCGTCGGTGTTGTTCTAAAGGCGCCTGATATGGACATACATGCCAATCGTTGTAATTTCCCTTTTAATTGCCATGTCAACATGTCGTCTCCATGTGAGATTTTTATCCAGAATGACTCCTAGATATTTTACCTCTGTTGACCACTGTATTTGAGATCCGAACAGTTTTAAAGATGTTAATCCCGCGAGATCTCTTTTCTTTGTAAACAGCAATGCTGTTGTTTTGCTCGGGTTTATTGATAGATGTTGTATGTTACACCATTGTTCAATAGTTCCCAGTGCCTTTTGTGCTACACTAATTGTTGTACCCACAAATTTTCCGTTTACTAGTATAACTAGGTCATCGGCGTATCCTATTGTTTTATATGGGCCAACATTCAGCTTAGTAAGAATTGAATCCACAACAAGGCTCCACAGTAAAGGAGAGAGCACTCCACCCTGTGGGCATCCTTTGGTTGTAGTTATCCTCATTTCCTCTCCAAGTAGTTTTGATATAACAATTCTACCCCTTAGCATATTTTGTATCCATCTACAAATGGTTGGTTCTATGCCGTGTCTTTTTGAGGCACTATCGATCCCTTCAAAGGTTGTGCGATCAAATGCCCCTTCTATGTCTATGAATATGCCTACACATACTTCTTTATTCTCCAATGCCATTTCAGCTTTTTTAACAACATGATGAAGTGCTGTTTCAGTCGACTTACCCTGCTGATAGGCGCATTGAAGTCTGTGAAGAGGAGTCCTTATTAGTGGTCCCTCCCTAATGTGTCTATCTAATAATTTCTCCAGTACTTTCAATAAGAAAGATGATAGACTTATAGGCCTGAATGACTTTGGTTCTTCATAGTTATCTTTACCTGGTTTTGGTATGAATACTACCTTAACTAATCTCCATTGCTTCGGCGTATATCCGAATGCAATAGATGCTTTATATAGTCTGCTAATGTAAGAATTCAGTATCGGCAGTCCCCTTTGTAGTAGAATGGGATATATATCATCAGGACCCGGTGATTTATATGGTTGGAATTTACTCAGGGCCCATTTGATTTTATGCTCGTCTACTATTTTTTTCGCAGTTTCCCAATCTTGTTTAGTGGTATGTACTGCCTGTTTACTGACACTGTTTAAGTTTTCCACTAGGTTGTCAGTTATGATTGATCCTGGAAAGTGTGTTTTGAACATTATTTCTAATGTACTTTTCCCAGTCTCCGTTAACTTACCGTTTTCACCGTCATAAGTGGATTGGCCTTTGTAGCAGCCATTGCCTTCGTTATTCTCATGATGGCAGGTACCGATTCAATCGACTCGCAGTGTGTTTTCCATGCTTGCCTTTTTGCCTTTCGCACTGCTTTATTATATTCTGTTAATTGCCGTGCATATTCACTAAAATCATTTCTTGCTTTAGCGATATTGAAAGCCTTACGGGTTACCTTGCGTAGCTTATCTAAATCTGAGTTCCACCAAGGTACCTTTTTAGCCAAAAATTTTTGTTCCGGACAGTTATTTGTCCATGCCTTGTTGCTCTCTCAATCCTGTCCGCTTCAAATTCTAAATCGATAATGGAATTGAGCTTACCTTTATTGTCTCCTAGTTCTACCTTTAGGTCACTATAGTATGTTTTCCAGTTGGTGTTCCTAGGATTCCTCCTTTGTACGGTTTCAATGTTATGTTGCATCATGTACCTAAAGCATATGTATCTGTGATCAGAAAGAGATATTTCATTAGACACATGCCAGTTTTCTATGTTAGAGACCGTATTCCTTGTGGTTATTGTGATATCCAATACCTCGGCCCTTATAGCATTAACGAAGGTAGGCCTGTTACCCTTGTTTAAAATTATTAAGGAAGAACTTACCACATAGTCCAGTAGTTTTTCCCCTCTTGTATTGTTGTCTGTGCTTCCCCAGACAACATGATGAGCGTTTGCGTCACATCCCATAATGAGGTGCTCGTTGCTTGTAGAGCATCTTTTCACTAAGTTCTCAATTCTAGGTGTAACGGGCTCCTTGTCTTCGTATGGCAGATAGGCAGAAGCTATCAATGTATCCATCCGACCTTCTCCAGATATTAATTTTATTGTTGTAAGATCCCTGTGACAGAAATTAGTTAGTATTGTTGCATGTATGCCATGTCTGACATAAATGCAAGTTCTAATATTCCCATCGTTAGCCTGGTGTATATAACCACCTGTGTTATCCAAGCCCTTAACCTTTCCTTTATAGAGGTATGGTTCTTGTATCAAAGCAATATCATATTGATTTGCTGTAAGTGCTCGTGCCAGAAGGGCAGTCGCCGATTTGCAATGATGTAAATTAATTTGTACAAAATTTAGGTACCTTTTTATGGAGTTCGTCATTCTTGATAATCCCTTTTGTGTCTTTTGATATGTAGTGTATGTTAAAGTGCGTGTATTTATGTGTTTCTGATATGTGAGTTAAGTATGCGTGTGTGTGTGTGTGTATGTAATTTGATAAGCGTGTGTTTGTGTCTGTTTCTTGTGTGTTAGGGATTGGTTGGGACCTCCATGGGGCCCTCCTCTGCTCCTGACGTTTCCGACTGCTCGCCTTGTTCACTCAGCTCCAGGTCGACCAGTCCGTCTAGCAACTCTGCTGTCTTCACCGAGGTGGTAGGTGAAGTTGGTTCTTCAACCTTTTCAACAGGTTGCTTCTCTGAGGCCTTGCTTTCCTCCTCTGGCTTCTTCTCCTCCAGAAGCTTAAAGAAGTCTCGTTCCAGACCGGTTTTGCTGTGGTAACCCTTCTCGCGGATTACCTCAGCGGAGTCGTGGTCCATAAGGACTATTCGCCTCACATTGAGGCCCTCCACGATAGTGTCAACCACTCTCCAAAGATCGGTGTTCAAGGTGGGGTTGAGTTTTTGAGTTAACCTAAGTATACTCTCCAGCTCAACCCCGCCCTTGTACACCGATCTCCAGGCCATCTTGACCGGTTTTTTTATCGGTTTTTAGATCCATCGCCTCTATGACCTTGAGGGTAACCTGATCTACTTTTGTCCCATTCAAGGTTAGAAGCCATTTGGCTGAGGACTGGTCGAGGCATAAAATGTGTGCCACTCCTCCAGATAGCCCATTCATGTCTATGTCCGGACAGGGTTCTGCTTCCAGGATTAATCCGTGGAGTAGTTCCCTTATCCTGACATAGTCCTCTTGCTTAAGCATGCTTTTGGGGTACGAGTCTGTGGTGATTGCCATTTTTGTACCTGTTAATGCCTCTTTGTACGACCCCTGAGTTTTTACTCTTTTGGCGTCACCAGAGGCATCCTTCTTTTCATCACTGACTTCGCGAGGTCTTTTGGAATGTCCCGCTCGTGGCGATGCTTTGTCCTGCGCTTGCTGCTTCTGAAGCTTCTGGAAGCGTCGCTTGGCAGAACCGTTTTTTTTTCCTGAGGAAGTACCTTGCTGCGAGCGCTGCATCCCCAAGGGGGCACCTTTAATTGGCGGCATTACAGTTTTCCCTCCTCTGTTTTTTGCGCCTTCTATGTTAGACCTGTGAATAACAGATTTAGTAACACCGGCGCCCTGGCTTCCGGATGGACCTTTGCTTTCTCTGCCAGCAGCAGAAGCAGTATCATCTGGCCCGCCCAAGGACTGACACTTATTCCCAGTATTGGGTTTAAGTGTCCCTTCCCTGTGCCCACCACGATGCACTGCAATGCCACTGGCAGAGGCCACGGTGGCCCCCTCCTTCAGCTTACTGTCTGATAGACCTTTGCTTCCGTTGCCGGTAGCGGTGGCCCGTCCTTTTGATTGTGAGCTTTCTGCCTTTGCGCTAGGCGCCTTTGCTTCCTCCGCAGAGGAAACCTCAGCCTTAGGGGCTGACTTGGTTTTTTTTAATGAAAAAAAATCCATGGGGTATTTTACAATACTTCATCCCATTAGTTCCCCGCCCTCCATGGAGTCCTCAACGTCGGGGATGCTTATAGAAGCACCAGGGCTACTAACAGAATATAGTCCTCCAGAGTATGTTATCCGCGAGGCTAAACAATACATGAAACCAAAGACATGCACTGCCGCCTGCAGACCCCATACCCCAGAGGGCTCGCCTGGCGGCCGTCTGACGGACACCGCAGCCGATTGATCACAGTTGGCTAATCTGCGACCGCCCGTGTCGAAAGAAATCCGGACCAAAGTGGTGTGTTGTAGTAAGGAAACAACCTCCACAGGTCTCCTTTCCACTCAACCACCAGGACTCCTTCATCCTTTCATACGGGTCCCCGCGCACGGCACAAACACGCGGGTGGGCATTGTGTGTGTATGTATATATTTATAAACTATAGATAAGCACCCACTACTCATCTACAGCGAAGTGTGCTGTATATTATATATAAGGAGTGATTGTGAGGAGTTGTGGGAAGGTTTATTATATCATACAGTTATTTATTAAAATGTGAATGAGTGTAATATAATAGTAAGTATATAACTATATAAATATTAATAAATACATTATATTTTGCATATATATTATAAAGCCATCTCCATTGTCTAGGAGCTCTTCCCCGAGTGAGAGTAGCCCCCGCCTGGATGCATAGAGGAATGCTCCGCAGGAAAGGGGGAAGTTATATCAATAAGTGCATAGATAAGATATATAAAGCATATTCCTACGGCCAGGCAATGCAGTGTGCCCGATATACTCTGCTATTGTCGATAAGCTCACTGGCCGACAACATTGCCCAGGGGGGATGACCTGCATAAGGCAGGTTCACAACCAAGCCAGTCTCGACCGCCCTACCGTCCGCCGCGGCCAGAGACGGTGATGGTGACGTGGACATGTATATTCGGACTTTAGGTGTGCGTCTGTTAGTCCAACTTCGTGCACTTGGACATACTTACGCTAACGGCTAAGTTAGCCAACACCTACTTACCCGTACCGTGATTAAAACCGCATTAAGCTTGCTACTTGTTAGGTGTTGCCTCCGAATACCAACGGCGAAATGAGGCCGGGTAAGACCCTCCCCTGGGTACCCTGAGGCCGTTTATCCGAAAAAAAAAGGCGTGATGGTATATATTTATAATACAAATAATATGTAGAAAAAATTGTAGGTAGTGATTGCTTGTGTTATGCTACATTTTAATACTTATATGAAGGCATTACACTGATCAGTTTGGACACCTTATCCATAATTCATTCAAATGTTGTGTTATTTATAGCGTTTAACACGCGTAATCTACATACCTACGCCCTATTTAATAAAATATAAATAGGGATGACAGAGACTAGGTACATACGGAAGATTATTTTTTATGATTATTATAAATAAATCATTTTATTTTATACTGTATCAACAAAAAGAATCTCTTTGAAAAGTACCTGTTAACATCAGAGGTAGAACTATCATTTATCTCCGCAGAACAGCAACACTAATAGTACCTACCTAAAAGTTTCAAGTGTGCATTTTAATTTTTATGGAATCGAACCCACATTCTTCGTATACAATGCCAAAGGTGCAACCACTAGACCACGAAGGAGGCCAATCTTTGCTAGAATGAATTTAAACTAAATACTCGTATTGAACCAATATTTTTTGTATTCTATCTCACCTTGTTATATATACGTATTCCACACCTGAGAAGCAAATATGCAGCGGATAATAGTTTTCATGTTTTTGAACGATTTACATGATCTTATAAACCACGATAAAGATCATCTGTAAGAGATGTATTTGGTTTGTTAGCAATATGATAAATGTGTGAATCAAAAGCTTTCAATCTTAAATCACTCCCAAATCTTTCATAAAATTTAAACTAAAAATTGATATATTTTGGATGACATATCCATCAACATAACTTGGTTTGCTGGTTAACCTAATATAACCCATATTCCTACAAATAATTAATTTAATTTACTTATTTAAGTGTAGTTAAGTAAGTGCCTTCCAAGTTTACAATATTTTTCCACTCGTTGCATTCAATTTATTACGCGCAGCCTGGAGCAGTAGACGAGAAGCGATCAATACAATAGGAGCTATAGTACCTATATCAATATCTGGCTAGGGTATGGGGTAGACAAGTTTAGGGCCACCTCACACGACACGATGCATGGCAGCATATGTACTTACTAGCTTGGATCCGCGATTTCGCATGCATTAATAAGTGAAAAAAAAAACAGTTTTTAATCGTTAAAAGGTAATCAACAGAAAGACAGATTTACTTACTTTATTTGATAATATTATATTATACAGAGTTACTTTTATAATTTATAATATAGCCTATGTGCCATTCCAGACCATAATGTATTTCTGTGCCAAATTTACATCGAGATCAGGGGCTTTATTCCGAGTTTTGACACGTTCACCGTCGCGCTTTTGCGTAAAGTACGGGTATTGAAATATAAGTTCTATCCTGTTAATTATAAAATTGAAATTCCAATGCTCATAAGATGTTCAAACTTGCGAAGAATTCGTGTATTTCAAGATGGCGGCATTATTATAGCCAACCTAATACATACTATATAACCATTGGAATAGAACTTATATTTCCATATTTATAGTTTGCGCAACGTCTTGTCGTGATTAGCGGTTGCTAACTCGGAATAAGGCCCCTGTTTAGTCGTTCTGACGTTCTGATGATCGAGTAACAAACATCCATCCAAACATTCGCATCTACGAACATAATAGTAGTAAGATGTCGAGACTCAAGTATCATATATATGACTATTATATATATATTTATATAATTCTAATGTTAATTAAAAATTGTTAGATGAAATATATTTATAAATACTTTTGTAATCTATGACTATTTATTTTAAATGGTCAGGTATTGATAAAGTTTCACATATTATATCAAAAATGGTATAAGTACTTATACTATTATTTCTTCTGTGGTATAAGTCAAACAAAGTGAGATGAAAAGTAAAAAAAATAATTAAAACTGCGATCGAATGAAAGCTCTGATTAAAGGTTTAGATATAGATAAGGTTTAAAATGGATAGGTGTCGAAATCCGACCGTAGCAATTTATTGTCCGTAAGGGGCATAGCACAACGCTTCAGCTGGTCCAGATGCACCATATGCCGAGCTGGATAAACAAGGTGGGTCTAAGGTCGAGTCTTTCTGGACCGAGAAGGCCTTCGACCGGGTTTGGCATTCAAGCTTCCCCAACTCGCCTTTGCGAGCGGTTGCTTGCTTCTTTCCTGAGCAACCGCTTCTTTCACGGGCTGTGGGGAGAGGGAAGTCTTCGTAGAGCACCCAATTTTTGCAGGACCAATAGGGGAGCTAACTATCACTCGCATTATTCATCAACGACAGCCCGGCTCTCTGCGAACATATTAGCAGGAGAGAGGAAGACGTGGCGCTTTCGCGGTAAGCAGCGTCTACATTAAAAAAATGCTGAAAAGATGCAGATGTTGCTAGATATCCTCGCTGAAGTCATCACTACCGCAAAGGGTCAAGGTGTCGGTTAATAAAATGTTTATTCATCTCCAGGTTTCGTACGCGGCACCAGCGTGTGACCAACGTTTGTCGGTTACAAACAGAAAACGTCACCAGCGTCAGCCGAACACGTCTCTGCGTATTTCAACTGACGCCCGTGGTCTGTGCTCCAGTTGTGACAGGCCCGAAAGTCAAGTCTTATATTATCTGTTGTGCTCTGAGGAGCAACATATTTACCCAGAAGTCCTCCAGGCAAGCTGCAGATCATCATCTTCATCATACCAGCCTTTCGCGCGTCCATTGCTGGACATAGGCCTCCCCCAAGGATCTCCGCAACGACCGGTTCTGCGCTGCCTGTATCCATCGGCTTCCCGCGATCTTTTTCAGGTCGTCGGTCCATCTTTGGGGGGGGGGGGGGGCTTCTGCTGTGTCCTCTAGCACGCGGTCGTCACCCGAGAACTTTAATTCCCCAACGGCTGCCCGTTATGCAAAATATGTGGCCTGCCCACTGCCGCTTAAATTTGGCGATTCTGGAGGCTATGTCGGTTACTTTGGTCCTTTTGCGGATACCATCGTTTCGAATATGATCTTGCAAGGAAACGCCGAGCATAGCGCGCTCCCTCGCCCTTTGTGTGACTGTGAGCTTTTTCATGAGGCCCATAGTAAGCGACCACGTCTCTGATCGTAAGTCATCACTGGCAACACAAACTGCTCGAACACCTAGGTTTTTAAACACTGCGGTATTAGACGAGAGATCTCTTTCTTAAAGTTGGATTTACCTGTTTGGATTGACTGTCCTACGTATATATAATTGTCAACAACTTCGAGTGAGTTCTTGCTATTTTTACAGGAGTGGGTATAACATGGGCGTTCGACATGACTTTGGTTTCACATCCATGTTCATGTTTAGGCCCACTTATCAGCTGCTTATCATCTGCACTGTATACATTTTATACTAACGACATCCCAAATATCCAACTAGACGGGAGAGAGGAAGATGTACTCCTGTTTGCGAACCGCACTTAACTTTCCTTTCATACATATCCTATACTCGCCACCGAGATGTACAGGATGGTGTACCCTTCGTGTAGCTAACCGTCTGGATGGTTTTATCAATAAGTCCCTGCCGCAGTAACACTATCAGAGCTAGCCGTTACGAACTATTGAGGTCTAACGTCAAGTGATTACTTATTGTATTTAGCTTATTTTTAAATTACTTTACATCTTAATTAAGATTTTTAATTTAAATTAAAACGTATGTATATACGTTTTAATTTAGCACCTTATGTTACAAAAAAATATTATTAAATAATTATTAAGTATATATTCTTATTTTCAATGTTTCATTAAAACATTTTCTCTGAAATTTTAGCGATGATAAATAATTACTCAAATATGATTATTACATAAAATATTATATAATATTATTTTGATTGCATAAAAAAATATTAAATCGGGAGTGAGTAAATTTTCATTTCCATTGTGTACGTCAGCCCTAAAGTACTGTCAGTCGCATGACTAATTATCAGAATTTGATGTGTTGTTTCGGTCACTCTTGGAGATTTTTCTTTGGTACAGAATGAAACGGACGATCAAAATTGTTAGACGATTTTTAACAGACTGTACGAGGTACTTGACCTCTACCCTTATCGATCGTTTTTCAAACGCTACAAATAAGTTAATTTCGTATATGTTGCTTTACAGAGTCGCCGCCGTCTGTTACTATGAATAAGTGAGTATATTTTGTATAGGTTTCTGGGCACTTACTATTAAGTCCGGTTTCTGGACCTACAGACATTAAATGGACGTAACGGTTAAATGCTTTTCATAAATAATTTAAGTTTTGAGGGTTGTTACAATCTATATCTACATTATAATAAAATTGTAAATGAAAAAAATCAGTACTTCTGATTTATAAAAAAAATTAAAGGCTATAGAACAATAATATACTATTTTTACAATTCATGACAGTATGTCTATTTGTTTGTTTGTCGTGCGTGACTTCACTTAAAAACTACTCGACCAATTTATATGCGGTCTTATTTGTTGAATAGGTTAGCTATTAGGTCTGTGGGTAAAATAGGGTAAGTATATATTTCGATATACATAGGGAGTTCAGATATTTAGGGTGTTTGTGTTTTAAGAATCTCTTAGGAAACTTTTTAAATAGGTACACCATATAGAAATAAATATTCTATGAAGCTAAGTTAGATATATTTTAAAAACATAAAACTGCATTACAGTATTTTGTTTTTATGTTTACTTATTGAGTTTTTTTTTTTCGTAAGTACCTATTGTAGCGGGGGAGGGGGGGGGGGACTCCAGGATCCGGAGCCTAGTTCTCGACGTAGCAGGTTCAAGGTTTTAAGAATGAGAACCAGTCGATCACTGTCACTGTAGCTAGACTTCTTCTTTCTTAATCTTACTCGAGACTGACGAAAAATCGCCGGTATAACTATTAACCAATTTAACGAAGTTTTTACTACCTGTTGTTGGTCATTATAAAAAAATGTATGAAATGATATAAAGACAAATAAAATAAAATACATAAATATAACATGGCAATTACAGAATGGTAGGTAAGTCCTTACCAAAATTATACTTATAAATTAAGGTTTTAAATATACTGGGTGTTTATTTTACATTGCAAATATTTTTTTTATGTCTTAAATATCACATAAAGTATTTTTTTTTTATAAAACAGGAGGTAGTTTTTTCTTTAGAAAAAAGCTAGAAAAATAAATAAAAATATGGACGTCTATATGCTTAAATTACTCCAACAAATACATAATGTCTTCGTATCGAGCAAATAAAAAACATTTAGACAATTGGCGGAGTGTCAATCTTGTATTTAATATAAAAGTGATTTGTGGACCTTTTTTGTACTTTTAATCATGTTTTAGTATGGGCAACACTAAAATTAGAAAATACGAATTTTCATCTTAGACTGTGACCAAAAACACCCTGAATAATGAAGGAGGCATATGCGAGCATGGTAGTCATTGTTAACATGTTATTTTACCTTAGTAAAAATATTTACTAATCTATTAAAAATAAATATCAAATATGTAGTTTGTTATTATTACAAAGTTGCGGGCATCAGCTAGTATCTAATAAATTCTTAGAACTTCCAAATCTGTATATTAAAAAATCTTGCTTACAAACTACTGGGAGACGGGTAAATAAGTAACAGAACCTAAACAACATTTTATTGTTTTGTTACTTTATTTGTTACATAATACAATATGTTGGCCACATATTGGATTCAAAATAATTACTGATAGATAAGAAGTTTTAATTTTTTATTTAACGTGCTTTTGATAAAAAACAAAAATAAAAAATATTCTAAAAACCTCACGTACCCAGGGCAGTATCGCTTAAATAACGCGTGGTCGGTGACGGTTATGGATGTAATTAAAATATATTTGGAGAATTGTAAAAAAAAATCGCATTAAAGATATATAATATCGAATGAAACAAGATTTACAAATACTGATCAAAAATATAAAATAAAATATCGATCGAGTTAGCAGTGAAATGTAACAAAAAACCTGTGTTATTTTGATTAATAAAGTATTTTTTTTTCGACCTGAATTTTGGTGGTTTCGGCTACAGTGCATCGGAATCGGACAATGATTTTTCATATCGAAAAGGATGCATTTCAGTATTTCTAATGATTAGAAATACTGAAATGTATCCTATTTGTATTTACTCTTAGTTGCTAAATAAAAGTGTTTGATTACCTACATCTATTTGTTTTGTTTCTATTGCAATTTATAATATAAAAATATTAAATCCAGTTATAGGGTATACTAGATATTTATCCTATTTAACTGGAAATATTATTAATATATTATAACTCAATTAAAACCTAACAATATTTTAAAGCAAAATAATCTAATAAATAAAACTAATATTAAATAAACCTATAAGTAAAAAGTATGTACACAATTTATAAAAGAAAAATACGGTCTAAATTGGTCCCGTGCGGCATAGTGCCCAGGACACTGGCGGCGTTTCCTCTTTGAATGACTAAACTTATTTGTTGTGAGAAAAACGCCGCCGCTCTAGGGTCACCCGAGGCGAGGACCAGTCTTTTACCAATATCTTTTACAAATAATTTTGTATCTGATGACCAAGGGCCCAAAGTCTCTACTGCAAACGCCACAAATATATAATTGTCTATCAACGTACTATATTTGCGGCGTTTGAGGGATTGAGCACTTTCAGAAGCCGCTCCGGCCCTCAGTGAAGTATTACGGATGTGGGACGCAGCCAATGTGTCTACACAGGTCGCATCTCACACCAAGCTCCGACCGAGGTTCCATGGCACGACTGTGACGCCATCCGGCCTTTTGCCATCGTCGCGACAAATACCGGGCGGCTCCAAAATAGAAGGTACAGACACAGTGGTTAAAGCTCGTCGAATTAGCTCGTTCAAAGCACTGTGCCTGTACATTCTACCAGCACTTTGTTGACATGAGAGCCCGTGGACACCGGATCGGTCCACGTCTCGTCCGCACGGGCACTGATGGGGCTCGCATAACTGTATCCCTAGTCGTAGGCCTATTGATATTCTGAATATATTTGCGTCAAGGAGGTTGCCTACATTTTTTGAAGGGAGGGCGTACAACCATAACCCTGATTCAGGTTGAGTTATAGCAAGTAAACGTGCCCGGTCTGAGTCATTGTTACAATCACTCATTAATTTGTTGCAAAGTCGCTCAATACCGGGCAAGTCCCATTCCTTTTGCACGTCTGCCTCCAGTGGATAATTCAAACCCACTATTATAACTTAGTAATATATAATGCATATTTGATTTATTTGCTAACGGTCCCCACATTTGTGCATACTTTAAAGCGTGCTTATCGGTACAGATCACACTACAATAAGAGCCGAACCGACTTGGTGAAATAGAATATCTGTAACTACATGATGGTAAACAGACCTACCAAGTCCATAAAGAGTTAATGCGGTTATACAATTGGCAATGATCAAATATATTTTTAATTGAATGAAATGAAATATATGTTTATTGATACCAAACAAAAATACATCAGTATAAGGTAATGTACATCAAAACAAGTAAGTGAGTATGTGTTAGAAGGTTTGGTTCCCTGTCCCCCGTGCTAGGTCGCCCTGTGTTACGGGGGACAGAATTAGAAGTCTACTTAAATATACTACTCATTGCTTTATCGTCAAATATGTTTCGTAACCGCACTCTGAAAGAGAACTACCTACTACATTGATATGAAATATATCCAGGAGGTTCCTGAAAACCGGTGTACTCACAGACTAACACGGAATGATGACTAGATCACTTGACATTTATTTGGCGGCAACGAACCCGACCATATCATACTTACTAATTGCTTAGTACTACCCCACTACTAATTTTATGATGGTATAGCCTCGTTATAAAAAAGGGGCCCCAGCCTAGTGGTTAAGTCACTGCGCAACTGATAACAAGGTTAAGCAGATGACAACATGGCCGGTCCTGGGCTGGGATCGCTTTATAAAACGAGGCTATACCATCATAAACACCGCAACAAGCTGGCCAATTGTTAGATGTTGCCTCCGAATACCATCGGCGAAATGGGGACAGGTTAATCCCTCTGCTGAGTACCCTGAGGCCGTTTAAACGGTTCTCGGGAGCCAAAAAAGACACTTTGATGGTATTTATTATTATTATTTTCCCACTACTCTCCAATCTAGCCTAATCTGCTTCAATTACTACCAATACTTCAATTTACTTTACTAACCACACTTCATTACATTTACACAATTTACTTCATTACCCTTTACTCCAATATATACTTCACTCACTTCACTTCACTACTCCTCACTTTGCTCTTGCTAGTATACTTCAATTTAGTACCAACACTTCATTTCAATTTACGTTTTCATTTACAACACTCAACTTTAGTTCACTCAAAGCACTTACATTTGCTCTACTATACTTCTCACAATCCGCTATAATTTACTAAATTTTAAGTATGGATGTCAATCACATAACACCGTAGCAATTATTTAAGATATTTTAAAGAATTGAAAATATAATAATATAGTTTATAATGCGTGTTCCTGACATTCGCAGGAATAAGTGAATTTACAAGTGCAGGGCGGTATTAGCGGATATAATATAGAGTCTACACCACACGTTGAGAATGGTTTGGCTTGCGTGACAAGAAAGTCGGGTATGTTTCCCAGTATAGGGTATGTTTCTTAAAACAAACATTAGATAATAATAATAATAATATGTAGGACAATTTACACATTGCTTTGGACACAAACTAAGCTCTAGGCTTGTACTATGTGTACCAGAAACAACGATATAATACATATTCTATTTTTATAAACACCCAGACCATGACAAACTGACTAATTTTTTTTTTTGCCGTAGAAAAAACGTACAATTTTTTTTTTTTTGCCGTGGGTGGGAATCGAACCCACGACCTCCGGATACAACACCAAAGGCGCAACCACTAGTCTACGGAGGCTGTCATAAGGAGATGAATGTACTACGAGGCGGACAAGACTCCGGCCAGACGTAATCCAATATTTAGTACGTAGCAAAGCTAGCAGTAAACTGGCGCCAGTGTGACAGTGGATGCGGTGGTAGTACTCCACGAGGAGTTGGGTAATGCGGTCTTTGGCTGGCAGCAGAACGGGAAGACGTTGCTCAAAGTCGAGTGGTGCGTTTTGTAAACGACCTTAAAGGATTTAATTTTTGCAACGCAGGACGATAAGGTTTATTTAATTTTATTAGACGTAATTTTTTTTTGGAAGGGGGCAAATTGAATATATTTTATTATATAATTTTCATCAAGTATTTAAATCGTTTATAGTAATCGAACCTTTAGATTTTGGTTTTTTAATAAAGCGAAGAATATAAACTATAATGTTATTTAATTTTAACCATTTAGAGACCCTAAGAGCGAGCGTATAAATGGGGTGCGATTCCGTGTCTGATACTTGTATCAGGACTACGGGCTTGGATTCGGGAATATTAGCGGGGTATCCATAGTGGAGTATAATGTCACACACCATTGATTTTGCGGTAATAAAATCCATGAAGGTTAAGCCAATCATGATTATTTATTTATTTATTTTGTGTGACGGGGCGGGAGATGAGATCAGCGGGGTTTACACTACCAGGAACATGGTACCAGCATTCCGGTGGGACCAGATCAACTATAGCAGCGGTTCCGTTGGCAATAAAAGTTTACCATTTATGCGGAGATGACCGAATCCAAGCGAGGGTTATAGTCGAGTGACTAAAGGGGAAAATAGTATCTATGTGGTAGCGGTTCTTGAAGTTATTTAACTAATAGCGTTAAAAAATGTGCGGCGCACAACTCCAAGCGTGCGAGTACATAGACATGCGACAATCGCGAATGATTCAATCATTTAGATATGGTAAATGATTGAATCATTGACCAAGATAAAGATTCACGAAGTTAAAAAACATTCGGTACCTTTGATTGAGAAACAATATGCCGACCGAACGAAAGCAAATTGATAAAGATAGACATGGGACCGATTGAACTCCGCGGCCGAACGAAAGCAAAGTGATAAAGATATGATCGAAGGATGAAGATAGACATGGGACCGATTGAACTCCGCGACAGAACGAAAGCGAATTGATAAAGGTATGAGCGAAGGATAAAGATATGATCGAAGGATAAAGATAGACATGGGACTGAAAGAAAACAAAAGACACACTGTTATAAACGCAGACCGATCGAACGAATGCATGTTTTTTGATAGAATACTGGGAATCCAATCGCCACCGCGAATGAAACAATTGGGAATCATTCCTAAAAAAATAGTGATTGTCACATGTCTACGTGCGAGGGTAATTTTGTTAAAAGGAGCTATGCGTGATTTTGCACAGAGTAAAGAAACGTTAGAGGCCGCATTATCGAGTAAGCCTATAAGAACGTATATAACAGAGCCGTAGCATTTTTCGCTGGCGTCTGCAAAACATAATAAAGATAAATGAGAGTTCTTTGTTAAGTCGATATGTCGCGGTATTTTAATTTTAGACAAATTAATTATTTGGTTTGTATTTTGAACCAGAGCGTGGCGATATCTATGGGAACTTTGTCGTCCCATTCTAACCCTCTCTTCTAACATTGTTGGACTAGGAGCTTCATATTAGCGGTTAGCGGGGCAAAGAGACCAAGCGGGTCGTACAACGTACCGGTTTGCGAAAAAAATAAACGTTTTGTATAAATAGAGGTTTCATAATCAGAAAGGGGATTCCATTTTAAACCAACAATTTTAATTTCATCATCAAATAATATGTTTTTATTTGCACGAGATGTTTCAGGAATATTTGATAAAAAAATTGAAGAATTGGATATCCACTTTGTTAAATTAAATCCTCCACTTGCAAACATATTCACAAGGTTAGAATATATTTGAAGTGCTTCGTCATCAGAATGAACAGAATATAAAAAATCATCCATGTAAGAATAATTTGTAGCGATGCGTGCGGCCTCTGAATATTTATATGTCATAGATAAATGTTGTACAACTCGCATGGCCAAGTACGGTGAGCATTGAGCCCGAACGGGACCCGGCGGAACTCATAAGTCTCGACGGGGTCGGAAGCGGGGTCGAACCGAAATAATATCCTTTGAAAGAGATAATGATCTTTATTTACTTTCAATTGAAAGTACATTTTTTCTAAATCAGCTGATATGGCGACTGAAAACATGTGTAGGTTTATAATTAATCGAAAATGTTTGACTGTAGGTTAGGCCCACAGTGAAAGATATCATTGAGACTCTTTCCTGATGAGGTTTTGGCACTAGCATCGAGTACTATTCTAATTTTAGTTGTGTCCTTATCAGATCGGTACACATCGCGGTGAGGTATGTAATAAGCGGGGGACAGCGACGGTCGGACAATTTTACTAAAAACCCATTGTAAAAGTATGACTGAATAGTGTCAACGGCGGGTTTTCCCGTTTTTCTGATTTTTTTTTCATTTTAAACTGTGATAATGACAACTTTTAAATAGTAAAAAATATATTTGTTATAGAGGACCATTTTATTGACGGCAATGTGAGAGCTAAAACGTAATTACTATTACTTCGCTCGATAGAAAAAAAAGTGGAAAACAGCGTTTTTGCAAAGATTTTTTAAAGTTTATATAAAACTTAGCTATCTAAATCAAAATCTAAATATACAGAATAAAAATAGAAGTATTTTATTAAGGAATTGTGAAAAAATATTTTTTAATTAAAATAATAGTCAAATTTCGAGCTAAAGCGGCTTCTTTATTTCCATTCAGTACCCAGCGAGGGCTCCTTGAGGTAGGACGTGTATATCTTTCTCCTTCTGACACGCTCCCTGTGCATTTTACGTCGTATCGTAAAATAAAAACTTATATTATTTGTTTATTGTGTATTTTTTTGTTTTATTTTGCGTAAAAAAACTATAGTAGTCATAATATATATTATTATAGTAAATATAAAAAAGGAAAAAAAAATCATCACAAAAAAAATATCCAAGTTACAATAGCGCAAGCATGGGCAAAAAAAAATTCAAGCTCAATGGTAAGTTTATTTTTATTAATTTATCCACAATTATATATATTATACAATAATATTCCTTCAATAGTTGCAATTACTTATCACACCATTTGGTGAGAAATCTGTACTTTATGCTAATAATAAGTTTACATTAGCCGTCGCGATTCGAACAACGACTCAATTTGATTGCATTCGTGGTCTAGTGGCGCTGTTGCCATTATCTGGAGGTCGTAGGTTGGATTCTCACTCAAGACGAGCTTGACGTTTTGTTCGCAAGATAGTCCCTGCTATACCTGCTTTCTTCATGAAGCAGTGATTTAGGGCCGGGCGAATTCGACTATGGCTATGCGTGAGAGCTGCGTTAGTCATGGATTGGTGACCCTGTCTGGACCAAGTCACTAATTCACAGGACCGTTGTGCTTAAGGCGGAGCGCGACTCGCTCCACTGGCGAAATGAAACAGTACCTCGGTAATGGGTCTTTTGTTGAAATACACAAGAATTTCCGCACTTTATCCTGTGTATTTCCGTTGAAAGTCTGGTCGACGACGGAGAAAGGTTTAAATTGCCCCTTCATATGCCTGCCAAGAATATCAGCTCGGTCTTGGGAGGCATAGTCCTGCGTCGTCGAGTAGCCGATGAATGGCTTCGGGCGTTCGGGTTAGTCACCTGGTGAGACGGTACAGGAATCTAAGGTAACGTCATTACCAATGGAGTCCATGTATTTTTCCCACGACCTGCCCCGAAAAGCGGCGATCTCCGCCGCGAGCTCTTACTTGACCCGGTTGAGTTCGCATTTGGTGCTGGGGTCACGAAAGTTGGCCCAGCGCCTCTTGAGATGCCTTTTAAGCTGAAGCTTAAGTCGAAGGGGATATGTGAAGCTTTAAGGCGGTGAGTGGAGGCAGCTCACATGTTGCTCCCTCCTTAGCGTGCACTAGGGACTCCATAAAGCAAGTCGTTATCGCTTCTACGTCGTCCGGCGAGTTTATGGGACCAGCAAGATAAGAACTGTTAAGTATATATTTCTACAGGTCCCAGTCCGTTATAAATCGCCCCTTCGCGGCGGTGACCTCAACAGTGCACCCAGCACCACAAGTATTGGGAGGTGTTGTGAGTTCACGTTGTACAAGATCTAGACGTTGACTGGAACTCTGATGGCCAAGCCGACTACAATGTCAATGTCGACGTAGGAATGTGTAGGTGAATCCGGTCCAAGGAATTATAGTCTTTGTCATCCGAGTCCTTAGACAGGATCCTACCCGTTGGGTTGATTAGCCAGGCGCCCCATGATGGATGTTAGGCGTTAAGGTATTCGACAACCAGGGTAGGGGTTCCATCCAGGACCCCTCGAAAGTCGGATCGATGAAGACGACAGACGTGGGCGATAGGCGGCGTAGGCTTTCAACTTTAAGCCTGACGACTGGATACTAACTCTTATTTTTTTGGTTGTTATGAACTCCGCGTGTAGAAGTTATTCGTGGACAATATTCCTACGGACCAGGACGGCGGTACCGCTATTGCCGCTGAATCGGTCTGTGGTCTCGTCTCGCCTGTTCCTTTTCGGCACACGGAGTTCGTTCTTTAGGGTAAGTTTCGTCTCCTCAGGAGACGAAGCTGATAGAGGTTTGCTTTAATGCCTCCGGGGTTCCAATAGAGCTAGTAGAATCAATAAGCACAAAACGCTATCACTTGTGTTTAGTAATTTAATTTAGCTGAAAACATTTAGTTCGAAATATTGATAAATAAAATTTTGAACCTGTAGATTTAAGTCGTGTTATACCCGATAAAGACAAAAAAATCTTTACCATAATAAATTTTGGGTGTAATAACTTAATTAATATCTGTTAGCACCAAAATTTCAAAAAAACTGTTAATTGTATCACTAGACACGAAGCTATCTCCGAAACTAAAAGAGATAGCGACACGTGAGTTAAATCAAAAAATGCGTATTTTTTTTAAGCAACGTGCATTTGAAAACTGAAAAACGATATAACTCAAGTTGAATCATTTAGCACCGGAGGCACAGAATTGATTTATGAATGACCCATCTGATCATAAAACTTTGTTCTACCAATTTAAATACTATTTATGTTCATATTGGGTGATTTGTAATAGCCTTACTGGAATCTGCCTGTTAGTGCCAAATTATAGAATAAAAATAAAGTATAATCGAACCGCGTCTTAAAATTAGCGCGTAAGGTTTTTACTTTGGAAACGCGGACGTCTGCTTCCGGGCGTTGACCTTTCTCGAGCGCTTGCTTCAAAACTCAACTTGTAGCGCCATAAATCGGTGGGGAGGTGAGGTAGCTATAATTGCCTACTTCGCTCGGAAAACCTGCAGTTAATATTATTTAACCTTTTTTTCTAACGTTAGTAAACGTTTTCTAGCGGAGTTATAAGAGTTACCTAAAGTATTAGGGTTCTCGCGGAAGGGTGAAAAAACCACGTAATGTCGGGTTCTCGATACATATTTTTGTTGAAGTCTTCTTCACACTGTTGATCATCTGGACTTCGATTGTATGATTCGCGGGGTTACACTTTCTAAGTCACATAATTTTAGCACTAATTATTTTTATTATTTAATAACAATGCGTGGAGCGCGAGATTAGAGGTGTGAGGTAACAAGGTATCACACTCGGTCTCACCCATCACTATTGGGTGGGTGCGGATGTATTTGATAATAATATATATTATTTAATAATAATAAATGAGGAAATAAACCTGACCCTATTACGCAATCAATGTCAGCGGAAAAGTAAAACTTATTATCAGCCAATAAAATATTTTTGAAATAATTTAAACATTGAGAGTTTAAATGTACAGTAGGTAGTTTGCTTGTATTTTTTTCAATAACTGACGCTTTAATCGTGTACAAGTAACGAGGATCGAATCAAGATTGAAACAAAAACACTGTATAACCAATAACTGGATTTGTTGACATGCCGATACCTGATACTGAAGATTTTTGGTAACAAATTTCTAAATTTAATTTATTACAACATTGTTGTGTAATAAAATTAGCGGTCGAACCGGTATCTAACAACGTTCTCATCTCAGAATGATTGGTTTTATTTTCAATACATTACCCGAGCGGTAGGTATAACATCACAAAAAGTTTTACGATCGAATTGTGAAACCAAACTTTGTTGGGAGGTATCCCTGCTATTGTTTTGAAAACCGAAAGGTTGCGAAGGTGGTGATATAGGCGGTATATTTTATCTCACTCTCGCTTATGAGATATGAAGCGGTGTTTGACGATGAGGTGTGCGGAACATTTTGAAATGTGTGACGTTCATGATTGGTAGGGTTTTGTTTACTATAGTATTTTTTCATAAAATAGTCGTCATGCAATAATAAATGATGTCTCTTATAGCATTCAATACATGTTTTTGTTGATTTGTAAGACTATATATTATGAAAACCTAGATAGTTTTAACAAAAAGTGTGTGAAATAATGTTAAATTTTTCTTTAGGATTCAAGTTAAGAAACTTAGTGCAGTTATAAAGTGGATGACGGTCGTTACTACAAACCGCACCATGAAATGACACTACCACCTCGACGAAGCAAACGAATGTGGTCGATCAATGCATTTAACAGTATTGACTGATAACCATTATGACGGCTAAATGATACTTTTATGAAATGGGCGGCGACAAAGACGTAATTGCATTATGAGTATCCTCGCTTCTTTATCGTAAAATTAATCACCCGTTTCGTAACCGCACCTTGATAGGAGACTACCACTTTGATATGAAATCGATGCAGTAGCCTCCTGAAAACCGATGTAGACATTTATTTTATTCTTTTTATAACACAAAACCACCGAAAACGATTTTTGTTAATATTAACTAAACACTTGACAGTCCTGTCCAGACGCTTTTAGTGCGTGTTTAGCTGCAAGTGAGGAGTGAAGGCGCCCTGGGGAACAGTCCTGTCCAGACGCTTTTAGTGCGTGTTTAGCTGCAAGTGAGGGGTGAAGGCGCCCTGGGGAACAGTCCTGTCCAGACGCTTTTAGTGCGTGTTTAGCTGCAAGTGAGGGGTGAAGGCGCCCTGGGGAGCTACTAGAAAGAATAGAATACGTTCTAAACACTGTAGTAGTATTTAGTGCCTTGTTTAGTGTTTAATGTTACTGTCCTACACTGTTTAGTAGACGGTGTTTAGTTCATAATAAACCTCGTATATTTTTTTTATTGAAGCTCGGCATGCGACTTTGTCGTGCGGCATGCGACTTTGTCGTGCGGCATGCGTGTGGTATGATGGTGAACAGACTTACAGTCCATGAATGGGGTGGGGTGGGGTGAAATACATTGCGTTTAACAATATTGATCGCCCCTACTAAATGTAACGGTTACGAAATGAGCGGAAACAAAGACGTAATAATTGCATTACGAGTATCCTTGCTGCTTTATCGCCAAATTAATCGCCGGATTCGTAAACGCACCATGAAATGACACTACCACCTCATCGATGCAAACGAATGCGGTCGATCAATGCATTTAACAATATTGTTCGCTCATTGGTAGCCACTATGCTGGCTAAATGATGCGGTTACGAAATGGGCGGAGACAAAGATGTAATTACCAGTGTCGTCGCTGCTTTATCACCAAATTAGTCGCACGTTTCGTAACCGCACAATTAAATAACACTAACACCTCGACTATACAAACGACTGTGGTCGATCAATACATGGTCGATCAATTAATTTAACAATATTGAATGCTCATTGATAGCCACTATGGCGGCTAAATGATGCGGTTACGAAATGGGCGGCGACCAGTACATAATTATTTTACGAGTATCCTCGCTTCTTTATCGTAAAATTAATCGCCAGTTTCGTAACCGCACTTACACAGGAGACCACTTCGACAAGAAATGAACGCAGTAATCTTCGAAAAACCGGTGTAGACATTTATTTTATTTTTTTTATCACACAAAAGCAACCAAAAAGAAGCACGAGTTTTTTACTAAACACTTAACAGTCCAGCGGTCATATTCTGTTTTTTATAACGTGATCGTTAGATTGTCAAAATAACGATTTCCGCTATTAGCGCGCTCTCCTCCAATCACAGTAGTTTTTTAACAATCGCTGATTGGAGGAGAGAGCGCTAATAACGGAAATCGTTATTTTGACAATCTAACGATCACGTTATAAGAAACAGAATGTGGCCGAAGGGGCCTTATTCCGAGTTTGCAACCGCTAAAGACGACAAGACGTTGCGTAAACTATAAATATTGAAATATAAGTTCTATTTCAATGGATATATAGTCTGTATTAGGTTGGCTATAATAATGCCGCCATCTTGAAATAAGCGAATTCTTCGCAAGTTTGAACATCTAATGAGCATTGGAATTTCAACTCTATATTTAATAGGATAGAACTTATATTTCAATATTTATAATTTACGCAAAATGCGCGACGGTGAACGTGTCAAAACTCGGAATAAAGCCCCAGACGTGTTTAATGCATGTTTAGCTGCATTTTTACTAATCGCTACATACTAAACAAGGCACTTACACTAAACACTAATCAAAGTGTATACCTGCCTAAAAGCGGTGCATACTCGTATATAAAGGACGTTTGTGTTCTAAGAAAATGCTTTTAAATACACCTGATAGTAAAAAGTTTATGAAGCAAAGTTGATATAAAAAATACATTAAAGTTTTTTTAATTTATATTTATGCATTTTTATAAATTCCTTTATCTTATATTAATATAATCTAAATCTATAAATATAATCTAATAATAATAAATCTAATATTAATTTTTTAAAGATAAAAATGCAATGAAAAAAATCCTGGTGGCTGGACTCGAACCCACGAACCTCGCTATCGCGGCAAGACGCTCAACCGCTGAGCCAACCAGGTTCCAGTCAGCCCTTACGAATTTTGTCATTGCTTGTTATCTACTTATACACAGACGCCCTCTATTAGCTTTCTTCCAATAACTCTTATACGAGTGAAGTTATAAGTTGAGCGCCTTGCCGCGATAGCGAGGTTCGTGGGTTCGAGTCCCGCCACCAGGATTTTTTTCATTGCATTTTTATCTTTAAAAATTTAATATATATTTACAATTAAGGTATATCCTTCTTTTTGTTTAAAAGTTGATATTTTATGCAATCATATTGGCTACTTGACTCAGAACGCTGTGTGGGCCGAGCTATCTGGATCTCAAAGGACTTTAACATTAGTCTATTATATTATCTGACTCCTAAACTGCTTGAACCTTCGATTGTGGATCGAAGGCTTAAGAGGAGTGTCTGATGAGGCTCTTCGATGCTCATGCTGATTTAACTGCAAAGTATTACCTCTCCCCGCGCATGACGGTGAGTCGGTAACCCTTCCATACATTTATGTAAACCTTCCCCCCGACCCTTAATAAGAGAAATAGCACGTATGAGATTATACCTACAATTTAGGCAGCAAAACGACTTTCGGGTCATAACTGTTTTCTACCCCTAAACTTTAATGAATTTGAAAAAATTGGTCTTATTTTATTAGAGAGAAAATAAACGACGACTGTACGTTTTCCTATTTTTATTTTTCTGCCTTGATATTTTATAGGAATTATTTTAATGTGAGGGATTTTTTTGCGATTTTCTTCGTATTTCAGGGGTTCATTTTATTTTTTCTATACCAAACTTTAAAAAAAGGAAAACGTACAAGCCTAGATATAGGTCTTTTTTATAACGCCTCCAAAACTCATAAAAATATATGAATGTTTAGTGGGGGGTAACAGTTAGGACCAAAAGGTCGTTAATGTTATGTCGAAATGTTTCATCAGACTCCGCTCTTAAAGGCTAATATTACCTTCGAATCCTTTCAGTAATAAATTACACCCTATTAGCCTTAAAATTAAAACCTGCTTCACCAATGCAACCTTGGACTAGACATCGTTCTGGCTTGGGTGCGAAGCCATTATTGCATTGTATGCAAAAAGCAGTGGATCTATTGGTGAAACAAGCTACAATTAATGAAACTGACAGCCTTCGTAGACTAGGTTTTTCTTCGTAGGTTACGACTTTGGAGTTAAATCCGGAGGTCGTGGGTTCGATTCCCACCCATGGCAAATAAATAATAGGTCCAATCAATATTAGGCATAATCAGTTATGCTGTTTAATACAGTGAATAAATAATACTGGCCAAATTAGTAATACTGGTCCAATTTGACTAGGGGCCGTCCATAAATTACGTCATCGTTTTTTTTCAGATTTTAGACCCCCCCCCCTATAATCATCCCATCGTCATTTTTTAATGACCCCCCCCCCCCCCCCCTTCTCCCAAAATTGACGTCATTACTAGTTTGACAAAATAAAACATTGCAGATTTGAGTAAAATAGGGTATTATATGATTAAAACACTTGGTTATAGAATCACCTTTTATTATTTTTACTTTGGCAATAATCATTGATATAATATAACTACTTATTTTTTACTTTTCTTTGGATAACTCCCACGGAGTTTTCACCCATTCTTTTAAATTCTGGATCACGGGTAATATCTCCGTATCCTCCCGATATTCGTTTTTGCTCGATTCATCCACGTCTTCAACCCACTCAACGTCAAGTGCCTGTCCCGTTACGCCGTCATGCAACTGTTGAAGGACTTCTATTCCTCGCCGTCCCAAGATTCAAGCACTACGACGAGGGGCCGCAGGACCTCCAGTTTCCTGTTCCATTAAACACTGAAACAAAAAAAGACTATAAGCACTTTATCGCTAAAAATACTTTTTTGTACCTATGTAAAACAATACCTGATCCGGGGAACCGTGTACATAATCTTTCATATTTTTTTTGTGCTCCTTCATGGAGGTTTTTGAAGCAAAGTAAGTACCACATTTCGAACAGCATCTTTCTATTAGCTCGCCTTGTAACGTAGGACAGTAGAAGTCATATGGAAGTTTCTTAAAATGTCCAAGAGGTACATCCACTTTCAGTGCTAACTGAAGGTAAAGAGGACAGAAGCTGGCGTCCTCTTTTAAAGGAGGCGCTGCTTCCAGATTTGATGTAAGCAGCAGGGGTGGCGGCATAAATCCATCAGGGAGGATCTTGCGTAATTTGCTACGTGACATTGTGCAGCAAGCCAGATCTGAGCATTTGGAAATCTGTAACATATATTGAGACTCCTTAACATGCTTGGTGTACCATTCAGGTCCAGGATGGGTGCCAATCTCCGGATCTGGTTTATCTGGACAGATATACTCTGCCACTACGCTTTCCCCGTCTATGACCATCTCGTTCCAAACGTTAGCAAGCGTTTCCCCAGCACATTTAAAATTCTTTTTCTCTAAATCGACGTCTGTAGTGCGCCGCTGGGTATCGAGATGACTGCCAAATTTATCGTGTGGAATTATTAATCCTGCAAGCTGGTGACTGAGTGGTGCCATTCTCCTTTCAACACGGTTAAACGCACTGCGTCCAGGTGCATTGCATGCTATTGCAATATAGTCCAAATTGTGGTCCAAAAAATCGTCGCACAGCGTAGGCAATGACTTTTTGGTAACGGGGATTTTCGTCAGAACCTCCGTCAACAGTGAAAATCAGCACTGGCTTCACCACACCCGAAGGTGTTTTCAAAATACTCTTAAAGTTGTCAAGAGTCAATAATCTCTCGAAGTCTTGGGCGTGTGTTGCTGCAGTTGAAGACGAGTGTTTTCCACTCCTAATTGCTATGTATGTTGGGCCGCTATAGGACACTCCGTCAGGCTGGCCAATCGGCTTTGTTTCATTAACCCGGCATCCGGCATAGACACTTGGGATCAACTTGTGTCCGGGTCCGACAACGAAGGTATGGTCTGGTAGGCGGACTAAATAGTCCATATGCATCATGAACGGTGCTTGCTTGTTAGCAGCAGTTAGGCCGATTGGTTAGGCGGGCAGCTAGTATTTTACTAGGTGTGCTGGAAGAAATTTCTTTTTAGAAATAATCTTTTTGTACGTGAAAAATAAACTATAAATAAATAAATAAGAATGACGTCAATTTCGAAACACCCCCCCCCCCCATCTATCATTTACCGTCATCCGCAGACCAACCCTCCCCCCCCTAATTATTTAGAATGACGTAATATATGGACGGCCCCCTACACATTTTGTATTTTTTTTATTATTTGACTTGTTAACATCCAAATTTACAACACTGTGTTAAAGACAGTTTTTTGATGTTACTTTATGACAGATGTTTGTTACATGTAAATATGTATATGTAAATATATTTAATATATATTTAATTAATTATTTGATACATTATAACTGTGTTAATAACAAAATACGATAACATGTAAAATATGTGATTTGTAAGTAAATTAGACTGATATTAATCAAATTAATAATGTAAAATCATTGTATTTAAACAATAATCTATTTAAAAAAATAGGTAAAAAGAGTTTTTTAATATAGTAATTTATAAAGCAGCTTGTCAAAAAGTAATATCAAAAAGCAATCTCAGTCGATTCGAAAGCTCATGACGATGACTAGAGACGATGTTATATAATAGTAAGTAGCATGATTTATTTGAAATGGTTGGTGGCGGGCGCTAGTCAGTAAATGTTTTAGTCATAAATGTTGGCACGTGATGCCGCGTTACTATCAGAAACAAGGTGGAACGCCAGAGTGTCAATGAATATGCAATGACCATATATAAATAAATTATTTTCTTGGATTATTTGTGTAAACTTTTATCTAAACGTTTGGCAGAGAGTATTATACTAACTATTTAATTTGATTAAATATTGAATGCTTTTTATTGCCATGATGACAGATCACCGCAGACGCGATGATTTTTTGCATCAATTTAAATATTTGCCTCACCACCCCGAGCCGCTTTCGTTTTTGCGGCACCGAGGCGCGGTCGGTAACTAACACAGCGTAGGGCAGGAAAGTTTTTTTACACCGTGTAGCAACACTGGCCGTTCGTAAACGTCAAAAATATAATATTAAAAAAAAACATATATTTATTTAACCTAGGTCATAGATATAGTATATATATCTATAGGTACAATAAATAAATATAAAAAATAACGCTTATTGGCGTAGATATTTTTATTATTATTAGACGCAACAATTTTTACTTAGCTAAAATAATAGTATGCAAGTGACCATTGTTTTTTTAAACATTTACTCAACACTCAACATAAATGTAAAAAACTAACTACCTACCTAGCTACAGACCGTCAAATAAGAGTTGGTGTGTGGCCAAAAAACAAACTACGGGGTTTGCGGCATGACGCTTGACCGGTTAAATACCTACCCAGATTTAGAAACCCTACCAATTAATTAAAATGCAAACATATCAGATTTTTTTTTCTAGTAAGATGTAGGAAAAATATACATAAAAAAACAATAAGTACTCAAAGCGTAGAAGGCGCCGCCACTGGAAAATTACAATTTATTTGAGTATTTATATGTATAATTCAATATAATACTTATGTGTTTGTGTGTTTTTATGTATGTGAGTATGAATGTATATGTATATTCTAAAAAAATATAATAATGGAGAAGCTCTCTTGGCCTAGGCCTGCCATTCGACGGCCGTGCGTGCCACGGAGCATTAGTACATGACATTTATTATTGTTATAAATTAATTATTTTTGACATGTTTATACATTTTGACATTTTTCTTATTAATATATATATTTGATTTAAATATTCATTTATTTAATTTTAATTATTATAATTCTGTATTTTTTCATCTAAGGTTGACATGATTGATAATAATCCAAATATGTACAATTCATATGTTGTATTTATATTCACATGTTTTGACTTAATCGATTTATATATTTGCAATTACTTAATATTTAAACTAGTATTTAACAGATGTATGGTTATTTTTTACAATAAGCACGAGGTGCTTTTCTTTCTTAATTCCCTGACTTATCTTTCTGTTCTTAACCCCTAGTGGGGCATTAAAATGGAGAAAAAGTTAACATTGTATTATCAAAATGTTAGGGGCTTGAGAACGAAAACCCACCTCTTGTATCAAAGTGTTGTATTGTGTTGAAGCAATATGGGTAACTATACCTGGTAAAGCTTTCAACTAAGTTGCTAGGGGTCGAAACCTTCACATATGTTCCACCTACGTAGCTGGGGGAGGAAGCCACATCAGAGATATTAATTCGGTGCTTCATTCTGTAAAATACGTCGCTACCAACAACATTTCGAATCACATTGTTTTACTTGGGGATTTTAATCTCCCAAATGTACGGTGGTCGCCCACAGGGCCTATTTATCTACGTCGAGGAGCGGTCGATGTGCAAAATGTTGCCTCTAATTTTATTGATGAGCTAACGATGTTGGATTTGTCTCAATTTAATGATGTCCCTAATTCTCAAGACAACGTCTTGGACTTGGTGTTTTGTAATTTTCCCGTTGACCTCCATAAATCTGATTCACCTCTGCTACAAGAGTATTGTTTTCATCCATACCTTGAAGTAGGATTACAAAATATGAAGCAGTCCGCCCTCTGCCAGAATTAAATAATAATAATTATGAATATAAATTTCATAAGGGCGACTACGAAGGCATACGTGAAGCCATTCGTAATATGGATTGCTCCGCTTTGGTTAGTGGGGTGACTGTCGATGATGCTTTAAGTGATTTTTATAACTCTCTTACCTCTATCTCTTTATAACTCTCTTACCTAAGGCTCCTCGATCAAAAAATAAGTATCCTAAATGGTTTAGTCCAGCACTGATAAAAATTATTAAAGAAAAATCCAAAGCTCAAAAGAGACGGAAGAGGTTTAACAACCCTTCAGATTACGATGTTTTTTCTCTCTTGAGAGCTAGACAAAAAAAGTTTTAAGCTCAGTGTTACAATGAATATACATCTAGTATGCAATCCCTTATTAGTGAGCTTATGAGTGGCTATAACATCGGCGTACGATACTAGACAAGGAAAGTTCCACAATCTTTGCTCCGTGATTATTAAATATAAACCACTGGATAAAATTAGTGATTAACCTTGTATTTAGTACAGTTCTGTAGCCAGTTAATCCTGCTATTTTGTGGTGCTACCAGTTTTAAATAATTCCCTCGGACTCAAAAGTTATAAGCAAAAACAAAAAAAAAAATACAAAAAACCGTTGTGCAAATTTATATTTGAACCTGACCTACCTCAACAAGCGCCTCAACTTAGCGACCGACGCAGGTGAGTCTCGCGCAGCTATCCAATTATATTGTAAACAAGTCTCGGTTCACTACGCGTGCCAGCGCTAGTACCTTATAGTCATTTATTATTTATTAAGTATCAACTTAACGAAATGTCAACAAGATGCAACGCTTGTGGAGAATTGATTCAGTCCTTGAATTTAATGGAGTGTGCAAAATGCAACGAAATCTTCGACCTACCATGTCTGAATATTATTGTGGAAACTTTCGAAACATACACACAGGAATTTAAGGACCAATGGATTTGCCCTATTTGCATTTGCTCCAGACCAAAGGGGAGAATACTAACACACAGATACGTGCGTCTACTTGCGGTCTAAATATCACATATACATCCGAAGATAACATTACTATGACTAGAGGATGCCGCTCTAAATCAGCTGAGGCCGGCGATAGGAATGCCAGTGATGTCTCTCTGTTGATGGCTGAAATTCGACTACTGAGGCAAGAAGTACGTGATCTAAAATCACAGAACGCAGAGATAGCATTGTTGAGGCAGGATTTTCTAGAATTAAAACAACAATTAATTAAGATTACAACAGACAACAATCTAAAATTAGTAGAATACGACTCAAAACTAATAGCGCAGGACCGCGAGATTGATGGCCTCAAAGGTTCAATAGCTGAACTTCAACGTACTTTAGACCTTCAAGCACAGATTTCCCTCAAAAACGAATTGAAGATAGCAGGGATTCCAGAGAACAGCTCGGAAAACTTAATGCACATTACCCTGTTAATATCTAAGAAAATTGGCATTGATCTGACAGAATGCGATTTGGACAGCATGGCCCGCGCAGGGCCGAAAAGGCCACCGAATAATAAACCTGGTGCCAAAATAGTTCCCCGTCCCATTGTCGTAAATTTTTTAAGAAGTGATACGCGCAGCGAATTTATTAGGGCCGCAAAAACAAGGCGTAACCTCTCATCGGAGCACATAATTCAGGGATCAGTCAACAACATCTACATAAATGAAAGGCTTACAAAAACAAATAGACGATTATTTCATGAAGCAAGAGCGCGTGCACACCAGCATGGGTTTCAATATTGCTGGGTTCGAAATGGATCCATCTATATTCGGAAAGCAGAGAAGAAACCAGCAATACTCATTACATCAGAATTCGACTTGGCTCAACACATCGGTGTGCCGGTACCAAATGCTACACCTTCTAGCACTTAATAATTATAACAATACTATGAAGAAGATGTCTGCCTTAATACTAACACCAATATCATTCAATATAATTAATTTTTTGATGTAATTATAATACTAAAATTATTACTATATTATGTACATATATTACAATTATTTATTTTAAGTTACAACACATATTATTTATTAAATAGATCATATCAGGATATTTTCAATTTCACAATTCATTCTATCAATCACAATTCGTTTTATGTATTAATAATAAGTCACGACTGTCCTATAAAGTATATGAGTACTGTATATATTTTCGAATTAGATTATGGAATCACAACTAAAAATCGCACACAAAGAATTTCGTCTCAGTGGCATAATATATCAACCTGTTTTAAATCAACTTACAAATTTTCCTACATTCCTTTAAATTTAATTTTCAAACGAATACTTTCGTTTAAACTTATCAAATGGAAATACAAAATATAGCAAATGAATTGGATACATTTATACCTGTAAAGTGCCACAAATTTTACTCACTGGAGAATTGTGATACCATACTGGATTGTTACAAGTTCAGAATATTAACATACAATATCAGGAGTCTAAATAAAAACTTTGATAATTTTCTTGTAGCCTTGAAACGCCTTGACATATACTTCGACGTTCTAATTATGACAGAGTGCCACATTAATGACAGCTCCATTATTAATCAAATAGACGGATACACATCTTATCGAACAAATAAATATACAAACCAAAACTGTGGCGTAGTGATATATGTCAAGAATAAATGGTCTGCTGTCTCGTATGAGCCAGAATTTGATGATGCAAATTGTTTAGTAGTAAAGATTAGCATGGGACCTACCATAGTAGGTACTTATAGATCTCCGTCCATCCACCGTATCGATAATTTTATGAACTCCCTAGATGCCCTTTTAAACACATTATCTAGTGATAGTTGTCTTATATTTGGAGGAGACATAAATATAAATATTCTTCCTGAAGTTGTAGACACACGAAAGGATAACTACCTATTTCTAACCGCTGAACACGGACTCATACCAGCCGCCAATAAAACAACACGTTTTCAGTCCTGTATTGACCATTTCTTTGTAAGATCAAATCTACAATTCGAAACAATTGAATGTGATACAGATATTGCAGATCACGACATTGTCATGCTGGGGCTGATGACGGTGGAAGGCGATACCAGGGTTCGCAATCGCGTCAGGACAAAAACTGATTACGACAAAGTTGCTGCTAAACTTAGCAATCTTGATTGGTCTGAAGTCATATCTAAAGTCACGCCATCAGAGTAAGCACGCTTACATCTATAATAAAATCAAGTATAGAAAAACACAGTCGGGAGCTGCATCTGAGCCGATCCAAACTTATCTTCAAGCCTTGGATTACCCCGGGCATCATTCGCTGCATCAAGCACCGCGACAAGTTACACCTACAACTCCGAAAGCGCCCTTCAGATAACGTACTCAAAGCTACTTATACCAGATATAAAAATTTCTGTAATAATCTATTACATCGCCTGAAAACAGAGTACGAAAAACAAATGCTCGAGGAAAGTAAAGGTGCCCCAAAAAACTATGGCAAAGCATTAGAAACATATGCCACACAAATAAAAAGAAATGTCAGAGCCTGGATCTTTTGGGTGCTGCTGACGACTATTCTTCATCACTTAATAAGTGTAATAACTATTTCGCCACCATAGGACAAAATCTAGCCGCTAAAACCCTTGATAGACTAAAGACAACAGAAGAAGAACTTGCTAATGACACAAAAGTGTACAGTAAAAATTCAAACTCCTTTTTCATAAAACCCACCGATGAAATGGAAGTAAGGGCCCTAATTAGGAGTCTTAAAAATGATAGTGCTCCAGGTCAAGATAGTATTGGAAATCTTTTGGTGAAACAGCTATCTGAGACACTTGCTAAGCCACTTACTCATATATTTAATTTAAGTCTCTCCTTGGGTACCTTCCCAGACGAATGGAAGACTTCTACTATTTCCCCAATCTATAAGGGTGGTCAAAAAGACGAACCAGGAAATTATAGACCGATCTCTCTCCTTAGTACCCTCTCGAAACTTTTAGAAAAAATTGTGAATAAGCAATTAGTGAAATATATGGAGAAAAATGAGTTTCTTTCTAATAGACAATTTGGTTTTCGCCCCAACATGTCCACTGAAGATGCTACAACATTGCTTACTGGAACTATATCGAACTATCTTGACAGGGGACTTGCATGTACCGGAGTATTTCTAGACCTAGCTAAGGCCTTTGATACTGTATCGGCCACAATCCTTCTCAGAAAACTTGAAGCACTTGGCATAAGAGGAATTGCACTTAAATGGTTCCGCAGTTATCTGACTGACCGAAACCAGTGTCTAAGGGTGGGTGCGCATGTTAGTCACCCGGCAATCGTCAATTTTGGAGTACCACAGGGCAGTATATTGGGACCTACTCTCTTTACGGTGTACATTAATGATATGCTTAATATCCCTCTGAATAATGCAGACCTTATATGCTACGCTGATGACACAGCTATATTTTTTTATGATAAAACTTGGACCAGAACCTATAAACAAATGGAAAACGGTCTGGCAATGATAACGAAATGGCTGGACGAAAACCTATTAACATTAAATACAGACAAAACCAAATACATGTCATTTTATATCACCAAAGCCTCAGCTCCTAGTACAAACCCCGCTGTTAAACTCCACAGGTGTTCTCAAACCACAGCCTTCGGGGAATCCTGTACATGTACCATAATCGAACGAACAAGTAATATTAAATACCTCGGACTTATCCTGGACGATGCACTGACGTTCAAATTACATATTTCTGCACTTTCTGGCCGTGTACGTAGAATAATAAATATTATGAAAATTCTTCGCAACTCAGCTGATATAAGTTTATTGAGGTCCGTGTACCTCGCTCTAGCTCTCTTATTGCTTACTGCATCTCAACCTGGGGAAACGCTGCTAAAACACATATGATGCAAATCGAGAGAGCACAACGATCCGTTAAAAGCGATGATGCGAAGACCGTTCAGATATCCTACCAAAAATCTATATGAAGAATGCGCGGTACTCACAGTTCGCCAACTATATATACTGAAAGCAGCTGTGAGTGCCCACAAATCCTTTATTGTCGCCCCAGGATTTTCTAGTATTGTTAACAAGCGTATCATATGGACTCCTTTGACTGCTCCTAATACTGTCTTCGCAAAACGTTTTCCTAAATTCAACTTCATATTTATTCACAACAAATTCCTAATGATGTTTAAATCAGACCTAGCAAAATCAACTGTCGCCGCGGCTAAGCGTATGATGAAGGAATATCTATTAAGTTTAAGTTACGAAGAAACGGAAGGATTGCTACTGGCTCCTAAATAAGAATAAATAAGCATAATTTTTAATATTTAATTATACGGACTTGTCGATTTACTTACAGAGTACACTTATTTTCCCTTTGTATGTATTTATTATTTATTTTATTAGTATATAACACACATTTTCAAATTTATACTAAGTATTATTATATATTTTATTTTAAAATTTAGGCTTTACTAATTTTCTTTAACAAAATATTATTTTTTCTTTACTTGTCTAGTGTCAAAAATTCTACATGGATAAATCTGTAAGGCCTCACAGGACAGGTTTAGCCTAGTGTGAGGACCACAAAATGTCTTATTGTTAAATTGATTTTCTGGCAAATAAAGTTTATTTTATTATTAAAAAGGACCCAAAAAGGCTATGGTCGTTTGTTAAATCTCGTAAAGGTGGTACTGGATATCCTTGTCAATTTGTTTGCGATGATGTGAGAATCTTACCGAAGGCCAGAGTATATGTGACAGTTTTAATAACTTTTTACGAGTGTCTTCTCTGAGCCAGCTGTTCAGTATACATCTATGAATATGGCACCCCCTTTTTGTGACTCAGACGATATTATTAATAAGCTTAGCGTTAATGAGGGGCAAGTGTTGGACATTTTGCAGACCCTAGATATATCAGGTGGGCCTGGAAGCGATGGCATAACACCGTTTTTCATTCGTGAGTGCGCTGGTGAACTTTGTGCTCCTTTATCGATTTTATTTAACAGGTCGCTGAATGAGGGGGTTTTTCCGCAAATTTGGAAAGAGGCAATTATCGTTCCCATTCATAAGAAGGGCTTAAAAACAAATATAATTAATTACCGACCTATTTCCATTTTGAATATTTTTAGTAAGGTTCTTGTGAAACTTGATTATAATAATATATATGCCATTATAGTCAGGCGTATACCGTCGGCACAGCATGGATTCGTGAAGGGCCGTTCTACTCTCACAAATCTCACGGAGTTCATATCATTTGTAACCGATTCTATGAATAAGCGTAGTCAGGTTGATGTGATCTACACTGACTTTGAAAAAGCTTTCGACAGGGTAGATCACACCATCCTGCTGCGTAAGTTACATACACTAGGCATTCGTGGCAACTTATATCGTTGGGTTTGCTCTTATTTGTGCAATAGGTCTCAGAGAGTTTGCATGGGCAGTTACAGATCAGATCTCGTCCGAATTCCTTCTGGAGTCCCTCAGTGTTCACATCTAGGTCCGCTGTTTTATAATGCGTATTTATACGATATTTACAAAGTTGTCCACAGTTCAGAGTACCTTATGTATGCTGATGATACGAAGATATTTTTAAATATAAATAGTATTGATGATTGCTTCAGACTTCAACGGGATTTGGACTCTTTAAATAAATATTATAACAATAATAGAATTAACGTAAATGTTTCTAAGTGCGCTCATATCACCCTTACTCGAAACAAGAGTATAATAAATTTTATTTATAATATCGGTGGCACAACTATTCAAAAGGTAGATATGAAATGCGACCTGTGTGTGAATCTTGATTCTAAATTGATCTTTGATCAACATATAGATGCCATCGTCAACAAGGCTTATAGGAACTTGGGGTTCGTAAGTGAGTGAAGTTGAAGGTGTGTTCTCCTTTCACTGACATCCACTGCATAAAAATAGTCTATTATGCCTATGTTTGGAGTGTTCTTGAGTATGCCAGTAATATTTGGTCACCCCAATACACCGTTTACAAAGACAAAATCGAACACATACAGTCCATCTTCCTAAAACACCTAAACTATAGAGTAAGGTTTAAGGGTAATTATCATGATTTATGTAGAAAACACTGCCTTCTACCTCTAGAGTTTTAAGGCGACAACTACTCGACATGGTGTTTTCTTTTGACCTGGTTAATGGAAGGTTGGACTGTCCCGAATTGGTTAGGCAAATAACGATCAGAACACCCTGTCGACGAACCCGTGTGACTGCCCGAGCACTATTTAGCACGCCTTACTGCTCCACCAACTATGCACAAAATTCGACATTGTCACGAATTGCCAGACTATACAATGATAGTTTTGTCGATATTGATATTTATTCTGGTAGTAAGCAAGCTTTCAGGGGAGCCGTGGCAGGACGATTGGAGTCCTTATTTTAGGCGGCTGACGCAATAGTCTATGCTACACACTCATACACACACACACACGCACACACAATAAGTCACATGCACTCACATCTTCTATCCAGTATGAGCTGTTCTAATTTTTTTGTAATATTTGTGAAATTCTATTATCGGCCATTTGTAATATTTTTATATATGTTTGTATTTTTGAATCGCTGTTGATATTTCCACGAATAAATAATAATAATACATATTAAATTTACCTGTTTTCCATGTGCCATGTTTCCATGTATTCTACCTAAAGACAATATATATACGCGACGCGAGTGACGTCATTTGAATTATATTCTAATATAAGACCATCTTGAACTGGTATTTACAGCGTATATAGAATATTTATTCAACGTAATCGCAAATTGGTCCGCTCTGATACTGTACATAATGCTGCTAGCAAGGTATGCCTCTATATGAATTGGTACCATCGAATAACGTCGCGTTTGTCGCTTACACGGATTACCTGCCCGAGATACCGGGTAGTTCGGGCTAAAGTGAGACCTCAACTATAATTTTAAAAAGTCCTTTGATTTGCGTCAATAATCTTTAAATTGTTTGAATTTTAATGTAAATTATGTGTATCTAATTGTATTTTTTAATAAACCTTATAATTATTGCCTACTGCCTGAAAAAAAATGTTGACTGGAGACTCATGAAAACCTATCGAGTTTAACTAAAGTGTTCTTCGAGGACTGGATATTTTTTTATGAATATGCCCTTATTTATAAAAAAATATCCAGTCCTCGAAGAACACTTAGGTTATTGAGAATGGTCGTAAATTGAAAGGAAATAAATAAAAAAAAGAAATTGCAAATATAATTTTATTTTTTATTAAATCTCAGACCAGAGGATTATTCACTTAAACTATTACAGCCCTATGTAAAATATTATGTTGGTATTTTCAAGGCTAAACTGCACCACTTGAATAAATACCATTACAAAAATTGCAGACACAAAATAAAACTTTGTCGTACTAATTTGTATAAGAAACCAAGTACTTTTGACATTTACTAAGGCAAAAAGTAGTCGCCAGGTTAGGTTATCCCACCAGCCATCTGAATTTGACCGAAATGAATATATTTAGTTTAAAAAATATTATTTACTTTATAATATTTTTTACTTTTATTATTATTAAACCAGCCTTAATTTTTAGCTATCTTGCCCATATCTCATTAAGGACACCCTTGTAAGATAGACAAGTGGTTAGTCAGAAATTTATTCAGCCCACTGTCAACTTTTTAACTAGACCCAAAACATCTCACACTAAAAAAATTGATAACTTCAGCCCATACAGTGTATATTACCTAATCGTTATCATGGCGTAATTTTATAATATTTTACCGTTAAATATCTTTAATTAAATCCAACTACACAGTTATATAATTTAGGTTTCTTCTAGTGTTATTTTATAAAAAAAAAGTACAGTCGACTGAATATATTGACTCACTTATCATTCTAAATGCCTATGTAAAATATAAAAGCAATAATATAATTACTTGAATCTCTTATATTATAAGGAGTGCATTCAAAGTAAGGTGTAATCATTTCCCGGTTGATCATTGCACAACCTTTATAAGTGCATTAAACTATTGGTAAAAAATAATAGTAAAATTCTCCTTTCTATAGAAATGTATATAGAAAAATAAAAAAAAAATTTTAACATTTTATTGTTAGCAATGAAATTATTTTGTTAATTGATAATAAAAAAACTTATCACAACAAAGTTACACGGTGTCGTTCCAAAACGGTTTTCTTATACAGTAGCTTAAATTACAACTTTCCAAATTCAATATGAATTTGGAAAGTTGTACTTTGGTTTAATACAAGGCTACTGATCAAATCGAACAATATTCCCCATGAAACCATGTGTCGCAAAAGAAAAAAAAATTGACTTCCACAATAAAAAAAAGAAATTTTAACATTACTAGTTTGTGTGGAGAAGGATTTTTTTTTTCATTTGCGACACATGGTTTTTGGGAAAAGTTGTTTGATTTGATCAGTGGAGCCTCATGGGCCCAAAGGACAACCTTTCAAAGTCACCCTGTAAATCTCGACTCCAAATTTTCCCAGTAGATCGTACGAGTAATAATGAACCTTATTTCGAACGCACTCACGGTGAGTAACAATTTACTTAACAGTACTTAGATGTGTAAAAAAACATTTTAAATAGAATTGATGTCTTATATCTAACTCCTAAATGTACATTTTAAGACCCTGATTCATTTACTATAATAATACGCATATTTATATTCACTATTTGAGGCGTGCGTCATAATTCACAATAAAAAAATTAATACATAATTTTAACCTCTACAGTTTTCAATTTAATGATCTTCTAAAAATTTTGGGGTAAAATAATTATATTTTTTCAGATTTCTGTTCTTTGGTAAATGATCAGTTGTCTTTTAATTTTTAGTTATACTTATATAATTATATTTTACACTATACTATTTAATATTAAATTGTGCTTTATTATAAATAGCTGTGGCCCGCGGGTTAACTGCGTTTAAGATAAGAAATCGGTTCGAACATAATATAATAGTCCATTTTACTAGCTAGTAATAGAGCTTTCTATTAGTGTAAAAATGATTTAAAATCGGTTTAATAGTTTTGGAGTTTATCCGGATTATACAATCAAATCTTTTCTTTCAAGCTAGGAACTTAATTAATTTAATACAACAAATAGTACAACAGTATTTTTTTCTTTTATACAGGACGTAATATCGTAAAGGATATCTAAAACCCTCTACACTAGTATTGAAAGTATATTGCTAATAATGACATCACAATTTTTTCAAACGGACGTGGCATATTATTTTGAAATTTTGTTCATTCTCAAAAAATTAATCTTCGATTATTGAAAACGATCAAAAGTAATGCATTTTAAATTTCTATGTAATTGTTTCACTAAAATTGTCTTAATTTATGATTTCGTATTCTAATATAAACCCTAACTAAAATTCTGTTCAGAGTTATGTAGTATAATCAATTAAATAAATAGTAAGAATCACTAATAGTAATACAAAATAAATATTATGCATCCCATTAAATGACTTTATAATAAACTACATTTATACATATGATTTATAACATTGTCTTTATACATTTTATGAACTACTAAGGAACAAGGCTCCAATTCTTGTAAATTAACTTAGTCTAATCGAATCATAATAGAATGACATACGCTATTATTTGACAGTTTTCTATGGGCGATTGATTGATAGAAAACATCGTCAGTAATGTACATAGGTCTTATTATTGACAGCAGGTTCATAAAGATTAATGTAAAATAATTGAAGCCTTGTACATTAGACGGCAAGAAAAAGTAAACACCCAATCATTCTATACCTTTGTTTAACAGTTAAATGTGAATGATACCTTACCGTCCATCAAATAACTATTATTAAATTTATAAAAATTTTAATGATTTTATCAGTTAAAACTTAAACCTAAGTAAAAAATATAATTTTCTTATAACAGTTTTTATTAAAAGACTAACTTTTAAATTAAATAACTATTAGTTAATTTATGCTATACATAATTTGATAATAGGGTTGTTTACGCGTAAATTTTAGTAGAGGGCGCTGTATATTTTGTAACAATTTCACGATTGTACATTTCAAGATTCCTAAATCCTATTGTGGAATAATACCAATATTAATAAGTATTAATATAGAAATAATTCACAAATTAAAACTGCAAGAAATTGATACTCAAAACAGTTTTTTTTTTTCTGTTTTGAGTAACAATTTCTAAATAAACAATCACTGAATTAAGACAAAGAATATTTATGAAAATTAATAGTTTTACACTCCTTGGTTTTCTTTTACAATAAACAACCCGATTTGGTATTATAAAATTTTCTTACTTTGGCAGTTTTGACAGTTCATTGGTAGGTTTGCCACACTGTCAAGCCGTTTCATTAGGATCTAAGAACACGATAAATTTTCCTTGGTCTAGACACATGCTAAACACATGGTCAAAGCGCTATATAAACATTCAGATACAACCTTATTTTAAGAAATATAATTTAAATTATTTACATAGTTGGGTTTAGTTTTTTTAACAGACATAAAGCTAAATGTAAGCAACTAGAATAATTATATTAAAACCCAATTATGAATCTTTTCAAAGGTATAAAATTATTCTATTGAAAATTATGTCCATAAAAAATATTTCAACCCATTTTTTTATGAAAGTACTTTGTGCCTAATAAGTGATTACTAATAAAAATTTAATATAAAAAACAGTTTTTATTTTAAATAATATGCTTATGTGTAAAGGTAAATTGAACATAATGTCATTTGCACATTGTTACAATGAGATCATAAGACAATAAGTTTGTGGAACCAAATGACACTCAGGAATTTTTATATCTAACTCGAAAATTCAATTTATTATTAATATAATTTCAAAAAGAACAGCAAAAATATATTGCTAATCCAAAATATTGCATAAAAAAACTGTCCTTAATATGTACAAAATTTTTATGTAAATCAGTCATTATTAATTTTATCTAAAAAAAAAGAGTTTGCTGTATAATAATAATATTTGTACATTTTTTGCTAAAATTATATCAATGAAATTTTAAAGGCACAAATTTGCATTTTAAATTATATTTACAAAAAAATGTTTCAGACATTTTATGCACTAAAACAGAAGAGGTCACAATTCATCAGCTTGCTTTTTTGTTTTATCGTTTGTTGTGGCATCATCCTGAAAACCAGATGTTGTTTTGACTATTCCTTGCCATTGGATTTCTTCATCTTCTAAAGATGATATGTGACTGTTTTCAACATAAGGTTGCTCCAAATTTTTGACACCATCTTCGTTACTAATTATTATTCGACTCGACTCAAAGTTAGGCGGCGCTGCAGACTTTTCATCATTAGACAGAGATAGTTCAAACTGAGCGGCCAACTGTTGAAGCACTGCCTTTAGATGTTTAAGCGATTCCTTATTGGCAGCATCAACATCTTCAGCGGGTGTAGTAGGTTCGTTTTCACAAACACCATTTCTACAGCCATCTTCATATTCTCGCTTTAATGACCTCAAATCTCCGATAACTACAACTTGCGATGGATCTTTTTCTATAGAGTCCAAAAGAGGTTGCGCATCTTCGGAGTAAAGGAAAACGGCAGGAATATCAACGTCTTCTTGCCCGTCGCCTGCCATAGCGAAAAATGGTGAATTTTTGTGCGAACTACCCGGAACGTTGTCTATAATAATAGCCAGTGGAATACCAGCTGCTCGCATGTTTGTGGCTTTTTTTACGAATGTACATTGACCTCTTTTAGCTATGCCAAATTTTCCCTTTACTTCATTTACATTTGTTATAGGAGTACAAGCATCTTCTGGTTGTGTGAAACTCATTTTGTTGATGTACCGTTCGTTTTCTATCATGACTTTTCCAAAGCGACCAGGTCCGCCTGGTATTATGATGTCATTAACTCTTACGCCTACAGGAATCACGCCATTATCAAAATCGTTTAATTGATTTCTTCTTGACATCTCCCTCATAAATGATAGACCGTCGGCGGCATCTTTAGAAGATTTTGCCTGTGAAAACAAGAACATAATTATTTAGACTGCGTATTAGTATTATAATATAAAAACAGATAAAATTTATCCCCATTGAAAAAAGAGACCCTACAAATAAACTTCCGTATCAATAGGTACCGCATAATATTGAAATTAGCATGATTGCATTGTATCTTAAAAAAGTAAAAACAAAAAACAGACTTCTTTGCCACTTCTAACTTTACTCTAATATAGAGTTATTGGAAGAAAGCACTTAGAGGGCGTCTGTGTATAAGTAGATAACAATCAAGTGACAAATTTCGTGAGGCGTGACTGGAACCTGTTTGGCTCGGTGGTTAAGTACCTTGCCGCGAGAGCAATGATCGTGGGTTCGGGTCCGCCCACCAGGATTTTTTTATTGCATTTTATCTTTAAAAAAAAACATTTTTATTTATAATGTCAATTTATGGCTTGGGTTGGTGGTTTTCGCTTATTGTCAAGGCTTTATAAAATAATGCGTTTGTCATTTTATGTTCATCGTCGAGATATGGCAGTTTATAAGTGCCAGTTTTATTTCAGAATGATTCTATACATATAGGTAGATGTGAGTATCCTCATAAGGAATAGGTATTTACTGCTAGTTCACTGATCGCTGCCAAGCCAGACACTATAATTTTACCACGAAAGTACGAATCAATACGAAAGTGGACCTAAAATCGACTTTTGAACAAAATGTTAAACATGTTCGTTGCCGTAATATATGTTTCCATTTATTGAGAACTGATTGGTTATAACCATTTTTGTTTTGGTTTGTATAGCGGCCTCTGTTCTCGTAATCGAAGAAACGATTTTAGGCATTATTAGGGCACCATATTTCATACTTCATGACTTTTATTTGTGTCTGAGGTCCGAAGGATAACTATTTGGTTGTTCGTGCCGCTTGGGCTTTTGGCTGTGTTGTTTTGGCCTGGTTAGCGAGTAACTTATACCTAGCTAGCTTATACCACACCGGGACTCTGTTTGATAATGTTAAAAATGATAACTTAGTTATACAATTTTTACATTTTCCTTGGACTCGGCTTTTAGTCGGACTAAAAGCCGAGTCCAAGGAAAATGTATCGCTATTTAACGTCTTAAAAAACTTTGGGTCAATCCCCAATTGTTACTCGCTGTTGTGCCAAGCGAGATTCGGGCTTGGCTGACCCCATGCAACTTTCACATACTGGGGCCAATCGGCTCGTTGCTTGGATCCTAGGTATTAAAAAACCCTAGGTTCCGGAGCCTTATAGCAATTTCCACAACCTTCAGTTCTGTTATCTATCCTAACCTATATTCCACCTCCACAAAAGTTAATAACACCGTCTTCTCAAGAAAAGGATTGTGGTTTATAGAGAACCGCATGAGTCGTGATCCTGTTATTAAGTAAGAAGTTATTAAATGTATGTGGGATTGATGCGTTCGGTAAAACTTTATTTAATTCCTCACCACACAGTCTATAATGCTTATACAAGAAGATTTGAGTGGTGTTTGATAGCCCATACGTCTTCGGGTGTATCTTTGAACAACTGCCTCCGTACTGTGCTTAAGCCTCTACTAGATATTTAGATTACTTGAATAGAATTTCGCCGCCATCAGATTGCCTTTGTGGCTGATATCAGCAAAAACAAATAAACAATATTTAATATACAAGAACATGGTACAGGGTAGTGACATGCAAAATTTTATCAGCATGCCCTACCAATAAATTGTTGTCTAAAGTATTTACATTATCAAAAGGGTGCAACAGTTTACAACAAACAATTAGCATATAAAATATCTAACTAACATATAAAATATATATTTAACTAAACAAACAAGAAAAATGAACACAAAATCTACATGACAAATTTCAATTGTGATATTTTATTGAGAAGGTAAATGCTCTAAGAGCTATACAGTAATATTTCAATTGCACTAAAAAGCATAAATGTCTGAATATTTTTAAACTATCCTTTAAAATGTATAATTATATAATATTTCGTTTTCAATGTTTTTATTTTATTATCCTATAAGACTTAATATATTGTTTATAAATCAATGTTAAGTAAATAAGACATTACAAGTCATTAAATGAGATGTCAAATATAAATCATACAAATATTATTAGGACCAAGTATTGTCAAATAATAATAAATAATCACAAACACTATAATAATAATAAAAATATATAAACATATTAACCCCTGTTAATAGTATGTATAAATTAACAATAAAAACAGCACCTATTCTATACTAATATACTGGGATACTGGGTGTTTTTTGTCAGTGGCAAAATTGTTAAATTGTATTCTATGATGAAAATAATCAAACACTTATTTTTTCCATTTAGTATCGCATATACATATAAAAACATTAAAATAAAATAATTTAAAGTACAAAAAAGGTACACAAATCATTTCAACTTTTATACTAAACTCACGATTGAGACCCCGCCACTTGCCGAAAGGTATTTTATTTGCTTGATACAAAAACAATATGTATTTTTTTACACTGTGACAAAAACACCCAGTATATTTAATTGTATGAATTAATTTCAAATAAAAATAATCTATAAAAATGCTAAATACACATACATGTTAATATTTAAATACTAATAAATATTATAAATTAATAAACAGGATAAACAAACAAAACGAGAAAAAGTGAAACAAAAAGAAATAAAAATAAATAAATCTTACTGAAGAAGTTGTATAGAGCAGTTGTACCTTCCCATCTGATAGGGTTATCACTGAGATCCCCATGTCTGCCAGAGCTAGCAGTTGTCTTGGATCGTTTAGTGGTCTTAGATTCGCAGGCGGCTTTGCTGAAGCCGCTCCTAGAAGTTCTCGCATTGGCTGTCGAACTTTCTCCGCCACTAGAGCTGCATTGTTAGGGCATGTTCTGTAAATTAATGCGTTAATTATAAAATTAGAGTCATTTAATACTTTGGTACGGCTTTTATCTTCATAAGAATAAATAGACATAACATTAAAGAAAAAAACAAATAACTCATGATATAAAATTAACTCTACACTTCTACAAAATGTTCACTAAGCTATACCATTCCTAAATAAAGACTAACTTGAGTATGTCTGTCTGTTTGATTTCTGACCTTTTTCTGTATAATTTAATAGATGTTGAGGTTTAATTTAAACCCCCGGAATTTAGTTCACCTAGGTCAACATAGGGTATATTAGGGGTTAACAAAAACAGGGTATTGGTATTTTCAGTATTTTTTTTATATACACTAAATACAAAAAGTGATCAAAAGGCAAAGTTATTAAAAATACCTAAAATGCTTTGAAACTACCTAAAAATATTTAAATTTTCTAATTTATATTTACTTTTTAATGATCTGTTATCTTTAAGTTGAAATTTTTGTTGGCAACATATTAACTAAACAAAGCGTTCAAGTATGAATGCAATTTGTGCCTTAGGTTTCCGTATTTAAAAAACAAGACGGGAATAGTAGGCATAGGTATTCATACCTTTTGCTATCTGTATGAAAAGCAAGGTAAGATATGGTTCCAACTGCGTAGAGTGCGGAGGTCGTAGGTTCGATTCTCACTAATAGCAGTGAGTTTATCTATACATATATCTTGCCATGACGTTTGAAAAAGATATGTCCCACAAAAGATGTGGGCAGGGACTGGTCATTAGAAATAGTCTAACCCCCAATTTATATAACTTAAGTGGCGAGCTTGTTGCGGTGTTTGTGATGAAATAGCCTCGTTGTATAAAGCGGTCACCCATCCCAGGACCGGCGTTGTTGTCATCTGCTTAACCTTGTTACCAGTTGCGCAGTGACTTAACCACTAGACTGGGGCCGCTTTTTATTTTAAAAAAATATTAATTATACTTATATGTATTAGCATTGTTGTTTCTGGTTCACATAGTATAAGCCTAGGCTTAGTTTATGACCAATGTGTGTGCCTTCCTTGCTATTTTAATAAATTTAAAAAGTGTATTCAAGGAATGAATTGGAAGTAAGTGAATTATTTTATCTTATTATTATTATTTAGGTTATGTATATATATGTATGTTTTGTGTAAGTATATGCATTATTACATTTTTATCTTTTGAATTTCGTGTATGCATTGCATGTATTCTTTATTTATACGAGTATATATTGATTTATTAGGTTTATTCAATTTTAATTTAAGTTATAAAAGTGATAGCTAGTTTTAATGTATTATCTTTGTAGCATTTTTTAGATTTTATTTTATATTTATTATTGTTCATTTTGCACGGGTAGTTAATTTAGTAAGCAAATTATTGTACAAGTATATATACAGTTAGAACTAGGTCAAAACTTTATAAAATAAAATTGTAAATGTAATGTTTGTAATCCGTTGTATGTTTCATGACATAAATACATATTATTTTAATTGTAATATACGTGGTGGCCGAGTTGGTTAGACCTTGGACTTAAAAACACTAAGGTCCCTGGTTCGAATCCCGGTGTGTACCAATGGGTTTTTAATTAAAAAAAATATGTACATTTGTTTGACAACACCACTATAGTGCCTCGGAGAGCACGTTAAGCTGTCGGTCCCGGTTTCACTATACCAACTTGTGAAACTGTTTATAGATGGGTTATTGAGTCTATTCAAAACATCGCGACAAGCTAGCCACTTGTTTGGTGTAGACTCATACCATCGGCTACGACGAGGTGGGATTAAAACCCCTCCGCTGGGTACCTTGGGGCCGTCTAGACGGTCTCGGGCGCCGTAAGGCACCCGTGAAGATATATATATATATATATATGTAATACTTACTTCCTTAGTTTATGTTGATCCCGTTCATTAAGACTCAAAAATAGAGAAGTATTATTTCTTCCAAGATTAGCCAAAGATAGCGGCAAGAAATGAGCTTCAGTAGTCAAGACATATTCATCTAGATTGATTGGTAAATCATTACTGTATCCAAAAAGCATATACAAGTATTTAAATGTTTCAGCTAATACAAAAGAATCCATTCTGTCTTCGTGAATTTTTGTTCGGACATCGTTGACTGCAGCATACCCGCACGGTACTCGGGCGTACTGCTGTAGAGCTTCAAGGACAGCTTTACCGACGAATAGGTAGTGATCATCACCAGTAGCCCGATGCAAGAAATATGTTGACTCAAGAAATTCTGGTCGGAGCGGATGTTGACCCCAGATTACCTAATAAATTATAGAACGTTTGTAATTATATATGAACGAATGATGGCGGAGTTGAAACTACATGTTTTGGAGACCGGGTTTGTATCACAGTGTGTACCAATGACTTTTTAACATTTGTTTGACAATACACTATATGTATATAGTTTTATGTAGTCAAATTTTGATGTAGATAAGTTACTTTAATGAATCTAAACACAGCGACGAGATCGTCAGTAGTTCGTTGTAGATTCAATATCCCATCGTTTATGTTGAGGTGGCAATAAACCTTTGCTGCACAACGACAGAAGTTTATTTTACTATGATAGACATCGATCATTTAGAGCATATAGATATAAATAACAGAGTATTTCTGATTTGATGCAAAGTTAATATCAGTTTAGAACAGTACTCTAAGCGGTCCCGACGCCGAAAGGTGTTGACACATTTACTATTATTGATAAATTTATTATACCACTATCATCAATATAGAACAAACTGATATTAAATTGGCCGTTGTAAGTTTTTTTAAACGCGTAATACAAATAGGTCTTTGTCGCCGCATTTCGTAAACGCATTATTTAACAGGCACATTGATCGACCCCATTCATGGACTTTGTAGGTCTGCTTACCACTCAAGTAGATACAAAATCTACTTGAGTGGTAAGCAGACCTACAAAGTCATCACATGCCATGCTCCAATATAATAATATATATTGTATAGTAAAAAGGATATACCTGCAGATCAAAAGAAAAAGCTTCTGGTATAAATATATGCCGTTGCATGACTTGATACAACATTTCATGAGTTTCCACTGCAGGTCTGACGTCGCCGAGTTGAACTTGTAACCCAGGCCAAAACGCAAGAAGAGCATCCATAAAATTACGAGACTGTGTATGTGGCCTGAAATAAAAAAAAAATATGTTAAAAACACTTTTCTATAACTGTACCGTATTCAGCTACAAAGATAGATATAAACAAAACGAAAATATTTATTATTTATCTGAATAAAACAATTACAATAAATTATATATTGTGGTTCACATGGTACTCTATCACATTTTTTTTTAAAATTAAAAATATATATATTGTTTGCAACACACAAAAAGCGGCCGCAGTCTAGTGGTTAAGTCACTGCGCAACTGATAACAAGGTTAAGCAGATGACAACAAGGCTGGACCTGGGATGGGTGACTGCTTTACATAACGAGACTATACCATTATAATCACCGCAACAGGCTCGCCACTTGTTAGGTGTTGCCTCCGAATACCATCGGCGAAATGAGGACGTGTTAATTCCTGCGCTGGGTGTTAGGCCGTTTAAACGATTCATCTGGAGCCAAAAAGGCCATGGGTGCCTGATGGTATTTATTTTACAACACCACTAAAGTGCTTCAGAGAGCATGTTAAGCTGTCGGTCCAAGTTTCACTATACTAACTTGTGAAACTATTGTATTGAGTCTATGAGGTGGGAATAAATTCCCCACCCCTCCACCCCGCTGTGTGGCCTGAGGCAGTTGAGTAGTTTATTACTAAAACAAAGAAAAATACTATATAACTTACCTATGCATATGAACATCTAACAAAAGTGGACCCCTACTAATGTATTTCATGACAGCATTATAATGTCTGTTAAATCGTACTAAATATTTTTCATCTCCCAACAAAATATATGCTTTTAAACAATATTCATAATAAGAATCAATTCCTGCTCCAACTCCAGAATCTTTTCTAACCCAATCACCTGATTCTATATTGATGATTGTTCCCATTAAATCTGATGTTCTGAAATTAATATAGGTGTCAGTCATATATTTTTTAAATAAAATAACCTTGATTGTGCAGAAATCATACTATTGTAGTAGGTTTTAAAGATACTGCTGCATTTTAACTTTGTTTCTTTTCCTGGTACCATAGTACAGGGAGAACCCTGTATTCTACTAAATTAATTAGATATCAATTGCATATCAAATTCCAATATAGAGTTTGATATCCAATAATTGAGTAGAGATCCAAGAGCCTTATTCTACAAACTCACCGTTTGCCATGTTGAACTTTTTGTGGTAAAAGAAAGTATGTACATGCAAAAGGTTTGTATGGGTAGAAGAAGTGATAATAGCTCATTAAACCCTAATATACCTTACAAAGTCTGTAGTTTATGATTCTCTATGAATGTTTTTTCAACCTGTTGGTAAGCTAAGCATACAGTTGATGGATAATAATATAATAATAATAATATAATAATAATAATATGTAGGGACAATTTACACATATTGCTCTGGTCACAAACTAAGCCTAAGTTTGTACAATGTGTACCAGAAACAACAATATAATATTTTATAAAAACCCTGACCATGACCAACTGTACAGGAAAAACGTACTAATATTTTTTTGCCATGGGTGGGAATCGAACCCACGACCTCCGGATACCACGCCAAAGGCGCAATCACTAGTCTACGGAGACGGTCAAAATTAATAGAATAGGATTGATCAATACATTGTTTGGTTGATTAGTCCGTAAATAATGCAGTTATGAATGTGTATACTATACATACATTCTAAGAGAATCATAAATAGATAAAACAAAAAAATGCAACTAATAAAATAATATACATAAGGTCATCATACTTCAAGATAAATTTGTTTACATTTTACTAAAAATAACATTTTTTTTTATCTAATTGACTTATTATAATGATAAATGAAGTAAAAAAACAACATGTACCTGTGTCTTATTGTCCACAATCTGTCCATAGCTTTATGTGCTTTTTGCTCAAAGGCAGGATTTCCAGTTAGTCTAGATAGAGCTGCCATTTCTAATATCATTGTACCAGCACATGCTGTACAAGTTTCCTGTTGATCAGTCAGTCCTTTTAAGCCATACCTTAAATTTATCTGTAAAATAATGTTTATTTTTAATTACTTGACTATTATATTATATACATAGTTTAGCTATTGATCAAAAAAAAATCCTTATTCAATTTATATCAGAGGTTAGGAAAAAACTATAGAAAAACTATAAGGCATCATTTTTGTTGGTGAACAATAGAAAACTTGTTTACTGGAGACTTAGGGTCGGATTAATAGTTGATGCTAAGCAATTGCTAACGCAAAGCCAATGCTTCGGACTGTCACACTGCATATGAAAATTTAAAATTTCGACAGTTCCAAGCAATTCAGGCTAAGCTACAACTATTAATCCGACCATTTGCGTCACAACTGTTTACTGATGGAGCAAAGATCCAAATTCATTAAATAATTCCTTTAATCTACAGTCAATATATAATTAATACTAAAAGTAAAATTTCGTTATTCCTATATAAAACTGACTTATCAAGTTACAGACATTATTTGTGTCATACAATTAGAGCTATAACTTATAACTCCAGATTTAACTTAGGGCTTTACCTAAGTTTTATCTCGAGGTCAATAGGGCTTTATACCACAAAATCACAAAATATTATTTGAGTTTAGACAACTCATGCTTCTGGTACATTTGGTGTAGTTCCCATATCCTTATTTCCTAAAATACTTTTATTGCAGAGACTGTCTAGACGGCCTCTCTCAGGGTTGCTAGCAGTGAGCCTTAAGTCGCACCTCCTCATCAAGTTGTCTAAACTCATTTTTTTTATTTATTTATAGATTACTAACGTCATAGAAATTTTTGAACATGTAATTTTTGACATGTCAACTGATGTCAGCCTCTATCCCTGTAAAAACTGTTTTATGTATAAAATTAAATCACATACCCTTCCATGTGGAATTCCTGTAGTGCTATTAAAAGCTGGTAGAAGACGTATTCCCAAATCATTGGCCATTTTTAGTAATTCACCGTCGTACCAATGTAAAATTCCTAATTCTGATTTAAATTTATCAGCTAATACATGAGCTGAAAGTAATCCTCTAAAATAAAAATAAAAAACTTTTAAAAGTATTTTGTAAAGAAATATAGTTTAATATAGGTGGGAAGCTTTTTAGGTAGTGTCAAGTGGTTATGATTATCATCACCCAAAACAATGAAAAAACTGACATAGGGTTTTTTTTCAGGAGACTACCATATTCATTCTTTGTTGAGATGGTAGTCACCTTTCAGGGTGTGAAATACACGACGGTAGATTACAGCTGCGAGAATATTGACATAAACACATAATACACTCCTTTTCAATAATAAAAATATATAATGGACATTATAAACATTTTGAAAATTGCCCTGGTCATAAACTAAACTCTAGGCTTGTACTATGTGTGCCAGAAACAATAATATTTATATGTATTATATTTTATAAAAACCCATGACAAACATACTAATATTTGTTGTCTAGTCTTCCTTTCTCTCTGCCAGTTAAATAAACACATCATTGCATTCAATATACTGTCATTACTTTGTATTGGGCATTACTATTTGTGGTGATTTTTAACATCAGCTAGAGACATAGTTAAATATTAGAATAAATCAATAAAACTTACCCTAAAACTCGAATATTGGTTTCAAATACAGAGACCACAATATCATGGTCAAAGGTTACATCTTGAATGACAAGTTTAATGGCTCTATTAAATTCAGCAAAATCTCCCATTATCACTAATGTATCTAAACTATCCACCATTGTTAGAGAAAAACTGAAATAAAAAAAAATAAAAACTAAAATTTGATCAATTTGCTTATTAACTTATAAAATTCACTCAACATTGCTCCTCTTTACGAAAATGAATGGATATATGTACATTGTACATTCTTAATTTTAGAACATTCAGTCATGATATCAATCTTTGGCAATCAAGAGAGACAATGTTCTTAGCTATCCATGGATTCTCTATACAGGGGGCGGTCCATCGCATAGGCAGGGGAGTAAACTACAATTTTCCCCGACTTGTGACCGCAAAATATGGTTAAAGACAATTCTTAATTCCACTCTCCCTTTCACTGTATTCACAACCCTCTCTACCCAACTAAATACTATATGATCCTGGCAGCACCAATTTGGAAATATATTTCATAAAAGTTCTGACAGGTGATCTTGGTAGGTTTCCTTTCCATAGGAGATCCTTTTAATAGGAGATGCAAAAGACTTCCATTGCATATAATTGAGTTTCTAGTAATTTCAATCATGAGTACAAGTATTTTTTTTAATACTTTGATCTCATAAATGAAATTAACTAGATTTTAAAACTCAACTTCTTGCAGTGGAAATTGGTGCAAGAGGAATTCAAGCAAAGTCTTTGCATTGAAACATTTTGGCCTTCCAAGATCAGCCGTTGGATCTTTTATGGAATGTGTTTTCCTAGGATGACAGGATCATATAGTATTTGGTTGAGTAGAGAGGGCAGTGAATACAGTAGATGGGAGAGTTAAAAGGCCTTCAACCCAATTTCACAATCCTAATCCAGGCATACTGCAGTTCAATCCCCTTTCAACCAAGCAATGGATCCGGCACCCGCACATAGAATCCATGGATAGATAAGAACATTGTCACTATTGGATTGATGGAGTTGTCCATAGGAATGTTTCAAGTCTTGACTTCATCACAGAGGCCAATTAATCTTTTAGGCGAGATGAAAACAGATTATACTGAGAGTTGCTCCAGGATTTGTTGCTTGTATAGATGTTTTAACAACTCAAATGGCTTTTTAAAAGTCATTACAAAATACCATAATGGTGCTGGATCATATGGTATTTGGGTTGGTAGTGAACCCAGTGAATAGGAGTTAAATTCGAAAAGGCCTTCAACCCTCTAGCCACACAATGAACCCAGCACCCACACAATGAACCCAGCACCCACACAAAGAACTAAGCTAAGATCATCTCTCTTGATTGCCAATGATTGATATCTCTGTCTGAATATTATAATTGAAGTTTGCATTTACCAGTGAGTTTGCAATAGACAATGTTGATCAAATTTTATAAGTTAATTAAAGGGAAATGAGAATTGAGACTGTGTAAAGCATAGTTTTACTGTGATTTAATATATTTATTAGAAATACAACAGTGTTGCTTGCATAGGTTGCTTGTTACAAAAAAATATTGCAAGAATGCTAACAAAATTAAACTTATAATACCTTAGGCAGCCCACAGTCAATATTGATCTTGATCTGTGATTAAAATCAATGATCCAGATTGATAATGTACAAAGTAGATTGACAGATTGATGCATCTGATCACAGATTATCTAGATATTTTTTAATCAAGATCCCGATCCGCAGGTCGTGATCAAGATTGAGCGTGTAAGCGCAGAGTCGCGACACTGTATGATTTTTTGAAAATGGATGCCGGTGATACAGGCTCCCGCGATGCCGCCTTAATTTAAAGAAGATTCATCATGATTCTTTTAAAACTTTTATCAAATGCCCAGAATAAATATTCTACAAACAAATACATCCGACTGCTGGTTATGAAAATCTTTTGTAACCAGCAGTTGACATAGAAGCTTCACAATCACCCTATAAAAGACTATTGAGGATGTCCATAAAAAAAAGTGATACTACAGCTATAATTTTTCGATCCCATGATTCTTGATCACGATCAGAGCTATAAGATTGCAATCGAGATTGACTGTGTAAGACATGGGCTGCCTTACATTACTATTTTATAAGTGATAAAAACAACCGGAAAACTTTTGAAATGAAAGTATATTGGTTATATATATACAGTAGGGCCTCGCTAATTCGGACCCTAGCGGTGATCTCTGTAATCCGGACATTACTTCCAAAAAAGTTTCATCTTCTGAAACGATGGGAGCTTTAAATATAGTTTGGATATGGGTAAATACAAATTTAATAGCCACAAAGTTATGTTAGTTCGTCGACTAAGGGACTGGGCTTTTGAACGGAAGTACGGAATCTTAAACAGAGAGTATTACAGACTCTTTTACTACTACATAAATATCTGTTTTTTTAATCTCATGTCAAAGGCTTAGATTTTTTACTTGTTAGTTTTTTACTAGTGTATCTTTCGGTAATTAAAGTAACTAAGTTCATAAATACTTTATATTTTATTTATTTAAGTTATAGCTATAAAATTTTGCAGACTACAATCTGGACACCTTGATAATTCGCTAAGGGTATGTTTTTAACTGTCTGGATTAGTAAGGCCCTACTATATATATATATGCCCTATTTGATGATACTCCTGTTATATGGAAATTTTGTTTAACATGTTTCTTACAGGAATGCATCCTATTTAACCCGGCAGCATTTGCTAATGGGTAAAAAATACCACAGAGTATTTTAATTTGGATGGATTTAGACTCGGAATTGTTCTAGCAACCCTAAATCCTAGGTAGCTTCAAACCGATAGTTTGGTTCAGTTACAGACTTGTAAAGTGAGTATGAGTGAAAACTATGTTAAATGTTTGTTTATTAAAAAAAATCTTCTTTTCTTTTTTCATTAAGTATGTTGTTTTTTTCATAAGTTTATTTTTAATATTGATCACCATTTTGCTAAAATAACAAGAAAATTCATGTTGTGTGTTTTGTAAGATTACAAAAAAAAAACTTTTTGTTAATATTTTAAAATAAGTTTTAATTTTAAATAGATGAATATTATAACTTGGTTTTTTCTTTTTATTTATTAACAAAAATGCCAATAACACAATTTTATGGAAACTTTAACTTTATTAACCTCAATTGAACTCTGTGGTTTTTTCTCCGAACTTTTAAAACTAAAGCAGATATGAATATATAAAATAATTAATTAAATTCCAATTTGTAGATAGATATTTACATGTAAACAAACATCTGTCAAAAAGTAACCTTAAAACCACCTTTTAGCCCGAGCTACAATTGCTAACTTTCTGGTACTACTTGAATTGCTAGCATTCCACACGCTGGAACGACTGTGATCCGTGGTAGCGATGCTGAGGTCGGAATGCAACCTTCATACACCTTTGTACATAACTAGCGAGTACCGCAGGGTATAAGAGTTTATAAATATGTGTCATTATATTACTCTCAAGACTGCTTAGTGAGTATCAGGGTACCTAGTGGAAGGTGACTATTACAATAACACTTACTTTCCAAGTGCGTCATCCATGTCGCCCCTACTTGGTGTAATTCCTTTCCATCTACCTTTACAACTAAGTGGCATTAGTTCATCAGCTGGGTAAGCATTCTCCATGTATGCATTATATCCATGATAAAACATTTTTCTAGATTCCTCTCTAAAATTAAAAATACCAAATTTATCAATTGCAAAGCAAAATAAAGATAACGATAAAGGGATTAGAAACGGATTCTTTGAGGGTAGCCCGAAGACTGTAGACGCGTGTGTCTATTACAGTTATCAAATTTAATTTTATTGAATATTATTGTGCAAAAGTGTACTAATATTGTAGAATAAGCATTCGTATAGTAATATTAAGTGTGAGAAGTGTAGTATTTACGCAGTGATCTTGGTGTTTGTGCTATCTCAACGAATCCCTTTATCTTCAGTAAAATGGCGGTACCCATTTTACTGTTGATTATTTCTTCCTCCCTCACTTGACACTGGCATCACTATACCGTATGTTTGCATACGGTCATGTGGCCATTCCTAATTCTAACCTAGTCCTTTCCCTATTCCTCTCCATCCTATTATCCCACTTTTACCGTACATTATTACATTTTTTTAAATCTACCCACAACTGTCATTGGCAAAATTATGTTTAAAGCGTAGAATGCCATATAAGTAAAAGAAGAAGAAGGGATTAGAAAATTAATTTCTACATTAGTCAAGGTCCTAATGATTGAAAATAAATCATGGAATTTATATTATTTTAATACTTAAGAATTTTACTTGCCGTAAATGTAATCTTTCTTCCCTCGTCATTTCCACAGGCTTTTCTTCTCCTCTTACCCATGTTAACAACAAACAAAAAATCACTAAAATATGATATGCCATCACCAAATATCGTTAACATAAAAGTTTGCTAGCTAATTGTCAAGTTCAAACTTTAATTTACAACTTCCTAAAAATATCATATGAAAGAATTTATTATTCCACAGATTCTTAAATAATAAATTAGATTAACCGATTTCAAACGTTAGTTAATAACATGAAAACAGTGAAAATAAAAATCTAAGACCTCCCATCTCCAAAACAGATAAAAACTGAAAACTGACGTTTTTCCGTCACTACCATAGACAATTGACGTGTCTAGACCATTGACATTTTTTTTTAAATTATTCCACCATCGTGGAAGTGCAAAGATCTTTCGACCACTCAGCCATGTATTAAATATCTTGGGGCCTTACCAAAGAGCCGATCGATAATCGAATCGAAATACCCATCGAAAGCTAAATGTATGAGATTTGACGTTTCTCGGCGATCGGACTCTACCCATAGAGTAAAATTCCTATACATTTTTATCGATCGATGAGGCGATTCGATTGGCGATCGTGTTCTTTGGTAAGGCCCCTAGACCATTGACAGTTTTTTTTGGACTTTGGTATTCAATTTTTTTTTCACTCATTATGGAAAGGTAAAGAACTTTCATTATACCACAGAAGAAATAATAGTATAGTACAGAAGCTCCACTCCGAAAGATCAATTAAATAAATAGCGACTCTTGCACCGACACAACAAAGCTCAGTTCTGATCGCACAGCACTAATGGCCTACATTTATATTCACCTAAAGTTGCCTCTCTTTCTATCGCGTCTTTCTTTACTTTTCTGAGGACGTCTTCTTTTAAACAAAACCTAGGTTATGTACTTAGTAGTAAGTACGTAGATCATAAAACAATTTTATTTTAGGATGTCTGATGCATAGGTATTTTAACCTAAGAAGATACGGAAGCCATAAGGCACACTACATTGTTTATGAAACTAAATATTTCTTTTCGGTGTATAGGCACATAAGAAATAAGGTAGATTATGTGGAATGATATAAGTGCGAATAATACCTTTAAAGGAAACAGATTGTACCTACCTACTAAGTTGAAAGAAAAACTTACAAAAACATTGCCTCAGTATATTTGCCTAGTCTATGTTATTTATTATTAAGCAACCTACGTATGTACCTTTGGGCAAATAAATAAGTATGTACGAGCAAGTATGTATGTTGTCTACTTATTAAAACTGCATAATATTTCTAGTAATAGTTAGTTCATGGTAGTGCACTAACTATTACTAGATCCTTGTTGCTATAATTTAAGCAACCGAATGTGGCACAATAAGCTTTAGACCTTATTTTAGTTAATATTAAATATCGCGGCGAGGCGCGTGAATACTCACGCGCCTCGTCGCTTTGTTATTTAATATTTGCATACAAACGTGCGACTCGGCCGCCACGCGGCAGCCCACCGTGGGTACGGCCGGGTACTTGTAGCTTCATACCTAAAGCGCGGAGTGGAACACCCCTGGGGCCTGACCAAAGAACACGATCGCCAATCGAATCACCGCATCGATCGATAAAAATGTATAGGAATTTTACTCTATGGGTAGAGGCTGATCGATGAGAAACGTCAAATCCCATACATTTGGCTTTCGATGGGTATTTCGATTCGATTATCGATTGGCTCTTTGGTAAGGCCCCTGATTATACTACAATTTTAGTTATTCAATGCCTTACAGCAACGTGGTTACGGGACTTATCCTTCGATCATATAACCAATGGATATAGCATAAGCTAGCTCTGCCAAAATACATGGCCATATAAACCATATACAATATATAAAACAAGTTCACGTTCAATCGGCATCATTTGGTATCGTTTGATGTCGCAAAAATGTTCTCCACTCACTCAAAAAAAAAAATGTTAATTGTGCAGTTATACTATAGGCCCTAGCACAACAGTATCGATAGGCTCGATAAATCGATACATATCGGTTTTATGAATGAATGTTCATTCATAAACTACATTTTATCACCTGTCGAATTATATCGATGTAGTTATGCTAAGCCCCTATGTCTAAGGCGATCTTCCACTTAAAATTTGCGGAACCATGGTGTATCCTATCACTTGTGACTCACAAGTTGTGAGTATAACTTTCATTAAAATTAATTGTATTCAAGTCTGAATTTCACTTTTATAAGTACGTAAACGATAGAAATAAAAAGTAGTAATACGTGATACGGGGAGACAACTTGACACATCGCGTAGTGCGGTAATAAAGATTATCTACTATTAATATATATATAATAATTACTCGCTAGTAAATTAGAGCTGAGAAAAGTTCGATATATTATTTTAATCATTATTTTATTTTGTATTTTTTTATTTCGAGATATTCATCTCAATTTAAAACAAAAATGTCGTATATCCTTAAATGAGAATATCGACTTTTTATTTCTTTTATTTAATCAAATAATATTTTTTTCAGCGAAAATATGAATATTGTGTTTCTTTGAAAGATTTCCTATTGATGCTATCATTAAAGAAAAGTAGATTAACGCAGCGGGAAAAATAATTGGAACGTGAAAAATATTTAATATAATGTTATGACAACTTTACTTCATTCTTTCTTTTCTATATACCCTAACTTTTAAATTGTTTAAAAGTTAAAAGTTTTTTTTTTAATGAGATCTCGGTATGTGACCTCATATCTACCTGGGGCCTTATTCCGAGTTTGCAACCGCTAAACACGACAAGACGTTGCGTAAACAATGAATATGGAAATATAGATTCTTTCCTGTTAATTATAGAGTTGAAATTCCAATGCTCCATACATGTTGAAACTTGCGAAGAATTCGTGTATTTCAAGATGGCGGCATTATTATAGCCAACCTAATACAGATTATATAACCATTGGAATAGAATTTATATTTTAATATTTATAGTTTACGCAACGTCTTGTCGTGTTTAACGTTTGCAAATTTGGAATAAGGCCCCTGATCGAAAGCAATATGAAGGTTCAAGAACTAATTCGACTAGATTAAGAGAACCCCAGTTTGAAATTGTTACCAGTCCAATTCATTTACCAAAGAACTTCTCTGTTTCGACGCGACTGGGGGGGGGCTGACGCGTCAAGTATTGACCGTGGACAGTGAAATAGCAATGTATGTTACCGAGAGATAGCAAATCATTGATATACAGAAAGAACAGAGTAGGGGATAGCACAGATCCTTGGGGTACCCCTGCATTAATGGTTGCACGACCCGATATCATACCATCAACGAGGACCCGTATAGCCCGGTCTGATAAAAAACTTGAGAATACAATTTGAATGTCTAAAAATATTATTAACATTGGTAAAAATATCACCCAGTATAATTCAATGTTTAATAAGCAATAAACAGTGATTAAAAAAATGACATCTAACCGTTTCATTTTTCGTAAATTCATCTGTTTTGTAACCGAATAAATTAGCCGGCATAATGGGAGCTGGTATGTTACCTGAAGAGTGTTAGGTCTGTAGGCTGCTGGGTTCCTTCGATAGCTGCGCTGGTCAGATCCTCAGATATCACGATCCATAAAAGAGAAGCGGGTGCGGCGGTCACTTTGTACACTTCACGTTATCGTATGGACGGTTCAGTAGTTTTTGATTAAACACGTGTGAACACAAAGCGGCGGGTGCGGTGCGCAGATATACGCGGAGAGGGTTCGCGTTCGACAAGTCGAAAAACGGAGGCGGATGCGGTGCCCAAACGCTCGCACTGATAGCTCGCGTTAGACTTTATATAGTGGTTGCGGGTGCGGTGGCCAAACGCTCGCGGTGACAGCTCGCGTGAGACAGCTCGCGTGAGACAGCTCGCAGTGACAGCTCGCGTAAGACTGAGGCGTTGATTGGCTATCGAGATAGCCTTCTTTTCTTGCGGGTAGTGTGAAAGAGTAAGTGTATAATAAATTATATAGGTAGGAAAAGGATGGGTATAGGAGGCTTAACCAGGAGCAATTAATGTTATTAAACAACAATGTATTGATCCACCCCATTCATGAGAACTTTGTAGGTCTACTTACCACCAGATACAGAGTCCATAATTTGCTCTCATAATATCAGTCGTCTCCATTCATGGACTCAGTTGATCTGCTTACCAACAAGTAGGCACATAGTCACATAACCTGCTCTTATAATATCAATCGTTCCCATTTATGGATCCTGTTAACCTGCTTATGAACAGTTGGGTACAGAGTCACATGACCTGCTCTTATAATATCAGTCGTCTCCATTCATGGACTATGTAGGTGGTCTGCTACCGCCGTTTCATTAAAATAGCGTGCCATGTGAGTCTACCTATCTTTTAGTAAACAGGTGTGCTGCTGTGGTGCTGCCTTGGATCTCCGCTGGACACGCATAGTTTAATTATTATGATAAAAGCGGAGGTCTCGCAAAATTGTCGGATAGGCTGACGCGGGCATCGGGGGGCTATAGTGTTTTGTCGTTCTGTACTACTTCTATATTGTAAAATTTTATATTGTGACGATGAATGAGGATGACTAAGTAATAGTTTATAAAAGCATGTCACGTGACTCTGTACCCACCTGGTGGTAGGCATACCTCCATGGACATGAATGGCTTTCCACTATGCCTACTAAATGATGCGGTTACGAAATAAGCGATTACGAAGACGAATTTTTATTACGAGTCTATTTTAAAAACCAGGGGCCTGACCAAAGAACACGATCGCCAATCGAATCGCCGCGCGATCGTTAAAAATGTATAGGAATTTTACTCTATGGATAGAGCCTGATCGATTGGAAACGTCAAATCCCATACATCTGGCTTTCGATGGGTATTTCGATTCGATTATCGATTGGCTCTTTGGTAAGGCCCCTGGGGCCCTACCGGGAAGCCACATGAAATCGATCGGAAGCGAATATAAAATGAATGTGATTCGGCGTTTGGCGGGATTCCAATCGATATTTTTTTACAAAACCGCCTCCACATTTCTTATAAATTTGAATCGTTAGGTTAAGTAAAGTAGGTAATTAAGGGGCCCTACCGGGAAGCCACATGAAATACCGATCGCCATGAAAGCGAAAATAAAATGTATGTGATTTGACGTTTCTCGGCGATCGATTTCTATCCATAGACAATATTTCCTATACAATTTTATCCATCGACGAGTCGATCGGTTTTTCGATGTGGCTTCCTGGTAAGGCCCCAGGTTTAGATGGCTTTTTAAAATTCATCCTAAAATGCTGTTATCCTCTGAACAGCGTGTATGAGTCAGTCAGCGCCCATTTTCACTATACCAACTTGTAAAACTGTTTGAATCTATCCAAACTTTGCGACGAGCTAGCTAATCGTTCATTTTAGACATATTCCATCGCGATTAAAACCCCTCTACTGGGTACCCTGGGGCCGTCTAAGCACCCGTAATAATATATGTACACATGCGAAACGGTTATAAGTAAAAACGCATCCCTTAGATCTTTTGTCTATGGTTTGACATAATTGGAGATCGAAGGGTAAAATATGGGTCAAGGGGTCACTAGTGTCACGACACCCTTTATTATGAAAAGGTCTCGTGCTGCCATCTTTGGATTATGTTCGGAATTAAATTGCGAAATCAGTGAAGTTTAACTAAAATAGTATAGATGGCGCTGAAACTATATTTATTTAATAGAAAGTAAGTTCCTTGATTTTTACGCTAGATGGGATATTACAGATGTGTGGCGTTTTTTTTAAATTAATAAAATATTTATTGGTGTAGAGTTGACAAGGAAGTAAAAGTTAAGAAAAAACTCACTTCGGCCACACACTGCGAAATTCATTACCGCCGCGTTAGCAATAAAACGAGTAAAATAATACTTCGGTAATTTATGTATTGTTTATATGGTTTAATATTTTTAAAAGGAATATTGGTATCGGGGTCCTTTTCGCTAACATGAATGGCTAGACATCCTACCAGTGGCGATATGCTTGAAAAACCCTCTTATCCATAAAAAAAGTACTTTAAATCGTTTTTTATCTCTTTTTTGTTAAATATGATTTTCATTGGTATGAAAAAGACGAAACAAAATTGTAACTAAAACGTAATATTGAGCGATTTTTTATGAAAAAGGAGGTTATACGATAAGCTTACGTACCTACTCGTATTGTAAAGAAGAGGTCAACCCACAAATCCCAAAGAGTAAAAGTAATAAAATAGCTTTATTTTTTATTACAAAGTAAGAAACTTTCGTCATTTGTTAGCCCATAATCTTAAATCTAACGTAATTATTTGATTTTATTGCAATAATTAGTAAGTGTATATAATTTTAGTTAATTTATTTATATAACTTCTAAATACACAATTAATTAAAGATAAAAAAATATTATTAGTAAAAATGAAATTTTGTCTCTTTCTTACAATGAAAATCATTTTTGACAGAAAAGAGATAAATCACCATTTTAACTAAAATAAGGGGGAAAAATACACCTACCTCCCATATATAATAAGTTCAGAGGCTCTATCATGATTTTAGCTACGTTTTAACGCAACGTGACTACGTGAGGGACCATCGTGATCGCTTTATTTTTAAAAACATAAAAAGGCGGTGGTTGGTGGTACCTCACGTATTAAAACGTTAGGTTAATATGAAGCAAAAACATATTACGATTTGTTAGGTATTTTTTAATTCCCTAATTAATATTTGAGAATGTAGGTAGGTAATGGATTAATCAAAGTGTACCTACAAAAATCACAATTATAGGCCAATACTTAATTTACCTTAAAACAACTAATATAAAATAAGAAGCCTATTCAAGGAAGCTTTTTAATAAAACTATTAGATATTTTAAGGTCTAATAGTTATATCCGGGTTTAAGAGCTGATTTGAGTTTCCTGTTTTGAAGAGGGCTATAATCTGGAACTGGAACAGGCGGGTTTGATTCCCAGTTAGAGTTGCGTTTCCATGGCGGAGACATAGGGTTCGGTACCGTTGGACTAGAGACCGGGTTTGGATGACGAACTGGGCGAGGTTCTTCAAGGTAGGAGAATGGTCGAGATCCCATGTTTGAGTGTTCCTTTGGACGCCAAGAATTCAAGTCGGATTGCCTGCTGCAAAAAAAAATAGTATCAGAATCCACGCTAAACTTATAAAAGTAAAAGTGTTTCGAGTCTGTTTATACACTGCTAGGTGAACATTTTTTTTTTCATTATGGTAGACCTACAAAGTCCAAGAATAAGGTCGATTAAAAGATTGTTGTTTATTAGTATTCATCACTCTCACTGTGCCGGCTAAATAATGCGGTTAGGGACAACAATAGGGTCGATAAACACGAATTTGCATTTAGAGTCTAATTTAAGGCGAATGGAGGCTTAAACTTATTTTTTGAATCTATTACTTAGTGCTGTAAACTGGAATACAAAATAATATTTCAAGTTTTTTTCTACCGGATCATTTAAGGTTTGACTGGCATAGAATGCCTGCCGACATTAAGTACACTGCATTCACAATCGCGAAGTCCACGTTCTCCATACATAATAAGCTTTCGCACATCCAGTATCTCTCGCACAACTGTTTGCCTCCAGAATAAAAATTTATTTTTCTGTGTTTTGATTTTTTTAATTTTTTTTTTGAAATCAGAAAGAAAACTTTTTTTAATATTATTAATAATACAAAAATATTTATTACAACAATAAGATTTTTACGTTCAGTTACCAACAATAGGATAGGTGAAGTGTAGTGATATGTTATGTGTCTTTTACGCATATTTATTTTTATTCCTAAAAAACCTAAGAATATTTAACAAAAGTGTTCTTCAAGGACTCAATAAGTTTTTATGAATAAGGTCATACATAGGATAAGATTTTAAAATTTGGTAGATACTCGTATATATGTTTATACAAAATATAATATGTCTATATCCTATTTAGGGTACATCTAGCTTTATAAATAATCTATGTAGATTAATACAAATTCTTTTCATTAATCAAATCAATCTACATTTTTTTTCACTAAAAAATATTATAGGTATGTACATATATAGAGGGGCGCCGACTCCGTGGGTACTCGGGGGGCTCGAGAACCCATGAGAAATAAACAATGGGTGCCAAGCACCCCTGAGAATAGACATCAAGAAACAGATCAGGAATCGCTTTTTAGGGATGGGCGTTTTTTCATTACCCGATGACCCGTTTAGTGCAGTGGTTTAGAGCGCCGGTTTCCATAGTACAAAGCAAATCCTTAGTTTGGGACCAGGACAATGTATGTGATGTGGTTTCAATTTATTATTTATTAGCGATTCGGGCAACGGATGCCAGTTACTAATGCTGGTATCCGTTATCAAAATGTTCGTCCTTTCTCAAACCACTTTTTCGAGTCATTAAATGAGCATGAGCACCCATGAGGTTTTCTAAAAGCCATATAATAAGATTGTAAATAAATGATCTGTACATTGATTTGATTAAAAAAAAAGCAAGATGTACACTAAATAGGCTATAGAACTATAATCTATCATTTTATAATACGTATCACTTAAAATTATTTATTAAATACGCTCTAGTGGTAAAATTGACAATGTACCCCGTCAATGTTTTAATAGTCGTTTAAGAAAAGTATTAAAATACACCAGATAGAAAAATGTGTTCTAGGACATGATGAATATGGGTATATTCAATTAAAGCTGCATTAATTATTTTCGATTAAATATTTACTCTTTGAGTTTTTTTTGTATTTTTTTAGTACTCGTAACTTCATTGATTGACAAGTAAGTACTTACAAACACCCAATATTATACCTATTCATCGGGGTTTTATATACATTCAGTCAGCATGTTTAGTGTAACCTTAGTATTAATAGGTATCTATTAAAAACTATATAATTTTTTTGTTTTCAAATAAACACGCTTACTGGCACGGGCATCAGCTATGTATAATATGTATAACATTTAATATGTATCGTTTCTGGTATACTTACACATAGCTTAGTATATCTTCAGGGCCATTTCGAACGCAAAATGCGTGAAATGTCCATATTATTATTAATAATAAAATTATTATTATTATTGTAGGTATTCTAGAACGCGTTAGTTAATAATGTAATCATTATTTCACATGTAAACAGAATTGTTTATTTAATATAGCGCGTAAAAAAGTAGTTCGGAATCTTTGTAAAGAGAGAATAATGGATATAAAGTTATGCACATACTTATATAGAAGGGAGGGGAATAGGCTCGAGAGATCCTACGAAATCAACCGACAGTCCTGAATCGTATTCCCGACAGACGGGTAGGATGCCAAATGTTTATGATTAGAAAGTTTAGGAGTGTATAGTGAAATTTTGACTGTTTTTTTCATAAAAAAAGTGTTGTAAATTAAAAAAAAATCATAATAAATATTTGTTAATTTAAGAAGTATCTATATATCTTTTAATGCACTGTATTTGTACATTTACAGACGTTTTAGGTATTATTATTCATAATTTAAATTCAGTCGATTCTATTTTTCCATATTTTATATAGGTGGACTAATAGACAGGCATAGGGTGTGCAAGTGTGAAGTAAAGTAGGTATTATTAGTTAATACTTTGTGTTTCTGATCAATGAACGAGATTTTGTAATAACATGTAAGTATTACCAAAGCATTGTTTAGCTCTTTAATTTTTCTTAACTTATTTTGATGTTTTAGGTATATTTGTTACAATTCTTTGTAAAATTAAGACTGTCATTATTATTTTTTATAATGCTTTGAATTTTCGTTGCATTATATCAATAAATAAATAATTTAATTTAATTATAAATATGTATCATGCTATTGGATACCTATACGGTCGTATAAAACTACTTTGTTTATATATATCTATTCCAAAAACTATTTACAATTGAAAAAATATATAAAATATTTATGAACCAATTTAAGCTTTAATCACTACTTAATAATTATTAAAAACATTTAATAAATAAAATAAAATAGGTAAATACGTAACAAAGTATGAACTACAATTTAATTAAAAAATATATATATTGTGAATATGTAAAAAAAAGTATAATAAAAATATTATTAAGTGAAAATTCCATAAATGGGGTTGGTTGCCGGCTAATTCATGCAATTACGAAATGGACGGCGAAAGCGATCAATTTGCATTACATATTAATTAAACACCCTTTAACGGAATATATCTCTAACATTAATAGAACTTCAGGCAATTATATAGGTGATAGTCAATCAGCTTTCTTAGGGCTATAAAGACTTAATTAGTGGTCCGTTTTCATTTTGTGAATTAAGATATCACAGCTTAATTATATGTATATGTATCATCACGGGTGCCTTACGGCGCCCGCCTAGACGGCCCCAGGGTACCCAGCGGAGGGGTTTTAATCCCACCTCGTCGTAGCCGATGGTATGAGTCTACACCGAACAAGTGGCTAGCTCGTTGCGATGTTTTGAATAGACTCAATATCCCATCTATAAACAATTTCACAAGTTGGTATAGTGAAACCGGGACCGACAGCTTAACGTGCTCTCCGAGGCACTATAGTGGTGTTGTCAAACAAATGTACATACATTTTTTAATAAAAAACTCATTGGTACACACCGGATTCAAACCAGGGACCTTAGTGTTTTTAAGTCCAAGGTCTAACCAACTCGGCCACCACGTATATGCAGCTTAATTACTATTGTTTAAATACTTTCATAATCTAATTCTGACTTAACTCAAGACCATTTTTAAATAAAAATTAAAACTGCTTTAGACGCCTACAGCATTTTAAATTAAATATATTAAAAAGCTAATTTTATATATCAGGCCATAAATGTATAAAGATTTAACTTCACACGTTTATAAAAAAAATAGAGTTGTTAAACATCGAGAAAAATATGGCTTTTATTCCTGTATGTACTTATTCCTAAAAAATTAGGTTTTTAGATAGGAGGAAGGTCTCTATATCTTTGCTAGATCGGCTGAACCAGTTCCGCCGATACAGATACAAAAACCATCAAATGACCTAGTCAGACGGTTTTAGTTTGTGGGATCATAAATTTTCAGGAGACTATTTCATCGTTTTCTAAGAAGTACCTAATAGGAAATATCAATAAAAAATGGAGGTAACTTTGCGATTTTTTTCTATCAAGGCAACTTCATGCTATTACGTGTTTCAAAGAGACAGTTACTTCTATTAATTAATTTAATATTATTAAGTTAATTAGCCGGCAACCAATCCCATTTATGGATTTTTCACTTAATAATATTTTTATTATACTTTTTTTTTACATATTCACAATATATATTTTTTTTAATTAAATTTTAGTTTATTATTATTACGTATTACTTCTAAATATCTTGTATTATTACTAGGTATTCTTATAATCAGAGATCTAGATTTCTGATTTGCTTTATGCACCCTCTTAACTAGCTGGCATAGTGGGAGCGATCAATGCTGTTAAAAACAATGTAATAATTGATTCAATTTATGGGCTTTGTAGGTCTGTCTACCATTATGTAGATAAAAAGTCACATGTCGAAACAAACATCCTAAAAGTACCTTACCTAGGTAGTGTAAAATAATTAAAACAACATAATTATATTTTATCAAGGTGAATTCCGGGATGCAAATAAATTTCAATTGAACTGCAAGGTTAGGCCTTGACATAAGTAACTGAGAGTAGCCGTGACCTATATTACCTGAAACTAGGTTGCATTCGGAAAATAAAGACCCAAGGTTGTACGTACAGTTCCTAGTGCAGTAGGAAATGCTTTGAAGCCTTGCTGGTAATTAAGTTCACCTATATCAATCACGCTTCATCAAAATTCTAAACGAATTGTTTTTTTATTAATAACTAGCTGTGCTCGCGACTTCGTCCGCGTGGAATAGTTATTTTTTTATCATATAAACTTTCATCCCCTATTTTATCCCCTTGGGGGTAGAATTTATCAAAATCCTTTCTTAGCGGATGCCTACGTCATAACATCTACCTGCATGCCAAATTTCAGCCCGATCCGTCTAGTGGTTTGGGCTGTGCGTTGATAGATCACTATGTCAGTCAGTCACCTTTGAGTTATATATATTTAGATTATTCTTTAATACATATTTTTTGTGTATCTTGAACCGTTTTCACGGCGCACGCAACGGAAGGCTTCAAAGATGAAATAATTTCTCCCGTTTTTTACACATTTACCACTATATCTTTGCTCCTATTAGTCGTAGCGTGATGTTATATAGCCTATAGCCTTCCTCGATAACTGGACTATCCAACACAAAAAGAATTATTCAATTCGAACCAGTAGTTTCGGAGATTAGCGCGTTCAAACAAACAAACAAACAAACAAACTCTTCAGCTTTATAATATTAGTATAGATTCTTGGGTAAAGAACTAGTTACCCCCAGTTTCGTTCCTTGCTTACCCCGCTCCTGTATGTCAGAGGTATTTCTCAGTGGTTTTGTAATAAGAGTTTATTTTAAAATAATAGCCAATGACAAATATATATACCGCCCGACGAAGGCCCTATCAAATCACAATAAAATCATAAATTATTATCTGCAAAACCAACAAATATTTGTAACTTTATAAACATACGGACATGTTACATACATATAACTGCACTACTAATTTAATGAAATTAAATAATATATGTTACATATCTATATTAATATCTAAAAAATCTAATATTTCTTTTAATACTGGATATATAATATTGTGAAAATGGATGTAGGAAGTGGGATTTTATTGAGAATTATAGAGTTCATATTGCAGACCGTGTTTGTGAAAGGGTAACACACTTTTCTCCTTTTTTTGTTGGTGTAAAGCTTTATTTTTAATGAATAAGAATGAAGTTTGCAAGACAACTTTTAAAATACAAATTGTAACTAATATCTTTTTATCAGTCATGTACCTGTTGGCAAGTTCTCGATCAATATTTGAACGCCAGGTGCTTCTGTCATCCTGTTCGGGACGTAAACCTCGGTGCAGGTTAGAACTGAAAAATAAAACATGAATTTCTAGAAAAATAAATCACCTACTCATATTAATTGTATTTTTCTTATCGTTGCCATTTTACTACCTGTCTAGTTAAATGGCAACGATAATTACAGAGAAATAGAATAAATATTTTTTGGTTAAATTGTTTCAATGATAAATTAATATGCAATGTTGTATAATTAACGTCCATTTAATAATATATTTTATACCGGCTATATGATGCGGGAACAAAATGAGCGGCGTCAAAGACGAATTTGCATTACGAGTCTACTATAATATCCCCACTGCCCTATCATAAAAAGAACTGCTCGTATCGTAACAGACCCTAAAGGAGACCACCACAATAAATCAACTGCACGTCAAAGGTTACATTAAATATTTTAGCATGGATACTAAAGCATGATACACAGCTAGACCACAAAGCGAAGGACCTCAGGGGTATTTTTATTCGTAAAGATTTTTTATACTTTTTAGCCTAAATTTCATAATTTAATTAATTTATATGGTGACGGACATTTTAACTTTTTCCGTAAGGATTGCAATTTTCTGAGTTTATTAGGATATCGATTGTAGGTCATCTTAGTGGAGCAACTAATTACAAGTCTCGTGACATTTTTCTCACGTAGAACTGTGGACTGGGGACTAATCTTTGTTTGATCATGTGTCGGTTCCTAGAAGTTCTGACAGTTCCCTTACGTTACGTTTTCACCTAGGATGATCTCTAATGTTGCCAAGTACACTATAATGAACTCAGCTATTATCAGGAAGATTCACTACTTAAATATTTTTCCACGCAAGTGAAATGATATTACGCCTCCACGTTGCATTGGCATAGGTAAATATATACATTTTACCAATTCTTATTTGACAAGCAATGTCAAAATATTGACAAAAAATATTTAAAAAAACTAGGTTTAATTAAAAAAAATATATATATATATTTGAAATGTGGCTGAGTACGTGGGTTTTAAAAATACCTACAAACGTCTCGATCTCAAAATAACACTTTATTCACGCAGGCATATTTTTCAGAAATAATTAAAAAAACACCTACACATTGGCTATTTAATTTACTTCGCCCACTATATTTTACAGGGTGTCTCACTTCAAAACATATGGTATTCCTCTTCTAAAATGTTCATCAGTATCAACACAATTTTTTTACCAATATGGTATAAACTCTCCTTAACTAATTGATTGAGATTAAATATTATTTTGCTGTAGCAGAGTAGGTCTCAAAGTGAAAATAGTTTTCAATGATGAGTAAACTTACATTAAAAGATCCAACAGACATAAAATTTCCACCTAGTGGAAAATATACAAATTGAAGAATTGAACATCTGATATATACGAGTAGTATATACTGGTTTTTGTTACATCTAGTACAATATATATTGAAATACGGTGAAATTGTAAGGTTGTACTTTGGGCTTATATGATGCTCTACTGATCAAATCAAATAACTATTCCCATGCAACCATGTGTCGCAAATGAAAAAACATTTTGTCTCCCCATACAAATTGGACATTTTAAGATTAACAGTTTGTATGGGCATTTTTTTTCATTTGCGACACATGGTTCCATGGGAAAAGTTGTTCAATTTGTTCAGTAGAACCTCATTAGCTCAAAGTACAATCTTTCAAAGTCATCCTGTTTATGAGCAACAAAAAGCATATTATATTTAAAATTTCACGGTTATTAAAGGTAAATTATATAGATAGAACATACCTGGAACCTGAATGATTTGCAGGATCAAATTCTGAAGCGTTAAATTGCCACATATGATTATTTCCTGGTTTGTTGCTGAAACATAATTATTCTTTCAAATATTTATTTTATCAGAATTATTTTTTATATATAATATACCCTGGCCGCGAAAAGATTTTATTCCCACCACGAGGTAGCTGATGGTATTCTAAGTCTACACCGACAAATGGCCAGCTCGTTGTGATGTTTGTATAGACTCAATATGACTCATTTGTAAGCATGTTTCACCATACATATGTGTATGGTGGAATAGGTTCGACCATAAAAATATATACAGGATGACTTTGAAAGGATGTACTTTGGGCTAATATGAGGTTCTGCTGATCAATACAAACAACTTTTCCCATGGAACCATGTGCCGGAAATGAAAAAAAAATTGCCTTCTCCATACAAACTAGTAATGATAAAATGACCAATTTGTATGGGGAAGCCAAATTTTTATTTTATTTGCGACACATGGTTCCATGGGAAAAGTTGTTCGATTTGATCAGCAGAACCTCATATTAGCCCAAAGTACATCCTTTCAAATTCACCCTGTGTAATAGCTTAAAATGCTCTCGGAGACATAAAAATGTGAGACTCCTCTAAAATGCTTTCATATTACAATATACCGGTAGCTATAAGAATTATACAAGTGTAAATTTAAAAAAAAAAATCAGGTTTAGTTCATTTTAGCACCGCTAGTAAGAAATAAACACTGTCCCATATATTTAACTTAAAGTTAAGTTTAGAGGATCAAAATTCGACACCGACTTCCACCCTGTTTGGACAAAGTATAAACGGTTTATTTTACACACTATTTAGTTTATTAAAGCCCGATAAAAACACCCTGAATTAAAACTTTAAAATTATAAACAAGAAGCATTATATAAATAAACTAGCAGGTGGGTGTGAAGCTGTTGTGAGTTTGTGAGTAATGCAGTGATTTTATTTGCTGCATTAGCCTATTCGGGGAGGTTAATGCAGCCATATTCTGTGGGGTGATTACGCTTATAACGCTAAGCTAAACTTTAATCGATATGATGCAATTCTGACGTAATGCATACCTGCAGGGTGATTACGCGTCTTAAGTTCGCTCGCACGCCAATCGTTATGACGTAATTTTCTAAGATTTTTTGGAGCCATTGTTAAGAAGCCAAGCTTGATCTACGTCAGAATGACGTCATAACGATTGGCGTGTCAGCGAACTTAAGGCGCGTAATAACCCTGCTGGTGACATTGAAAATTGACAGACTACTACGTCATTTTGGTCAAAGTTTAGCTCAACGTTTTGCAGCGTAATAGACCTACTGTTACTTACAACTGAAATGTTCGCTTGTAAATATAATGAAATCCTTTAAATGAGACATTAAACTTTTATATCAGCAACAACAATAACTAAAAAACGGGAAGCACTTTATTTATTTATCTATAAAAAAAAATACAATATTGTAACAGACAGTATCTACACATAACTATATGAACAAAATATATGATTATGAAACACAACACAATACATGTTATAATGAGATAAGTATATCTTTATTATTATATTATTTATTCATTCATCTTTCTAGCATTCTCTTACATTCTTTCATCAGACACTCTACTCCATCCACAATCAGCGCACACTGTGGGTGGAGCTTCATCCAGCCACTGCCGATACACGTTAGTCCGTGAGGATGGAGTTTATTGTCTTGTGCTACAGGTACCTACTATTGCTTTGACAGTTTTTAGAAATTCGTGAGTTTACAATTGTACATTAAAGATTTCGTTTTATTGACATTCTAATGTTTCCTCTAAAATAAACATAATATGGACGTATTCTCGTTATTTTAGAGGCGTCGGCGGAACTTAATGTTTTAAGTACGAGTACTTTGCCTTTTCAATAAAATAACTATACGATTGTTTTTTTTTGTTTTTTTTCTTCACTTCGTTTTGGTGTATTATTTACTAAATAAAACACAAATTTAATTAAATATAAAAGCTACAAATATGTATCAACATATTTGTAGTTGTAAATATAAAAGCTACAAATATGTATCAACATATTTGTAGTTTTTATATTTATTTAATTTGTTAAACATTTTAAATCATAAACAGCCAATTACTGACTTTGAGTTCGGCAAAACGGTTAGCAAATATTGAAAATTTTAATATTCATTAGCGCTCTTTGATATAAAGAGTAAACATTTTGCGCTGACATTTACGTCCCGCCAATAGTTTTGTGAAATTAAAAAGAGCTGTGGGTCTACTGCTGTAACTAGATTACAATTCTTAATAGAAAAGCATATATAGATAAGTCAAATTGAAGCGTGATTTGAGTAATATTAAGCAGTAGGTAATTAAGAATATGTTTTATTTTTAAAACATTATTTTCCATATTCAGTAAAATGAGGTGAGTATCGTTATGTGAGATCGAAGCACTGGTAGTTTTATTTCATTAATTTTTTAACCATAGGAACTTTCCCAGCAATCTCGATCATGTCCATTTTATCATATGATTATATAGTAAAAAAAATATATACCATAGTACTTTTTATAGAAAAACAAAACCCTTTAGGTATCACTCTGTCCATCTGTATGTCTGTCAATCCAAACAAATATCTCGAAAACCAGTTGTTATAGAAAATTTAAATTTGGGAAAAAATGGTTCCAAGGCTCCAATATTTCATTTACGAATACACGAATATTGGCATTTTTTTAACAAACCGCTAATAAATCGCGCGAAGACTATTGGTGTACATATTATATATTCTTAAAGAAACGGTCACCGTACTAGTCCGGTATCTACCTCTGTATACACAGGCACAAAAGTGCCTGCGTACTTATACAACTAATTTTATACGGATATGACCAAAAGATAGACTACGCTAGAATATACTACGTTTTTTTTATAAACATGTGACTTTAGACTTAAAAACACTTAGGTCCCTGGTTCAAACCTCGCCGAGTACCAATGAGTTTTTAATCTAAAAAAATATATACATTTGTTTAACAACACCGCTATAGTGCCTCGGAGAGCACGTTAAGCTGCAGTGGTCCCAGTTTCACTACAACAACTTGTGAAACTGATAAAGGTTATTGAGTCTATCCAAATAATCGGGACGAACTAGCCATTTGTTCGGTGTAGACTCATACCATCGGCTACGACGAGGTGGGATTAAAAACTCCTCCGCTGGGTACCCTGGGGCCGTCTAGGCGGTCTCGGGCACCGCGCCGTAAGGCACCCGTGATGACATGTATGTATATATGTAATATAAATAACATTTAATAATATAAAAATCATAGTTGTATAGGTAGTGGTGTGCGTGTTTTAAAAACATTTGTGTAAAAAATAAGTATCTCGATGTAATGCGAATATCGCTAATTGGCAAAAATAATAATGCGAAATCGAATTAATATGGTGGTTTAAATTATTATTATCGCTAATTGGCAAAAATATTCATGGATGCGTTATTTACTAACGTAACTTTTCTTAAGAATTGACCTTTTGTATTAGGCAAAAGTTTTATGTTTTAAAATAATAGATTTTGCGGGTAAAATTGTCCAAATTAAAAAAAAAAAATTTATTCAAAAGTATGCGATAATAAGGACAAATAAGATTATTGAGAAAGAAAATAAACAAAATCTCCAGAGGCTAAAACACTTGCCTTAGTTTTCGCACATACTCTTTTAAACTCGGGTTTTTGAATATAGAACATTGAGTGCGTACATTTTGAAACTTAGATAGGTAAATGAATTTCAGCCATAAACTAAATTAAAAACCACTTTTATATATGATGTATGTAACATTTTTATATACGTGGTGGCCGAGTTGGTTAGACATTGGAATTAAAAACACTTAGGTCCCTGGTTCGAATCCCGGTGTGTACCAATGAGTTTTTAATTAAAAAAAATATGTACATTTGTTTGACAACACCACTGTAGTGCCTCGGAGAGCACGTTAAGCTGTCGGTCCCGGTTTCACTATACCAACTTATGAAACTGTTTATAGATGGTTATTGAGCCTATTCAAAACATCGCGACGAGCTAGCCACTTGTTCGGTGTAGACTCATACCATCGGCTACGACGAGGTGGGATTAAAACCCCTCCGCTGGGTACCCTGGGGCCGTCTAGGCGGACTCGGGCGCCGTAAGGCACCCGTGATGATATGTATGTATATATGATGTAGGTAAAATTTATTTTCCCTTCTAAATAAAAGATAAGTAAAGACCTGTGTTACTTTTTTAAGTACTAAAAAAAAAGAAATGGGCGGTGTATTTTTTTCCTGATCGCGTTTGCAAAGTGCGCTTTAGCCCGGAGCCCTCTACGTTCATGTGACAATAATTTAATTACGACAATATTGACTACCAGGGACGCACGTTGCGTGGGTAGAAGGTCATCACTTTATAATTTAAAATATTAACCACATTTTTTAACATTCGACGTTCAGAAAAACCCATTAATGTTTCATTTTATTTTATAAATTGATGACAAAATAATATAAAGTTACTAAAATCGGTGTACAAATATGAGAAATGTAATGTAAGATTGGTGATAAGGTAAAGAGTATGTAGAGAAGAAAGTAAAGCGATACTGGGGTTTCTATCTACCCTGTTCGAGAACTCTGTCTGCCAACCCTGTTAGAATATTATTTATAAAAATAATTAAAAATGGTTTTAGTAAAAACGAAAAATCAGTCCACATTCTGTTCCTTAAGAAAACAGGAAATGGATTCGCGATATCGAACATCTAAAAACGTCAGTGATATCAAAGTTTTTTTTTTAAATTAAAAAAGAACGTAGTAATATTACTTACCTACTTGAGCCTAAATAAAAAATCTATTAACTTTACACTTTTTCTAAAAGTATTCCTTTAGTTGTCATTTAAAAACTTTTTTATAAAGAAATTATATAATTAGGATCAAGTAAATAAAATCTATACCCCCATGTTTTTATTTTTCCAAAAAAAAAAACTTTATTATCACTGAAAACAACTTTTAGATGTTTTTCAAAAAATATTAATTATTAAAAATTAAACTCAGCTTCTAACTCTATAGAAAGTTCAGGTTCTATTGTATTGCTGTCGGCTTTGTGATGGGTGATTCTGGCAATGTTTCGTAATGATTTTAGTTACCATATTATATATAAGTAGGTACACTTAGTTAATATTTAATTTATATACTATCTACTTATTAATATTTTTACATAATACGTACCTTGCAAATGCATTTATAGGTTCACGGGAATGAATAGAATGCTGAAACAAAATAAATAAACCCTTTAATATGAAAATATACGTGTAACAGTATATTTTTTGATAAAAAATATACGTGGTGGCCGAGTTGGTTAGACCTTGGACTTAAAAACGCTTGGGTCCCTGGTTCGAATCCTGATGTATACCAATGAGTTTTTAATTAAAAAAAAAATGTACATTTGTTTGACAACACCACTATAGTGCCTCGGAGAGCACGTTAAGCTGTCGGTCCCGGTTTCATACCAACTTGTGAAACTGTTTATAGATGGGTTATTGTGTCTATTCAAAACATCGCGACGAGCTAGCCACTTGTTCGGTGTAGACTCATACCATCGGCTACGACGAGGTGGGATTAAAACCCCTCCGCTGGGTACTCTGGGGCCGTCTAGGCGATCTCGGGCGCCGTAAGGCACCCGTGATGATATGTATGTATGTATGTAAAAAATATATTTATAGTAGATTTTTTCAACTTTAACTACAACTACTACTAAATATTAATAATAATATTGTATTATATAAGTTAACAAATCTATACTAATATTATAAAGCCGATAACTTTGTTTGTTTGTTTGTTTTGTTAAACAAATATTTTGTGTTCCCATCTATCGAGGAAGTCTATATAACATCACGCTACGATCAAAAGGAGCGGAGTAACAATGAAAAATGTTGCAAAAACGGGGGAAAATTATTACGCAGACAAAGTAGTAAAGTTACGCAGACGAAGTTGACGATTAGCTAGTATAATTATCCTGTGCCCTTTGAATGATTAATAAAATTTAAAGGTTTTTTTTTAATCTGTGGATAATATTCAGTGATTATCCTACAATACAAATGACAAACAAAGTATAATGATAATACATGCAAAGCTTTGCTTACGCTATAACACTATTATTATAAAAGGACCTACGAGTATATACCTTTTTATATTATTTTTAATAACTGTTAAGTTACTTACATCTTGAGCTTTCAGAACTTGATGGATCTCATACGTGTGCCAGAAAAAGATCCCAACGAATACTAAGTTTATAATTAGCATCACAAATCCTCTTAAAGATATTGACATTAGAAGAAGGGCTGCAAGTCGAAGAAATGCAAGACCAGCATTAAGTAGAATTATTTCACTTGGTGCCCCTTCAGGAATTTCAGGTGTCTTGAGCTGAAAAAATACATATAACGCATTTAAAGTAGATTTTTTTTGGAAAAGCATTCTGCCTATAACTTACAGATCTCCATGCGCTGGAAGATATAATACTATAGATATTACGCTTTAGATTAGTTGCCTACTTTTTTATTATTATATACGTGGTGGCCGAGTTGGTTAGACCTTAAACTCAAAACACGTAGGTCCCTGGTTCAAACCCCGGTGTGTACCAATGAATTTTTAATCTAAAAATATATGTACATTAGTTTATCAACACCACTATAGTGCATCAGAGAGCACGTTAAGCTGACGGGCCCAGTTTCACTATACCCCTCCGCTGGGTACAGCGAGGCCGTCTAGGCGGTCGTGATAATATATATGTTTCTTATTATTATCAGAGTAACTTTTATATTAAGTTATTAACTTTCCATATTTTTGAAAACTTTTTCTTTTGTTAATCTGAGAACTATATATATTTTTTTCTTTTAGTATAAAAAGAGTTTTTAACATAAAATAAACATTTATAAGGGCCGATCCGACCAAAAGAAGGCTTTACCTACCTAAGAAAATATATAATAACATTATTATATATAATAAAATTATTATATAATTTAAATTATACTCTTTTTTTGTACCATTAATTGCCAAAATGCGCTAATTTATATTTCCTGATCATGACTTCCCCCTTTGAAACGGAGTTGACAATATAATCTAGGCATATCTAGTCAATCCATTAATTTAAATCGGAGTGCTTAGTGATGGATAGCATATATCCATTTACAGTGCGCCTGTGAGAAGATGATCGATACATATTAGAATCTGGTGTCGTAATATGAACGCGTATTGTATTCAGATCTAGGCAAACCAAACAATAAAGCATATTATACAGGGTGAATTTGAAAGGATGTACTTTGAGCTAATATGAGGTTCTGCTAATCAAATGGAACAACTTTCGTCGTGTCGCAAATGAAAAATGCCTTCTCCATACAAACTAGTAATGTTAAAATTACCAATTTCTATGGTGAAATCAAAAAGTTTTTCAAAGTCACCATGTACCTATATGTAATTCGATGATATTTTTATAAAATAAAATATTAAATTCTTTTAAATAAAATTTGATAATAAATAAATTGCAGTGTAAAGTTTTGCGTGTGGTCCTCCGGTGCCAAAGATTTTAGACAATGTCTTAAAGGAAAAGACCGGAGAACCCAGCGCCGAAGCTTTCTCTCTTCAAAAGGTAAGCCTGTAAATTCAAAGGGGCAATGCCACCGGTGTTCTCGGAACACTACAACTCTCTGCCGGTCTAGAGAAGTACTATCGCCTATAGGACGAGTACCTCTATTATTATTTAAATGTATGTAATTAAGCTAATTATAATAAAATATTCGATAAAGTATATAAAAATAAATATATTTTATTTAATAAGGAAGTTCCTACTTCATAAACGGAATATTTATTATTATAATTATTTCCAAAATTTTAATTAATTTTAAGAAAACGGAGATATTTAAATTTATTTAATAATTTTCTATTTTAAGTATTTGGAAACGCCTGGTGTTTTGGGTTTTATAAGTATTAGTTAACTGTGAAATAGTTAATAAAGCAAATTTTATAATCAGATCTCGAAATTATAATTGACAGACCCCATGAAAATCCACCATTTTAAACTTTTTAATAGGATAAATAAACTTAAAACTTCCGAGAAACCAACCGATACTCTTCAGTAAAACACTTACCAATTCGTCAGTAAACTTTTGAAAACTAATTCCAAAGAGAATGCCGACAGTTAAATCAACAACTGTAACGCACAATGTATTTATGCACCATGTGTATAAAACAAGGTTTACAGTCTTTATCTTCCGATCATCCACATCTGAAAAAAAATAATTATATACTCGTATATTATTTTAATAAAATACAATTAATAGTTCTGATTATAGACTTTATTTATGTTAAGAGCAAAAAGTATTTAATGGAATGCAAACAATAATAAAAAAATGTTATTTATTATTATTATTTAATAGATAATTAAAATTTGTTTTATTTGTATTTTTTTATGTATAATAAACATTTTATGTATATTTAATAATAGATTTAATAACTCGTAATGACTTATAGAACACTTAAATATAGACATACATGGTGACTTTGAAAGGATGTACTTTGGGCTAATATGAGGTTCTACTGATCAATACGAACAACTTTTCCCATGGAACTATGTGCCGCAAATGCAAAAAAATATTGCCTTCACCATACAAACTAGTAATGTTAAAATTACCAATTTGTATGTTGCTGTAGGCAGTTTGTAGTTATTTGGTGTTGCTGTAGGCAGTCCCTACAGCAACACCACAAAATGTACATGTCTTATCTGTTGCTTTCTCCTTACCAGATTACTCTGGTAAGGTAGCCGGAGACCAATCGTACATGAGTGTGCGCCATTTCAGGGCTGGAGGAATACAAATTTCCCCATATAGTAAGCCATTCATTCTATACTTCTAGGGTCATCGCGTGAACTCTGTAGCCATGCTCTTTATCTTCTGCTTCTAAGGAAAGATTTAATAACATCTTCCTTTTTCTTCCAACTTAAACCCCTTCCGCTGATCTGTGTACCGCTCATGTTACTCAGGATTTGTTGCTTGGTTAGGGTTACACGTAGATGTTTGTACAACTCAGATAGCTTTTGAAAACTCATCCCAAATTGTTGCTGTCCCCTGAACAGCGTGGAGGAGTCAGCGCCCTGTGCTAATCCAAGCTAAGACTTGAGTATTCTTATGACAGTTGCATCCAGATTTACCAGAAGAGTTTTGTTGAAGTCGTATACAAGAAAAGGCCATGTTAGACGAGACGTTAGGTAGTTATCATAAATCCAAGCTTTCTAGGCATTACTAATTGGCTGTTGATCTACCTTGTTGATGTATGTTCATTAATAAAGCGTTCCATGACCACATCTAAGGATGGTGTTCTTCCTTTAAAATCGATACTTCTGCCCAGAAATTTGAAAAGCCCTGCCCTATGAATAGTTCTGGGTCTAATGAAGTAAACTTAGTATTTCATCTGCCCAGACACAGACAGAATGATTTTGATGGTTTTGTTCTCATGCCGTTCGACCATACATAGAACTCGTCTACCAGAGCAATCAGATTCTGGCATTGTTTTGAGTTGCGTGTTAGCACTGCTAGGTCGTCTGCAAATGCTAAGATGGACTCCGAATATATATTATTTAACTTAAATCTATATCTCCACTTATTTTCACTAGTTTTAAGTTTGTCAATTAAGATGTTAATAATAATATTAAAAGCTTTTGGTGAAAGGAAACATCCTTGAAATAGCTAACATTATATTGAAGAGGATTTGTGAACCCATCATTATTTGTAATGACAAATCTTAATTAATTAAGTTCTTATAATAATTAGCAATTATATCCATGATCACTGTTGGAAAGTTATACCATTTTAGGGCAGCTCGCAGCAATTTATGGACCGATCCAAAAGCATTTACCAAATCAATCCAGCAGACACTCAATTGACGCTCCTGCTCCCTGGCATCCTTATAACATTCCGAAAGTAAAAATGTAAGGTGTTGTGTTCCGAACAACCAGAAATTCTCGGAAGAAATCCTTTCTGGTGCTGGGATAAAAAGTACTTGTTTGTGATCATAAACGTCGACATTCTTGCATGAAGTATAGAAAAGAAGATTTTGGACAGTGTTTGTTAATAATATACTATTACTATCAGTATAAACAAATGCTAAATGCTTAATATATGTAATAAGTCCTAATACTCTATTAAAGTAACTAGCCCCAAAAAAGTAGTTTCTCACTTCGACTTTTATTCTTAATAATTTCCTGAGTAGTCTAGTATTACTAAACCCATAGACTGATTCTTAAACATGACATGAAACAAGAAGATTCTCACTTTGAATTATTTTCTTAATTATTTTCTGGGTAGTCTAGTATTCCTAAATCCACAGACTGATCCTTAAATATGACTAGCTCACTTGATGATATTTACATAATATAAAGAGCCTAAAGATTCTTTCTCATTCTTTAATAATTACCTACATTCTATTGAAAGTATTAAGTGAATATACTTACATATTAAAACTGTTATACTTGTAATTAGCCATATTGCGCTAAACGAAACTCCCACAGCGGCCCATGTAAATATTTGCGAAGGAGTGACTGCCTCACTTATCCTTAAATCCTTTGGTATAATACTAGCATCGCAATCCTCTGAAAAAGAAAACAAATTTAAATATAATATACTTTGTAATTGATTCATTAATAAAAATATTATGATGAAGTAAATATAAGCTATTTTTTGTTTATTGTGAAAAATCATTAATTCTAATTATATTTTAATCTGTATCAATACAAAGGATCTAGCAAAATTTCCGTATTAGGTTCAGTTGCAAAATTAGAAAGACTTTGAGCTAAATATTTAAAAATAACATTTTATCCAAAAATTGGTTAAATGTATTGAATTGACAATGAAATCATTTCACAACCAATGCGTAGCTTATCAATAAAGTTATTTCCAATATCTTGTATATTTACATTTTATTTTATTACAAAAAAATTACAAGATATTGGAAAGTACTTTAGTAGTTTTGCGAATCCTTTTTGAATAAATAATTTAATATAAACAAGAACGGGGAAAGTAATTCTTCACTCAACAGGAGCATTTAATTAAGAAGCAAAATTGATAAATAAATTATTATTTTTATTCCAAGAAGTAAGGTAAAAGAGACTATAAATTATAAGAAAACCTTGTTTTTAATCCTACTCGTGCCGTGGCCCGTTTCATAATCTATTGCAAGTGGCAGTTTAATGCAGACCTATGGCCTTCTAACCTTAAGTCTCGACGGGGCGACCTTAGGCGAAACTATTTTATGAGTTTAATTACGTGTTTTCTTTTGGTACCTATGGAGCGACATGTGCAGGCTCGTAGGTTTTCTTAAATGCGTAAAATCCCCTTTTCTAATAAATATATTTAATTTTCATTTAAAATGCCTTGTACAGTGGGCACAAAATATAGAGAAAAATAAACTATCAGGACTTGGAATGAAAATCTCATTATTGATGATTTATTAAATTAATATTAAAGAAACTTATTTAACAACACTTTAATAATTTTATTCACAAAAAAAATATCCAATGACTATTTGAGGTCTTTCATTACAGTCCAGGTGATAAATCGCTAATCGTGTGATCCTTATAGAGCGATAAAAAAAAACACAGTACGCTGTACGGGGTGATATTGGCATGCCACGATTATCCTATCTAACCCTAGTCTTTCTTTAATTATAATGCCGAGCTAATAATTCTTTGTAGATAGCTTCGGCACCGACAAAATAAGGCATATTCTGTCAAAGACTAAGATTTCGTGCACGCTGAGCTGTTGTTGTATATATTTTACTGCAGATATTTAAGAATCTTTAGCTTTTCTATGACGACTTTTGTGAACTATTTTCTCTGAACCCCCTGGAATTTAACCCCATAGTAAAAAGGTTAAGCCCACTTGTCAATTTCTCCGGATTATGTTTGTGGCGTGTAGGGTTTTGAGAATGCTAATATTAAAATATCATTCACAAGCTCACGTTCGTTTATTTGGTTGTTCGCGATAGAAAATAGAAAATATCCGTTACGGAGTCCGTAACTTCGTATTAGCATTTCGATATAAACTTCCGACACTACTTACATAAATTTAGATGGAATATTGGAAAAAAGAACAAAGAGCAAAGAAATTTTATTAAAAAAACTCTGTATCAATAGATTTAAAAAAAAGTACTTATATAGTAGCGATTAATCAATTTGAAAATGGAAATGAAAGAAAAAAGTACAATAAATGTCGTAAATATCGTGCAAAATGTATTACTCTGGCTGTTTTAACAAGTTTACAAGCACTCAATTATTCTAAAAGATATGAGTGCCTGTAAAAAATATTTAATTAATTTTCTTCAATATAATCATCGTATTAGAATTAATAATAATCTTTGACAGCCTCCGTAGACTAGTGGTTGCGCGCTTGGCGTTACATTCGGAGGTCGTGGGTTCGATTCCCACCCATGGCAAATAAATATTAGTACGTTTTTCTGTACAGTTTGTCATGTTCTGGGTGTCTATAAAATATAATATGTATTATATCATTATTTCTGGTACACATAGTACAAGCCTAGAGCTTAGTTTGTGACCATAGCAATTTTTGCAATTTGTCCTACATATATAAAAAAAAATCTTACTTTTTTGACAGTTTTCCATGGGCAATTGGTTAGCAGAATATGATACGTTTAATTCTAAGTGAATATAGGCCAAGTTGTGGTGGCATGATGATTGTATAAATGTTACGGTAGCGTATAACAGACAGAGTAGCATAAGCATCTTTAATTAATATCAAGAGCATTTACTATCTATAGGTAGTAATTGTAGGTATCCTACCCTGTCTAGTGGCCAGAGCATCCACAGAAGCAACAGGCAGTATTAAAGGGATATCACGGGTTTGGCAAGCTGCCAGAAGTATTGACTGCGTACTGGTTGTGATAGCAGCCAATCCGGGAGCTGTTAGCCTTTTGAAATCTTAAATACCTATCATGTTGCAAACAGAATTAACAACTTATATTCGGAAGTCGAGAATTTTATTTAGTTAAATATTGATGCCGACTGTACTATCGACCGCGGGCCTTGAATTCTATTTTGTTCAGCTTTGGTTCGCCGTGCAACAAGGTTAAGCCTGTATACACATAAATAATTCTATACTGTTGAACTATAGAGCTTTTCCTTAGACAGAAAATAGTATACTAGTGGTCGAGTTGGATATACCTTAAACTTAAAAATACTACAGTTTTAGGTCCCCGGTAGAAAGACAATGATTTTTATTTTTAAAATTTATGTGCGTGTGTTTGACAACACCAGTATAGTGCCTCGGAGAGCATGTTAAGGTGTCGGTCCCGGGTTTACTATACCAACTTGTGAAGCTATTTATAGATGGGTTATTGAGTCTATGCTAAACGGCCGTAAACTCTGAATACCATCAGTTTTTGAATTGATGGTATGAAACCAATTTACTTATTAGTAACCACAGACCTACTAGTATTGCTTGCCGTCTACTGTCTATGTATACTTGCTCTTGCATAGACAGTGATTGTCTTATGTTCAGGGGAACATAAGACAATCACTGTCTATCGAAATAAAATAAAAAACTCATTTCTCATTATCAAATATCATTTCTAAATTCAGGTTAGGTTTAAACATATATTTATGCCACATTATTTGTATTTTTTGTAGTTGTATATTTGAGTAAGTACTTATATCTATATGTAGTTTATGTATTTTGTTTTCTTTTTAATTTACTCTGTGCACCGTACTAAATTACAATTTTCAGTCTCCTAAAAATTAGCTGGTAGATAATACCTAAATAAAGAAATGTAGATAAAATAAATAAATATGTTAGTAAAATTATTTTATGACCCTTATTTGGTAATCACCGCCTGCGAAGATTGAAAATAAAATCCTTGCTTTAGGTAACCCAAGGACATAATTGTGCACTTCAACTTTAAACGAAAAAAGTTATCAAGAAAAAATGAATCACAAAAAGTTACAATACATTTGAAAATATTTAAATGCAGTTTTATGTTACTATAATATACCCAACTTCGATTCATATACGAGTATCACTTCTTTCTATATAAATTATATTCCACGAGAACTACGTTACATACAAGATTCGTAATATAATTTTGATGTGGCTAATTCCTATAGTAAACAATTTAAAAACGATATTTACTCGTCAATGAACAAGAAATATTTCGTGGTGCCGGCCGGTCGGTTGTTCAGCCATGCGAGCGAAGTATCACAGAGCTGCATTGTAAAGTTGGACGACGTCGCTATCCGTTGAAGTGGAAAAGAGATGGGTCTATTTTAACACTTTTCCTAAGAGATAATTAAAACATAAATATCCTGTATATATGAACTCCTGTATGTATATCGAAATATAATATACCCTTAGAGTTATTTTACCCACAGAATTAATAGCTGTTTAACAAATAAAAACTGCATATAAATCGGTTCAGTAGATTTAAAGCTTTAAACTAAATTAAAAAGAGAATTCATTAAATCAAAACTAAATTATTACCAACAAGTGTTTAATGTCATGTATTATAAATATTTAATATTCTAAAAAAAAAATAGAATATTATTATAATGCCTATTTAGAGTAAATCTTGTTCTTATTATTTTTTTTCAAAACAATGTACAGATTTTTTTCTATTACAACTTTATTACAGTATTCAAAAACCACCCTCACCCCTTTCTGCACCCAACCCTTATTTGACTGTGCATCGTTCAATATCAATAAAGAGTCCTAGGTTAGGGAAGAGTTATTATGTTGTTTATTCTTCCAATGTGCCTATTTATGCGTAAAAGCGTTTGTAATATTTAATTCGATGAGAAATATGAAGTAAACGCTTATTAAAGACGAAGTTTATTATTCATATGGAAAACAACAGTAAGCTTTGGCGTATACGGGGACAGATGTAATGTAGGGCAGAAAGTTTAAATAGAGACGCAATAACTTTTTTTTTTGATTGGATTAACCAATTGAATTGTCACAACATTTTTTCATGCAAATTGTAGACAATAAGTATTAAGAAACTCTGTTTTATTTATGTTGTAATAGCCAGCGGTTATCAAAAAGTTTGTAGGAACAACTTAATTTTATTAAAATTTGTATCTTAAAAACCATTAAAAAATATATTTTAGTGTTGTTTTTTGTTAGAAGCCCAATTTGGAAAAAAAATCTTAGTTATATTTTTTAATCCAAGAATCATCTGAAGCTGTTCCAGTAACATTTTACATATAACGCCTTCCTCCCTCGTCTCTATGTATACGCTTAGGCCATAGTCTCCCGTTTGTACAGGTGAATTGATGATGTGATTGAGATTTCATTGTTTATCCAGAACAAGGTTAATATTGTATAAAATTATCCTTAATACATATTCTCATTTTAAATGCAATTTTATCATGAATTATGTAGAATTACTACCCACATTATTATGTTAGCTTATTTTAAGAAATAATGTTATAGATTTAACTGCGGCTTCTCATGTTTTAATGAGATTTAAAAAAAATTGTGTATATTTTTTAGAAGCTACTATGTATAACTATTTTAATTTGATACTCGAGGCTTTCGATCCTTATTAGAAACCGAATCGAAATCGAATAATATATATTTTATGAAAACGTTATCATGTTATTAACTATCGTTTATTTACTATCAAAACTTTTTTCAGAATTCTGTGAATGTTTATCATTTAAAAGTTCATGACTGTTTTATGCTATAGAACGATTTTCATACACAATCAAGCTATATAGTCAATATTTTTTTATTTTGTTCAAAAGGAACTTATATATAAGTACTATGTTATTTAGGAATTATTTACATGATGTAGTTCTTGTGAGAGACTGGAGTCTGAACTAGGCGAGACTTGTACTACAGGTCGCTCCCACTTTTGATGCCGACAATAATAAACATGGCGGACGAATTAGGTAGACCTTAGAGTTAAAAAAGTACGGTTTTTAATCGACTTTGTTTTAAGTGAAATAACGACTTCCTTAAATTTATATTAATTATATTGGATCCCAGGTAACATGAGGATCCCAAACGGTTAAAACAATACGCGTAAAATCTATATAAAATTTTATTCATTATCCGTCAAAAGAATAAAACATTTAATATTGTGTTCACTATAATTAAAAAATAACAAAAGCAATATATTTTCTAAAATATAAACAGAGACAAATAATCAAATTGCCTTATAAGCATTTGATATCTACCATTTGGTATATAAAGTCACCTCATGTTTTGTGTTTTATATTATTTTGATACAGAAATTTATGTTATAATTGTGCCTATTCAGAAACAGATTTACCATTATTTAACGTAATATATTGGAGTGGATTTATTTATTTACAGATTATGGAATAATTTACGAGTTAATATTGTAACCTATTCATTTTATTTCACAGATATACCTACCCGAAATCGGAATTTGATCAGAAAATTCACAGATTTATATTACAAGGAATATAAGGAAGGAATAATTATTTATTTCTCATCCTATAGGAATACCAGTGGTTACTCCTTACCAACTATTCCAACTTTAATGAAAATCAAATTTACTTTATTGACAATTTTTCTATTTACAAACAAGGAAATATTATTTAGAAAATATAATTACAAGAAGCAAGAGTGAAACAGATATATTTTAATACCTACTTATACATATATATTTATATAAATATTTTTGATAGTTAAGTACTTTATTTTAAAATTTATTTATATTTATTTAGGACTAAATATGAATATAAATCCAAATAATTCCTAACCTTCTATGTTAGCTTATCCACTATGTCCAAATTCCACTAGACCCTTTAGGGGGACACATGGCTTGAACATCCATAAATCGAAAGTACATAGATCTTTAACAAGAACCATTATTTTAACTGTTGACCATAATTTTACTTCAAACATTCAAGTATCAGATATTCAGCATACGAGTGAAAGCTTCTTAAAATAATAAAAATGTAATCGAGTTCTTAAACATATTCCCAAAACACACTTCACGTTTTTTCGTAGCTGAAAAACTTATTAGTAAATATATATAAATTATGCTATAATTTCCAATAATTCTGCAAGTTAGTTTGCTCTATTATCATTTCCTTTTATTGCATTACAATTACCTGAAAGAAATACATCAACACACAATAATAAAAACCTAACTTTATTTGTTAAAGAAAATACATTACATTTTAAGAATAGTATCTCAAATACTCTCTATAATTTTGGTATTTATAATTTTAATATTCATAAAAATGATAAAGCCAAAGTATGTGATGGAGATATTAAAGGTGCTGTCCGCTTGTTAACATCAGAATGCTCTTTAGCTCCAAACAATGACAATACTTTACAATCAAAACATCCACAACCTATTCGTTCGATATACATTTTCCCTCAATTACCGATACTTATATAAATAGTTTCAATAGTGATTCTGCAGGAGGAATTGATGGCTTAAGGCCAAATCATCTAAAATAATTAATTTCACAGTCAGTAGGCAATAATGGTTTTAGATTAATTTTAGCAATACGCACATGAACATTCAGTGTAGACACCATCGGCTACGAAAAGGTGGAATTAAAACCCCTCCGCTGGGTACCCTGGGGCCATCTAGGTCGTGAGGCACCCGTGATGATATGTATGTGTATATATAATTTATTTTTTCTACTTTTATAGTTTTTGGAAAGAGGTTTCTCATGAGTATCAGCTACCTACCTGCCTACATACCATTTTATAAATATTAGAACCAAGCTTTACAAAAATGCATATGTGTGCGATACATTTCTATTACGGAACGGAAAAGTTTTGTGTAGAATTTGCGCTATGTACTGGTAGGTGCCATTTATCGACAAAATTTTATCTGTTCGGATTTCAAAGGCATTTTATTAACTTCGAGTACAAAATACCATTATATTACTGCGTCGCATATAAGGTAGATGCATATATGTAAATATAATATGCTTTATGCAGGACAAAGGGTAAGAAAATTCCATGCTCATAATATTTTGTTTTATTAATTCGATTAGTGATACTGAAAGAGCCTTTGTTGACGGGTCATCAAAGAGTTTAATTATGTTTTTGAAATTAAAAGCATGACGTATTTGTGAAAGATATAAAAGGCTGAGTGTCTTCTTTATTTATGTATGTATTGTTAGAAAAATAAATGCATTGAGAAAGCCGCACCCCGCACGCAATTAGTTGAAGCACAACACTACGAAGCGTTACATCTCTATCGAGCGATCGTGTCTATCAATGTCGCCTAATTTTTTTTTATTTGTACTAAATTGTAGTTTTTTTTGACTCTGCACAAATAACTGTAAAGGTTTACGTGAAATAAATATTTTTGACTTTGACTTTGAAGTATGTAAGGAAGAGGCGTAGATAGGGGAAGCAGGGGTAATAGCACTCACGAGGTACTGCCGCTCATGCCTATAACTTGACATTGTGTAGAGACTCAAGACGCGGATTGAAGGGTGCGGAAAGTGACGTATGAGCCGGTAGTAACAGGTTTCGCTAGTAATCGCTAGTTTACTCGTAGCAAAATAAAGAAAAGTGCGTTTATTTTTTTTAGAGCGTTCTTATGTATTTTTGGGGAAATGTTTTATTTATAAGTTAAAAATTTCAATATATATATATATATATATCTTCACGGGTGCCTTACGGCGCCCGAGACCGTCTAGACGGCCCCAGGGTACCCAGCGGAGTTTAATCCCACCTCGTAGTAGCCGATGGTATGAGTCTACACCGAACAAGTGGCTAGCTCGTCGCGATGTTTTGAATAGACTCAATAACCCATCTATAAACAGTTTCACAAGTTGGTATAGTGAAACCGGGACCGACAGCTTAACTTGCTCTCCGAGGCACTATAGTGGTGTTGTCAAACAAATGTACATATTTTTTTAAATTAAAAACTCATTGGTACACACCGGGATTCGAACCAGGGACCTTAATATATATAATAAATTTCAATACTTCTGTATAATATCTATTATTAATTAAAGTGATTATCTATTGTTCAAGAATTTTATCCGATAGTTCCAACATTTGTGATAAATTATAAACAGTAGACTTAAACCTATAGAATTTAAACCTAAAATTAATTCGTCGTTTGGAGTTATCCCGTTCATATGAACGCCATTAACCCATCCAGAAACCGCCCAAGAACTACGAAAGTAGCGATAACATTGGTCTCATTAATCCTATCCATACTAATATTATAAATGCGAAAGTAACCCTGTCTATCTGTTACCTTTTCACGCTTAAACCACCGAACCGATATAGGTGAAATGTAATGTGGAGATAGTTTGAGACTCTGAGAATCACATAAGGTTTATTACTTTTTGACATAGCTACAAAATGATGCATATAAAGAGGTTGTTTGTGTTTTAAGAGACTCTTAGGAAAAGTATAAGTCAAGTATAATAAACCAGGTATAAAAAAGTAGTCCATGAAGACAAATAAGAATATATTAAAATGACATAAAATGCATTAATATGTATAATTACTAGTTATTACCGCAAGGTTCATCCATTTTGTGTTAAAATATTGATTGTTGAATAGTAGGACCATTGCTATTTTGTTATAATTTTATAATAAAGATAATAATATAAACATTATAAAGTTGTAAGTTTTCCTTAAGTGAACGGCATTCCCCTGCTTCCCCTACATATATACTTTAATATATTCTGTCAGTGCTGGATTAGATATTTGTTTATATACCTAGTCTTGCCATAAATATTATAACAAGGTTATATATTTTTTCTTTTTTAAATAGCATTTATTAATTTTACAGTGTGTTAGTTTATACATAAATATAAAACAATTTAACATATAAAAAGCTTATTCGAAGTAGTCTCCATTGACTGCAATACAGTCCTTTAAATGTTGAGGCCAGTTATCAATAGAAGCAAGCAGTTATAATGAAGAATTTTCCCATGGAAAGAGTGCGTCCATGGGAAAATTCTTCACTGGCAATTGCTTGGATTGTTTTAGGGGCTCCAAATTATCATGGCGTTTAGAGCAAGCCATCCATCACTGAAGTCGGATAATGCCCACGTTGCACTCTGTCGACTAATTGGGGAGCTTCCCTAGAGTTTTGAGCATAAATACGGTCATTTTGTTTGTTAAAATGTTGCTCAATTGTAAAAAAAAACTCATCCACAAAAAAAAAAAAATCTGTGACCTCCCTTTGCGTACCGCTTCAGTAGTTGTTTCGATTTTACCACCCTATTCTTTTTTAAATTATCAGTGAAGAAATGACCAGTGCATCTCTTATAGGCTGCAAGTCCTAAGTCATCTTTTTAAATAAGCGACATGGTACTAGGTGCTATTTTCATCTCCCGAGATAAAATCTTTTGCTTTCGGACAGGATTTTTTCGAATTCTTCCCCTTGCTGCTTCGACCACCCTTTTCGTACGAACTCTACGTAGACGGCCTGATCTTTTTCTGTCTTATACAGAGGAGATCTCATTGTACCTATTAATAGCCCGGTATATAAACATTTGACTAATACCAAGTGTATGGAGAGTTTTAAAAATTGCTTTTGGCTCCATACCTACTTTGTGTAATGCAATCACAGCGATTCGGTTCTCTTTATCATCCCAATCCATTTTAATATCGCAAAATATTGTACAATGTATTCACGCCAAAATGACGAAACACAATGAACAATCGTATAAAATAGACAGATTCCAAATTCAAATGTAGTATTTTTTTATTGTAACAGTATTTATGGCCAGACTATATAAAAAAATAGCAGGGTGTATTATTATTATTTTTAGTGTTTCTATATACTGTTGGTGTATAAGTGTGTATTTGAATTTGTGTGTATGTAGGTAAGAATATGAGTGTGTGTATGTATAAGATTTCATGTCAATATTAACGCTGTGTCATGTCCAATCATAAACAGATTCACTTCTGTAAGAACTAAAAATTCTAAAATCGCCTATAATGCATAGCCAAACGAAACATGCAAAACAAAAATGTTGGTTACATTTTAGAATGTCGTTTATATTTATAATTTTATACGGAAGACGAAAAACCCTCTTCATATTCGCATACACCACCATTGGCATACAACTGAAGTCGTTCTCAAAAATGCTATTATTATTATACTGCTCATTATCATTTAATCATTCCATACATCAATAAACGAAATAAAACTAAAACCGCGAGGAATTATAATTTATTTGGACGTTCCACCAAAACGTCAACATTAATAAATTGTGTTGTATATTGATGATACATATTAATAATTAATAATACACTTATCACCACTTGTAAACTCAGTCATAAAATAACTCACCTAAACATTCCCTCATCTACAAACATACTCACCCATATATTCACTCATACCCTTACCCATAAACACATACACACTTACCTACACACCAACCATAAACAGAAGCACTTTTATATAACGAAATAAAAAAAATATGCACCAAAAGAAAGCTTTATTATCAGAGATTAACATGGGCTATATTTTAGTTTTGTTCCAATTCTCTAAAATGAAACTGTGGGGCACATATTTATATATTATAAACTTATACTTGGATGAAAGTATTTAATTCAACAAAGTTTAAAAATTTCAAATTTGAATTAAAACTAACCAATTTAGTTACAACTTAGTTCTTAAGATATTTAATACGGACAGACAGCTGACTAATAATCAAAAGATAAACCTTTATAAATATATATAAATATATATATACAAAATCCTAAAATCGATAGCCGTTCAACATCAGAATAATCTAGTGTTTACATTATCGGATTTTCCGATTCACCCTTTTACAAAGGGCGGGCTTTTAATGAAAGTGTGCATTGGTTTTAGACAGGTTTGTATGTACAAATTGTAATACGGTTTTATTTTAAATTCACTGAATGTTTGTTTGCAAGTCCATCAACAATTCGTTTGTTTTGCCTAAGATTTAAGGATAATACATATCCCTATTTTATTATATTTTCCTAATATTGTATTGAGTATCCCCAATTTCTAATTTAGTTATTTATAAGACGTGTAACCGCACCTTTATAGGAGACAAGAAATCGATGCAATATGCTCCGGAAAACCGGTGTAGACATTTTTTTTATTCCTTTTATCACACAAAAACAACAGAAAAGAACACGAGGCTTTGTTAATAATAACTAAACACTGTCCAGACGTGTTTAGTGATTGTTAAGCTGAAAGTAAGGGGTGAGAGAAGGACGCGCTGGGGAGTTACTTCACAGAAAAAATAGAATAACTAAACAACATACATCGCTAACCAATCAAGCGCTAAACACTTAACACTAAACAGACATTATCCGAACGTGATTTTAACTAAACTAAACACTAAATAAAGTTTATACCGGCAATTGCGCATAATTTTGTCAATGTCAAGTGGAGAATAGTTTTAAGTTATTATTAGTGAAAGAGGGATAATAGGATGGAAAAGACTAAGGGCCTTAGCACTAGAGCATCGATAGGCTCGATAAATCGATATATCGAAATCGATAGATATCGATTTTATGAATGAATCTCTTATAATGGTGCGGTTCATTCATAAACTTCATTTTATCGACTGTCGAACTTTATCGATGTGGTTATGCTAAGCCCCTAAGTGGGGATGAGGAATTGCGACATACCAATATGCCAACATACGGTATAGTACAGCCAGTATCAGGTGTAAAAGGAAAAATAAGTAACCACCTATAAAATTGGTAACGCCATTTTGTCGAAGGCTAAGATTAATTGCAATAACACAAACACCGAGTTTACTGCGTTAATGCTACACTTCTCTCAGTTAATATCACCACGAATTTTTACTACAAAATTAGTACATTTTTGCACAATATTATCCTAAGAACTTAAATATTAAAAATATAATACGAACACGGACTTCGGGCTACCCTCAATGAATTTCATAAAATATTATTAGCATTAACAGTCTCTAACACTATTAGAGTTTATAAGTATATTGATGTAGGTATGTATGGACAGTGTCATTTTACGATACAATTAAATTATTGAAACTATAACTGAGAGCTTAACATGCAGCTGCGCCTTAGATTACATTTAGAACGGAATACATAAAGTGAAATATAAAAATAAACAATATCCTATTTTAGTAGGTGCAGACATGAAATTAAGTACTACCTGTGTACTAGACAGGCGGTTGAATGAATATCCATAAGGTAGGTGGCGAGGTTCGTCATTAATATTCAAAGTAAAAACCAAAAACAAAGACAGACTGGGTTGGTAACCGAACTTGCAATTATAAAATTCCCTTCTAATTATAAAATATTCACCATTTACTAGTATTTATATTATTGACGACAAAGGTTAAAAACTCAAAGTGAATGAATAGGTACTTGATTTGTTGGACTTTTTATGTAAAAGGCGCAAGTAGGATTGAAGCCGTGTCCAAGACAGGAAATTAAAAATGCTGTATTCAATAAGATCTTGTTTTAAAAATTCAAAGTGGATTTATTCAAAAGAATATTTTGCAGCCATATTTTTCTACTGCTCCCTCTTCTAAGCGGCAGACATTTATTGGAATTATGTCTGTACCGTCTGCACCGTCACAAATATTAATTGTTGAAACGGGTTAATATATATATAAACCTAGTATCTGCCCGCGACTTTGTCCGCCTGAAATTTGGATTTTGATCAATAGTAATTATATTAAATTCCTTTTTACAATTTAGGAGTGATTTCTCCATCATCAGACTTAGGGCCAATTTTTCAATCATCAGGTAAATTTGTTCAATAAATAATATGGAGAAAGAATAAATTTGACAGTTCTTTATACAAGTTAACTCTCGAATAACTTTATCTGACGTTTGAAAAATCAGCCCTTAGGGCTGACAGTCTTAAAGTTATTCTACGGTTAACTTGTATGAAGAACTGTCAAATTTATTTATTCTCCATACAAGTTATCTGTGAAATAACTTTATCTGGCAATTGAAAAATCGGCCCTTAGTCAATTAGTATGAAGGATAAATAAATTTGACGGTTTCTTCATGAAAGTTAACTGTATGTATATAAGTTAAAGTTAACTATATGGTGAGGATGAGTCCGTGTGTATTCATTTGTATGCTGTACGCATATAATATTTCGACAACTACTGGAACTTTTTAACTTAAAACTTAGAAAAGTTATAAATTATCTAAATGATATACTTAAGTGCAAAAATATTTGTAAGCTCAAGTGGTTTTAGTCAAAATTATTTAAGAAAAAAAAAACAATTAAGATATAAAGTAGTATCAGGGGTATTTTAAATCTCCTAACTGGGATATAAATCCTTATAATTATTTATTTATATCCATCATAAACATTATTATTGTTATACATACAATTTACTCTAGAGCTCTCTAACATCAAAAAGTTAAATTGAAATAATAACATCCTATCCAGTTAAGTAATTTTCTCGTAAAATCCTAAATAATTAACATAAATTTCTGATTTAAATAAAAAGTTATTTCCTTATAGTTATCATTATTTAATGCTAACTTTTTAGTATAATCACAGGTGTCTTACAACACCCTAGATTGCCTCAGGTACCTGTCGTACTCGTGGTGTACATATTTTATTTTAATTAAATGTACCTTTATTTTATTTTATTAAAAACTCACTGGTACATACTGAGGACCTAGTATTATTAAGTTTAATGTCTAACCAATACATTAAATTTTTCAAATCTATATTATTTTTAGTTTACAAACATCAATTAATGGCTGTGGATTTGTTTATCCTATTACGCGGGTCGGTAAGTTTACTATTATTATTATGGGAGCCTGGATTTACTGCGTTATTACAAATATACATTGTACGTTCAAATATTTTTAGTACAGTCAGGTTCATAATTTTTTAATCATTTACGCTTCAGAAATAAAATTGATCTTTGCAATATATAAATGATATAAAATGTAGTCGAAACTATAAAAAGATTTTACTTAATATTCATATTTTAACAAAATACAAATACAAATTAATTTATTCAAACAATATTACAAAAAACATGTTTCTCCGTGCTGTTAGAAACTGGCTCTTTTAAGTCACAATACAATAATCTTAGGAATACAACTATTACCGCCATGAACAATATTTATGAATGTTTGTATATGCAATATTATTTTATATTATAATTTGTGTGGTCATACTCAAATCATTCTCACACACACGCAAGCGCATACTCTATATAAACATATATATCATAATAAATATAATATGTAATTAAATATTTGTTATAATATTAGGTGTAATGAATAACCATATTATAACCTATATAACCTACTGTATCGACTTATTAGTTATAACAATATAATTTTTGAATGTAAAGAAGGAATTGTATAACATCTTTATTATTATATATATTAAAGAAATGATTTTAACGTAAATAATAAAAAAAAAATTTGAATAAATTAATTTAAAGTGTTAATATATAAATAAATATGTGAACAGTAATGATAAATTTAATAAATTAATTTTTAACAGTAATGAATATATATAACTAATAAGAATTCATTTGATTTATTCTGTAAATATACTTATAATGGGTTTAATAGAATGTGTCAATATAATTAATTAATATAATAATGTATCAGTAGAGTAATGTCATAACACCTTTGTAACCTTATGAGCAAATAAAGAGTTTATTATTATTATTATCACACACGCATAAATACACATTTATGGGAGATGTATAAGTTTATGCGCTTTTGTTTCTGTGTGTATCGCGCATACACACAGTGTGTTTATAATTAGTAAGTATGTAAAGAATGAGGATTTGCTTGAAAAAATGACAACACCACTATTAATGGTGCCTAAGCTACGGTGAGGTGAGAATGTAACCCCACCGCTGGGTACCCGGAGACTCTCCAGGCGGTCGTGATGATTGTATATTTAGTGCTTAAGTTCATCAATATATTTAACCTTTTTTTCATTAAAATTTCATTAAAAGAAAAAGCTCACTTCTTTGGTTAAGACTCAGAATACTATCGCCTACGACGAGGTGGAAATTATCAGCAGTAGGTCGTCTACTGTTGGACATAAGTCTTTCCTATAGATTTCCAAATTGACCGCTGAAGCGGCTTGCAGCCAGCGTGTTCCTGCGGTCTTAATAAGGTCAGCTTGTCGGTGGACGGACGACCTACGCTGCCCTTAGGTGTGAATAATTTTGGCCGTCTGGACGGTATCGGGTGCCGTAGATAATAGTCGAAACTATAATAAAAAAAAAAAAATGGTAATAGTTACAATAGTAAACTCGACTGTACCTATGGTACTGAAATCCATTAGGCTTTATGTTATTTTTGTATTTAGTATACATTCCTTACATTCGGTGAAAATTAAAAACATTTAAATAAAAGTAGCTTAAAATTATTAAAGGAGTTTCGGGGCCGAATTTGATAAATATTTTAATTGCATCATTAGATTGTTTAAAAATATATTCTCCTAGCCGGAAATCTAACCGGTTAATTTTGAAAAAAAAAACTCATTCTGTATTTATTGCACCTGCCAAGTTAAATATATAATATTAACAGACAAGTTACTTTCCTTCATTTGATATTTATAGACGACACTATAAGCTGGTGCAATAATCCAATATGAGTTTTTTTTAAAGAACCAGTTTAATACTAGCCTCAAAAATTTTCTAAATTCTAATGATGCAGTTTTAGTTTTTATTAAAATTGGTTCCGAAGGATTTTTGCTTTTCCTGTTAGTTTAGGATTTGGCCTTGAAGAAAATTCAGCTGTATCTTTTTTTTAATAACTGTACCCCGCAATTCGTTAGCCGTTTAATTTAAAATAAATCGGATCGATAATAAAATACAGCCCATGTTACTCGCTGATAATATTCTATCTAAAAAATATTACATTTTAAACAAGTTTTCAGTAGTTTTTGAATGGAAATATCTTTTTTTTTTTCAATATAATATTTTAATATGCCCAAAGCTGCATATTACATATTTGGTTTTTATGTTTTTTTATTTATATAATACAACACTAAGCCTGTAACAACGGTACCCTGTAGGTCTCAGTATTAACCCTACCAACTTAATAAACTGTTTTCGAACCTTTAAACACATCGCTACGAGCTTGTCATTAATTCTGTGTAGACTAAGAATATAATCGGCTACGATGAGGTGAGAAATAAACCTCTATACTGGGTACCAAAACCGTCTAACGGTTTAACGTAAGGCAACCGTGATGGTACATATCTAGTAAGTCTATATAAATACCGAGACGAGCGCGGCACCGACGACGACAAGAGGGGACAAAACCCCTTCGTTTAACCTGAGTCTGTCTAGGGGGTTTCGCGCTCCATTAGGCACCCATGATCACCAATATATTCATATCTACATACACTTACCTACTATTAGTTCGTAATCCCGCACATGGTTATTACATGTAGCACAGCATTTTAGTTTAATTACGGTTGAATGCAAGGTGAGATTACATTAATGATTATGTTTACATGTTAGTATATAAGCCGCTATCCACTAACAGAAAATATATTTTGTACATTTAGTTTAGGTATACGTAATAGGTATATACATGGTGGCCAAGTTGGCTAAACCAAAACACTCGGTCCTTGGTTCAAAACCCGATGTGTACCAATGAGTTATTAATCTAAAAAAATATGTACATTAGTTTATTAACACCACTATATAGCGCCTCGGAGACACGTTAAGCTGTCGATTGCAATTTCACTATACCAACTCGTGAAACTGTTTATAGATGGTTTATTGAGTCTACCCAATCATGGAGATGAGCTAGCCACTTGTTCGGTGTAGACTTATATCATCGGCTTCGACGAGGTAGGATTAAAAACCCGCCCGCTGGGTATCCTGAGGTCGTTTAGGCGGTCTCAGGCGCCGTAAGTCACCCGTGATGATAATGATTTTTTATTATTTGTAGTTAATGTAGCTTTTTTCTGGAATAAATTCTGCACATCATTTATAACGGAAAAATGGAATATAGGTTTAAGGTAATGAAAAACTTTGTTACCCAGTTAATGAAAAATAACAATATAATATCTGAAATGTGTGAATTTTTTGAAGAATAATCGAAACCCTTTTGCGGACAAGAACTCACACTTATGGGTTTATTTTGTTTAATAATAATTGAGTTATTTATTTATAGGAAACTTCTAAAATATAAATCAACTTAATTATAATTTGCTATATTCGTTTAATTGGAATTCATTCATTATGTTTAATAAAGTTTTGATCAGGTACCGACTAATTTAGGCATTTATAATAATTGAACAAAATATGCTTCAGTCGCGCACTAATGAAAGCTGTACCTAAATTTAATGCGGCATCTATGCAAGCTAACAATGTGTACTTTTGAATATTCAATTTCAAAAGTAAATCTATATTGCTTCCATTAGTTGATATAATCTATCATTAAATAATCATGTATATAGAACATATTGAAATCTCTGTTATTAGTAGATACATACAATGTTTAATCAACTGTTAAAAGTTAATCAGAAGTTATATCAATTATCTAGGTACCTACTATATCACCTTATTTTATTTTTTACCTGTTACAATAATTTAGTGAATATATTACACTATAGGTACATACAAAATCATTGTGTATAATCACTGTAAAATTTTAGCTTTCAGATTTTCAAAGTTTTTTTTGCTATGCTGTTCACGAAAATCATGTTGTTCAAAATAAGATAATAACATTCTTAGGTATTAAAATATACAATCGTGATGTCTACACAATACAAAATAAAATATTGCGTTACCATTATCAATATAAAATCATTATCACTATTAAATGATAATTATATAGCAAGATAAGATACTGATTAAAATTCAAAGTATGATAATACGTGACATTGAATCCTTATTATTAGAATTACTTATTATTTCTTTTATCGTTTTTTTTGTCACCTATGTCGTGTTCTTATAAAATAATTATTAATATATATATATATATATATATATATATATATATTATAAAAGAATAATAACTATTAAAATTTATAAATAAGGTTAGAAATAATTTCGAAAAAAGTATATTATAAAATAAGTATATAATTTATTTATATTAAAAGAGTCATTTTATATTAACATTTCTGATGAAAATAAATATCGTGTGAACCACACAACAGATTATATGGGTACTATGACATGCAAAGCAGATTTATTTGTAAAATAAAACACTCACTAAGCAGTTAATAAGTTTAAGTACACAGATAACAGTATTCGCAATTTAAAAGTTTAAACGATATATCAGTGATTTTAAAGCCTTTTGTTTCTTAAGAATTTAACAAATGTAAATTTGCATTACTAACTTCCTAAATCGCTTTACAGGCTTAAAAAAAAATACTAGTGGGACCGAAAACAGGTAAAACTTTTCTGTCGTCTATACAAACCAATACCTCAAAAACAGGATATAGACAGTTGAGAAAAAATTCTTGCAGTATTTTTTTGAAAACAGTTCATGCATGATATTCGCGTATTTTAACAAACCTCTAATAAGCCTGAAACAGAGCTGATCATGTCGTATTTTCTATCGCTCAGCGAAAACTACTAGAAGGATTGGAGGTATAAAAAGGCTTAGAAGGGGGGAATAATTAATATTTAAGGAATGATAATAGGTGCTAGGCTTGAAATATGCTATCTACTTAACAATGAAACAAATAAAATAAACTATATGTACTGTTATAAAAACAAATTTACTTTTAATTTAATAAGGAAATAATTTCGGGAAACGGATTAATAATAAGTAATTTGTGTATATTTGCATGACGTTCTTTTCCTTGAGATATAATACAGGGAGGGACAGACAATGTTCTTAACTATCCACGCATTCTTGGTGCTAGTACTATTACTTGATCTCTTCTGTGGGTTCTATGTAATAAGCTTGCACCGATATTCATAAAAACTTATTAAGTCCTTGAAGAAATAACTAGCTATAGTAGATTTTGTCTGTTTTGTTTTAACAAAAATAATATGCGTATTAGAGACAAAACCTATTTTAACTAAAGTATTATTCCAGGGATCATCAAGTTTTTATGAATAAGGCCATTATTCTTTATTTTTTAATTTAACTCTTTACAAACATATACCGTTTGTTAATTTTAAAAACATTTAAAAAATAAAAACAACACAAATTAACACCCACATCTCCCTATCACCACCTGTTTCCCTGTCGGGTGGGAATCCCTCCCAACGTGGCGGATTCACCCCGATCTGACCCCCCAACCCCCTTGCATCACCTGGTGTTTCGTTACATTGTCGAAATCTCATGCATATGTGTAAATAATCTGTTTCGATCGTAAACACCTCTGTTTAAGACTGCGGTCACTCGCCACAAACTTGGCACAAATGTATGGGACTTAATCCAAGTACTTAACGAGATCTATGACACTTATGTAGTAAGTATGAAGCTGGTTTTACAATATCGTTAACATGCGAATGGGTATAAATGTTATGTGGTGGGGTGATCGAGAAGTATTTTTTTGGATAATTTGCTAACGTCCCTAAGACCGAACAGTTAAGTCGCAATAAAATCACTGCCGAGAAGTGTTTTAGTCGTAATTCAAACGACGCCATACTATAGAGATGTACGTGGGCTTCGCTGTCGGCTCAGCCATACAACAAAGGTCGAAAAAGTTCATTAAACTTGGCCACGGTTCACACCATGTTTATAACCACGGAGTACCAAATTGGTGACAATCAATCTGACGATCTATGCTGGTTTTTAGTTTTTTTGCGACTGAAATGAGGTGATATATGCTAGGGTAGCATAAGTAGGTAAGGCAGGAACATGGGAGGAAACCAACATTTTGATTTAGAGCGGTAAATAAGGACTTAAGATCGCCTGGAGTATGGATCAGGTAGCCTTAGCTTAATTCACATCGTGATTGGCCATGGCACCCAGCGGTGGAGACATGATGCAGCATGTCACCATCAGGGTAGAAGATTTTCCCATATTGACAGTCAATGGCTGCTTGTCGATCTAGTTCCAGTATCCACTTCTAGGACTTTTACAAATATACAATTAACAGTTTTGTGGATCTAATATCGCTAATTGAACATCCTGTTCCCTTGGAAGAAGGGGTTAAATATTCTGGACTATCCAATGCCAAACTTCGCGATATTGAGGAAAACCCGTAATAATGTTACTTGCCAAGTGGTATAGCACTCGGGTGAGCTGGACCTTGGTTTCTCGTCCCATATGGAACTCGAATTGGTTTATACGAAGTTCGATATAATCTTCCTGTCTCGGTTGTTAGCCATGGGAATTATTTTACTCTTTGTTTATTAAATCCTTATAAAAGATGAATATAACGTCCTTATTTACAAACTCAATTATTTTTTTAGAAATATATTTGAAAAATAATGTGAACCGCAGTCTTAAATTTTGAATCGGCACGTTCAGTAAAAAACAAATGTTTTAAATACTTTTGTGTCTAACTAATAGCTTTTGTTGAACTGAACGGACGTACGACAACAATGTTGTACGTATATTGTTTTCATTTCGACGAACGCTTAGTTTGTATGAAATGTTTTATTTTATAGAATGTATTGTGTACAATAAGATAAGTACTGAGCGGTTGACTTAATTTGCAACCGCGCTGAATTTTGTTTTATTTAGTTTTATCGTAGGTATGGTGCGCAAAAAACAATAAAGCTTGAATTAATAACAACAATTATTATTTATTTTTGCAATACAATGTACATCATAAAGGTTAGCTCATCAAACGTCGCCGCGACAGTAGAAACTTCTGTCGCGGCAACTGAAGTAATTAGTTACATAACCACTATAATTTCTCATAATATATACATAGCCTGGCCATAAATACTGCTACAATTAAAAATAATAAAATATTACATTTAAATTTAGAATGTGCTTTCTTATTTGGCGCCAATATATTGCGATATTAAAATGGAGTGGAGCGATAAAGAGAACTTAAACGCCGTGATTGCATTCCACAAAGTAGGTATGGAGCCAAATGCAATTTTTAAAACTCTCCATACACTAGGTATTAATCAAATGTTTGTGTACCGGGCTATTATATCAATGCGACCTCCTCTGTTTGTGACAGAAAAATATCTGGTTGTCCAAGTAGTGTTCGTACGAAAAAGGTGGCCAAAGTAGTGAGGGAAAGAATTTAAAGAAATCCTGCCCGAAAGCAAAATATTTTATCTCGGGAGATGACGATAGCATCTAGAAACATGTCGCGTATTTTAAAAGATGACTTAGAACTTGCAGCCTATAAGAGATGCACTGGTCATTTCTAAACTAATAATTAAAAAAAAAATAGGGTGGTAAAATCGAATCAACTACTGAACTGTATTTATGGCCAAATAGAGGTCACAGAAAAAAAAAGTTTACGGATGAGATTTTTTTTACAATTGAGCAATATTTTAACAAACAAAATGACCGTATTTATGCTCAAAGTTCTAAGGAAGCTTCCCAATTAGTCGACAGAGTGCAACGTGGGCATTATCCGACTTCAGTGATGGTTTGGTGGGGTGTTAGCTATGAATGAATGAATGAATGCATGAATGAATGAATGATTCTTTATTCATGAAGGATGACTGAGCCATATTTTTGTGAAAAAAAGCTCCATATAAACTAGTAATCATAAAATTACCAATTTGTATGGGGAAGCCAAATTTTTTTTTCATTTCCGACACATGGTTCCATGGGAAAAGTTGTTTTATTTGTATAGCAGAACCCTATATTAGCCCAAAGTACATTCTTTCAAATTTACTTTTATATTTAATTTATTTATATATAATATATACTATATTGTATGAAACTTTTTTTTAGCGAACAGTTTTTTAATGAAACAGGGATTGATAGTTTAAGGTACTATAGTGTTGTTATTTAAGAAATTTAAAATGTATTATGTCTTTATTTAATTAAAAAAAACGTTTTGGTACGTGTTTGTAAACCCTTTCAATACAGACCGTAGTAGTTTTAAGTCTTTGTTTCAACCAACTTGGCTTTTTTCATCATCATTCATATTAATATAATTTATGTTATCAAATTCTTATAAAAAATATAGGAAACATAATGAAAATACACCCCAATCAAAATGTAAAACGGGAAAATGTGGGGTGGTTCAGTGCACTGCACTAGGGAGAGAATTTTCCCCTATTACCTAGTGACCCAGTAACCGAGCTAGGTAACCTTTAATAACCATGACTTTGAATTTTCTCTCCATTGATCTGAAAAATTATTCATGATCAAGTTTAACCCCTGACAAAATAAAAGGGTGTTTGAATTTTGTCTGTATCATCTATATGTCTGTGTCTATGATATTGTAGGTCATAAACGGGTCGACCGATTTTATTGATTTTTGTACTACAAATTACTTCTTTTAGAAAAAAAATGCATTTTTTAGAGAAACAATGAAATCTACCAAGGCTACAGTATAAATAGATTATTATTATAGGCGTTAGTTCTCTCATTTCCGTCAAGTCCAGTTTATTGACTAGACTTGACAGACGCTTGCGGATTGCGGAGTGAGGCAGAACACTGGCAAAAAGTTCAATCGCTGAAAAAACGAAAGCTTCTATCAAAAGCTCGTTTATGATAAAATTTACTGTTGTTTTGTTAATAGGTAGTAATATCTCGTAGTCCGGACGAAAGCGTATACGCAAACAAAATCGGCGAATTTTCCGGGTTGCATTCATAACGATGTTGTTATAACTCAATACTTTTTTTTGCTTCCCCGAATTGGAATAGTCTATAGGTTTAATACGATGCTGCAATGTAAATTATTCTACCTATGTAATTTAGAATGAAATATAGCTCAGAAGGTTATTGACAGAAGAACCCTCCGCTCTTTTGTCAATAACGGTCATGCGAATCACAAAGAAAAAGAAAACGAGTCTTAAGGTAAGAGAGAGTATGAGTGTTATATAGTATATTGTATAAAAAGGACAGCTGATGTATATTCGGCAATACGGCCATACTTACATAGGCCGAAGACAAAACATATGCATATAGTTAAGCAGGCGGTGAAGTGTGTTAAGTAGATCTTCAGTAACATCAGGGTAGCAGACATCATCATAGTAGATGACAGGGATAATTGACCAACATAAGTTTATTTACTGACATCAGCGACGTGGTAGTTCCAGGAAAGTTCGGAGGAGAGGTATACACCAAGCAAGGTTATTAGCATGTTGGCAAAGGGAAGTGATAAATTATGAACTAGACGATGTATAGTACTAAACAGTATAGAACATCACCTGCTAATTACTAAATAATAAACATTTGCCATTTGACTAATCAGAGCTTATACCGGTCATGACATAAAAAAAACATACATATATACATAGCAACACGGGTGCCTTACGGCCTACCGCCTAGACGGCTCCAGGGTAACCAGCGAAGGGGTTTTAATCCCACCTCGTCGTAGCCGATGGTATGAGTCAACATCGAACAAGTGGCTAGATTGTCGCGATGTTTTAAATAGACTAAAAACCTATCTATAAACAGTTTCACAAGTTGGTATAGTGAAACAGCTTAACGTGCTCTCCGAGGCACTAGTGGTGTTATCAAAGAAATATACATACATTTTTAAATTTAAAACTCATTGGGACAAAAAACACACAGGGATAAAAAAACATAATGAATAAAAATATTAATTGCGGCTAGTTACCTCTATTCAGATTGTCTTCCTCTTATTATAAATTAATGCAAAAAAATAATCAAAATAAAAGTTAGGCAGTATCTACAAATTATTTCCAATTAAAGTCCATATACTCCCCGTCTATCCTGCCTCACTTTGAAGTGGCAATATACATTTTTTCCAATACTTTTCGACACTTCATACCCCTTTGTATCGGGATGATTGAATGAAAATGAGAAATTTATATTGCAGGACGTGTTCGGTTGCCAAAGGCTTCCAGTGCACCAAATTGGAGGTCACAAGGATTTCTTTTTGACCAATTTAATCTACAAAATTCCGATTCCAATTTGAGTTTCGGATATTAGAATCCGAGTTAAAAATGTAATGTAAAATAATAAAAAATGTATATTACGAAATTAATTAAGTTAATAAAGCAAAACCTAAAAAGTAAATTATTAGTCTATACCAAATAATAAATTTCTTCCATATAGCTATCAACCGGGAGGGTACCCAAAAGGCTGGCTGCGTTACCTCCTCCAAGCCGGATGGTCACCGTGGGGTAGTAGACCATAACCCTCCAACAAATAACAACAAGTTCTATATATGTACATACACCGTCAACGTCAAAAGTCATCAGAAGAAAGAGTAATAGAACTAGAACATTGTTTGTCAAAAATATCGTAGGATGTTATTTATTTATCCGAGGTCAGAAGAAAAGAAACAGAAATAAAAGAACTGGTCAATATATAGATTTATGGGAACGAATATGAAGAAAAAAATGCTAGAGGAGACAAATTGATACATTTTGGATGGAAAACCACTTAAAAATAATAAATACTTACTTCAAAAAAAAAGTCATAAATGAACCTAGCAATAACCTGACAATAAAACAAAAAATAAATTTGATTTTATTCTATGCAACTGTAAACAATATATATCGAATATTGACATTATAAGTACGAAATGTTAATACATTTCGTTCAGACCACAGATTAGTAAGAGGCACACTAATTAGTCTAGACAAGCGCAATAATAAAACTAGAAAGACATATAATAATCATAAGGTATTGTTTAAAAATCTCGCGAAAAATTTTGAATATAAAAATGTATATTATCTGATATTACTAAAGGAATCCTAAATGAAAGACATGAACTACTAAAAAAGAACCAAAGAGTTCAAGTGACAGACAAATATTGAATTATATTATACAAGAAAATCCACAAACTCATTAGAAAAGACTACAACAATCACAAAATAAAACTAATAAATCTAACATAGTAAATAAAAGATGTACAAAAAGGCAAAAACTGGATAACACAATTGAAGGGAAAAAACAACATGACAATAAACAGACATTCTATCATGGAAATAGCTACAATTTTTATCAAGACCTATTTAATATCACAAAAAACATACAACAAAATACAAAAAATTAAATAGAAAATCAGCAAAATAGAGACGTATCAAATAAGGATACACCTTTATTTAGCAGAGAAAATATAATACGAGGAATAAATAAACTAAACAATGCAAAAGTACAGAATCTGACAATATACCCAGTGAAGCTATAAAAACAGCAAACATGATGTTAGCTGATCCAATCACAGACCCAAAAGAGATAAAAAACTACCGACCTATAAGTCTAATAGTATTACAAACTGTTTGCATCATGCCTACTGGAAAAAAATTAAAAGCCATTGGACAAATATCAGTTGAACAAGCCGGGTTTAGAGCACAATAGATCGTCTATATACCATGACACTAATAATAATGAGTTTAACTGTTCTGCTACGCTTGCACTGTACGCTTTTATAGCCTACAAGAAAGCATTCGATTCGATTACACACGAGGCCCTGATATACAGCTATACAGAGGTGTAAGACAATAACATTCCTTCATACAAACTCTTTAATGCAGTACTGGAAGGAGTATTTACGAAATCTAAAATGGGAAGACAAAGGAATAAACGTAAATGGAAAATTCCTCAGTCATTTAAGATTTGCCGATAACAGCTCCTGCTATCAGAATACTCTAACCAAATAACGAAATGTTTGATATATAGGAAATTATATACACACACCGGCAGAATTAGCGGAACACAATAAAAGAGAGAGTATAAAATAGTTAGCTTTATTTTTAAACAAATAATAATTAAACATGAAACAACAATTAAATTAATATGTTTTGACATTAATTTGCAACACCATACTTAAAGTTTAATGAAAAAAAAAACTTAACTAAACAAAATGCATTTTTCTTAGATTTCGTAGTGACAGAGAAACAGTAGAAAATTTTAGATTTTATGACGGTTTAAAATTAATTAAATGAATGTTTTATAACGAGTGTTTCCCCCCCTGCCCTGATTAAGGTTTCCATCCGTCTGGGCATGCTGCGAATGATGTTGTCAATGATTTCTTGTGGCAACCTCTGCCATTCTTCAACCAATGTGTTTTTCAGCTCGCCCAGATTATTAGGAGGTGGCATTCTTGATTTAATACTCCTCTTTAGCAAGTCCCAAACGTGTTCAATCGGATTCATATCTGGGGACCGTGTTGGCCACTCCATCACCGTAACACCAGCATGGTTTAGGTATGGTATGTTATAGGTATGCTGTACTGAGCGAGCACTGTGAGCCCGAGCATTAAAATGAGGTCGTTACCAATAAATGGGTAAAATGGCACAACATGTTCCTCTAAAATCTCCCTGATATACCGATCAGCATTTAGATTCCCGCCGTCGACTACCACTAACTCCGTGCGAGCTCCTAAACATATTCCTCCCAGACCATAAATGAGCCGCCGCCATATGTCACTGTATTTTCAAAATTAGACTGTAAATAACGCACTCTTATGCGTCTCCATACTAGCCGCCTACCATCAATCTGATTTAACAGAATTCTACATTCATCAGTAAAGAGAACCTGTCCCCACTCGTCAAAGTCCCAATGATGATGTTCACGAGCAAAGTATAGTCGGTTTGTGCGGTGGTGTCTCTCAAGTTTTGGTGCTTTGGCCGGTATAAATGAGCCTATACCAACTTCCTCGAATCTTCTACGAACTGTCCGCTCACTCACTCTTCCTCCTCGAACCTTCCCCAATGCATTTCGGGCCTGAACCGCCGTAAGTCTCGTGTTCCGACGAACTTCAAGTTGAAGAAAACAGTCATCTCTACTTGAAGTACATTCGATCTGAAGAATTGACCATTTCATCTCATTTCATCTGCCTGTCATAATATTTATAACTATAAATGTCACTAATGTCTCATAGCAATCGTGAAATGTCTGTGTATTTTTAAAGTTTAATAAAACCTATTTATTCAGGTGTTCTCTTATTACAATTTATTAAACTTTATACATAAAATGAATAAATTCCTCAAGCCTGATCGTTTTGAAGCAGATCCATCAGCAGGTCATAATTTGTCTTCACAATGGTTACATTGGAAAAGAACGTTTGAACACTTTCTTGAAGAATGTCAAAATGAAGCCCCATCGGAAGAAACAAAATTAAAATTGTTAGCCAACCATATATTTCCCAATATTTTTGAACACATAGCTAAATGTGATAAATATGATGCCGCTTTAATAATATTAGATAATATTTTTGTTAAGCCTAAAAGTGAAATATTTTCACGTTACCGACTAGCAACTAGAAAACAGCAAGCTGACTAAACGATTAATCAATATATACAGTCTCTCAAATTATTGTCCAAAGATTGTAATTTTAAAGCTGTTACTGCTACTCAGAATCAAAATGAATTCATTAGGGATGCATTCATTGCGGGACTAACCTCCTCTACGATACGTCAGAGGCTTCTGGAAAATACTAATCTGAGTCTTGACAATGCTCAAAATCAAGCCAGAACTTTCGAATCGGCGCAAAAACAATCAGAAAGTTTTTCACCGCAGTTATATCAACATTCTACAGCAGCTGCAAATAACTGTCCTGATACAAGTACTGAAACTGTTATTAAATGTCTTACAGAACTGTTTGCTCTCTTTGGTATGCCCTCAATGTTACATTTAGATCAAGGTTCCTCATTCATGTCAACGGAATTAAAATAATTTTTACATACTAAAGGAATAGCTACAAGTCGCTCAGCTCCATATAATCCTCGAGGAAATGGGCAAGTAGAGAGATTAAATGGAACTCTATGGCAAACAATTCGATTAGCTCTGAAGTTTTAGAATTTACCTACGTCAATGTGGGAAACTGTGCTTACTCAAGCTTTACATAATATTAGATCATTACTCTGCACAGCAACAAATATGAAGGCATGAGCGAATGTTTCACCATCCACGTCGATCGTCTTGGGGACAATCCATGCCGTCGTGGTTACAATCAGGAAAAGTACTTCTTCGGAAACATAATCGTTCTAGCAAATATGATCCATTGGTTGAAGAAGTCGAATTATTGGAACCAGGACCACAATATAGCCACATTCGTCGCTGAGATGGGCAAGAATTGGCGGTATCTAATCATTACCTCGCCCCCACTGGCGATATAGATCAAGACCATTATCATAATCAAGATTCATCAACAGATTCATTGACTAATCAAAGTGATCTGGAAGTAACTCCTCGTCTAGCTGAATTCATAGAACCATCACAGTTAGAAGAATCACTAGCACCAGAAATTGAAAATGAAAATGCTCCTATACCCATGCCTCGAACATCTGGACGGCTAAAGACAACGCCACGCTATCTGGAGGATTATGATCAATCTTAGGTGAGAAGAATGTCATAATATTTAGAACTATAAATGTCACTAATGTCTCATAGCAATCGTGAAATGTCGTTGTATTTTTAAAGTTCAATAAAACCTATTAATTCAGGTGCTCTCTTATTACACTGCCCTGATGATTTCTAATAGCTTTAAATCAGGCATACTTAGATGTTCGTAACTTATCAATAAGCAAGAAAACACAAACGTCTCATAAAACTGAAATATAATGTTTTTCAAATGGAATTTATGAACGAAAACGGAAAATCTACTTCGAAGCAGTCGATAGAGATGTATGATTGAAACATTAAAACAAACGAATGAAAAAAAATACTGATGACATTTTCAAATTAGACGTTTTTAAAAAATATATGTAAAAAAATATAAAAAATTAATGTAACCGGCCAGTGCTACCAAAAAGATATATTAATTCTTCCTTTTCTTTGTGTTCCGCTAATTCTGCCGGTGTGTGTATATTATACATTAAGGGAAATTATTGACATTTAATAAAAACAATAATATTAAAGAAATTTACAGGCGAAAAACATTGGCATGGGATAGTTTTGAACAAATAAATAAATATTCAAAAGCAAATTAAATTGTATATGTTTTATAAGTTTTGGTGTGTATGTAACTGTTAGTAATAAATAAATAAAATAATAAGGAATAAATGGCTTAAATAAATAAAATTATATTAATTCCCGATTATTTTCTTTATGGATATGGATTATTTTCTACAGGTTGGGTGGAATACATTTTAATGATTCTTACGAAGTTGGTCTCATATAAATTCAGAGAAACCTTATATAACATAAAAAAGAATTTCGTATTGATTTCAATTAGTTTTATTAAAAGCAATGTCATCTTATAATTTAAGATAACAATTATGATATAAAAGAGTTAGGGAGATACTTTCATGCATTAATGCATACATTACAAAATTATGTATATATACGTATTATAAAGAGAAAATATTACATTGTTTGTTTGTTCCGGATAAGCACAAAATTGACTAAACCGATTTTAAAAATTATTTCACCAATAGAAATTATAAAGTGAATAGACTACATTGTTTGTTTTTTCTGAATAAACACAAAATATACTGAACCGATTTTAAAAATTCTTTCACTAATAGAAATTATAAAGTGAATAGACTACATTGTTTATATGTTATTGAGGATGAACTGAAATCTACAGAACCAAATTTAAAAATTAAAGTTGTATTATAAACGGACTAAAAACTGTCCAATTTGTAACCGCACCTGAAAGGAAACTACCGATAACTTCGATAAGAAATCAAGTTTTTGAGTTTATCAAATAAACAATAAAATTAATTCTCTTTATAATATTAGTACCTATTAGTACTGAAGAAACTATTTTTGTCAGCGCCTGTATTTAATAAGTTCGGTCTCAATATATACACATATGTAATTTTTTGAAGTTTGTCGTAGCACTCGTAGTAGTCGTAGTAGTTATGCGATATTTTTGGGTAAAGCTGCATTTTGTGATGGAAGCAAGACGCTTTTCATAGTCATAGTATGGATAAAAATAACCAACTTTACCCTTGGACAACAGACAAACACTTAAAAAAAAACTGTTTTTTTAACTATACGCATAGTCCGATTTCGATATTTAATGTGTCAATCGAAATAAATTACTTAATTTATCATTTGGTTTTAAATTGGTCAATGAAAGGGTTGATAAACGGTAACCTGCCACTAACCCTGAAACATAGCCTTATGGATATGTGTGTTCTTCCCATCCTAACTTATGGAGCACAGACTTGGTCTTAGACTGCCCAACGAGCCATGGAGCGCCGTATACTAGGCGTTAAATGTAACTTATAAAAAGAATAGAAATACGATATTTAAATATAGATTCGAAGTTTAACTAGACATTTTCACCGGTTTTCAGGAGATTTCTGCATCGATTTTTGGCGAGGTCTCCTTTCAGGATGCGGTTACGAAATGGGTAATGAAACTGACGATAAGGCAGCGAGTATATTATAATATACCCGTAATGTAATTCGTCTTTGTCGCCGCCTATTTCGTAATCGCATCATTTAGCCGGCACAGTAGGAGCAATCAATATTGCTTAAGAACCGTTATTGATTGCCCCCATTCATGGATTTTGTAGATCTGCTCACCGTAGTCTAGATACAAAGTCACATGCCGTGATACAATAAAAACATAATCTATGTGTATCATCTATGTAATATATATATAACATTTACTATGACATGCAATCCAAAATAAGGCCAAAGGCATTGCTTACTTTTGGTAGACATCTGTGTATAGTCAAAGAACATTATAATAAAACCATTAAAATTCGTGTCTAGGGTAAAAAAGGTATAGTTTATATATTGGGGTAGACGAATCCATGCCTTTCAAATTTATTGGTAGAAGGATTTATTTTAATGGAAGAACACCATCCTTGCATTTAGTTGTAGAACGCTTTATTAATAATATTATAAAATGTTAGATCAAAAGCCAATTATGTCAAAGGAGCTAATGGAGCGTAAAGACCAGCAGAAGGGGTTGGGTTGATAGAAAATGGTATGTGAAAATTTTCAGAGAGTACGGGAATAAAAATTGGTCATAAAAGTTTAAATTAGACATATTAGTCATGGCCATATATTCAACGAAAGCTACGAGTAAAGTAATAGTAAAATTTGAAAAAAAAAAGTTAAATTTATGATGGAGACAAGCCACTTTGCACAGTACGGATATAAGCATTTTGATCCGCAGCAGCGAGAGTTTCATTGCTTTGAATTATTTTAAATGCATAATGATGAAATTTTTATTAAAGTAGAAATAACAAACGTGACATGGATAGAAATAAATACATTCACATTTTTATTAAATTACATTTTCTTAACCAGGGTATAGAACCGGCAGTAAAGGAAAAAATAAACATATTTTGTACCACCAAACGAGAGGATTATTAATAATAATATGTAATTGTAGATAATAAAAGAACTAAATTGTAAATTAAAAAAATCTGTACACTGAAATGAGTAAAAAAGAAATAGAGGGATAGAAAAATGGAGTTGAGATATTGTTTGTGTTTTAAGAGTCTCTAAGGAAAAGATTTACAATACAAAAAATAAGTGTTTTATGAAGAAAAGTTGGATATATTTTAATGAGATAAATTGCATTAAAAATAAAACTATTAACTAAAAATAACCTCAACCATAATAAATAATAAAAATTTGCATTAAAATATTTTTCAATTTTATATTCATAATTTTGAATATTTTTTTTTAAATAAAGTTGACTGTTTATGTCATGTTTTTGGCAACTATACTTCCAGCTGCACAACAACCACATCACTGACATCGTAATATAGCACTATCATCTGAACTACAGGTGTGTGCAAAATTTGAATTTAATCGGGTAACGTTAAGTAGGTAAAATTTGACTTCGCAGATTATACATTGGTAAATCTGTAAGGATTTGAAAAAAGTCCTATATCGCACTATCGTTATTTCAGAGAAACATTAGTATATATAGAACTTTCAATTTCGTATTGTTGAGAGTCCATGTCTTCACAGGAAACTGGTGTATAGAGGAGCCAGTCTAAATTCTCTAAGGCGAGTGAATGTATTTATTAGCAATGCATGAGATTTGTACACGGAGTCACTTGCATGCTGATCCATCCCCACTGTGAAGACAAATTGATTCTCTTTTGATGGTGAGAAATATTAAGTAAAGATATTTAGCGATTATTATAAATTAGCGATTAAAAAAATATAGGTGTTTATTAAAAAACTTAAATATTTTATAGAAATTATGTTTGATAATAAGCAAAATGACATTATTGACTGGATTAGGCAAATGTTACTACTACATAAATGCGAAAGTTGTATGGATGTTTGTTAATAAATCATGCCAAAACAGCTTAACTGATTTCAATGAAATTTGGCACCGAAATAGATTATAGTCTCGAATAGCATATAGGTTGCTTTTTTCTTGATAAAATGTACGGTTCCCGAAGCATATATTGTTTGCACATCACAGAGCTAGCGATCGACCTGGATGAAAGAAGAACGGTCATAGCCCATGCATTTTCAGACCCAGGCTTAGAAGCCGCGTTTAAAAATGAAACCTATCTAGTTCGATAGAGGAAAATACATATAATAAAATTATATATATTATATTATAGGTATAAATATGGCATAAGTTGGGAAAAAAAAAGTTATTCTCATTTGAATTTCAATTTTTGCTTATGTTATGACTAGTTATTAGGTATATCGAACAATTTCGGTCCGCGAATTATTAATCCGCGAAATTATTAGTAGTGTTTCCTTGTGCTGTACTGACATAATAATATTATATAATTTGTGGATGGTATATCGTCGCTCTTTTTTTTATTATTTATTTTAACATAGCACTGGATGCAAGTCCATCGGCCTATCGTCGCTATATTTTTATTTTATTTTTATTCTGTTCATGAGATAAATGGACAGAGGGAATTCAATACTTTTCTTTTTCTTTCAAAATAATATGAAATCTCTGTTTATTTTGTTAAATCCCAATCCAGATAAACAAAGATAATAATTTTTAATGTATAAAGCATTTTTTTCTGCATAATGTGGACAAATATACAGAAAAAACAGAAAAATTAGCACGTAACAAAAGTTGTCAGAACTTTTTTTTTCCCAACTTCTAAAATTATTTTGAATACTGGAAAATAATGCTTAAATTATCTATTATTAAGTAATATCTGAAACAAAAAAAGTGTCTTAGATGTGTTTCTTACTAGGTAAAATATATAAATTGAAGCTATAAAATTTTATTGCCAAATATTTCGCCTCTTTTTGGAGCGGCGTCATCAGGGACAGTGACTGAAGGTCTTTGTCATAAATTTTGATAAAGTAATTTTATTTATTTTAGCAAGGGTAAAGGTAATGAACTATACAGTTTTGTATTTATATTTTAGAAAAATATCATCAGCACCTAGCCCATCATGGAAAACAACATCAGCATGTTATGTCCATTGTTGGTTCGATATTAATAAATTTACAAAACAAGTTAGACAAAACCTAATGCATTATAGTATGCACCAAGCTGCCATATAAAAGAGCTTTCCCATGTTTTTAGATCAATAAACCGAATAGTTTTAGGAAAACTCTTTAATACTCTTACTGTGAAACAATTGTTAAAGGTAGTGTTATGTATACGCGCATGGGTGGCACAGGTAAAATATTATTAATTTGAGAATCTACTGAATGTCTGTGTCCATTCATGCGAGTACGAAGGGGTGTCGTAGTCTCTCCCACATAAAAACTGTTACAAAATCTGCACTCCAGCATATATACGCAATTAAGTAAGCATATCGTTGTTTGTGAACGCTAAGCTTTTACGTTTGGGTCCAGAATGACCGTTCTCTTTTGGAAAAGAAATAGATTATATATAGTCTTAAGTAGCACATAGGTTATATTTATCCTGGAAATATGTAAGTGGTACCGTAGGGTTATTTTTTGTTTTTCACAAAGCTATCGATCGATTTTTTGTTTTTTTATAGTGGTAGTTTAGGGGTCCCAAGATCTATCGACCACTTTTTATCTCCGAAAAATGCACGGTACTAATAAGGGATAGCATAAGAATTTAATTTAAAAACACATATACAGAGAACTCCGTGATAATGGGTATTTTGTTTTAAGATTCTTCCGAGAGACTTCACATTTTTTGCCATAGAACACCAAAAAGTATTCTATGGCAAAAAATGGGTATTTAAGTGACATAAAACTGCAATAAAATTATTATATTTAAGCATTAAAAAGAACAATTGTAAAATGTAGTTATTTATTTTGTAATCAATCCCGTAATAATAAAATGTCAAAACAATTATCTGTCTTTATGACAAAAGCAAAGGAAAAGATATTAAACTAAGATGCATATCCAACAAAAATATTTTTGATTTAATGTTTATTTTGGTTTAGTGAGTTGTAGGTAAGTACTGTAACCTTCTCTATTGTAGAGTAAGGCTACTACTGGCCATAATATTGTTAGTTTTCTTATTTGAGTATTTATGACATTTGTGACGGAAATAGAACAAATCGAAGGAACAAAAGAGTAGAAAAGAGAGATCAATAGAGGGACACACGATAAACGTGTAATTGATTAATTTAATAGAAAAGAATAGAAACGCGATTAATCCTCACAGTTTACGTTTATATAGCTTCGCAGGGTTATTATATTCGATAGGAAATGAAAAGAACATAAAATAAACATATAAAACGTTTAAAGTTGGTTTTTAAAGAAGGATCTGGAGGAGGTAACCCTGAGGAAATCGGGTACGGTGACCGAAAGTGAAGTAAACCATATCTTCGGTCACATTTTGGTGGAGGCGCCGGGTACGATTTAAAAGGTTTCATGTGAAAATAGCCGGTTACCTATTTTTATTGTGAAAATGTTTATGATAAAGAAGATATGTGTCAAGAAATGAAGGATAAGTAGTGTAAAAAAAATAAAGGTTATATGTATCAGGAAGAAAGGTTAGTGAGTTTTAAATATAAAAATAGTGTTGATTAGTGAAGAGAAGAAAATGGAATCAATAAATCATTTCTCGGGGCAAATAAATGAAGATATAGAAGATTTTTTAGTAAATTTTAATAGTGTAGCTGCTTTGCAACGGTGGGATGATGATCAAACGAAGTCGGCGATTGGTTTCTATTTAAAAGGTCCCGCATTATTGTTTTATAAATCTATTTTAGATGAGTGCGCGAACTATGATATATTAGTGGGTATTTTAAAGGAAGAATTTAAACCACAAATTTGTTATGTTAGTTTATTCTTTAATGCAAGACAAAGGGAATCATTATTAGAATATTACTATAAAATATGTTCTTTAGCTAAAAAAGCTAATATAAATGATGAGAAAGTTATTGTAGATATTTTTATTAAGGGATTAAATGATCCGCATAGGCAGTACTTTGCATATCAAGGAAATCTGAATATGCCAAAAGTGAAGGAGATTATAATACAGTTCGAGAACGTATATTCCTCGAATAATAAGGCGGAGTATAGTTTACCCGAAAGGATGATGAAACCATCACGGGATATCGGACAACAGCAGTATGTTGACCCACATAATAATTTTAGACCTAATTTTTGTATCCCTGATCATAGTTATAATTTAAGACCGAGGACGGTGCCACCTCTACGATATGCGGAAACTGCGCGCAATCCGTATGTGCAACAAAAGACTGCGCATATCTCTGCGCAATCATGGAGAAACAGGAATGGACAAAGTGTTTCTGGTGTTGTGGAGAATGGTGCTAGTGTAGGATATGGACAGATGGACAATGTGGTGACTGTGGTGCAAAAAGAAATCACCCCTATATCTACAAATCTAGGTCAGTATAATGTTTCACCAAATAAAAATAAAGAAAATATAGTTAGTGTAGTTACGAAAAATAATGAGCCAGTGACAATCAGTGAAAGTGCTGTGGTGAAATAAAATGAAGTTACAAATAATACAGATGGTGTCATCTGATGATAATACTAAGTAGATATATATTTTTTTTATTTCTATATGTAACTTCTTGTCACTCATTTTTATTTTAATAATTTGTCTTTGCATTTAGCAAGAAATTTAATTGGATAGATATCACGCAAGATTTAACTATTGGTATGTCGTTGTGCACATTTGTTTTTGGGTTTTGCGGATGTGATTAAATGACGAAATATTTGATTAGTATTTCGGCTGGGTGAAAACGTGGCTGTTGTATTGATTGGATGGATCCTTATTTAACAGTCACCGTTAAAAGGCTGACTGCGGTATGCCAATAGAGTGATTAGGGTTGTAATAGTTTTAAGGTCCCCTAGGTTCGCGAGAGGATTAGTCGACGTGTCGCGATTAGGTTGATTTTTTTGTAGACCTTTTAAGTAAAGGAGTGTTTTTAGGTCGGGATTTTATAATACTAATAATATTTTTTGTTCTATGTCCAGATTGTTTTTAGTTTAGTAAAATCTTTTTTTATTAATATTTTACTAAAATTTAAGAGGGGGGAGAAATGTAACCTTCTCTATTGTAGAGTAAGGCTACTACTGGCCATAATATTGTTAGTTTTCTTATTTGAGTATTTATGACATTTGTGACGGAAATAGAACAAATCGAAGGAACAAAAGAGTAGAAAAGAGAGATCAATAGAGGGACACACGATAAACGTGTAATTGATTAATTTAATAGAAAAGAATAGAAACGCGATTAATCCTCACAGTTTACGTTTATATAGCTTCGCAGGGTTATTATATTCGATAGGAAATGAAAAGAACATAAAATAAACATATAAAACGTTTAAAGTTGGTTTTTAAAGAAGGATCTGGAGGAGGTAACCCTGAGGAAATCGGGTACGGTGACCGAAAGTGAAGTAAACCATATCTTCGGTCACAGTACTTACTAAAACCCAAAATTATACCTATAAATCGGGGTTATACAGGGAAAATTTTTCAAGTCTGCCCTCACGTCAAATTCTAAACTACAAGAAATAGCGAAAAATGTTCAAAGGAGTCTCGGAGTCGATTTTGATAAAAACTAAAACTTGAATAAAGCGCGGGCATGGGTCAACTTATACTATTAAGGTTTTTTTTAAATATTTTTTTTTGTATTTATTATATTTATATTAAAAATGTTATGATTACCTAAATGAATAAAATGATTCCATTGTTAATAAAAGATCGGATGAAGCTTTTAAAAAAAGTTTCATCTGGATTTGGTAAAAACAAATATCCGCAATGAATATCAATAGTACCTGGTAGCGAGCTTTCGCAATCAGGGTGGTCTACAAATATAAACATTTCGCATCTGCCCTACTTTTTTTATCCACTTGTTTTATCTATTGGTACTTAATATTATTTATGCATTTTATAAATTTTGTGGTTTCGAGCCCCGCCCACCAGGATTTTTTTCATTGCATTTTATCTTCAAAAAAAAAAATTTAAGATTATCCTGATATACGGAATTTATAAAATCATAAATATAAAATACTTAAAAAAAGTACAAACAAAAACAGTATTAGAAACTAGGACTTCTTCTAACTTTACTCATAGAGTTATTAGAAGAAAACTAAAAGAGGGCGTCTGTGTATAAGTAAAAAACAAGCAATGACAAAATTCATGAGGGATGACTGGAATCTGGTTGGCTCAGTGTTACTCAAACACTTTGCCGCGAACGCAAGGTTCGTGGTTTCGAGTCCCGCCCACCAGGACTTTTTAATTGCATTTTATCTTTAAAAAAAAATATATACTTACTATTATTGTTATTACGCTCGTACGATTTATTGTAAAACATTTGTAGTCTTAATATTAATAATTTATGTAACTTACGACAAAACTATTTTAATTCTGAAAGACAGATGAAGTACGCTGAAGTTGTTATTCAGTTTTTAAAAAGGTTCACTTACCATTTATAAAGAAATATTGCTGCAGTAGTCTTCCAAACAAGTTTACCGTGTTTAAAGTGTCAGGCTCCAATGAGTCGCATCCCTGCAGGTACATGTGCATAGCTACACTGTATAGCGCTATGCCTATTGCCGCTTGGATCTAAAACAATAACCTTCATAACTAAAAGTATTCATTAACAAACATATATATCTATTATATTTTTTAATCATTTATTTAATAAAATATATTACTAAAAGATATTAATAAAAAAAAACTTAAATAGGAATATAACTTAAAAGGGTACGAAGTAAAATTAGAAGGTATAGCAAAGTAGGTCCCTAATATAGAAGAAGACGTGCAAATGATGCTGGTAGCATTTTCGCACTGAATACCCAATCTGACTCTCAAAAAAAAATGGTGAGATATTTATTATAGGTATAAATTATAATAATGATATTTTTTAAATCATTTTTAATGGCATGTCACTTTGTATGCAACTAATGGTGAGCGGACTTACAAACTTCATAATGGCATGTCACTTTGTATGCAACTGATGGTGAGCGGACTTACAAACTTCATAAAACGTATTGTTAAAATCTATTAATGCATTGTTTAACAGATTTATTTTTTATGAGTGCTCAACATGTGACCTTGCATCTACCTGATGTTAAGCAGTATGCAATGCCGAAGAAAGATAGCAACAAGCAGATGCATACAGTTGCTCTGCTGGTTGCCATCATTATGCCGGCTTAAGATGCCTATTCACGCTTCGTTTATTGATTATTATCGCCTGCTATGCCGGCGATAATAGCCTGCTAAGTTGAGTTAATGAGAGGCGTCTGCGTATTACGAGTAGATATATTTTAATATCTATATATAATTTTTATTCAGGCAGCATAGGTATTTACAATATTATGTATTATATTATAATCACTATATTATATAAATATTTACAAACTCACGCGCTATTAATAATATGTCGTTCACTTTTTATTTGTGTATCTATGGCCGTCGAGCCACCTTTGGAATGTGCTCGAATAATCATTAGCCGACCGTTTCGTTTTGAAAGGAGACTATAACCTGGACAATAAATAGATGCAGTAGTCTCCTGAATGCTGTTAAACCCACAGACTAAAACGGAAACATGACTAGGTCACTTGACGGTTTCTACGAGTACATAGGTTGCCACTGTATGGGCAACGAAACTGGTCGGCCGGCCTAATAAAGTTATTTCGGCTACCTTCTTCCCACCTAAACAATATTAATACATGTTAAAATATCTTTAAGTAAATATAAAGATCTTTCAACCTACTAAATATATATATATTTTTAATTCGAGTAGATAGATTATATATAAAAAAAATATATATCATCACGGGTGACTTACGGCACCCGAGACGGCCTAGGCGGCCTCAAGGTACCCAGCGGAGGGGGTTTTAATCCCACAACGTCGTAGCCGATGGTATGAGTTTACAACGAACAAGTGGCTAGTTCGTCGCAATGTTTTGAATAGACTCAATAACCCATCTATAAACAATTTCACAAGTTGGTATAGTGATACCGGGACCGACAGCTTAACGTGCTCTCCGAGGCACTATAGTGGTGTTGTTAAACTAATGTACATACATTTGTAGATTAAAAACTCATTGGTACACACCGGGATTCGAACCAGGGACCTGTGTGTAGTGTTAAGTCCAAGGTCTAACCAACTCGGCCACCACGTATATTAATAATATATAGATATATAGATTATATAGCTTCAATTTCGTGATATTATCATATAGCTGTTGCTACTACTGGTTCTTATAAGAACCTTTTATTATCTTATCTTGGGGTAGACACCCCATTCTGACTGCTGAGGCAATACGGGTTGGCGAGTATTTTAATTTAGATTCAACATCTGGCATTAGTGGAATCGGTACTGACGTATAAACGGGCTTCCCCCTTTCACGGGGGTGTTTTATTCTCACTTTGTCGTAGCAAATGCGTTCTGAGTTTACAACAAAGTGGTTTGCTCATTACAATATTTGTTTCTACTTATAAATAGTTTTTCAGGTTAGCTGGGACCAATTTCTGCGAACGTACCACTGGCAGAAGTTCCTCCTGGGTGCAAAATCGTAGGGTATCAATTGCTGTGTACGGCGATAGTGATAAGGGTGACGACTGGTTTATATCGAATCTTGTTCCGGCTCGCCTCGTACTTGTGGTCGGCTCTTCTTCAAAATGCTCTAACACTAATTCAGCCTTCCTGGCGGCGACTGTGACGTCCACTTCCAGTAGACCGATGAAAAGAGCCGGTGGAATGTAGTCGTCTTGACATGTTCAGAAAACACTGGTACGAAGGCAGCCGTCGCTGTTCAGTGGGGGATCTACATCATATCGTAATATTCCGAATTAGAAAGCAGCGTTGTTTTGAAAAAAATATGTGTGGAAAAAAAGTCGAAACAGTTGTAGGATATCGATTAGAAGATTTGAAATTGACAACATATATTTTTTTCCAACTTGACATTTTTTGAAGCCAGTACTTGAGTATAAAGTTATAGCAAACATTTATGAATGAAAAATAGAAAAGCTATTAGGTAAAATAGGTAGGCCTTTCTGTTAAATAATCTTGGTTCCCTGACATGATAGCTTACTAGGGTTGACAAAATTTTTGGCTTAGATATTTTTTTCGGGGTATATCGTAACACATGTATAAGCAATGTTTTCCAGTTGTCGAAAGAATCCCTGTGCACCCAGTAGGCTTATTACGCTGTACAACGTGAAGCTAAATTTAATAAAAATTTAACCAAAATAACGTAGTTGTCTGTCATTTTGCAATGTCACCAGGTTTGTATTACGTCGGGATTGCATCATATCGAATAAAGTTGTACGCGTAATAACCATGTTGGAATACTAATTCTACTAACTAAAATAAAACAGTTTTAAAATTAATTAATTTAATAAACCAAAAAGGGTTTTTTATTTTATTTGTATTATATACGAAAAACGAATTTTAATGTTAAAAGTGATAAGTTTCCGATTCCCGGACTTCCTAGTCTAGGGGTGTCGCGACACCCCTAGACAAGGTTAATAGACTAGGTATTTACCACGACATGGCTTGGAAATTACACCACGAAAAGAAGTTATTACATTGTTATTAACCATTTATTATACTTGTATTGTTTATAATAATTACTCCAAAAGATAAGAAATGTGTATCGGTAAAATTTAATTATAATATTTCAAAAGACGGCTGTAGAAATATGTATTTTAGATTGTAAAAATATCAACTCATAAGGAATTTTATGGTGACGTCCGAAACGTAGTTAAGCCACAATGTTTCATTTCACAATTCAGGTACCCAGCGGCGCACAGTGCGTAATTTTCATAATCTAGAGAGACAAAAGTCTTGGACCCATATTGTATAAATTTACTACGCGATAAAATGTAAAAATTAAATTTAAAGACACTGTCAAGGTTTTAGACATATATTGCAACATTATTATATAACATACTGTAACTATATATATAACATGAATTAGAGATTTGTTATAAAGAGAAATTCGTTTGAATAATCATGAATACTCTGAACACAAAGGAATTCAGTCACAATAATGAGATTCTTCAAACTCGTTATCGGTATCAGAATGTTCTGACTGAATTCTTTGGTGTTCAATGTTAGGAGTTCTCACGTCTAAAAGCTCACAGACTTCAGGAAACATTTTGCTACGTCTAGTTTTGGGAGCAGCACGTAAGCTTGCAATGTAGTGTCTGAAGTTATAAGTAACCGATTTATTAATTTATTAAGTCTCAGTTCGTATCCATTCTTGAATTTTCCGCGTAAATAATACTCTAATTTTTCTGTTGTCCTTATTTCTAGCCTCTTATGCTTCTTCCGAAACTTGGCGGAATGTATAAGTCTCTCGTTTGCTTAGCGAATTCCTGAAACTTATTGATTATAATGTGAAATTCACTGTTTATACATTCTAAGATGATATGGAAGCGCTTAATAAGCTCAACATTAACGCCTGTTATATCAGCTGACTTTTCAGGATTTCTGAAGAACTTAGCTGTATTGCCATCATTGGTATTTCCAGTTTTTTACATACATACATATCGGTATACGGCCCAGGGTACCCAGCGGAGGGGTTTTAATCCCACTTCGTCGTAGCCGATGGTATAAGTCTACACCGAGTGGCTAGCTCGTCGCCATTTTTTCCAGTTTTTCGTTTAGGCATATCTACTAATAAGCCTAACTCACTCCTGAACTTTTCTTGTACTTGTTTATTTTTCTCAGCAACTTTGTTTTTATTCTCAGCTCCCCGAGCCTGCCACGATTTTATTTCAAGTCTATATGAAATGTGCAATATGCATTCAAAAAATCTAATCCATGAATGTAGAGGTGACAGGCCCAGAGAAAGAATTGCAGTTTACCGGATTTTCTAAGATGCGGCTTTCATTATTCATGTCCCTAGGCTATGCATCACATAAATAGCAAGTCTGCGTGGATGCACACGATGCTACTGCGTTGCAAATTTTGCCATCAATCATGCAGAATATCAGTGTTGGCTTAACCAAGTCTTTCATGTCATTTACAATAATTTTAGTAGGTGAGAGTTTCATGTTGCTTAATTTTATTCACCTCCGTCGTTATAACATTTATGGTTTCCTTGGCAAACACGAACTTGATGGGACGACAATATCTGGTCGATGTTTTTAACGCTCTGGTCATTTATTGAATTTATTTGAATAGGTACCATCGATATGCTGAATACACTTTCATCACTGCAATGTTCATCAGAAAATTTTTGCTTGTATTTATTTTGCTCCGCTCCATCATAATTTCACAATTAAACCTAGACCTTTCAAGTCACTTATAGTCTTCAGTACTTCTTCTTGCACTTTATATAATCATATAATCGTGTAATCCATTAGACTTTGCAAGTTAATTTCGGCGTACGTTTCTGTGACAATAGCCAATATGCCTCTAGGGTAGCACAATTGTTTTGCCGCTTTAACCATGTAGTGAGGTGGATACATTTTCTTGTTAATGGTTTGTCAAGAAATTCGCATCGACAATTAATCTGCCAAAATTGTACGCGATATTTGTGAAGGCATTCTGAAAAATATAAAAAGTGTCGCAAATATTGGCAAACAGATAAAGGTTTTTTCTTGTAACTAACAAATAGGTATTTCCAATAAATATTATTCTGTATATTTCGTAATAATGCACAAAAACTCAAAACAAATTGACTTAAGTAATATTCAAATGGCGCTTGTGAACATTTTAAAACAAATACATATGGAAACTTACCTCAAAACTCCGAAGAAGCTATCAAGTTACAATAACTAGTATCGCACATAAACACAGTATATTCAACGAGAAAACTCAGCCGAATGACACGATATCGCTTTGAGCGCTTGGTCAATGCAACTCATGCTATTCTGACCCTTTTCTATTGTGTGGTGCGAGTTCTTGGAAAATAAACCCTAACGGTTTACGGTAACGTACAGGTAATATGGGTTTAACGTACAGGTAACATGGTTTGTTTTCTTTGAATATGAATAACTATTTATTTTACTGTGTCAGCTGCTCGTCAGTAGAATTTGCTTCCTCTGTCTATAAGACAGGCTCCAACCATCGGCGTATTTAAACGTCTACTCAGCACTCATTTTGCTAAGGAAAAATAGCCAGTTACTTATTCATTATCTGAATAAGTAACTGGCTATTTTTCCTTAGCATTTTCTGTTTTGATATATACTATATGTATTATATTGTATGACTTATATAAGTAGTATATTATGTATTGTGTGTATATTTAAGTATTTACATGTAATATTTAAGTAGTTATAGTATATACTATTCGCTATATGTTTTTTTAATTGTTATTCATTGCTGTTGCACCCTATGCATAATCTTCCACTCTCTCAAAGGTTAGCTGGTAGAAATGGATTAAGTTCGCCTATGTACAATTTTATTTTATAATTTTGAGCAATAAAGTATTTTAAATAAAATAAAATAAAAATAAATATTTTACCTGTATAGACTAGTGAATTTGACTTTCGTTTGTTTATATTATGAAAATTACGCACTGTGCGGTGGCTGCGGGTACCTTCGGGGACTACACAGGAGAGTATGTATTTGAGCCGTTAAAGTTGAGACCATAGTGCATGAATTCATAAATAAATTGCTAAACCTTTGGTCGAAGCATTTGGTGACCAAATGGGAACTTGTTTCACGAACAACGTCTAAGTTTGGTCATACAGGGAGAGTATGTATAGAGTTATAAAAGTATATGAAAAATATACGTGGTGGCCGAGTTGGTTAGACCTTGGAATAAAAACATTTATGTCCCTGGTTCGAATCCCGGTGTGTACCAATGAGATTTTAATTAAAAAATGTATGTACATTTGTTTGACAACACCACTATAGTGCCTCGGAGAGCACGTTACGCTGTCGGTCTCGGTTTCACTATACCAAGTTGTGAAACTGTTTACAGATGGGCTATTGAGTCTATTCACAACATCGCGATGAGCTAGCCACTTGTTCGGTGTAGACTCATACCATCGGCTACGACGAGGTGGGATTAAAACCCCTCCGCTGGGTACCCTGGGGCCGTCTAGGCGGTCTCAGGCGCCGTAAGGCACCCGTGATGATATGTATGTAAACTATTATTAAAGTATAGGTAATTTAAAAACTGCAAATTATTTTAATTCTACCACAATAAATTCAATTTGATATTATTATAATTTGATTGCTGTTGTAATTTATTAGTTTCGTTATATGACACATATTAAACATTTTTATTGTTGAAAATTAATATTTTAATAGTTGCCGACCTACACAATTACACAGAATAGGTACTCAAAATAACTTATTTCATTTCAGACGCGCATTTCCGTGCTATTTATAATAATAATAATAATAATATGTAGATATTTTACATATTTGCCACATATTTTGCCCTGGTCACAATGTAAGCCGAGCTTGTACTATTTGTACCACAAGTTACGGTACTAAAACACTCAGCGTTTAGTTTTTTTTTGACATTTCTAGTACTATTTTTTTTTTATTTTCTAATGGTTTACCGATTCAATTTCTTAAAACCATCGTCTTTCCTTTAAATATAGCGTCGATATTTTCAAGTTTATGAATTAATCATCATTATTTCAGCTAAAAAAGCGGCCCCAGCTTAGTGGTTAAGTCACTGCGCAACTGATAACAAGGTTAAGCAGATGACAACAAGACCGGCCTGGGATGGGTGACCGCTTTATACAACGAGGCTATTTCATCATAAACACCGCAACAAGCTCGCCACTTGTTAGGTGTTGCCTCCGAATACCATCGGCGAAATGAGGATGGGTTAATCCCTCCGCTGGGACCCTGAGGCCGTTTAAACGGTTCTCGGGAGCCAAATTGGCACCCGTGATGGTATTTTTTTTTAATTTTTTTATTTCGGCTCCTTCAACAACAAATAGTGTAAATTTATTATCACAAAATGTTAATTATATTTGAGCAATTTTTTTGATTGTTATATATTTTTTTTAATTGTTCACTGAAGAAAAAATAATAATAATTCACTACGTTTTCGAGTTCAATTGTTAAAAATATTTTTTTGTTTGATTATTAACTTACTGTCGATCTCATAACTACAGGTCACAGCCCGTAGTAGGTACATACTCATGTAACATGTTACGTGAGAGTTATCATGATAAAGCCAAAGTCAAAGTCAAAAATATTTATTTCATGTAAACCTTTACAGGTATTTATGCATAGTCAAAAAAAAAAAACTATATTTAGTATAAGGTCTAAGTGTGCGCTTGGTTAGGCTTTTGCATACATAAAATAATTAGAAACCAAACCGAACACACACCACATAACCAACCAGTGTAAGACTAGGTGGTTAGCTGGTTCCATAGACCTGTCCATCGTTATCTGCCATGCAAAGGTGCCACCGAGCCGACCAACCTAACAGATTATATCTACGCCCCAAATATCCACTATAAGTAATCTATACTAATATTATAAAGAGGAAAGATTTGTATTTTTGTATGTTTGTAATGAATAAACTCAAAAACTACTGGACCGATTGCAATATTTTTTTCACCATTAGAAAGCTGCATTATTCAGAAGTAACATAGGCTATATAATATCACGCTAGGTCCTATAGTTGTGGAGCAGTAACCAAAAATGTTTTAAAAACGGGGGAAAAGTATCGTTTCTGAGGCCTTCCGTGGCGTGCGCTGAGCATATAGTTAAAGTTATACAAAAATGCTCTATGGATGAATTGTTCATCTTTAAATATAAATAAAACGTAAAACTATGTAAAAAATCTTAAGTCCCCCCGTGCGAAGCCGGGACCGGCCGCTAGTAATTAATATAAAAGTACAAAAATGTATCAATCAGAGCGCCAACACTAACCGCATGTTGGTCCCCCAGAGACACCCCGGAGAAAAAGGCACCAGCAAGTAAAAAACTCTGGCGTTCCACATATGTACCTGACCATCAGGAGATATGCCTATTTACTAGCTTATAAGTTAGCGTTTAATGATATACTTATTTAAGGTATTATTGCATTAAATGATTATTTAATTAATGGGAATAGCATTAAAAACACTTTTTATTATTAAAAGTGAGTACAAAATGTTTTAATTTTTTCAATGGACAATTTGGTTTAAATTTGTTTTTTTTCGAAATAAATACATTGTTGGACTGACTTTGATTACATTCTAAAGATAGTTCAAAAGTGAAATAACCCTTGGAAAAAATACATTATAATACAAATTTTATGCCATACGGCGCCCGAGACCGCCTAGACGGTCCCAGGGTACCCAGCGGAGGGGTTTTAATCCCACCTCGTCGTAGTCGATGGTATGAGTCTACACCGAACAAGTGGCTAGCTCGTCGCGATGTTTTGAATAGACTCAACAACCCATCTATAAACAGTTTCACAAGTCGGTATAGTGAAACCGGGACCGACAGCTTAACGTGTTCTCCGAGGCATTATAGTGGTGTTGTCAATCAAATGTACATAAATATTTTAATTAAAAACTCATTGGTACACACCGGGATTCGAACCAGGGACCTAAGTGTTTTTAAGTCCAAGGTGTAACCAACTCGGCCACCACGTAAAACAACTAAGTACAAATTTTATTTTATAAAAAACCAGACGATGACGAACTCTTTAATTTGACAAGATTGAGAATCGAACTGCGACCTGCGAATACAATGCCAAACAAGGTACCTCTATATATTATTATCCCCATCCATAATACTCTAGTGACCTGCCAATACCATCTATACGCCGGCAACATACAACTACACTACTTGCAGTCAATGAACTCTACAACGACCTAGATATAGTTTATGAATTTTGCTAAATCGCATTGCCTTACACTAAATGCATCGAAGTTGCAAAAAACTAGTAGCCTAAGTTCAACAACGAGGCCAATGCATACACATAAACCGTAAAGAATCTCAGTCTACACATTCATGAAAATTTGGATTAAAACAAAACACATAGACGAAAAATATCATCGACATAGACAATGCTTTGGCTCCAATCGTAAAGTATTTAATACAAATAAATAAATATATATTTTTTTTCTATAATACTTTCTCGACTTAGTTTCAGATCATGATGGAAATTGCAAAACTTTTGATTTTCATTATCTTTATGAACCAATCCTCACTAAGTAATTAGATGATAAGCAAATATTTTTTAGAATCAATATTAAGATATATTGAGTGGAGGTAACGCTTTAAATTTAATATATAACATACATTTTAACATTGCTAACAGATAGCTTAGTGAGTATTTTATCTATAAGTGTCTTTTCAATAACGATGAGGCTTAAAAATAAATGTAGTCGTAGGTGAAGCAAGATAGAGAACAAATGCCTAATGAATTTAATTGTATGGCAAATAATATACGTGGTGGCCGAGTTGGTTAGACCTTGGACTTCAAAACGCTTGGGCCCCTGGTTTGAATCCCGGTGTGTACCAATGAGTTTTTAATTAAAAAAAATATGTACATTTGTTTTGACCTCGGAGAGCACGTTAAGCTGTCGGTCCCGGTTTCACTATACCAACTTGTGAAGCTGTTTATAGATGGGTTATTGAGTCTATTCAAAACATCGCGACAAACTAGCCATTTGTTCAGTGTAGACTCATACCATCGGCTACGACGAGGTGGGATTAAAAACCCCTCCGCTGGGTACCCTGAGGCCGTCTAGGCGGTCTCGGGCGCCGTAAGGCACCCGTGATGATATGTATGTGTATGTATGCATATAATATATATGACCGCCACAGTGCTGCAGTCGTATCTCTGATGGCGTTGTAGCCGGAGGTCGTGAGTTCGATTCCCATTCATGGCAAAATAATGTTATTACATATTTCTGTAAAATTTACCATTATATTATTAAGAACATTAGAGTAATAGAATACTAAATCAATTTATAATGGAAATCAAATAACATGATACTTTGGGCATCGAGAAGTGTCTAAAATCTAAATCTGACCCGAATTTCAATTTTGAAATAAACTTTATTTTGAGATAATGGTTCTGCTCTAAAAATGTAGAGAATCCTAAAATACCAGGTAAAAATAATAATAATAGTATGAACCTTACATAAATAATTTTATGAACGATATTGGTTGCAAACTAAGCTCTAGGCTTGTACCTACCGAGATATTATATTACAGACGGTGGGAATCGAACCTGCGATTTACGGATACAACGCCAAGGTATCATATTTTTCAAATAACAGTCATCAGGTTTTGTTGTATAGGTATATCTTTGGTGACTAACTTTTTAAAGTATCTAGATACATTAATAACATTATCATAAAGAATTCCTTTTGATTAGCTACATATTACTATTGTAAGATATTATCATAGATAAAAGTAGCTTTAAATAGTAAGTCAGTAGCGTAAATCAGAACACATTGTAATTGATACTCGTAAAAGGTATCTTATAAACTCATAATTATTGTCTACATTTGGTTGACAACTCCACTATAGTGCCCCGGCGACCACGTTAAGCTGTCGGTCCCAGTTTCACTATATCAACTCGTGAAACAGTTTATTTATGGGTTATTGAGACTATCCAAATATCGCAACGAGCTAGCCACTTGTTCCGTGTAGACTAATACCATCGGATACGACGAGTTGGGATTAAAACCTCTTCGCTGCCTACGTACTCAGGCGTACCCTACGCCTAAGACACCCGTGATTGTATTTATTTGTTATAATTTAGCCATTTATTTGCTTTTAAATTACATTTTTTTACTAATTAATTGTGAAATTTATGTATTACAATTATTAATTGTAATAATGTATTTCAAAATTTATATATTATCACTGTTAATTGAAGATTATGACATACAACATATTTATTATTTACAAGGTGCCATTGAGGCCTCCAATGATTCCATTTAAGTCTGTCGCTATCTATTGCTCTCCCAATGTCTCCCTTATGTCATCTACACATTGCTTTGATGGTATCCCCTTTGCTTAAAAAAAATCCTTTGGTCTTCTCCATTCCGTTTTTGTCCATCTTTTGTAGACTAGTCTTGCAATATGTCTGTCTATTTAATTTTTTTGGCATTTTTAAATACACACCTATATTTTTTTGTTGTTTTTCTTATTTAAATTTGGTGTAATAATTGTAGAGACAGTAATATTTTCTCCATTGATTGTTGGCAAGTTTTTTTTTGTAAATGTGCAAGTTAGATCCTTAATTATACACAAAAGTCAATAGTTTTCCTAGATATATAAATAATATTCGTCCACATATTCAATACCACATAGTCGTTTATTTTAATTGTGCAATGAATTAAATTATTCATAATCTTAGTATTATCAAAATTATTTCCAATTCAAATTATAAATATAAGTTCTACTATTACTGCATTATATAGTTTTGGGGACAAAGGATCACCTTGCCTCACTCCTCTGTGTAAAAAAATATCTGACCCTAGTCTTTTCAGTTGTATGTTACTAATGTAGTCTTTATATATAGATTTATTATAGGTCCGGGAACCCCTTCCCTCCCGGTCCTTGATCTGCTGCGCGTCTGCTGGAAGTAATTTTCTCATAACACTAGTAAGCCTTAACACAAAACAGCTGAAAGGGTTTTAAACGGTTTCCGATTCAGTCACCTCACTTATATTACACTCATAATGGATGAAAATAGAGTTTTTTGCGCATAACTCTGGACCTTGAACTCATTTGCGGGTCAAACTTGGCATAAGGTATGTCCAGGATTATATCTACCGAAAAATCTAATCAGGAGATGGTTTCCGGATCAGTCACAAAATAAAAATGTAATTATCGTAATAATTTTATATATTCTGCATCCTGAAGATACTAGTGGCGCATGTGAGATTTTATTTTACTTCAGCCATTTTGACATGATAAAAACATACAATAGAATAAATAATATGTAGGTTTCTTAAGTCGTCGAAAAATAATAAATGAATCATCTTGCTGCTGCCTGAAGCTTAACTAGGTTTTTGTTTAATGAAATAAATATTTTAGCATTTTCACTGTAGTATATAAATAACACCTCCAAAAGAATAAGTATTTGTTCAAATCTGTTATAGTTTCCAATAAAATATTTAAGTTTATCATTTTAATACCCTAACCTACTTCATAAAACTCTTTTACAATAAGGGGCCATTAAAACATCGGTATTTATTTATAAATAAATATATATACAATAGACGTATAGAAATATAATATACTACACCTTAATTAGATCTGACAGTTAATAAACAACTACAAAACCGCACATAAATCGGTCCAGTAGTTTTTAAGTGATGAGGTAACAAACAGACAGACATTAATAGAGTTAGATTACTTTTCTATATAATTACAATTATATAATTTTATGTAAAAACTAAATAAAAAAACTAATCAACAAACTAAGTTTATTTTATACATTAACTTTATTTTATAAAGGTAAACTTTCATCAGTACCATAGTGCCTATATTACAAATAATAAATTAAAAAAACTTACAATTCCTGCAAACGCGGCAATCCTTGTGGTAACAGGAACAAACACAGGTAACTTTGCAGAGTCAGTCATTTTGTACAATTAATTTAACAATGGAACGACCGAAAAAATGACAAAATACTCTATTAATTAATTATTTTAATATAATTAAAGCGTGCGTCCGACATCATCGAATTCGCGGTGTGTATGGACTCGTGTGACAAGGTTTATCTCGCCTTACATATCATTTTGTCGATAAAGTAATTTATTCTTGCATTGTTAAACGTTTTTTTTAATCAAAATGATAATTATAATAAATGTTTTATTAAAAGAATATTACTTAAAATAATCACTTAAAGAGTTTATTTTTAAATATCAAACAAAAATATTTTTCAACTAATAATGATTTGGACTGAATTATGATAATTTATCAATATGAAATAGTACATCAAATAGTACTATTTCATGTTATTTAATTATGTATTAAAATATTACAAGTATACTAAATAAAAACATTCAGGTATAGTTAAACATTACGTATTATTAAGTAGAATTTAAACTATGCGTAGCATAGTAAACTTTTACGTTGTACAAGTTAAAAGAATTTGTGAATGTCTACATTATATCGTTTCTTCAATAGTTATAAAAGCCTGATGAATATTAATCTCTGATTTTCGTGCCTTAAATACCACTTTGAACCGAAAGCCGCGGTCGTGAATCTACTGCACCAATGGAGTAATTTTGAATCTGTAAAGTGCCTAACACTTTACAGGTTATTCAGCTTCATCTTATTTTAAATTGTAATTGCATGTTTTTTTTCTTTAGCGCTATTTGTAAAATCACATTATCGATTTTTATACAAATTAAGTTAATCAAGATATATATCCAAAATATATATACGTGGTGGCCGAGTTGGTTAGACCTTGGACTTAGAAACACTTAGGTCCCTGGTTCGAATCCCGGTGTGTACAATCAGTTTTTAATTACAAAATGTATGTACATATGTTTGACAACACCACTATAGTGCCTCGGAGAGCACATTAAGCTGTCGCTCCCGGTTTCACTATACCAATTGTGAAACTGTTTATAGATGGGTTATTGAATCTATTCAAAACATCGCGACGAGCTAGCCACTTGTTCGGTGTAGACTCATACCATCGGCTACGACGAGGTGGGATTAACAATCCCTCCGCTGGGTACCCTGGGGCCGTCTAGGCGGTCTCGGGCGCCGTAAGGCACCCGTGATGATATGTATGTATGTTGTTTTATTACGATGTGATTAAATTAAAGTTAATTTAAGGATATATCCTTCCGTATGAAAACCGAAAATTAAAACAATCCGCACACTAAAATTATAAAGATGTAAAGTTTGTATATCAAAGGTTAACTTTGAAACTACTCATCTGATTTCATAAAATTTTTAAACAAAGTTTAGAACATATTTCCAAGGTTTTATTATTTTATTTGGGTAAATACAAGTTTTTAGTTTAAAATCTCAATATCTGTGAATTAATTCGTACAAACCGCTTGACTGCATTATTGGCGTACGTTGACCTCATGGTTGCAGGCACGTGAAATTAATGAATTACAAAACAATTTGTCACTAATAGATCTAAATAAAAGTCAACGACACGATACATCTTGCTAAGTTATGTTTTTATGTTAAAGATGCCAATCTGTAGGGTAAAATACACCATATACTAATATATAATGAGACCTTTTTTAGAGTTCCATACGTTTGTATATAAAAATGGAACCTTTTTTAAATCAATCAATCCATTTTTATTTTTGAAGATATTATCCTTTAAAAAATATCTATAGTAAAATTTCGAAATTTTTACGAAATTTTTTTTTTTTTATTATTTTTCCTTTAAATAACGAGTACAACTTTTTATACATACATATCATAATTTAAAATAAAAAGTATAAAGCACTACCATTCTAGTTTCTAAAAATATAAGCATTAATATAACTATATAGAATGTCTACTTGAAAGGAAATCTAGAATGTAGCGTGGCTTACTTGAAAGTTGACCCGAAAATAGGCAATTCCTAAAACTCAAGTTAATTTTTTTTTTATAGAAAAAGCTAATTGAGGAAGTAAAAATTCCCTAATAAAAAAATATTTTAAAGGTTTTTGCATCTGTATGGGCAAAAACCGTCAATTGACATAGTAATTTTTCGGGGTAGTCTCCTTACGGTTACAAAACGGGCGATTGATTTGACGATAAAGCAGTACTGGTAATGTACATACGTCAATGACGCCGCCCATTTCGTAACCGCATCATTTAGCCGGCAATATTGTTAAACAACAATATATTGATCGACCCCATTCATTGGCTTTGTATAGGTCTGCTTAACATCAGGTAGATACAAAGTCACGTGTTCCATAAAAAAAAAAACTGATTTTAGCCTTTAAAATGTTTATTTTTACATGTTTCTAGTTAAAACTTAAAATATTGTAAATAGGTGTATCTACTCGATTCTTAAGTTTGGCTAACCCTCTACCAAATACCCAGTATAGAAGAATTTTACTGTCTATTTTTTATATGTAAATAAACTGAGAGTCTCCATATATTACCAAAAAAATTGTATTCAGTTGATAATGAGGGTTCGTGTTAAATCAATTGTACATTAACGCCAACATGCACATTTTAATTGCGTTTTATTGTGTTGTTAATTATAGACTTTAATTGATATCGGGTTCGCCACAATATTTTCATTAAATATAAACGAAAACTTTGTCATCTCTTTTAACATAAGCGAGCGTGATGAAAATTTATTATATATAAATTCCGGCATAACAAGAGACCTTTCATATTCGTTAAAATCATTTACAATTTTATGGCAGGTTTTGGTATAATTACTATTTAGTATTAATTTTTATAATTTATAGTAAAGGAATGTATTTCAGAAGTAGTATTATCAAATTTTAGATTAAACATAATATTCCTAAAATTAACATGTACCATAGTAGCAGTCATAGTAGGTTTTATTTTTGTAAACTGACAAAATCATAGACTATGTACTAACTTATCCTGGCATTTAGTATACAAGTGAATAAGAAATGATTGCATAGGTACTTATTTTATTTTTTTATTTTTATTGGAGCACGGCATGTGACTTTGTATCTACCTGGTGGTGAGCAAACCTACAAAGTCCATGAATGGGCCAATCAATAATTGTTCTTAAATCAAAATTGATCGCTCCCACTGTGCCGGCTAAATGATGCGATTACGAAATGGGTGGCGACAAGTATATTTTAATATACTTGCTGCCTTATTGTGATCACTATCCATTTCGTAACAGCACCCTGAAAGAAGACTCCCACTTCGACAATAAATGGATATAGTAATCCCCTGAAAATCGGTGAGCCCACAGACGAAAATCGAAACATGACTAGGTCACTTGACGCTTTTTGCATATGCAGGGTAACCACCAACTCCGATAGCATGAGATCCCGTTCGAGTTGAGATCGAGAACGATGTTTTTAGTACTACGAAAAGTGAAATATTGTTATTTGAATTAACCACCGCATAACTAGTTTGAGTACCTAATTAATTACAAAAAAATATTTACAATATTATGAAGTTTGTAAATATGATTTGTATGAAATGACGTCATTTTTGATCTCAAGTCGAACGAGAACTCACGGGATCGGAGTCGGTGGTTACCCCCCTGTGTATGGGTGGTGGTAACGAGACCGGTCGGTCGGCTTAACGAAGTTATAGAGACCTTCCATCCACCTATAATTAATACTTTATTATTGATAATTTTATTATTTTTGGTATTAAAATAGAGTAATACCATAGTTATATTTTTTTTTAAATAATGATTTAAAAACCGATATTACTTTGAGGTATTTCGGAGTGTATAGGGTTTTTTACTTTTCGCGCTTTATGTGATAATGACAATAGAAGGCCATGAATTATTATTAACACTTTAACAATAACACACATGAATCTATCGATTTATTAATCTAGCGCCTTATCAGCGTTGATATAAAATATTAATCGTTTCAGATATGTTTCAATATAACTTATTTATCTATAAATTCTTTCCTGATGTATAGTTTAGGTACGTGATATTGAAGGGACCAACAAAATAAATACTAATATAATAGGAGCCTAGAATTACTTATTAAAAAACAAAAAAAAAACTATATTCTACGCAAAACAAATAATATTAAAGTTTTAAAATTATAGTATAATATCATCATCACGGGTGCCTTATGGCGCCCGAGACCGCCTAAACGGCCTCAAGGTAACCAGTGCATATAGATGAATTATTGAGTCTATCCAAAACATCGCGGCGAGCTAGCCACTTGTTCGGTGTAGATTCATACCATTGGCTGCCACGAGGTGGGATAAAAAAAATGCCCTCTTTTTTTTTAAAACCAACTATCCTCTATGTAGAGGATGCGTGAAAACAAATGAAACACACACCCAAGTGTTGCTTCATTTCACCGGGGTAGCTTCGCAACGGGCGGAAATCCTCGGAACACCGGCGTAGCTTCTGGAGGCCTGCACAAGTCTGCTTTATGGAAGGAGCTGGGCTAGCTAGAGTAGCCGGCCGTTTACATCACGCAAAAAAAGGCCTAACCTCCTGGCCAATTGCGGAAAAGTGGACCCTCCATGACGATGAAGAAGAATAGGGAGGCTCTCCGTGCGACCCACGTGCCGTCCAAGATATTGAACATGAAATATCATTAGAAGCGCCTTATAATTTCGCCGTAGTAGATGAACTATTTATTTTCTTTTTTAATATTTAATAATAATAGTACTCGTTATGTAATAGTACTATTATTATTAAATATACGAGTACATTGCTTATTGGAATTAAAATTTACAATAAACGATTTAACAATCAGTTTGAAGCCTATTATACTATTGATCTCAGTGTACACTGTGGCGGGACTACGAAGTATCACACATACCTACGAAGTATAACTGGCGCTCAGTCATCTCCAGGGGCGGATCCAGGATTATTTTGGGCATTTTTATTACATTTATTTTGCTTTCGCCAATAACACCTGGAACCCCCCGTTGGATCCAATTGGGGGCAATGGTTTTCTCTGCCTACCTTGTAAAGGACCTGACATGAAGATAAATAAGAAAAAAAAAACGCAATAGATTATTTGACAAAAGGTTTAAAACAGTTTTATACAAAATGGTTTCTATTATTTTACAAAGGGGTTAATTTATTTGGATTCACATCTACTTCTACTTCTACTTTTACTTCGGCAGCTTCTGGATCGCTTCATTCGTATGGGTCTTGAGCACCGATTGCATCTTTTGAAAGTACCTGATCGAGATCGACATCTATATAGGTACCTGAAACCAAAGAGATTTACATTCAGAGTGGAACATTCACTAAGGACTGTGCTAAGCACAATCTGAAATACGGGTATGTTTAGGTTAAGTAAGGAGAGTATGTACGACTGATTCGCATTTGTTTTTGTCAACATTTACTTGGCAAAAATATATTAAAAAAAATATATATATATAAAAAATCGAGAATCATTCGTTAATGGTTTTCCGCTCCGATTTTTTTGATGCTTTACCGATTTAAAAATTTAATGAGTAGGAGAAGGCTGAATGAGATATACCTATTTATATCTCATCAGCCTTATATATTTTCCAATCTAATTTATCAAAAAATACCTTTTTCTAAAAGACTCTTGATACACGACCCTTGTATATCTGAGCTCTGTAGATATATCGAAATATAATTTATTTATAAAAACACAATATTGTAACTTACAGTACATATTACCAAAACATTACAATATAAACAAAAAGTATGATCATAATATATTATAATACAAATTATGATTATATACCGTATATATTAATCCCAGTGTCAATAGATATTCAACAAAATACCCTATATAAATCAGTCCAGTAGTTTTAATGATCATATCATATGCTCCAGTAGTTTTTGATGCTTATACAAATAACAAATTTTGAAAATATAGATTATTGTTCTTAAGCCTTTTTAGAATTCATAATATAGAACTATAATTTAAACTCTATTTTAAAGCCAATTGTATTCAACGAAAAATTGCATATAAATAGGTTTAGTTGTTTTTAAGTAATGCGCTTACAAATAATGAAAGAGAGCTTCTTCTTTCACCAGGCTCTAAGTGATATTTAAAAAAATGTCGAAACAACTATCAATTTATTTTTAAAAAAGAGTGCTGAATTTCAGATCTATAGCACCTTGTATCAGATAGATAAAAACTTCCCTTTTCACCAAAAGCCAAACCGGCTCAAGGCTGTAATCAGAGGCCGAGGTGGCAATACTATTAAAAAGTAATATAAGGCATAAAGTGTACTTATAACTGTTGTTTGAGTTGTTTGACTAATTTATAATAAACTAAGATTTAAAGAAAGTTGCTATAAAAGTTTTTTTATTTCAAAACCAACTTCATGTTCTTGCTACAATCAACAATCTCAGTAATAAAAAAACTGATATTTAAAATTGTTTAACTAATTTTAAAATTAAAAGTTCTCACAAATATATAGCATTTCTATTTGTAAACAATAAACGATAGATAAGGTTTAATAAAGCAAAGGTGTAGGAAACAAAGCAGCTTTATGTGGGAGTGTTTTATAATTAGTCAAGTTTGTATGACTACTTTCAGGATTATATTTAATTTAGAATTGCCACGGAAGTGGTAAATGATTTTAGGAGCCATTTATTTTAAAACCATACGATATTGCTAAATATCTAAATCTATTTGATTTGTCACAACCAATTAAGCAATTTAGGGTTAATAAAAAAAAACATTTAGACCATTTCACACATGCCCTGGGCCTCGATTATCTTAAATTAACTTATAGATTAATCATGTCACAATCGCATTGAATCAGAGCAAGTACGATTCTATTGAAGTAAGTTAATTTAAAAGAATTGAGGAAAAGAGTAATTATGAGCACAATGCTAAGCTAAACTTTAATTGATATGATGCATTCTGAAATAAGTAAAAACCTTGTGACATTAAAAATTAACAGATAACTATGTCATTTGACATAATCAAAGATTAGCTTAACGTAGTACAGCGTAAGAGCATGGTCACAAATTAAGCTTCCTGTATTCCAGAAATAACGATTCTGTACCATAGAAAACTGAGAAAAAATACTAATAATTATTTCTATTAAAAGTTTCAGAAAGATATTTATTATTAGTAACATAAAAATAAATATAATCACGGGTGCCTTACGGCGCCAGAGACGGCCTCGGGGTACCCAGCGGAGGGGGTTTTAATGACACCTCTTCGTAGCCGATGGTATGAGTCTACACCAAACAAGTGGCTAGCTCGTCGCGATGTTTTGAATAGATTCAATAACCCAGGCGCCGTAAGGCACCCGTGTTGATATGTATGTATGTATGGTATAGTGAAACTGGGACCCACTGTTTAACGTGCTCTCCGAGGCTATAGTGGTGTTGTCAAACATGCACATTTTTTTAATTAAAGAATAATTGGTACACATAGGGGACCTAAAACGGTAGTTTGTAAGACTGAAATCTAACTAACTCGGCTACATATATATTTAAGTAAAACTTTACACTTACTTTCACATTTTACCACACCCCGGACAGCTGAATGTCTGAGTTCAGAAGGCATGAAGCGAACCTACCCTAATGTACATGTATATACGATCACGACCCGAGCCTGCTTTTGGTACAGTCGGCCAAAAAATCGCCAAGTATAATAAAACTTTCCATGTCATCAAAATATGACTTATTGTCGTTTGTTGGTTGAGTAAAGTGTAAATATGTCCCTACAATAAAAGCTTATTGTTTTATGATGTACAAATGAAGTTCAACCAAATTTTTGGCCGACTGTACATATACTTACGACGCGTAAATAATGTGGGCTAGACTGGTATGGCGGTGATGTGTGCGAAATAGAGGATTTTGAGTCTGTCCATTCTTGGTGAGAGAGCAATTGTTGTCGAACCATGCATGTACTCCTGAACTATGCTGGAGGCTTAAGATCAGAGAAGTGCGACGAGTATCTATTCTATATAGTTAGGTATTAAGTATTCTATAGTCGTACACAGACAAAACACCATTGCTAAACATTCGTTATAAGATGATCATTAAAAAAAAATATTTAAAAAAAATGTAAATATATATTTAGATGGGAAGTTTTTATATATTTTTTTATTAGAGCACGACATGTGAATTTGTATCTACCTGGTGATGAGTAGACCTACAAAGTCCATAAATGGGGTCAATCAATAATTGTTCTTAAACATTATTGACCCCCCCCCCCCCACTATGCCGGCTAAATGAAGCGTTTACGAAATGGGGGGCGGTGAATGACGAATTGCATTAAGAGTATATTTTAATAAACTCGCTGCCTTATCGCCAAATCAACTACTTATTTCGTAACCGCACCTTGAAAGGAGACTACCACCTCGGCAAGAAATCGATGCAGTAGTCTCCTGAAAACCGAAAAAAAAAAAACTTTGCTAGACGTAGCCGACCGCCGCTGGTTTATTGCCAGTAGCAAAAAACCAAGTGCCCAGTTATAGTAAGTTTAGGGTTAGCTCCTTTCAGAGTGCTGTTATTCGACACGGGCAGTTATTTGACGATAAAGCAGCGAGGATATTAAACTAGGCACATAATGCAAACTCACTTTACGTCGACCATTTCGTAGTCGCATCAAAATTAAATAATCTTGAATTGTACTATTAAAATAACAAATTAATGCTATCTATATTTGATGTACCCATTCATTGTTGTAGGTCATAGTTATTAACCTGCCTACTGTGAATGCTAAATACCTAACCCATATGCAATTGACATTTTTTTTACTTGTTACAAATTTAGCAATTAATTTTTGATCACCCCTGCGTATTCGCTACCCTACGTTATTAGGTTTTAGAAGTCCCCTCGTACTATTTTCTCCTTCATGTTTGCCCATCCTCCCCAGCAAAGGTGTATGCCAATTAATATCTTTATTTTTTACCATTTTTGTTAACTAACGCTATCAAAAGTCGTCAAAGAGATTCCTGGATTTTCTGTAAATAATAAATTAAACATAAAATGGAACGAAATACATCGAATGCGGAACTCAAAGGAATTTTTGATTGGGAAATATGTTACATGTTGTTCACTTTGTCAATTATCAGTTGATATTATGACAAATTTATTTTTGAAATCTGAACTAAAATTTATACTCGTAGAATTCCTATCAATAATAGGCTTAATTTAATTTTAATTTCGAAAATATAGCCTACTATATGATATGTATATGACTGCCTGACTTTTTTGGAGCACGGCATGTGACTTTGTATCTACCTGATGGTAAGCTGACCTACAAAGTCCATGAATAGAGTCGATCAATACATTGTTGTTTAACAATATTGATAGCTCCCACTATGCCGGCCAAATTATGCGGTTACGAAATGAGCGGCGACAAACACGTATTTGCGTTATGAGTAATTACATAAGAAAAGTGACTACTATCTCGACAATAAATCGATGCAGTAATTCCGGTAATTCCACAGACTAAAACTAGGTCACTTGATCAGTGAGTCGTCGGTCGGCCTAGCATAGAGGCCTTCCTCTCCCATCTAAGACTTACTCACCATCGCCCAGCTGAAATATAGTAGCTAATATAGTATACAGTAGCTAGAAGTAGGATTTAATGAATGGACCGCCTCCGCAGACTAGTAGTTGCGTTTTTGGCGTTGTTTCCGAAAGGCGTGAGCTCGATTCTTAGCATGGCAAAAAAAAAATAGTACTTTTTTGTGTAAAATTCGTCATGTTCTGGGTGTGTATTATATCGTTGTTTCTGGTACACATAGTACAAGCCTTGACCTATAGGACAATTTACTTTGGGGATAAATGTATTTTTAGGAAAGTTAATATCTCGAGATTGGATGGTGCTACAGACTTGAAAATTGAAATGAAAACTCTTCTTATATACTAAATTATTGGGTTGTTCATCATTTGTCAAAATTTCATTTAGGGTCTGGTCCAGGGTGTGAAAAGGGCTGATTTTTTTACTTTTTATATTAATATACCTAATTTTACCTAGTTTTTAGAAAAATAGTGTAATATTAATTTATGAAAATTTATATATACGCTCTTCTTAAAACTAAATCATGGAAATTTCTATAAAAGAATAAACATGTGTAGGTATAGGCGGCGACAAAGATGTTTTTAGATTACGAGTCTAAATTAATATCCTCGCTGTTTTATAGTCAAGTTAATCGCCCGTTTCGTAACTGTACCATGAAAAGAGACTACCACCTCGATAAGAAATATATAGTGATAGTGACGTTTTTGCACTGTTGTTGCGTTTTTGGTTGTCGATGGTAGCGAGTCCGGTCGTTCTGCCTAGAGAAGTTATAGAAAACTTCCGGTGTCATCAAAATATCGCTAAGATACTCAATCTATACATAGCGATATTTAGAAGTGTAAATATCACTACAATAAACGATAATGAACCACATCATTAACTGTCAGAAACCTGATTAATTTATGATGTGCAAATGAACTTCAAGCATAGGGCGCTAGACCACATTTTTGGCCGACATGTTTTATTGTTATTAGAAACCCCATGACATTTGTGGGCATAAAACTTTACATATATGTTTTATAAATTACTAGCTTTTCTTGACCAGGTTTTGCTTTATATATTATTTGTACAAACAGTACCTGATAAAATGATATGCCCTTGCCCGCCTTCCTCTATTGAAAAGTCAAAATATGATACAAACATACACGGTTTGTATGGCAGTTTAGTAGTAGTAGTTACAGTAGTTTTATAGGCAGATATTACAAAGTTTCATTGTTTAGAGCTTAGTTTGTGACCAAAACAATATGTGTAAATTGTCCTACATATTATTATTATTATTGTTCCCGTAATAGCCGTATTCCAAAATTTGGAAGAGTGTGAGTAAAGGGGAAGGCCCTTTACTCACACTTTTCCAAATTTTGGAAAATACTAAAATACGTGACGTTTAGTTTATAAGACTACAGGTCTCATTTTCCCCTATTCCAGTTTCGAAAATTAGTACATGTATCACTAAAGAACACGGGCCAAATTATAGCGGATGTATATTGAGCATCTTAAAATTACACTAAACCAAACTTGTATGTAAAATATTTCTATATATTACAATTATTATCTTAACACATAGTATATAATATTTTTACAATTATAAAAAAAAAAAAAAATTTGAATAATTTGACTATTTCCTGTTTATAATCTCTAGAGTCCCAATGTCAATGTCAACCCGAAACAGGCGTTCCGTTTATACTTGTAGCAATGTTAAAATGAAATGCTGTTTTTATTCTGATATAAGTCGTTCCATTACTAAAAAATAATAACATCTGATGCGTAAATCATGATCATGCGTTTTTTTACAAATCTAAAGTGGGATTGTTAACATTAAAATCTAGCATTTATTGCACCGTGTTAAGTTACGCTCAAACCAACGCTTTCAATCTGTGGCCACGGTGGCGATCTCCTTGCGGGCAATAGTCATTTACACTAACTACGCGATCTACGCGTTCAGGATATCTGCGTTCGGGCAAAGTGAACGTCCTCTATTGAATTTTATGAGAAAATGGAAGATGATTGACGATGAAATTATTTTATTAGTAGCATTTATTGAAGATGGCAAAAGGGATAAGATGTACATAGGTATTTAAGTATATTTGGAATAAAAACATATTTGATTCACTGATATTTTCAGATCAAATACAAGGTTTTGGTTACATAGTATTAATACAACCAGTAAGTTTTAAGTATTTTTTTAATATTTAAAAATAAGTTAATAAAGGTTTAATAAAAACTGGAGGTTTTTAAATTTACTAAATATCTATTTTTCCATATTGGACTCTTCTTTACAAGTCTCTTTTTTTCGATTATTTGTATATTTTTGCACTTCAGCAATAATCTTTCGGTCTCCGACTTGATATAAAGCCGTCAAAACACTAGAATTTATTTGCGTACAGCCTTCGAATAGTGTTGACAGCAATGATCGCGGCCGCCCGAAGATCGCGCGTGCAGACTCTGTACGGATCGCGCGTGCAACCGCAGAACGCGTTTGTTTGAATATGTCGATACAAATACCTTTGCAGTAACAGATCGCCACCGTTGTTGGTTTGTCTAAAGCTTTAAAAGTGGTTTTTTGACAGATGTTTGACATGTAAATATATAATTGATAGAATCAGGCGTTATTTTGCGGAATTCCATTATTATATAAAATAATGGAATAATATAGATGTAATATTTACTTTATTGCAAATTCTTCTTAATTTAAATGTAAATATATCTTCAGTGGATTTTAATGAATTATTTTATACACTATAATATTTTGAGGATAAAAATACGATAAAACCTAAAGAATTGTAAGCAAATTCAGATTTATGTATGTATCATCACGGGTGCCTTACGGTGCCCGACACCGCCTAGACGGCCCCAGGGTACCCAGCGGAGGGGTTTTAATCCCACCTCATCGTGCCGATGGTATGAGTCTACACCGAACAAGTGGCTAGCTCGTCGCGATGTTTTGAATAGACTCAATAACCCATCTATAAACAGTTTCACAAGTTGGTATAGTGAAACCGGGACCGACAGCTTAACGTGCTCTCCGAGGCACTATAGTGGTGTTGTCAAACAAATGTACATTAATTTTTAAATTAAAAACTCATTGGTACACACCGGGATTCGAACCAGGGACCTAAGTGTTTTTAAGTCCAAGGTCTAACCAACTAGGCCACCACGTAAATTCAGATTTCATTTGTTTAATTTGAGGTTATTAATTTAATTAATATTATAGTATCATTAAATTATTGAATTTAAACAATAATTTATTTTTAAGCTTAATTTAATTAAAAATATTAGCCACTTGTCAAAAAGTAACAAGAAATCAAAAAGCAAAGTCGGTCGTTTTTAAACCTCATATTGACGATGCTATAAAGTATTGTTTGATGGCGCTAGTTTATGTTGTTGATGCGTGCTTGAACGCGGAAGTATCCGGAACGTTGCTAACAGCTTTAGTAACATGAATATCAGAGTATAATAGCAATAATATAATGAATTAAAAACAATAGCATATAAGTATTTTTTAGTTTTAAAATAAACGTAGTGGACAAATTGGTAAGACCTTAGTCTTAAAAACATTTAGATGCCTGGTTCAAAACCCGCCTTCAACAACAAGTTGGTATAAGGAAACTGGGACAGCTGCTCTCCGCGGCACTATAGTTATTAAACAAATATACATATTTTTTTAGGTTAAAAACTCATTGGTTTATCAGACCAATGAGTTTTTTTAGATAGGTTATTGAGTATATCCAATCATCGCGACGAGCTAGCCACTTGTTAGGTGTAGACTCATATCATCGGCTACCACGAGGTAGGATTAAAAACCTCTCCGCTGGATACCCTGAGGTCGTCCAGGCGGCCTCGGGCGCCGTAAGGAACCCATAATGATATTTATATATATAAGTATTAATAATGGTAAGGAACTACTAAATGGATAATCGAATAGACATGCGCGAAACAGTGCATGTAATTTGATATCACATTACACTATATAATTACTTTTACCCTAAACATCACTCGTGATGTTTGCATTACTCCAAGACATGTTGCATATCTATCACGTTATATTACAATAAAATAAAATATTTATTATTATTATATATTATTTAAGTTAATTTATTATTTTTAATTAAATTAAATATTAATTTAAATTAAATAGTAATAATCAGAATTTGAAACAAAACAATATTTTTTTAGTAAGTATTAAAATGACATAAATTTTAATTTTATAAAATAGAATACTAAAAATACATACCCCTATAGTGTACCAACATCTATATAGGTTTTAAGTACATACTAGGTAATTTATTATATTATAAAAAAATTACACTTTAATGTTTTATTAAAATAATAAAGTAAATGCAGTTTATTATGTGTCCTATAGATATGTCAAATTAACTTATTACATTACTTTACCAATAGTATCTCATTCTATTGCATATCATCTATTATTACCTGCCTATTTTATAAACGTGACAATTGTAATTTACCATGACAATTTATAAATACATTGCTTTAGTTGGAATTGTACTTCGCTGCATAGTCTCTTCACTACATAGTATAAAACAAAGTCGCTTTCTCTGTCCCTATGTCCCTTTGTATGCTTAAATCTTTGAAACTACGCAACGGATTAAGATGCGGTTTTTTTTTAATAGATAGAGTGATTCAAGAGGAAGGTTTATATGTATAATAACATCCATTAAATAGTGGAGAAGTACTGTTATTTTTGAGGTTTCTAATGTGATGTCGTAAATAATTACATTTTTTCCGCTTACATTGCAAACGCAGGCTGAACTCTACGAGTTTTATCAAAATAATGTACTAAGTATTGTACACATTGAAAAGATCTACAGAAAAGTCTGTGATGGTATATGTCTATCTCTTATGGATAACCCACAATAACTTTTTTTTGTCATTTACTTTTTACGACAAATAATGGCTAATTTTCGAAGCGATTTTAACCAATACAGCATTAATCCTTAACCAATTAAATACCTTGAATACATTGTTCATTTAATATAGATCTATATGGCCCTTTACACCGTATGATTTAAGTGAATATTTTCGAAGATATTACAGATTTAAAAATTGCGGGACGTAGCGTTTTGCGGCGGTACCGGCCGGCCGCCCGGTGCGGCAAGAGCGTGCCTATAAATAGCGTGCGAAGCCGGAGCGGGCCGCTATGTTTTTATATACAACGTTCACAGTTTTTGTGTAGTGTATTTAGTATCAGCATTGCACCCGTGCGAAGCCGGGGCGGGTCGCTAGTCAATGATAAATAAGACATGTAGTAATCGAATTTACGAGCCAACGATGCACGAGTTCAGAGCCTTAAACAAGCGCTTTAAAAAAAATAAAACTCTCCTTATGTCAATCCCCGCCTGTCAACTTCATATCGTTTTTCGTGCAGCCACCGTTCACATCGATTTTTTATCACAAGATATTAAATATCTTATTTAATTGAAATAGTGAAGAAAAATGTAATTTAGTGATTTGTAAGAAGATTTATGTAAAACATGTGATAAAAACAGATGTTTTCCGACGGGCGACGCCATTACTGGCGTATTGGCCCGAACAACAAATTCTAAAGTTTTCTTTGGCCTGAGGAGTTCTTTTATGGAAATCCAAGGGAAAACCAATCGTACGACAAGAAATTAAACATAAAGGTATGTTTTTTGTTGTTTTACATGAATCCTTTTAGTTACAAAAAAATATATATATATATTTTTACGTCACCTACACGTGGGTCTGATATTTAACGTCTCAGATTTATATATTTACTTACTAAATCCTATTTAATGGGTTAACCTATAATATAATAAAACCACACCTAATCAGGTATTTATTTTATTATAAAAAATATTATTTTTTTATGCCACCTACAAGGTGACTGACAAAATTAATAAATTACAATAATTTTTCTTTTATGATTCCCTTTATTCCTTTGAGGTTAATACAGGTACAATGTAGGTGTTACTTATCCTTTTATGCAATAATAACACCTATTCAGGTACCCACTTACTTTAAATAGGAAAATCTCGATTTTTATGTCACCTACTAAGGTGGCAGACAATTTTACTAATTAATTATATTTTTTATGAATCCTCAATATTGTAATTCACCTATTTAGGTAATATAGGTTATTAGATTATTGTTTTAAAGTTAATACAGTAATAGGTATTTAACTATCCAATTTATGGGTTATTTAGCCTATAATATACCTAATAATACCTACTCCTATTCAGGTGTTAATAATTGAATTATTTTTATTACTAAAGGTTATTTAACCTTACAGAATGGTATTTACCTATTCAAATTTATGCGTTTTTTAGCCTATCATATAATAATAATACTCCTATTCAGCTGTTATTATTTAAACTATTTTTATTACTAGAGGTTATTTAACCTTACAGAATGGTATTTACCTATTCAAATTATGGGTTATTTAGCCTATAATATTATAATAATACCTATTCGGGTGTTATAATTTAATCATTTTTTTATTACAAAAGGTTATTTAACCATACAGAATTAGATATTTACTAATTCAATTTATGTATTCCTTGCCTATAATATAATAATACTTTTATTTATGTATTATTATTTGAATGTTTTTTATTACTTAAGCTTATTAAATCTCACAGAATTATATAAAAAATCTCAATTATTTATACAAAGAAATATTTACACTACTCAAGATTTAGGTAATACTTACTACAATGATTTCATTATGAAACTTAGAAATGAAATGAAAAGACGGTTATTGCCTTCAAAATTACAATAACAACATAAATAAAATTATATATTTACAATAAAAAGCAATATCATAGAAATAAAAGTATATATTTGCAATATTTATGATTCAGGTATTTATTTATCTTTTAATATTATTCCATTATGAAACGTTTATAAAATGGAAAAAAGATAGAAATGGAAATGAAATGAAAAATCGGTTATTACCTTCAAAATCACAATAACAACATCAATAAAAGTATATATTTACAATAAAAAAGTAATATCATAGAAATAAAAGTATATATTTGCAATATTTATGATTCAGGTATTTATTTACCCTTTAATAATATTCCATTATGAAACTTTATAACACGGGGAAGATGGTTTACCTCCGGATAATACCTAATGTAAAATGATTGATGCAATATACTTAAACCTGAGATCCAAGCGGTAGTCACAGATGTGGTGGTTAATCTAGACAAACCACTGATTAAATATTACTAAAAATAAGTGTAAACGTTTTATTAAAAACTGCATTAGACATGCCGGTAGCCATTATAACCAGGAATCTGTATTGTAAGGAAATGTAAGCTTGGCGATGGTTTTAAATCAATAAAAGAATCTTATGATCTTTGAAGAAAAGCCTTAGCGGCGGTTGAGAAGTCTGAAGAATGACTGGTAATTGCAAATATTCATATAATAATAGCATAAATAAAGTTGTAAACTTTACTGCAATGGCCTGGAAGTGAACCAGATTAGTATCTTTTCATTCCAGACTACAGCAACCTTCAGTGTATATGCTCCAAATGCCGAGGAAAAGCCATCCTCATTGTTGGGGCAAAATCCGCCCTCTTGCGAATATTGAACCGTAACTAACACAGGTTAATAGGTATGCTAACATATTTACAGCTTACGCTTAAAATTTCTTAAGCAGCAATGGTTACAGATCACATGTAACCCAAGAATTTTTATTAAATTATATATTATGTTAATGCATGTATTTTTTCAAATTAAATATAATTTTTATATGTGGTGAACCTACTAAATGGCAATTTTTTTCTCTCAAATATACTTACTATATTTCTTACGAGTAATTCGTCAAGGAGAGTAGATTTATTTATTTTATTTATCTAAAATAAATTATTGTACAAAATGAGCATACTAAATTAAAACTTTAGTCATTTTCTACTAGCTAGCTTTTATTAGAGTAAAAATTACTAGATTCATTCTAAATATATAACAAGTTAATTAATTTATATTTTTGGAACAATTCAATTTAGAAGATGTTAATTTTTATAACTGATCATAAAAATAATGTCTCAGTATTGTTATAGAAGTTCATTGAGTAAAATAATATATGCTTCTTAGTTACCCATCCATGAAAGTTAAATCTTTACATTTAATTTGGGAATAAAGAAATTATAAAAGCTTCCACCTTTTAGAATAATGGTAGTCCCATAATTCTTTTACAATAATTATAAAAAATATAAATGAAATGTCTCTTGAGACACTATACTATATATATTTATTTTGAGATTATTAAACTTACAATTATTCTGATTTAGTCTATATTTTAGATCCAAAATAGTAAGATCTAGAATGTATTCTAGATTTATATAGTAACTATCATACATTGAAACATCAACTTGTAAGATGGAAACAAAACACTTAAAATAATTAATGGTATGTGGGATCTAATTTCTATATTTGAATTCTATCACTGGGCAGGTGTAGCAATGCTGTAAGAGGCGTAAAAAATATTTGTTTAATAAACTACTTAGTTTATTTATATTTATTTTTTTGCTTTCCTATTTTATTTTAATATCAATAGTTTAAAATTAGATTTATCTCTAAACAGTCGGTAGGTATAAATGTGTTACCAAACTGAGACATCTAAATCTTAGTACTCAGTTAATCAAAACTTATCCCATCTTTGCTATTATTATATTTTTTTCCCAAATGATAGTCGCATATTATTGTATTCCCGCTATAACCACTTCTTGGAGTGTGTTTACCTGTTTGTTACAGTTTAAGAGTGTGTTACTCCTGTAATGAACTGTTACAATGTAACGTGCCATCCAGACCAAATATAAAATCATGATGGCCAATATTGACAAAAAACAAGGCAATACAACACTTATTTAAAGTAGTAGTATAGTTGCACCAAATTAAATTTAGATTATTACGAACTATTCATAAAATATTTAGGACTGATATATTTTGTATGAAATGTATAAAGAAGGAGCAACTTCTCCACAGATTTCTTTTTATTACATATTTTACAGAGTCTAACGGGTCGGGTTGGACTAATCCGTAATTATACTTTAGTCATTGAGTGGGGTTGCATTTTTTAACTATAGGATCTTTCAAAGAAATTACATGTCACAATGTACCAAGGCTCATTATTTTATTCCGTAATAAAATATTTAAATTAGGTTCCAAGAAAATATTCGTATTAGAATCCCAAATCTCATTAAAATATCTAGAATAGGTGTACACAACCGAAGTGTAGTTTTGTAAGAAAAGCCTAAATATACTTTACAATATAAACTTTAATGTCCTATTAAATAGTACAACTGAAATAAAATTAGTAAAAACTTAGGTGTATTTTTATTAAAGTGCCATAATAATAAAATGTAAGACATTAATTACACACATATTGCCTAAAAATTGCTAGCATCGTGGATATTTAGCTGGTGGATTAAGTCTATTTAGTAGCGAGATAGATGTGATTAGACTTACAGCAGTTAGCACATGGTTATACGTTTTTTCAGCTGAACGTCTGGGTGTTCAGTAATAGTGTAAGATATAGTTTGATGGAATAAATCATACAAAGTGTTTCCTCAATTTTATAAAGATAAGTCCTCATTAATATATATATTTATTTATATGAGTATATATTATAATAAATTTTCAAGTATCCAATTTGATACTTATAAACATTTGATTTAATTTATATTATATTAGGTACTATTCATCGGTCTGTTATTTCAAGACTCTCTAAACATCTACATGTCTTATTTATCATTGAAGAGACTATGCAGCGAAGTACAATTAGGAATTAAACGAACTTACCTTGTGAAGTTCCAATTCTAATTGTACGAGCTGCATAGTCTCGAAATGATAACATATAACCCGTCCCCCCCAAATGTTTACAACACTCTCCCAGTATGTTAATGTCGTGAAATAAAGTTTGCGTGTTCTCAGCTAGACTAGACTCCTCAGGCACTTAACCTTATGTTGCAGCTCTACACTATATGAAGTTGACAGGCGGGGATTGACATAAGGAGAGTTTTATTTTTTTTAAAGCGCTTGTTTAAGGCTCTGAACTCGTGCATCGTTGGCTCGTAAATTCGATTACTACATGTCTTATTTATCATTTCGAGACTATGCAGCTCGTACAATTAGAATTGGAACTTCACAAGGTAAGTTCGTTTAATTCCTAATTATTTACTTAGAACAAACTAAACCAAGGAATGTATTGTAAATTATCATGAAAAATTATATATGCATGTTTTTTTGAAATTTCATTACTTGATAGAGTAACTACATTAAATCCTAAAAACAAATTGTAACATTTTTTAAAGGGTAATAACACAAAAATAAAATGATTTAAACTTTATCTACCACTACCGCAGTAAAAAACCCTACATCACTAGCCGCCATTCTGTGACGTCATTCATGCTCAAAAAGCATATTAGTTTAATATTATTGCACCTCAAAAGTTAGTCAAAAGGTTTGTTTATCACAAATTATCGTAATAAAGGACAATAAATACCCGAGAAAATAAGAAACTGTAGACTACAGAACACACGTTGACATTTGTTTATGACGAATGACGACACCTGGTAGTGTTTGCTAATGTCGGAGCGTTTAGAAATGCCTTCGTTTGCATTGCCTTGTTTTTAGAAAAATGCTAATTAAAAATTGGATTTTAAAAATCGTATTTATAAAATATTAGCTAATCAAAATAAAATAGATTACTAAATAAATATGTTCAAAGACATAAAAGGAACATTATATATTAAAATAATAATAATTGGCGTTACATGCATATTCCCTATTGTCACGTTTATGAAATAGGCCCCTGGGTGATGTTTGCATTGCATCCGCGCTGAACTGTCGCTAGAATTGAGAGTCGTCGGTAGAGAGAGAAGAAAACAAATTCGCAAGTCGTCATCACTTGAGCGCGGAAGTAGCTACCACTACCGCTAAGGTCCTGGGTTCCATTCCCGTGGCCTCAAAAATATATGTGTATGTATAAAATATTGTTTTGCATATAGTTTTTTTTTTCTATTTTACAATATACCTACATCTTGCATATTGTGTATTACTATTCTCTTCTCATTAAACCTAAAAAAAAAATCTGCTAATACCCAATATTTTAACTCTTACATTATTGCTAAGCCCCGCTACTACCTTCCAGCTTTAGCATCAAACCAGATTATTGGTGTCATAAGATCGAACTATTGTCCGAACTGCATATCTGTGCAAAATTTTAGGTTAATCGGGTAACGTTAAGTAGATAAAATTTGACTTAGGAGATCATTTATTGAGAAATCAGTAAAGATTTGACAAATGGTTCTATATCGCACTATCGTTATTTCAGAGAAAATTAGTATATATAGAGTTTTCAATTTCATATTATTGAGAGTCCACGTCTTCACAGGAAACTGGTGTATAGAGGAGCCAGTCTAAATCCTCCAAGGCGAGTGAATGTATTTATTAGCAATGCATGAGAATTGTACACGGAGTCACTTGCATGCTGATCCATCCCCACTGTGAAGACAAATTGACTCTCTTTTGTAGCTTATGGTGGGAAATGTTAAGTGTAATAGTACAAGCGATTATTCTGTAAATATAAATGTTTATTTAAAAACTTTAATATTTTTTAGAAATTATGTTTGATAATAAGCAAAATGACATTATAGACGAAAAAAAAGGCAAATCTTTCTACTATATAAATGCGAAAGTTGTATGGATGTTTGTTACTAAATCATGCCAGAACAACTTAACTGATTTCGATGAAATTCGGCGCCGATTTAGTTTATAGTCGGGAATAGAATATAGGCAACTTTTAATCCTGGTAAAATATACAGTTCCCGTGGGATATGTTTTTTTAAACATCACGAGATGAAATTTGAAAAAGAAATAGATTAGTCTTGAATAGCACATTTTATTTTATTGGAGCACGTGACTTACTTTGTGACATTAGACTGCATTAAATTATTACGATTTTGTATTTATTCTTTTAGAAATATTTTTATTTTTTATAAAGTTGACCTCAACTTTTTGGGCACTTCAGTGAGTAGGTAAGTACTTACTAAATCTCAAAATGTGACCTATAAATGGCAGTTATTTTTACATTCTATAAAGCGCGGGTATAGTAGTCAACTCAGTAGATCAAAAGCTGTATTCCTTATTTTTATCTACCCATAACCCAGTCCTATGATGAAAATGCTCCCTAGCGTCTCTAAATTGAAACTACATAATAAAAAATGGTTGAAGAAGAAAATCTGCGTGTGCGTTTATGCTGTGTTCAGCGATATATTATTGTATATTCTACATCTATTTAAAAACAATTGCAAAAAATATTTGTTTTTAAATAAACACGCTTGGTAAAGCCATCTAAAATTGTACATTTTATTTTATTACGTGACCGAGTACATTATTTTTATCTAAATGTTATGTAATTTTTTTTTTTTTTTTTGAAATTTTATTATAAAATGAAAATAATCTTGAAAGTATAGTTAGTAAGTAACGAGGGAAAGCTCTTGAAGCTCTTCTAGGATTTCGAATTGACGCTGGAGACTTGCAACTAAGACATCACCTTGAGCGCCACTCACCATTAAAGTGAACGCCACTTGCATAAGTAAAACAACGTGCAACGCACTTATTTCATGCTGTGAAACAGTGATGTTATCGAGAATCAAAGGTAGCTGGTAGAAATCAAAGATTCTCGTTATAACAGATCATCTTCGATGAGACTACGGACATAGCGCACATCGTCCAACTGAGTTTAGCTGCAAAATATGCTATGATTTTTGGGTTTCTTTGACATCCATAAAGATTGTAGTGGAAACATTGGCGATGAACCCCAAGAGAGTCAAGAGCGTAGCATTACTGGTGAAGTATTGAGTAATACGATCTTGGGATTTTCTCATATTGAACTTAGAAACTGAAGAAAAAACTAAGTTCATTGCGTTCTCCCCTACAAACTTATTACAGCCTCAGCTAAATACTTACTATATAAAGGCACACTCTGGTATACATAGTCATGCTGACATATGTTCCTGCATGACTATTGCCATGTTAACAGCATAAAATACCTTGGTGTCCATATAGAGCATTTGCTTAATTGGCATGTTTAAATCAACGTCCTAAGAAATCTAATTAGATTTAGAAACTTATATACGTTTTCAAGACTCAAAGATCGGCAGCAGCTCCTGATACTCTGAAATTAGTATATACTTCCCTGGCACAATCCATACTCTCGTACTGCATCACTGCATGCGGAGGTGCTAACAAGTGTTTCTTGGCCTAGAAAGAGCGCAGAGAACTATTCTCAAGGTCATGTGTAGAAAACTATACAGATACCCCACTGTCCTGTTATATAATGAGACAAAAGTTCTGACCGTGAGATAGCTCTAAGTGCTACAGGTCATCACATTAAAACACACTGTCTTGCAGTACAATATGGACTATGAAAACCACAAAAGGGGGCGAAATCGTGTTTGCAGTGTGGAGTCCTCAAGAACAGCCCTTGCCAAAAGGCATTATTATATTACTAGGCCTATTCTATATACCAAGATAAACCACAGACTGGACATCTATCCTCTCCCTTCTGCGGCCTGTTTATCAAAAACAAAAACCTGGCTGATGAATTTAAGCTATGAAGAGAATGAAGAGTTTTTATGTCTATATTTTAGCTGGTTCCATGAATAAACTCATTTACTACAGGCATTCTCACTTTACATACTCACTCCACTTTTATCGACAGGAGAGCATTTCTCTATCATAGAAGAACTGTTTGGGTAAAGGTTTTAATGGTTGCTCAGTTAATATGTCAGAATTGAAAGGATCTGTGGCTACAAAAAAAAACAAGCTATCAATGCGCAAGTAGCACCATATCGAAGTCATCAGATCAACCGTGCTCAGTTGCAAAGTTACAAGTGTGAGAAACTTACTTGGTACTATTGAAGAAGGAGTATCGTTCTAGCAAAAAAACGTACCCAGCCTAGTGGTTAAGTCACTGCGCAACTGATAACAACGTTAAGCAGATGACAACAAGACCGGCCGGGGATGGGTGACAGCTTTATACAACGAGGCTATTTCATCATAAACACCGCAACAAGCTCGCCACTTGTTAGGTGTTGCCTCCGAATACCATCGGCGAAATGAGGATGGGTTAATCCCTCCGCTGGGACCCTGAGGCCGTTTAAACGGTTTTTGGGGGCCAAATTGGCAACCCGTGATGGTATTGAGCGACATGATGCTGTTATTCGCAGCTGATTTCGGAACAGTTTGAAATGTTCTTAAAGAAATATAGTGTTGGAGGGTAGAATAACGGCTGCCAAAGCTAATATTCTCCTTCGAGCTCTCTCTAATTGTGAGTTAATTATCATGCTGTTTACACTATGTGACAGTATGAGCATAACATATCTAGTCAGCAAAATCTTACAAGACTCTAGCTTGGACATCGCCATAGTAAAAGTAAAATTAAATTCGACACTCAAGGTGGCATGAGAGTTAATGCTGATAGCCACTTTGCTCGTATTTTTGAAAAGGCGAAGGCAGTTATGGAAGAGTCAGACGTGGATATGAGTGTTCCTTGATTTACAGGCAGACAAAGACACAGGGAAAACTACGAGCATAATGATGATGCTATGATAAATTGGAAAAGAACTGTTTTTATTCCAACACTCATGAGAGAACGTTTTGCTGAAGAAAATATTTATCATTTAAATTACTTTTCTTACAACTATAGGCACACAATTTGATTCAGTGCCTAACTGAACTATCATTATTTCTAAAGAAGAATCACACTTTGTAATTAAAAAGAGACTAATGGGATGATATTCTTCAATATAAGCAAACGAGCATAAACGCATTTAATGATCGTGACCCTGTTATGAAAGCATTCTCTGTTTGTCATAGATCTGATTATCCTACTTTGCACATGCTGTACAAATTATTTGTTTGTCTACCTATATCTATTGCTACAGTAGAAAGAAGTATTTCAACAATGCGGCGTACAAAGACATGGCTGAGGTCGACAATGAAGTAGGATATTAGGACTTAATAGCTTGGCTCTGTTGAACACTCACCCTGACATTGGTTGCATTGATGATTTAATTAACCAATTCGCCAGGAAGAACAGGTGCATAAAATTCATAATTTAAGGAAGAGAACAACACAATTATTTTGGTTATAGCATAAGATGGCATATGTTTATAATCAAATTTAAAAAAACTTTATTAAACTTTGCATGTGACTTGATTATTTTTTTATTACGATAAAAGTAAAGGTAGCTCAAGTTATCTTTAGCGCGGTCCTTGAGTTTGTGTGAGTACATAGATAGCGAAAGCTATGTAACCAAATTGGTTGGATAGCTAAAACATAACGTTGTTTATTTAGCAGTCTACTACCAAGTTATTGAGAAATAATTATATTTTTTAATAATAATAATTAACTAAAGTTATATTTAGTATTATTATAATAAGTACAATGGTAATTTTTTATTTTACATTTACGTAATGGTGACGGTGTTTTACAAAATACAGTTACTGTTTTTGTAAAGATGCATTCTGTTTTATTATTATCGTCATTAGGTAGCAATGCTAAATAACAATAAAATTTTTTTTTTTACTATTATAGAATAATAGTGTGGCTTTTTAAATTTCATGTGTCAAATTCCATATTACATTGATTAAAAAAAACACACACACACACAATCGTCATCTACATCATCATAATCAGCCCTAGGACATCCACTGAACATAAGCCTCTCATCTCCAATAGATTTCCAAAAGGACCGGTTGGAAGCGGCTTGCATCCAGTAAGGTCCTGTGGTCTTAATTAGGTCGTCGGTCCACCCATTGCCATTTAAGCATGCTGATTAGCCGGGCTATGTCGGGTTCTAAATTTGGTTCGTCTACGGATCTCCTCATTTCTGATTCGATCTCGCATATAGACTCCGAGCATAGCTCTCTTCATGGCATGCTATACTATTTTGAGCTTGCTAATATGAGACCACGTTTCAGTGTCATAGCTCATCACTTGTAACAGACACTGGTTAAATACTTTCAACTTGAGGCATTGAGATATTTAGGGCTAGAAGACGTTACGCTGCCCAGCCGAAATGGATTCGACGGGTGTTTTTTTTTTTGAAGTTGTACCTACTAATGCGGCTATTTGTCCTAGGTAGTCATATGAGTCAACTACTTCTAGAACCGTATTCCTATGTATCAGTTATACTGGAAATGGTGGACAGCATGGACAATGCAACATTGACATTGTTAATTATTTGTCTCGTCCATATTCATCCTAAAATCCACCTGTTGAGAAACTCGATTGAGGCCTTCGAGCATTGTACCCAGATTTTCCATCGATTTTTCCGTGACCACAATATCGTCGGCAAATCAAATATTAGTAATGTAGTCGTTATTAATATTAATGTCAAATGCTTGCCATTCCAGAAGCTTGAAGACGTTTTTCAACGAGGCAGTAAATAGTATCGGAGATATGACTCTTCTTTTTAAAGAGATCGCCTTCGAACTCTACTCCTATAGGACCAACATTGTGGCGTTATTGTTAGGCACTTCAATACGTCGATATACCAATATGCATCCTCGCTGGATAGATTCAAGAATGTCTCCACCGAATCGAAAGCTATGACACTTAAAAGCAACTTTATGCTTTCGAGCAGAATTGAAGGGTTTTAAGTATTGTCACAGATTAACAAATTATGGTATCTTTGTTAAACCCGTTTTCAGAAGCTTTGAAGTGATTCATTCCATATTCACCTGGCGCCTTGTTGTTTTTAAGCTGATTCAGGGTACTCCTAATCTTGTACAGGCTGATGTCCGAGATATCTTCGGTATAGTGTCGGGTCTGCTTGGCTCTTGGGTCTTTGACCACACTGCTAACAGATTTGGCAACCCAAGAGTATAGCAAAACAAAACAAAATCTAATTTCTATCATTATTATAAAACAAAGTCCCCTACCACGTCTTTTGTCCGAGATGATCTCAAAACTACTGAATGGATTTTCATACGGTTTTCATCTATCAACAGAGTTCCTGGGGTAGGAATAGGTATATAATTCGTTATGGTTCTGTCTAAATTTGTTAAAGTATAACGATGATTGTTGAAGATGTCTAAAAAAATTAATCCGTCTTAGAGCTTTCATCGAAAACGTTGCCCAATTCGTTTGAGATATAATAAAGCAATATGAGCATCAGGATTCAGGGGCCATAATTTGATAATACGATTTGCTAATAATTATTATGCCAGTAGTCGGTAAAAATCGAGCTTAAGTTTAAAAATAATATAACTAGATTGAAAAAAAATAATTACAATTTATGTATTATTGTTACTATAAATAATAATAGGGAATATGCATGTTTTTTTTATTTCATTACTTGATAGAGTAACTACATTAGAGCCTAAAAACAGATATTAAATTTTTTTTAAAGGGTAATAACACGAAAATAAAAGGGTTTAAACTTTATCGGTCACACCGCAGTAAAAAACGGTACATCACTAGCCGCCACTCTGTGACGTCATTCGTGCTCAAAATGCATATTAGTTTAATGTTATTGCATTTCAAAAGGTAGTCAAAAGGTTTGTTTATCACAAATTATCGTAATAAAGGACAATAAATACCCGAGAAAACAAGAATATATTTCAGGAAATAGTCTTGTAAAATTTTGGGGTTTGAGTAATTGTTTTTAAAAGCGGCTTAATATTTTTATGCACTTATTTCTATTATTATAAGTAAATATACATTACTTTTATATAAAAAAACGGCCCCAACCTAGTGGTGAAGTCACTGTGCAAATGATAACAAGGTTAAGCAGATGACAACAAGGCAACAAGGCCTGGGATAGGTGACCGCTTTATACAAAGAGGCTATTCCATCATATACACCGCAACAAGCTCGCCATATGTTAGGTGTTGCCTCCGAATACCATCGGCGAAATGAGGATGGGTTAATCCCTCCGCTGGGTACCCTGGGGCCGTTTTTTAACAGTTTTCGGGAGCCAAAAAGTTTTCTGTGATGGTACTACATTTATCAACTTTATTATATAAGAAAGTACCTAAAAAGGTAAAGAATCGTCGTGTAAAAGAAGTTATTATTTTATAATAATAAGATATAAGAACGTGGCACTTTTAGTAAAGTTTGCAATATAAACAATTGACGCACGGTTAAAACCTCGCAAGACATTAACGTAATGAAGAAGAGGAAAGAAGAATGAGTCTGGGACGGTATGTGACTAATTTGAGAATTAATTTTAGCAGAATCACTCCACACCGCGATAGTATTGGACATGACTGTCTGCACCAGAGCGTGATAAACCTGTCTAAAACGTTGCCTTGAGCAACTGACCGAAAATTTTTAAAATGTGAACCAGTTTTCTAACTTTAGCTAGAACGGTCTATATCAGGAAGAAATGTAAGATTTTGGTCAATAATCAGCCCGAGATATTTGACTGCATTGCTTTTTTATAATATGCCATAAAAGACCAGTAATGATATATTTTTGGGGAACAAAAATAACACCATGAGTCTATTTGGAAGAGGGGCAAAATATTGTTCGAATGACAAGAAAAATAATTCGGTGTTGACAAAATAGAGAAGGTTGGAACGGGGTGAACTTTTCGGGGAAAGTGGCATTTTACGGTTTTTCGCGATTTGCGAAACGAAAGTTGACTCCCATCGAAAAAAGTTAAATGGCAAAGTTGTTAATAATAAAAAGATCTACAACTTTAATATCTAACATTTTTCCACATAAGCTTTTCCGGGAAATTCGTTTTTTTTTTTGTGTTAAAATAAATTGTATGTTTGTCACAAAATTTAGTGAAAATGTACCCTTTTATGTTATAAATTAAACATATACTATTAGCAATTTAAAGATTTTTTTTCATTAAGTTCAAACCATGTTTATTAAGAAGAAAACTGTTCATAACACAAACGTATATAGTATTTACATTTTAATGTTAGGAAAAATTTAACGTTCGAGAAAGTAACCCGAACAAGTTAATTAATAATGAAACAAAAAAATATTTTAAAAATACAATCAAGTCGTTAGCTTTGAGCTCTTCAATGGCTGCTCATTATCGGATGCTTTATTATCTGATTCTTTCAATCTGTTAAATCTTTAAGCTCTTCATCGTCTTCGAGTACATACTAGGAGCCACCCCCTTTCCGAGTACTTCAAAAGTACGTAGATTACGTTTTCAGGAGATTACCGTATCGATTTCTAGTCGAGGTTGTAATCTTCTATCAGGTGCAGTTACGAAATGGCTGGTTGAATTACGAGTATATTAAAATATACTCGTAATGCAGTTCGTCTGTGTCGCCATTTCGTAATCGCATCATTTAGCCGTCATAGTGGAAGTAATAAATCGTATCGATTTCTAGTCGAGGTTGTAGTCTTCTATCAGGGTGCGGTTACGAAATGGCTGGTTGAATTACGAGTATATTAAAATATACTCGTAATGCAGTTCGTCTGTGTCGCCATTTCGTAATCGCATCATTAAGCCGTCATAGTTAGTAATAAATGTCGTTTAACCAATATTTATTGACCCCTTTATGGACTTTTTAGGTCTGCTCATCACAAGTCACATGCTGTGCTCCAATAATAAAAAATAAAAATAGTTTCGAGAAAATTCGCTGCCATAAAATAACACCTACTTAAGAACATGGTATATTTCCATAAAATGTTGCTAACAACAATTATTACACGGCTTTTTCGGTAGGAGGTTAATTTCCACTGGAAATCGTGATAAACCATTTTTACCCCCAAAATTCACCTCATTTCGCCCTTCTATCTTAATAAAATCCTTATACAGGGTGAATTTTTTAAGTGTGCCTTCAAGGCCAAATCCTTAATTACAAGGAATATCGAAAAATGCTCAAAGGAGTCACGGGGTAGATTTTGATAAAAATTAAAACTGTATTATTAGATTTTTGAAAAAATAATTCTCCTTGCTGGGAATCGAACCGATTGATAAAAAAAAAGTCATGCTGTATTATTACACCAGCTGATAGTGTCGCTTATAAAAACTAAAACTGCATAATTAGATTTTTGGAAAAAAAAATCTCCTAGCCGGGAATCGAACCAGTTGATTTTGGAAAAAAAACATCCTTTATTATATTGCACCAGCTGATAATGTCGCTTATAAGAATCAAATTCTGGTAAGTAATATTAAACGGTAAACTATAGGAAAGTGCTCATTTTTAATAAAAAATTTCATACTTTACCACCGTCTACTTTACTAACTAACCAAATTGTTTAAAATAATGCTCTTCAAAACCCATTCTCATTGAAAACAACATATTTTTTTTTTTAATAAACGAAAGAAAGAAAAATCACCTATGTATTGAAAATAATAGCTATTAAGAACAATTTATTAGTTAGGGTTTAAAATTTTTCAACATTTTATATTAAAAATTATCAGTATCCTTTAGTTTACCATTTAATATTATTTACCAGAATGTGATACTTATAAGGGCCACTCAGCTGGTGCAATAATACAGAATGACTTTTTTTTTTCAAAATAAACGTTTTGATATCCGGCAAGGAGATTATTATTTTTTTAGTTTTTATAAGCGATGCTAACAGCTGGTGCCATAATTCAGCATGTTTTTTTTTTAAAATAACCGGTTCGATTCCCGGCTAGGAGAATATTTGTTTCAAAAATCTAAAGATGTAGTTTTAGTTTTTATATTATGCGACACTAACAGCTGCTGTAATAATACAGAATAACTTTTTTTTTAAATCAACCGGCTCGATTTCTGGCTAGGAGAGTACATTTTTGAAAAATCTAATGACGCAGTTTTAATTTTTATCAAAATCGGTCCCGTGACTCTTTTGAGCATTTTTCGATATTCCTTGTAGTTTAGGATTTGGCCTTGAAGGCCACTTGGAAAATTCATCCTGTATAAAGTTTTATATTTTTTTGGCGTTTTCTGGAGTTTATTTCCATAATCTCAATTTTGTTAATTTTTCCTATAATAAACCTAAATCTGTATTTCGCAACAAAAAAAATACGGCTTACTTAAAACATAATAAGTTATATTTCCACCAAATTTCGTAAAAAACAATTAATTTATGTGCGAGAAAAAATAAAAATACTGTAAACTTGTTTTTTTCCAATTTTCCCGGAAAATTTCAGGATATTTGGAATAATATTTAACAAAATTTATTATCAACTTTGCCATTATTTTTTTTCGATAGAAGGTTAGCTTTCGTTGCAAATCGCGAATAACCGTGAAATACCACTTTCAACCCCTAAAATTTCACCCCGTTCTACCCTTCTCGATTTTTTTTTCCCCGTACGTTTATTATGAAAAAGTAAGTGTTCGTTTAGGTTATTTCGTTAGGTTAGGCCCTTTAAAATGTTTGTCGTTTTGTGAATTAGGTAGAAATGTAGATACATTCTGGATAGTTTACTATTTAATTTTACTGAAATAGGGTTTGCACATCAGTGCAATATTTTTAAATGGACTCGTTATAAGGCCCCATTCAACCTGCTTTCAGCTTTACAGGGTATTTTGTAACACGTTGTATACGTGATAGTAACGCTTTATTTTTGAAAATAAATAAAAGAAAGCGTTGCTATTGGTGGTATATGGCGGCGACGAACATGTTTGACAATGAATTTGATAGGCTATTATAGGCCTTAGGGCGGTTTCGTATTATTCTTACTTTCATGATATTATTATATCCTACGTCAATAATTAAACATGTTAATAAGTACTATTTATAAGTAAATATTTGACGTCCTTTTGTTAATGAATAGCTGCCTAACCAAACCCACTCTAAGACCTCGTGGTTAAACTTTTTTTTTTGACTATTCATAAATATCTGTAAAGTTCATAAATAATAAACCGGGGCCGCATAGTTAAGAAACATATGGTCTACTGTAAAAAATAATTTTTACGTCATAAAAGGGTTGATTTTTTAATTTAACATATTTCCGTATTATAAATTTTTATATGCCATTTTTAAAACAAAAAGTTTATGTATCTATACCTATTTAGTAATAACTAGATGAAGTATGTATGAAAAAAGCGACCCAGACTAGTGGTTAAGTAACTGCGCAACTGATAACAAGACTAAGAAGATGGCAACAAGGCCGGACGTGCGATGTATAACCGCTTTATATAACGCGGCTATGCCATCATAATCACTGCAACCAGCTCGACACTTAATGGGTGTTGCTTTTGAATACCATCAGCGAAATGAGGACGGGGTAATCCCTCCGCTGGGTACCCTTAGACCATTTAAACGGTTCTTGGGCGCCAAAAAGGCACCGTGATAGTATTTATTTAGATATGAAGTAGGTAAATGCGTCACTCACTTATTGCCGTGTCGCTTTGATTTACATCTTTGTCGACTTCTTGATTTGTTTTTGCCTTGAGGTACGACGTAGTGACGATCACCACATCTGCATCTCTTGAACTGACCCCTTTTATTTCGGCATCTCCTAAAATAAATTGTACATTTTTTATATATATATTGGAGTATAGAATGTGACTTTGTATCACTATGCCTGATAAATGATGCGGTTACGAAAATAAATTTTATTATTTAAAATTGTAGATTGTGACTTTTGTGTTCGATCGGCTTTCTGCCAATGTGCAGCCTTTATGAATGAAATGGGAGGCCGAAATTATTTTGGTTTTGTTTTAAGCTGGATTGCTTCAACTATCACCTTTTCCTAATTTTCCTAACTAATTAAACTTGCTTGCAGAGAATTTGGATTTTTTTTCTTTATTGGAGCCTTGTGACTTTGTATTTAACTGATAGTAAGCAGGGTAGACTATGTGTGCCCATAAATAGGATTGATAAATACATTTTTATTTAATATTATTGATCGCTCCGTCTATGCTGGTGATGATGGGCGGCGACAAAACCCTATTTTTGATTACGAGTCTATTTTATTAGGCATTCGTGCTATTTTATCATTAAAATAATTGTAACCGCACCCTGAAAGGAGATCACTACTCCTACAAAAAATGGATACTCCTGAAAACTGGTTAACGTTAATACTATGAAGGTATTTTGAGAAAGAAAAAAATAAGTTTCACTTTATGGTAATCATTTTTTTTCCATAGTATATATTGCCAAAAAGTTAGTTATGGTTTACTTCTAGAAGTGTATTTTTTTTCCTGTCCAACTTGCATATATAAACAAACAAAGCTCTATCCGCCATGAAACTTGTGCGGCAACATGTCATTGTTCAAACGTATTCCGCAAACCATAAACGCACTTTTTGTAACACATCTTCATCATCGGCTGAAATTTTGCCAATGAAAAAACATGCTTTTGTATATATTAAATTTTGTAATAATAAACTTAAAAAAAAAAACCTATATTTGGAGCTAGCATAATAATAAAACTTATGTGGACCAAACTGGTATGCAAAAAACGCCGTATTCATTTGTAGCTTGCAAGAAACCGAACCGGCCGGGCTATCGCCCCGCACCTGGCAACGGGGAATATTCCCCAGCCGGAACCCAACCCTACAGCAAGGGGTTGAGTCCTCTTGATTGAGAAACCGACAAATGAAGCTGTCATGCACAGTATGCCTAAATTTTGTCGACATAATTTTAGACCGCTTCTGTGGTCTAAAATAATAATGTTAGCATCGTTATTTTTTTTATATATAGACAAGCCTAGAGCTTAGTATGGGATTAAGACAATATGTCATAGTTAATTTGGTAATACTTGAAATATAATTAAAGTAACTTACGTTTTCCGCATTCTGCAACAAAAAAGTTTATTATATTTTTTTTTGTTATTCATAATATTAACATTATAGAATAATAATATAGGCCATAGTTGGTTAGACCTCATTTTAGTTCATATAGATGTGTACAAAAATTAATGTATATTTGTTTGTTAACACCTCGGAGAGCATTTTACAAGCTGTCTGTATTGTATTATATATAATAAAATTCTTATCTTTACTATCTTTCAAAATTCTAGGTTCAATATTTTTGTTCGGTGTAAACTCAGAATACCATCGGCTACTACTGGCTGCGAGGTGGCTAAAATGGATTATTTCCACTGGCTCCGTTCCTACTAGCGACAAATGGGAAAAAAGTCCCAGTTGTTGCTAGTAGTGACGGGTGCCACAAAAACGTTCCCAGTTGTCGGCACTACTAAAATTAATTAAAATATTAGGTGGGAGGAAGGCCTCTATAGCTTTATTAGGCCAGAGAGATACAGATGCAAAAACCGTCAAGTGACCATGTCATGTTTCGGTTTTAGTCGGTGGGTTCACCAGTTTTCTGGAGACTATTGTATCGATTTCTTGTCGAGGTGGTAGTTTCCTTTCATGGTGCGGTTACGAGACGGGCGATTGTTTTGACGATAAAGCAGTGAGGATTTTAAAATAGATTCGCTCCGTCTTTGTCGCCGTCCATTTCGTGACCACATCAGTTAGCTGGCATAGTGGAAACGATTAATTTTGTTAAACAACAATGTATTGATCGACCCCATTCATTGACTTGTAGTTACAAATTTACTGTGTCATACCAATTTTGTCTAATTGACAGTTTAGGAATACACAATCTGCAATGAGAGCGGCTTGTTTTTATTTTCTTACAATTTTATAAGGTGCTATTTGAACGGCGAAGTTCGGACTACATAATTGTAATTAATGTGTCTAGACGTGTACTCACTTCCTGTGCCGGCGACAACATGATGCCATTATGCCGAAGTTCTAAAAACAAAACAAAGTCTTAAAGTGAATTTGTAAATATCTATATTACTATTAGGATTTCAGAAGATCCTTCAAATATCCTATAAGTTTCCATCATCAAATAATACGGATATAATTGTGGTTCCACCACATAATCTCTTCCTATACAAAATTATTGAAATCAGCCCATGTATGCCAAAGTTATGTCTGAACACATCTCATAAGGTCTCTGCAACTTCGCTAGACCGTTACAAACGACCGATCTCGTTTACCATCTCCCACACAGGAGAAAGAATCGTTAAGTAACTTTTAATGTTACGGTTTTAGTCTGTGGGTTTACCAATTTTTAGGAGACTATACAGCGATTCTTTGTCGTGGTGATATTATACTTTTAGGATTAGGTTGTGAAACGGGCTGTTTAATTGAACATAAAGCATCGAAAATATTAAAATACTTGTAATGCAAAATTGGTTTTGTAGCCGCCGGTTTCGTAACTGCATCATAGCCGGCATAGAAGTGATAAATGTTGTTAAACAACACTGTATTTATCGTCCCCATGCATGGACTATGTACGTTCTGCTTATCATCAGACAGATAAACAAGCGATCGCGAATAGTGTTCGGTTAGTATTTTTTTTATAGGCTTGAAATTCTACAAAATTTATATAAAATGTGTACTTACCAAATAATATAACTGTAAGATTGGTCAGTGGTTCATATAAATTTACTATTTAATATTATATCCTAAAAAAACTGCATAATTTTGAGTAACCTGTAAAAATGTTAACTGAAATTTTTGACATCAAATTCTGTCATTTATATTTTTTAATCGCGAGTTTTTTTTACTTATTTAATATATAATTCTTATTTGTAACCAAACTCTTTCGAAATGCTATATTTAATTAATAAAAATATTGTATTTTTGTGTATATTCGGTAGATCTGAGAATAGATCGTAAAATATTTGTTATAGTATTTTTATATAGTGATAAGGGTGGCCCACCCCAAAAATCTTTTTTTTTTTTGACTGACTAATACAGGAAGCCTGAGGGGCATTATCTGTTTCCAACGGTGGCGTGGCTGCGAGAATCGCTAGCCGAAACCCCAAAAAATCTTAGAGTATAATTAATATACAGATGAGATACAGAAATAGAGACATCAGTCAAGGTTTTGGCAACAACGCCATCTCGTGTTTAGTGCAAGTAAACTTCACAAATATATATCGCGCTATATTTTCAAATATTTTTTATTATATTTTAAAATATAGCGCGATTTATGTCGATTTTCCAATTCTTTGATAAAATTACTTACTCCACACATAACTTTTAAGTTATCAGCAGAGTGATTTTATCTAACGATTGAAAAATTCCTAAACCAAAGTTATTATAAATAAAACACAGATAGTTAATAGATATACATAGTTTTATTTTATATATATAAATAACAACAATTTTGTAATACATACTACATCAAAAAAGTTTGATTTTCCGAGTGTTAAATACCAAAAATTATAATTAAATTTTTTTTAGCAATGAGGAGTTTTCTTTTTGACGATTTTTTAGCCAGCGTTTTATTTACATCATGTTAATATTTGTTAGTATTATTATTTAGCAATGCAAACAAAACGATAATTTCCACAAAATACTGATTTCTGACATCTGCCATTTTGGCATTTACCTTAAACGTAAAAAAAGCTATAAATATATTTAAAAAAAAACTATTTCATTATCATAATTTCTTCCAGAAATTCTCCAAATCTCCAAAATTGTTTTCCTTATTATTCAGTAAAGTAAATAAAAAACTAAAATCTACAAAGTAATTAAACACTTAAATTAAACAAAAGTATATTATAAAACCAAATATTTATAGTTCGAAAGATAATTTTAAGATTAATTATAATATTAATAATAATTCGCGGGAAAATAATAAAATATGTTTGACATCTGTCAAAGGTTAACAATAAAAATTCACCTCCAACGCGATGCTAAAAATGTTAACATTTATTGCTAACATTTCGCAAAAAAAGTGACTGTTACTAACGTCAGATGTTGGTATTTATCGATATTTTTTCCAAAAAAACGACCAATGCTAGCGCCGCGCTGACATTACCAGCTTAGAAATATATTATAATTTATTAGAATTATATATTAGATGTGGTTACCTTAGAAATTCAAATTTAATTACCTACTCATATATTTAAAAGAAAAAATCTTACTTAAGAAGCCAGTAAAAGGTTTCGCGATCTCGAACGTCCAATAACGTCTAAATGTTGTTTTTAGTGATATCAAAGTTTATTTTTAATGAAAAAGAACGTAGAGGTATAAATATTCCTTACTCGATCTTAATTAGATAGTATTTTTATAAAAAATATATTAAATTTTGAAAAGACACCCGAAGTTTGATTTATGATTCTAAAAATATTACTTTAGTTCTCATTTTAAAACTAAACAGATTTTTTATAAAGAAATTATGTAATTAGGATTGAGTAAATAAAATCTACACCTCCATGTTCTTTTTTTCCAAAAAAAAACATTATTATAACTGAAAACAACATTTAGATGTTTTTTGACGCTCGAGTTCGCGAATCCTTTTCCTGCCCACTTAAGTTGGTGCCGTAAGGCAAAGTGCTCAGGATATTTAGTGTATATATTAAACAAAGTTAAGTAAATTTTATAAATTATTCGTATAAAGGTATTTTGCCCATACCTTAACCCATATATTTTTCATTTAACGTCATTGAAATAACTGAAGATTTAATTTAACTAAACTATTAGGAAATAAAAAACTTTAAATCTCTACAACATTATCTTAAAACATTTAAACGCTTGCTTTGGCATGCGCGCAAAGCTCGGGAGCTTGACTGAGTACTATCGGGATAGCTGGATACCATTACCGAGAACGGTTCGGCAAATTGCACGAGTGCGTCAAGCTACAGAGTGGGTGTAAATACTCCCTGATTATGTTTTCAGTTGATATTTTTATATATTTTTTTTTACATGTTTTTATTGTCAAGTTCTTTTTATGTTTTTAAATATTAAGCAAGTAGTTATACAGTTTTATTTAAGTACCTACCTAGATAGTGACCACTTTACTACCTTTTTTTTTAATAGTATTTTTACGATGTGTACCATTGTACCTATATGCAATGTAACTAGTTCATTTTGTAAACCATTTACCGGCATAACATGCAAATTCAGTTACCCGTATATATAAATATATTCTTATTATAAACTATTTTAATTTTATTAAAATAAATATAAATATTTGAGTATCTATAGTATATTGTATAAATAAATCGATTGTGGAACGGCTATGACTGGCTCCTGTAACACAGGTATACCTAGCGCGGGGGTCAGGGCTCAAGCGCTCGGGGCATCACACCTTCAACGTTTTACTATTATTATATTGTTGTTTTGTTCTTTGCAATTCGTGTAAATGTGTGATATTTTTGTTTTAATAAACTTATTTTTATTATTATTATTATTATTATTGTATATATATTTAGTATATTATACTTATTTATTCATCAATATTATTATAATATACAAAATGCCGATTCTGATGATGATATCTCATTTCATTCTATGCCATGCAGTGACACGTCCAGCGACTGCTTTTATGATGCCATTACAGGTCTTAATACATTGTTAGCAGATAAACTTTATACCACACACATAAGTAATCTGAATGTATGTCACATTAATGCTCAGAGTATCCCCGCTCACTACGCAGACTTCTCGACACCTTCGACCGTCCCGACGTAGTGGATGCGGTTCTTATCTCTGAAAGTAGCTTTAAACCAAGTTTACTCTCCACCAGGTGTACTCTTCTAGGATACGTGCTCACATCCGCATGATCGCAAGGGCGCGGGTGGCGAGGGGGTGGAAATATACATATGTGCCGACTTGCCTTACAAGGGCTACGGTCCTCTCCCTCGGTATACTCGGGTTCTCCAGAGTATTTATTTATTGAAATTAACTTTAGGGCTTCAAATGTGCTTCTGGGTGTGGTTTACTGTCCTACATCCATAAATTATTTTGCTAAACTTGAGCCTGTTTTAGAGGATATTGTACCAATGTACAATCATCATATAGTAATGGGTGACTTTAACACTTGTCTTTTGAGTGCTCACATAGTTTATAAATCTCGTGCATTAAAACTTTTAAATATAATATCTTCTGTTAACTTATCTCTTCTACAAACTTATCCTACATATCATCTATCTAAATCCGACACTCTTCTTGATTTAATGCTTACTTCGAATTCTAGCATTGTTGCTACTCATGGTCAACTTCCAGCTCCATCTTTTTTTCATCTTGACCTGGTCTACATTTCATACAAAATTAAACCGCCTAAATATCGACCACCTGTAGTTTAGATGCGACATTTCAGTCGTATAAATGTTGATATTTTACGTAAAGACGCGATAAGTATAGACTGGTTGCCACTGTACGTGCCTGAAAGTATATGATGATAAAGTGTCGATATTCAATTGTGAAGTGCCTAAGTTGTATGATAGGCATGCATCTTTGCGCGCTACAAAATTGAAAAGTCCACCCGCTTCTTGGATAAATGATGAAATACGCAAAGCTACAAGGAAACGGGACAGATATTTTAACAAATATAGACGTGATCGTAGTGAGGCTAATTGGGAGGTATATATAGCTGTGAGGAATCGGTGTAACCAGATATGTAAAAATGTTCAAAGGCGACACTTTATTATTAACATTGAAAATAAATATTCTATTCAAACTTGGTTATTTTTAAAGTCTGTTGGGTTAGGGCGCCAACTGGACCAACTGAATATTGGTTCCGTGACTCCTGACCAGTTTAATACTCACTTTTCCTCTGCACCAGTATATCAAAGATGGCACGATGGCAGAGATAGCGAATATAGCTATTCCCAAGATTGACTCATTTGTTTTTGATAGGGTCTCTGATGATGATATGAGGCCATCCGCTCAATTACTTCTAAGGCAGTAGGATGCGGTTGCATCAGTCGAGCTATGATTGTTATAATAACAGTCCAACTTATCCTACACATCATCTATCTAAATCCGACACTCTTCTTGATTTAATGCTTACTTCGAATTCTAGCATTGTTGCTACTCATGGTCAACTTCCAGCTCCATCTTTTTTTCATCTTGACCTGGTCTACATTTCATACAAAATTAAACCGCCTAAATATCGACCACCTGTAGTTTAGATGCGACATTTCAGTCGTATAAATGTTGATATTTTACGTAAAGACGCGATAAGTATAGACTGGTTGCCACTGTACGTGCCTGAAAGTATATGATGATAAAGTGTCGATATTCAATTGTGAAGTGCCTAAGTTGTATAATAGGCATGCACCTTTGCGCGCTACAAAATTGAAAAGTCCACCCGCTTCTTGGATAAATGATGAAATACGCAAAGCTAAAAGGAAACGGGACAGATATTTTAACAAATATAGACGTGACGTAGTGAGGCTAATTGGGAGGTATATATAGCTGTGAGGGATCGGTGTAACCAGATATGTAAAAATGTTCAAAGGCTTTATTATTAACATTGAAAATAAATATTCTATTCAAACTTGGTTATTCTTAAAGTCTGTTGGGTTAGGGCGCCAACTGGATCAACTGAATATTGGTTCCGTGACTCCTGACCAGCTTAATACTCACTTTTCCTCTGCACCAGTATATCAAAGATGGCACGATGGCACAGATAGCGAATATAGCTATTCCCAAGATTGACTCATTTGTTTTTGATAGGGTCTCTGATGATGATATAGCTAAGGCCATCCGCTCAATTACTTCTAAGGCAGTAGGATGCGGTTGCATCAGTCGAGCTATGATTGTTATAATACCAGATATTCTTCAACCTATTATTAAACATACAGTAAAATTTCTCACTGTCATACTGTGAATTTCCTTTATTATGGCGTAAAGCGCATGTTAAACCTCTTCCTAAAGTTTCTTTACCTACACTTCCGACCCGTTTCTTTTCAAGGCTTTAGAATTTATTGTACATAAACAACTCTCCAATTTTCTACAAGTAAATGATTTATTGAATACTTTTCAATCTGGTTTTCGTCACGGTCATAGCACTACTACAACGTTGTTAAAGGTAACTGAAGACATCCGAAAAGGCATGGAAAGCACAAAACGAATAATTATTGTGTTAATAGATTTTACTAATGCCTTTAATACTGTTGATCTTGGTCTACTTATCGCTACATTGACTCGTCTTGGTGTATCATCGGAGGCTTTGCCTTGGTTTAATCAGTACCTACATGGTCGTCAACAGCAGGTTCGGATAGGTGATTCGTTCTCTGATTAGTGCCAGTTACATATGGGTGTTCCACACAAGGTGGAATTCTTTTCCCTTTACTTTTTTCATTATTTATTAATGGAATCACCTCTTCTCTCCATTGCCACTACCATATTTAAGCTGACGACTTGCAGCTTTATGTGTAAACCGATTCTACTACAATTAATAGTGCTATATCGCGGTTAAATGCCGACTTGGTGAATATTAACTCATGGTCGAAGAGATACGGTATCGTTGTTAACCCGTGCAAGTGCCAGTCGATAATTATTGGAAGCTCACGTTTATTATCTAAAGTTAACTTTAATATCCTTGAAACGATCCGATACGATAACATAATAATACCATTCAGTGACTCAGTTAAAGATCTTGGTATCTATCTGGATGTTAATCTTAGCTGGACTACCTAGGTTGTCAATATAAATCGTAGAATTTATGCTTCCCTTCACTCTCTTAATAAATTAAATAATTTCTTGCCATTTAAAGCTAAAATTACTCTAGCTCAATCTCTTCTTCTTCCTGTCATTGATTATGGCGACACATGTTGCATAGACATGACGAAGGAGCTACTTAATAAAATGGTACGAGTTCAAAACTCCTGTATTCGATTTATACATGGATTATGTAAATTTGACCAGATCTCCGAATTCCGTCCCAATTAAAGTGGTTGTCCATCTGCGATCGAAGAAATCTTCGAACCCTTTGCCTTCTTTACCCTGTCTTGAATGAATCCCATACACCTATATATTTAAAAGATTTTTTTACTTTTCTTGGTTCTGCCCACGATAAAAACCCTCGATCTTCATTCAACACTACGCTTGCTACGAGTGGGGGCACTCACCACACCAACTTTGTATCTAAGTCATTTTCAGTCGAAGCGGCATCACTATGGGACAAATTACCTCTGAAGATCAGACAGGCACCAAGCAGGGCCATTTTTAAAAAGCTCGTATACGCTCATTTTATGAAGTCATAAATGTCGTTCTAATACTTATTATTTTGTGTGGTATGTTTTCTATTAGTATTACTTAGTATGTGTATATTGAACAGTCAATATTTTTATTATTATACAAAATATTAAAATTTAAAGTTATTTAGTAGTGTAAAATCTAAATAGATTTTTATTATAAACATTCAATAATTTATACATTCTTCATACTGGAAATGTAAAATTAACTAAGTGATCATCATCTGTCATACTATTTAAAAAACCCTCAAACAATCTGATTACTACAACGGGAAGCAAAATTGAAAACCTTTTATTATTATTGTATTTCTAGGACATCCACTTTCAGCATTTTAGATATATATTTTTTTAATCCTGGGAGATTATTTAAGGTCACAAACAGGCGAAACAAAAGGATGAGAAATTAATTAAAGAAAGGCGAGAGAAAATTTACCTATATATTGATTAAATATTATAATAAGGCTATAATCCACTTGTCGTTTCTAAAAGAAATAGGGAATTAAAGAAGAAGGTTTACAAAGTGTTAATATTTTATGAATAGTTTTATCTAATAGTGTTAGGTTTTATTATAATTATAGATACATATTTTTAATTTTTTCATTGTGAATTTTTTTAGGTACTATTATGTCTTTGATTTTGTGTAATATTTGTCATGGTGGCAAACTTTATAGAGGTGAACGTGGATTAAAAATTCATCACGGTCACGTTTATAAATCATCATTGCCATCATGTCCAACAACTATTTCATCAGCTCCTGTACCACCATTTAGTAGCACCAACGATATTACATCTCTTATAGATAAGTGTAAACAATTTAAATTACGCTTTCCTGTTGTTAAACGCATTTCTTGAGCAGTTAGAGTAGTTTTGGCTACAAAGTTCAATGAGGTAATAAACAATTGCTTAAAGAATTTAAAGTATTTCTTCTTGGGAAGAACTTTTTTTTATTTTCATTTAAATTCTTACATGTTACCAATATTGATAAAAACCAGACACTCACAACTAAGCTGAAAAAAAATGTTAAAAATCACATTCAACTAAGTTATAACGAAAACTATGTCTATAATTATTATAATAATATATATAAAACAATATATAAAAAAGCAGAACAAAGAGTATTTGAAGGAGATGTTCGTGGAGCAGTCAAACTATTATCCTCCAATAGTACAATAGCGCAAAATAATATTAATACATTACAAATATTAAAAGACAAACACCCTATTCCATTTTGTCTATTTAATATTAGTCAACCTTTACTAAAAAACGAAGAATGTCATCAAACTACAGTTTTTGACGTTCTTAAAGCTTTAGATTCAATTTCTTCCGGTTCAGCTAGTGGTTTCGATGGCCTCTCTCCACAACATATAAAAGACCTGACATCTGTAAATAATGGCATTGCTGGGTCCAATCTATTAAATTCTATTCATAAATTAGGCAATTTTATATTATTAGGCAACTTTTTTTTGGAGCATAACTTTTAGCTTTTAATAAAAAGGATGGAGGAATCAGACCTATAGCAGTAGGTTGCACTCTTCGTCGTTTAATTTTTAAAATTGTATGTTCGTTTTTATCTGATACTTTAGCATCTACTTTTCCACCACACCAATTTGGCTTCGCTGTGAAATGTGGACCCGAAGCACCTGTTTATGCTTCAAGAACAAACCTTGAACAAAATTCAAATTATAATGTATTCGTAAAATTAGACTTGAAGAATGCATTTAATTCCGTCAACAGAACTATAATATTATCAACAATAAAGGATAATTTTCCTGGAATATATAATTATATACACCATAGTTATTCTTTACCTTCACCCCTTTTTTATAATGATAATATCATTAAGTCTTCAGAAGGTGGTCCTAGGGAGATCCTCTAGGACCGGCACTCTTTAGCCTAGCCATTCATTCTGTTATTTAAAAAGTTACATCAGATTTGAATATTTGGTACTTAGATGATGGGGTAATTGCAGGTAAAATTGACACAATTTTATCAGACTTAGATATGTTGATCACCGATTTTAAATCACTCGGGTTAGAGAATACAACTAAATCGGAAGTATACTTCAATCCTCTTCTAGACAATCAAAATTATATAGAAATTTTATATTTATTAAATTCTTGATTGCCTAATAAAAGGTTCTAAATTCATCGAACCTTTTCCTTCTAGGAGCTCCCATATCCAATGATTCGTTAAGGCCTTTAATTTAAAAAAAATATTACAATATACTAAAAATTTAGAAAAACTAACACCACATGTTGCTTTTTTTCTCCTTAAAAATTGTTTCTGTATACCTCGACCTACATATTTCTTAAGATGTTCTCCTTTTTGGCTCCACGAAGATATTTTAAACGAAATTGACTGTTCCATTAAAATATATCTAGAATTTTTTTTTACTTATCTATCAATCCTCAAACGTGGTGTCAAACAAAATTACCTGTCAATTGTTTGGCGGTGTTGATATACGAAGCACGGTGGATATCTCTCTTCCAGCATTTCTATCTTCAGCCCACAATAGCATTAAGCTCGTTGGTAAAATTTTAAATCCATCACGAGATATGCTATTTGTCAGAGGCAATAGAATGCTGGAAGGATTGATGTCCATCGGCATCATTACCGGCTGATTTAAGTAACCAAAAAAAAAGGGATAATCCCTTGATTCAAGGTTCAATTAGTAAGCTTAAAGAATCCAATAATCCTATTGTCAAAGCTCGAATATTAGCATCACTTTGTAAAGAGTCCGGGGCTTGGCTAGACGCAATACCTTCTCCTTCACTTGACACCCTTCTCGATAGACACACCATCCTCATCGCCATATCGCTTCGTGTAGGTGCCTCATTTTGCACCGCACCTCTGTGTTTGCGGCACAGATGTCGATGATTCTGGCCATCATGGTTTGTCTTGTAGGAAGAGTGCGGGTAGAATATCTCGTCATACGAATATCAATAAAATTATAAAATGTGATGGAATGACTATAGTGCCGTGGCACAGAGGTCGCGTTCTGGTTTGGGATGCTACCTGTACGGACACATTAGCCGCATCAAACATCCACTTCACCTCTACGACCTCCGGTGCTGCCGCCCTTAAAGCGGAAAATATAAAAAAAAGCAAATATATGTCGATTATACAAAATTTCAATTTTTTAGCATTCGCAGTCGAAACACTTGGTCCATGGTCTCCCGACGCCAAAAAATTTGCTAATAGATTAGGCAAACTATTAATTGAAAAGTCGGGAGGTCATCGTGCCAGGTCATTTTTTATCCAAAAAATTTCACTAGAAATCCAACGGGGCAATGCCGCTAGTGTTTTAGGGACATGTGCTTCGGCGGCAACGGAGGATTTTAATATATTTTTTAATTTAATTTAGCTTATTATATATTATTGCTTATTATTTAGTTTATAATATTATGTTTTGTTTTATTAAGGTATCCTTGTTTTTAGAATTAAAAAATACGTTTAATTGTATACCAAAACTAAATATATATATATGGAGTATATTGTATGGTAGGTATATTAAGTAGTGTGTGTATAGAATTTCATTTATGTAATATATGTATTTTATTAACTAAATAAATTGACTGTAAGTAGTCATGAACCCTCACAATTATTATCACTTGTCCTGAAGGTTGACTGGTAGAGAATGCCTAGCGGCATTAAGTCCGCCTTTGTACAATTTTAGTGCAATAAATAAAAAAAAATATATGTGGTAACCAGCTATAAATCTTGCACAAGTAGACTTCTGCTACTTGTGCAAGCTGTTGTTTGTTGTTAGTTGCTTTTCAATTTTCTGACCTTACCGCAAGTAGTTGCTTTTATATAACAGTAAAGTTGGAAGGTTTTAATGCATTTACTGCAAATTTTGGATTTACTGCAAATTTTGGATTTACTGCATTTATTCAAGACAACCATTAATCATATAGGTATTGCAAAAATCTCAAATTTTAATTTTAATGAAAATTCTTGGAAACTGACAATTTTATTTTAAATGGCGGTATTGGTATTCACAATATTACTAGTGAGGCTGTTTCGTCTTATGACATATAAGACGAAACAGCCTTCATTTCAGTGTTTTAGGATTATAAATTACTTAAGAAACAATTGAAATTATTCAACTTATTGTTTGATACGAAAGGTTTAATTAGAGTCAGGGGTAGCCTACCCCTGTTACTGGTTTATTGTTACTGCCTTCTAATTATCATGTAATAAATTACAAATATGTACCTACGTTTTCTTGTCTTATTTTCTCTTCAAAGGATGTCCACAGGGTGGAGTATTTTCTCCTTTACTTTGGAGTTTTGTTGTAGACTTAATTTTAACAAAACTAAACGTTGGCCAATATTTTACGGTAGGATATGCTGATGACCTGGTTATAATGATAAATGGCAAATTTGTAGGTAAAACTATTAGTGTAGCACAAAAGGCACTAGGAACTATTGAAGGATGGTGTAATTTTTAACATCTATCAAGTAGAATATCTCGCAATCATTCTGGATAAAAACCTCATTTGGAAACTACATGTTGATATGCCAATAAAACGGACAATAAGGGTATTAGCTATGTGTCAATCAGCATATGGGGACTAAAACCTACTAGTACACGTAATGAAGTGGTATGCAAGTGTATATATTTCAGGCGCCCTTAAACCAATACTTACGGCGGCAGCTATGCTATTAAATGTTAAACCTTCACACGTGATAATAGAAACAGAAGCAAAGAAATCACACGGCTACGGAATAGTAAAGAGTGGCATCCAAATATGCCCCAAACTATTCACACTAGAATGGAAACTGATAAAAATTTCGACAGTATTCTAGCAATGTGTGCTGACAACATTTAACTATTCGAATATTTAAAAGGAGATACAAAATATACTTTCTGTCAAGAGATGAATGGGAAAGTCTTTATAAACTTGACAGTTAATGTCAAAACTGGTTTACTGATGGATCAAAGACGCAGTCAGGAATGGGTGCTGGAATATACACCGATGATCGTGATATTCATATAAGCATGGAACATTGCCCTACAGTTTTCCAAGCAAAGCTGTAAGCGATAGTAGCGTATAGTATCTGCAAAGAAGATCCTAGACTTGGTATGAAGAAAACATAAACATTCTCAGCGACAGCCAAGCAGTACTTAAAGCGCTGAGCTTGTATGAGACAAGATCTGGGCTGGTTTTGTGTTAAACTGTTGAATAAAATCGGCAGGGACAACAGGGTAACACTAGCCTGGGTCCCGGGGCATATGGGTATCGAAGGCAATAAAATAGCAGATCAGCTGGCGAAAAAGGGATCAGAAACTAACTTCCTTAATAGGACCTGAACCATTTGTAGGTATACCTAATAAAACTATAAATAATGCATTAAAGGTGGAAAAAAGACAAAAATACAAAAGATGGTGGATAACGCAGCAAGGCCTAATACATTCCAAGACTCCAAATTAATTGGTATAAAGGCTGTAACACGCCTGGACAAGAAGTAAGTCTACTGGTGGGAGATTTCTCAGGGCACTACACGACTAATATATACCTTCATACTATAGGAGTAAGAGATGATCTCACATGCAGATTTTGTGATAATGAGCCCGAATCCATGCAGCACCTACTGTGTGACTGTGACGCTAGGGCTATCCAAAGAATCCTATTTATTTTTATAATATTTAATCTGACTAGGCTACACTACTGCCATCTATTAAGAAATATAGAAACTATACATTGGAAAATATTATTCTTTTATTACTATTAATATATATATTTTTTATTTAACATAATATAAATGAGCATGACATTGACGAAGTTTACAATTGGAGCAACAATAATAAATTATACTCCAATACTTCCAAATGTGAAGTGACGTCATTCACTCGTTCCACGTGCCCAGTGCATCACAAGTATATGCTTGGTGATGTACTGATTTCTCGTGTATCGCAGATACAAGATCTTGGGATAAGATTTGATCCCTGGCTCAATTTCCGCGCTCATGTTCAGCAACTAAGCGTAGCTGCGTTCCAACGCTTAGGATTTGTACTTCGCAACTTGAAGTATCTTTCGGAGGTGGCCATTCGGGCACTGCACGTTGGATTAGTTCGCAGTGTACTGGAAACTAACTTAACAGTTTAAAATCCATATGAAAATAAATATATTTTACTCTTAGAACAAGTACAGAAAAGTTTTTTAAGATTTATGTACAAAAGGAAGTACTTCCATTATCCGTACATGTATCCGACGCTTTTTCTGCAAGGCCAACTTGGTTTCGATAGCTATAAGGAGAACATTAGCACTGGCAAATTTACTTTTAAATCTTATTAGAAATTAAATAGACTGCATGTCACTTATAAATTGGATTCTAACACTGTATGTGCAGTCGTCATAGTCTTCTTGTGACTCCATCCTCACGGACTAACGTGTATCGGCACTCCCCACTGCCTCGTGGACTTGCTCTACTCAACTCCTGGCTGGATGAAGCTCCACGGTGTGAAATGTTTGTGGATGGAGTGGAGTGTCTGATGAAAGAATGTAAGAAGCATGCAATAAGGATAAATGTATAAATAATATAATAATAAATAATGTAGATATAATTATGTACTTATCTCATCATGATAGTTATCATAACATGTATTGTGTTTCATAATAATATATTTTGTTCATATTGTAATGTTTTAGTGATGTGTACTGTCAGATACAATATTGTGTTTTTATAAATAAATAAATAAAGTAACTAAATTTTAACATATTTATAAATTCCATATCAGTACCACCTAACTTCACTGTGGAATTAATACCAGTTACGTTGGGGAGCGTAAATTTTAGACACTTAGCATTTAAAACTAAATTATTCGCCGTGAACCACCTTGAAACCATTTCTGATGATAATATATTATCTTTTCTACTAACTTTAAATAGTAGAGATGAATCATCAGCAAATAGCACTATTGCGCCATATCCTGAACCATATGAGGAAGGTCATTGATGTATACTAGGAAGAGGAATGGTCCTAAAATTGAGCCTTGCGGAACACCCATCTTTACAAGGGCCCCTTCGGATAGACAGCCATCAATATTAACACCTTGAGTTCTATTGGAAAGGTAAGATTTTAATAGATTTAAAGTTAAGTAGCGAATACCATAAAATTCTAACTTATCTAACAAAGTTTGATGATCAACACAATCAAACGCCTTAGATAGATTACAGAAAACACCAACGAGGTCCTGAGAATTTTCCCAAGCATCGCTTATTTCCGCAATCAAACTTGTACCGGCATTAGTTGTGTTTCTTCCTTTTGTAAACCCATATTATTGATCACGCAACAATTTATTTGTATTAAAATGACTTAACAGTTGACCGAGAATTATTTTTAGGAAAATTTTACTTAAGGATGGTAGGACAGAAACAGGACGATAATAATTTGGGTCTGTCTTATAACCGGACTTGAATATCGGAACTATTTTACTGAGTTTCATAAGGTCGGGAAAAATTCCTTCATTAACACACCCATTATAAATATCAGCAAGTACCGGTCCTATAGTATTAATGATTGGTTCTATAGCTTTGACTGACAACCCCCATAAATCTTCAGTTTGCTTCTATTTAACATTTTAAAGTGCTTAAGAATATCCTCATTTGTAACATATTTAAAAGTCAAATTAGGTATCTTGGTATTTTAATATATTGTTTTAAAAATTCCTTAGCAATACTAGGTGATGATTTAATACTGTTCGTATTGGTTTTGCACTCTACAAGCCTTCTCTTACTACTGCTACTCTACTCAAAGTACATGGCGCTCGTCTACTCCTTTCTGAACATCGTCTCACACTGCTAGCTTATCACAATAAACCTTTAGGGTCTTTGAGACCATGGTTGTGAGAATGTCTGGGTGAATCAAAAGGCTTCACCCACACCCTGAACTTTTACTTTACTTGCTGTAACCATTATCTATCTTTGTAGAATTGTGTAATTTTAATAGAACTTAAATCTAAATTAGTCAATAAATCTTGTAACCTAACATTTAATTATTTTAATTATTGTTTTGTAATATAAATTATAGTGCAAATCATAACTGCATATGACAAACATTTCTCTGTACAACACGTACTAGTATTAGATACCTGGCTTATAATTTGTAGTACTGTGACAGCACAAAAGTGCCAGCTAACCACTATTTATTCTCTCTTTATTTTTTTATTTTGTGTATACCATTTAATAATTTACTAGCTTTCTTTAATTTTTAGTTCAAATACTTTGTAACTTTATTAAATATATGTTTATACCTTAAATTACTGCATTTGTATTTAATGTCCTCTTAGGCTGCCTTTAGGACTTCCGCTTTATTCTAAGCACTATAAAGTATACCTTATAAGAGTATCTTTAGCAATCTATAACTAATTTTTGTCTAACTATACTTTACTTATTTATTAGTCTATAATACTAAATCAAAAATGGCTTGTATGAATGCCACCAATTTCTATAAGTGGTTAAAAGAAAAGCTTGTACCTAACTTTAACGAGCCAAGCGTATTTGTTATAAACAATGCTAGTTACCATTCTGTTATCGTAAATAAAGCCAATTATCAGTTGGTCCCATTTTCTTGCCGCTGAACCTTAGCTAAATGTTTTCAAAACAATAACCAATAAATCCAAGTTTCAAGTAAGTTTTATCCACATATTTTATAAAATTTTGAGGCATACCATAATAATATTATACCATACTAATCATTTTTGAATGAAAGTAGATACCAAAAAAGCGAGGCAACTTTTTTGTTATCTAATTTCATTCGCCAGACTCTATCAACATTTTTAGGTAGGTACTTTTAGTTTCGATTTAGTATATATCTTATATATATAAGATATATAAAATAAAAGTAAAATCTATTTCATTGTTTTGTTTAAATTCCTGTTTATTACTATATTATTAAGTTATTAATAAAATACAATTTTATCAAGTACGAGTAATTAGAGATTATAGAAATAATGTTATACAATAATTTATGTATAAATAGAACATACTTGTTGGATTCTCAGAACAATCCGTCAATCTTTCCTTTCCAAGTTTGTTTTCCTATACCTAAAATTTGAATCGCCCGCCAACTGTTCGAAAATGCAAAATTATTATTAATTTTTTACTACTACCTGCCTGATAAAAAAAAGTATATAGCCGCCTTCCAAGCCAAGTGTGTGCTGCATAATTATTGTTATAAAAACTATAAATTCTGGATCTATACTATAAAATCAAGAAAAACAATTAAATTAATAAATTAATGATTGAAGAAGAACTAATATAAAATGTTGGTGAGTCCCTTCTAATTTCTTATCATTTTGCCAGTTGTGAGTACAAAGACGTTTTTTCCTTACATGGTTTCAATTTACTATTAAAAAATCCAAAGTAGACAGGAGACGTATTAGTGGAATTCCCGAAATTTATGTGGCTGGAGCCTTGCCCTCCGCACCTGCATGATATGACGCAACATTAAAACTGGTCCTTCGAGCCGGATTGAATTTTTAGTGAAGGAAATACAGTGCATCTAAGAACCTATTGTTCATATTATTATGCAATCCTAAGTACCTCATGCCGTACAATAAATTCATTGCCCCTAGATAGAAGGATTTTTACATTTTGCGTACCCACCTGTCTACCTACTACTTTTAAATATTATTTTATGCTATTATTTTATGCTCAGAATGTTTCATAAACTTAAATATAATTAAATTACGTTTACAAATAACCTTATAATACATAACTAATACTAATTATAATATATTTCATATATACACAAATTCATTCACATTGCATTTCACAAAACTTAATTTTCATATAAAGGTGCTTTTACACTGACCGACTTATATTAATAATAAAAATATAAAAAGTTTTTTTTAATTTGTTCCTACTTTCATTTGTTTTTGTCTTTTATTATTTTTATTTAGTGTAATATTATATAGAAATGGGTGACGAGATTGAAATAGCTGTTCTCACCTCACGCCGTGAGCATGTGTTCCGATCGTTGCAGATTTTGTATGATATTGGCAAATCTATGGCTACAGATAAAACTAAATTACCTCAATTTCGTGCTAGATTTAAAAGTATCGATAAATTAAAAGAAGAATTTGAAGAATTAACTGAGCAAATTAATTTAAAATCAATGAAATATATTCCTAAATTTACTATCGACAATCAAAAACTAAATGCCTTTGATGAATTGTATTATGAGATTGTTGCTATTTCTGAAACTATTCTATATGAACCTATCAAAGTTTCAAACAATACCGTGTCTAAGACAGAAGAATCTAGGTTACAAATTCGTTTACCTAAGTTGGAGGTGCCAAAGTTTGATGGTCAAATTGAGCATTGGCAAACTTTTATTGACAGCAATTTGTCGCTAATTCACAAAAACGGATCATTAAATACTATTGATAAATTCCATTATTTAATATCATGCTTATCAGGGCTGGCCCTAAGCATAGCAAAGGGCGTGCCGCTGACTTCAAGGAACTATGACGTCGTTTTTAACACTCTTTTAAACCGTTATCAAAATAAGCGTATTTTAGCTACAACCTATTTGGATAAAATAATGAAATTAACTCCCTTAACCAACCCCAACTTAGAAGGGTTAACTAAAATAACTAATACTTTATATGAAAGCGTGAACGCACTTAGAGCTTTAAAATTAGATTCTTTAAGTGAGTTTATATTATTCTACCTTGCTACACGTTCACTCGATTCTGACACGCGTAAATGTTTTGAAGTGCAGAACATAAGCGAAGCGCCTAGCTTTGACGAACTGCTTAACTACCTACAAAATTATATAAGAGTTCTCGAAGTGAGTAAGCCAAGCACTTCTTCCTCGTTTTCAAGGGTAACTACGAAACCCAATAATTATTCTTCTTCCACTAACAAACAAAATTACAAAAGGTCCTTCGTAACTTCTTCTAATCCTAATTATAAACAATTTAATTGTTCGTGTTGTAATCTACCTCATAGTATTTTCAAATGTCCTAAAATGCAAGAATTAAATATCAGTTCTAGAAAACAATTAATAAATGATCTAAAACTTTGTACCAACTGCCTCAGACCGGCACTGTGAGTTCCTGTCCATCAAAAACCGGTTGCTTAAATTGTGGCGAAAAACACCACACCTTACTCCATGTGGACCCTGTTACAACTGCAACTGGTGAGTCAACCACATTAGCTTGTGCGACCGAAATGTCAACTAAAACTAAATTTCATCAAAATTCAGTTAAAATACTAGGTTCGGCGATAGTACGTATACGTGATGCGTGTGGTATCGTTCAGTGTGCGCGCGCCCTTATAGATAGTTGTTCCCACGACTCGTTCATGACTACTTCGTGCGTTCAACGTCTAGGATTGCCTACGCGTCGTTGTCGACTTTCGGTTTCTGGTATTGGTGAAAATGTCGCGCACGATATAAAAGGGCATACACACACTACGATTATGCCTCACTATAAGGATACTCCAATTTTTGATTTATCTTTTATTATTATTCCTAAAATAACTTCTCAATTACCTACTATACAATTACCTAACTCTATTCGTGAACATTTTGATCATTTAAATCTAGCTGATAAAAACTTTGATTCTCCTGCACAAGTCGACGGTGTCGAAATTTTCCACCAAATCTATGACGGCCGTAGATACTCGCCAGGTCCAGGCTTACCGTGCGCGCTTTCCAGTATCTTTGGCTGGGTTATTACCGGACAATATAACAATAATAATATAGCTGTGCCACAGCAGGCTATATCCTCACTTATTACGTCAACGCACATGCTCGATGACGTCGTGAGGAGATTTTGGGAAGTTGAGGAACCGCCCCACACCGAGTTCGCCGTGCCCGAACATCAGGAGTGTGAGGACATGTACTCGAAACTTACTTACCGTGACCCCAGCGATAGGTATGTAGTTCCGATCATGTTGAAGGCCGATCTCTCAACTTTAGGAGACTCGTACCGTCCCACTTTAACCAGGTTTTTAAATATTGAGAAACGCCATGCTCGTGACTCTAATTTAAAATCTGAATATGCAACTTTCATGCAAGAGTATGAGGACTTAGGTCACATGCTACCTTCCCCTCATACTGGTCCATGCTACCTCATACCGCATCACGGTGTTGTGCGCCCAAGCAGCACTACAACCCGTTTACGCGTCGTGTTCGACGCTAGCTGTCGAACATCGACTGGTTTGTCGTTAAACGACATAGTTCATACAGGTCCTAAGTTACAAAACGACTTAGTCGATCTCATAACATTATTCCGTCTTCACAAATTCGTCTTTACGTGCGATATTTGTAAGATGTACAGACAAATTTCTATCAGACCGGAGGATCGACCGCTTCAACATATTCTCTGGCGCGCTTCATCCGACGCACCGCTCGTCGAGTACCAGCTGAATACAGTAACTTACGGAGTCAGCAGTTCTCCCTACCTAGCTATAAGAACTCTCCGCCAACTGGCTGCTGACTATGGAGATCGATACCCCCGCGCTGCCAAGGTTCTCTGCCATGAAACCTTTATGGACGACATTACGACAGGATGTTCGTCTCTCGAGGAAGCTATAAGTCTTAAGAATGATCTAATCTCATTATTGGGATTGGGTAAATTCGATCTTCGTAAATGGAGCTCGAACTCTGCTGATTTTCTTTCTGACGTTCCTACCGAACATTGTCAGGTTCCCAAACAGTTCTCTGATGACGGTAGCGAACTGAATATTAAAATTTTAGGTATCAAATGGGATCCTAGCGGGGACTATTTTTCATATTCCGTTTCCGACATTAATATAACGTATACCAAACGTGGTATCTTGTCCACTGTATCCAGGATATTCGATCCCGTTGGATGGATATCGCCTGTAGTATTCGCAACAAAACTATTATTGCAGGATCTGTGGCGTCACAATCTAGATTGGGACCAGCAGGTACCTACAAACATAGCGAGACAGTGGCAAGACCTTGCTTCAAATTTTAACGACTTGAAAAACATTAAATTGCCTCGATTTGTTTTGCCTCCAAATCCAACTGAAATTAATCTGGTTGGATTTTGCGATGGCTCCTCTAAAGGTTATGGGTGTTGTGTCTATCTCAGCGTCATCACTGACACTGAGATTACGACTAGCCTGCTTATTGGAAAATCGAAGGTGGCTCCTCTCAAAACTCTCACAGTTAACCGGCTAGAGCTTTGCGCTGCACTTTTGCTGGCTCGTGTCCTTAATCATGTTCAAACTTTACTAAATTCTAAAATAAAAATAAATTCTGTAACTGCCTTAACAGATAGCAGCACTGTTCTATCTTGGTTACATACAGCTCCTCACAATCTAAAAATATTTGTCGCTCATAGGGTAGTTCAAATAAACGATTTAATTGACGTGAAATCATGGCGTCACGTATCGACCCATGAAAACCCCGCCGACTGCTGTAGTCGCGGAGTGTCATGTTCCGAACTTGCGACTCACGACTTATGGTGGTCCGGACCTCCTTGGCTTTTGCTTCCGATGGCGAATTGGCCTTCTAAGCAATACTTGTTACCATTTGACGAATTGCCTGAGTTAAAACCTGCATCAGTTTCTAACGCGTTACTTACTGTAAATGAAGACAATAATTTCCTATCTTATATCGAACGATTTTCTACGTTAACTAATTTAAAACGCACGTTCGCATGGTGCATACGTTTTATTCGAAATTGTAAACTAAAACAAAATTTAAGAGTGCTAACTTCTTTACGTACAGCCGAAATTAATAGTTCATTTTTAATTCTAATAAAATTTATTCAAATCCAATATTTTAAAAACGAAATTAGCTTAGTTAGTAAAAATGCTCCTTGCATTAAAACCTTACAAAAATTATCGCCGTTTTTAGATTCAGAAGGTATATTGCGTGTGGGGGGACGCATTCGAAATGCTAACCTACCTTTAGATGCGTTACATCCTATACTTTTACCTAAACAGTGCTATCTTTCAAAATTAATTATTGATCATTATCATAATACTTACCTTCACTGCGGCCCGCGCACGCTGCAGTCGTTAATCCAAAGAAAGTTTTGGATTATCGGAATGCGTCTGCTTATCAGATCTCGCTTATCAAAATGTGTTATTTGCTTTAAAGCAAAACCGGTTCCATGCCAACCGAGAATGGGAGATCTCCCGGCTGCCCGGCTTCAGCCCGGAAGGTGCTTCCAGACTACCGGAATCGACTTCGGTGGTCCCATTTTGATAAAAGAGAGCAAGCGACGTAATGCTCGCACTTATAAGGCGTATATATGCCTATTCGTATGCCTAACAGTCAAGGCCGTGCACCTTGAAGCTGTGACGGAACTTTCTTCTGAAGCCTTTCTAGCAGCTCTAGATCGCTTCATAGCTAGACGCGGATTATGCCAGAAAATTCTAACTGATTGCGGGACTAATTTCGTAGGCGCAAATCGGCATTTAAACGAAATTTATACGATGCGTCATAAAAATAAAAATCTTATTCAAGACAATCTTACTTCTCGTCAAATTAATTGGAAGTTTAACCCTCCGGGTGCTCCACATTTCGGAGGCATCTTCGAAAGCGGTATTAAATATACAAAATATCTCCTGAAGCGAGTGGTTGGTGAACAAGTCCTCACTCTCGAAGAAATTTTTACCGTCTTGTCCAAAGTCGAAGCCATGCTCAATTCTAGACCTCTTTGCGCACTTTCATCCGAACCTACCGAAATCGACGTATTGACCCCAGGCCACTTTCTGGTGGGAGGCCCACTCGTGGCTCTTTTAGAATACGACATATCTGATGATCGATCCCATCCGCGTACTCGCTGGCAGATGGTCCAGAAGATCACACAATCTTTCTGGAACATCTGGCAGAGAGACTACTTACACACCTTGCAACAGAAAGTAAAGTGGTTTGCAACCACACCCAATCTTAAAGAAAATGATTTGGTTATGTTAATGGACCCTAACCTTCCACCAAACCAGTGGAAGCTAGCTCGAGTAGAATGCGTCCAACCAGGCCGTGACGGCGTCGTTCGCGTAGCTACTGTTCACACTGCTCACGGTACATTCCGCCGTCCAGTGGTCAAACTATGCCCATTACCAATTAACTAAATAAAACACAAACATAACATTATAATATAACTTAACTATACTTACCTTTAGCATGTAATTATATCTAGTTTAGTAATATTATTTTATACTAAGTTAATACTTATATATAACATTTCTTATAACCTATTTTGCAATAGGTACTTCTAATACTAACCACAAATTTACCTATACCTATCTAATCTTAGCTTGTAATTAATCTAGCCTTAATTTAGCTATAGCATACTTTGTTTTATCCTTTATTCTTATATTCTGAGCATAAAATAAAGTTATTCAATTATAATTTTGTAATCCGAAGGATTCCAAGTGGGGGGAAATGTTGGATTCTCAGAACAATCCGTCAATCTTTCCTTTCCAAGTTTGTTTTCCTATACCTAAAATTTGAATCGCCCGCCAACTGTTCGAAAATGCAAAATTATTATTAATTTTTTACTACTACCTGCCTGATAAAAAAAAGTATATAGCCGCCTTCCAAGCCAAGTGTGTGCTGCATAATTATTGTTATAAAAACTATAAATTTTGGATCTATACTATAAAATCAAGAAAAACAATTAAATTAATAAATTAATGATTGAAGAAGAACTAATATAAAATGTTGGTGAGTCCCTTCTAATTTCCTATCATTTTGCCAGTTGTGAGTACAAAGACGTTTTTTCCTTACATGGTTTCAATTTACTATTAAAAAATCCAAAGTAGACAGGAGACGTATTAGTGGAATTCCCGAAATTTATGTGGCTGGAGCCTTGCCCTCCGCACCTGCATGATATGACGCAACATACTTATAAATGATTTGAGGAAAAGACGCCATATGCAGATGAAGAAAGAGAGTGCGAACTAGTTTTGACGCGTGAGCGATTAAGATGCCTGCGCTGAGGACTCTAGTGTGCTAGTGGTCTCTTTTTTTTGTTTCATTTTAATAATTTTGCCATCTCTCTTACAAAATTTTATAATATAGATGTATAGCTATATGGCGCCGCTAGTTGAGAACATTGTTTTCTCATATTTTGTAAGCGTAACTATAACATAAGTATATATATATTTAAAATAGCATTGTTAACAATAAATTAATAAAAAAGTTGAACTCGAGAAAGTTTTGAATGCAATAAATAATAAGTTCGTTAGATATGGGAGCAAAACAATAAAACTCTAATACCTACTATAATTTTAATTTTTACAAATATTTGTCGAAACTACCTATAACTTTATTATCCTTACCACAGAAGAAATAATATAACAAGTACAGAAGCTCCACTCCGAATGATCAAATAAATAAATAGCGAATCTTGCACCGATACAATAAAGTTCAGTTCAGATCACACAGCGCTAATGGCATACATTTATATTCACCTAAAGTTGCCTCTCTTTCTATCGCGTCATTCTTTACTTTTCTGGCGACGTTAGGGTTGTCTTCTTTTAAACAAAACCTAGGTTAGGTACTTAGTAGTAAGCACGTAGATCATAAAACAATTTTATTATAGGATGTCTGCTGCATAGGTATTTTAACTTAAGGAGATACGGTAGCCACACTACATTGTCTATGAAACTAAGTATTGCTTTTCGGTGTATAGGCACAAAATAAATAATAGTAGGTACAAGTAGGATAGGTATGTGGAATGATATAAGTGCGAATAATAACTTAAAAAAAAAAAGAAGCAGATTGCACCTACCTACTAAGTTTAAAGAAAAACTTACAAAAACAGTATATTTACGTTAGTATATTTGCTTAGTCTATGTTATTTATTATTAAACAACTTCGTAGGTAACTAATTAGGCAAAGAAATACGTATGTGCGAGCAAGTATGTATGTTGTCTACTTATCAAAACTGCATAATATTTCTAGTAATAGTTAGTTCATGGTAGTGCACTAATTATTACTACCTATACTTATCAAACAAAACTATATACTATAGTAATTAAATATCTAACAAATTACGTAAATTCGAGAGACTTAGATAACTATAACAAATGACAACATTTGGTACATAGGAAAGGTGCGAGTAATGAAAATTCGCTTTATTATAAACAGACTACTAGACACACGTTTTAATATTTTTTTAGTGTACTAGCCTAATAATAAATGTGGATTTACCTTTTGAGATCCTTTGGAAGTATGAAAAACGTAAGGTCCGGATCCTTGTTACTATTATTTAAGCAACCGAATGTGGCACATACTTTAGACCTCATTTTAGTTAATATTAAATATCGCGACGAGGCCCGTGAGTATCATACCAAACTGCGACTCGGCCGGAGCGCGGCAGCCCATTGCGGCAGCCCTCAAAAATAAAACCCATCCGTGGGTACGCCGGGTACTTGTAGCTTCACATCATACCTAAAGCGCGGAGTGGAATACCCCTGTCCCTACCAATAATTCGTCAAACATGTTTTAACCTGTAAAATAGGTAAGAGTACATCCAAATACTTTAGGTGTAAAAAAAACTTCGCACTGTGGAAAATCCCCAAGCTATTTCCACGGTCACAGGCTTTATGAGTACATTTTTTTGTTTCAAGTTTTAATGAGCTTGTTTACAACATTTTGTGAATCAAAAAATGCCGACAACAATTAAAATAGGATAAAAATAAAATAAATGCGCTGGTAGCGCCCTGCCACGGGTACATAATTTTTTTAGTAAGGTTTTATTATTGATTATGACTTTGTTATTGAATTTTGGCTGATTAAAACAACAACATCAACAATTCCAAGAAAGAAGTAGTGGGGAATTCGTATATGTGACGTCATCACCTTCTGTCAGATTTCACTCCAAAATGTTTGAGATTATTTCTTCAATTTATTCTAACTGTGGACAGTTGAGCCCAAAAGTCACTCTGTTGAAATTTCATTGTTTGGAGTGTGACAGTATATTATTTTAGATATCTACTTTTAGAAATCTTACTATTTTATTTTAAGTAATGTATTGTCGAAATAGTCAAGAAATGTCATTTTATATGCGAGGATTTAATGTTTCAATAAAATTGATGTATTACTATAATTTCCAGACACGCATACAGAGTGTGATATACCGGTACATTTTATTAATATATATTAATTTTAACAGTTTAAATTTATTATAAGGCATTGGTAAGAGTGACTATTACTAGACTCCGCTCCGTAATAAACTAAGAATTTATATTAAACAAAACTTTTTTTATTATTTTGGACTAATTCAGCCAGTCTTAAGTATTTATTTAAAAAAATGCTGTCATATGAATTGACATTACTAAGGATGGGGGTCTGCGTCACTAATCTACTTACCCATCTGTCTACATTAAAAATATGCCGGAGTTACATAATTGGAATAATTTTATGTAAAATATTTTATTTTAAATAAATTAGTTTTTTATAGTAAAATAACTTAGATAAACATATATTTAAATTTATATACATAACTTCTACACAGCCTCACGTACCCAGACTCAGAGTATTCAAAGCAATCATAATCTCTACATTATATATATATATATATATATATATATATATCAATTATCTGTCCGTTTGTTTTGAACTTGTCTCTAATTAACACTCATAAGGCTTAAATATAAAAAGATACGTAGGAAAATATGAAACAAAAATTGACATTTAAAATCTGCACGTACTAAATTATGCAAGTATCTTCGGTTTACCGGTTTAGATCACCTAGATATTATACCTATGTCCATTCTCAATAATTAGTCTATCGTTTTTTTGACATAACATAATATATTATCATAAAATTGACCTTACTGTTACACCATAGCCTACAAAAATATACTCTTCATACATTACACACACGCACCATACATACAACACACACAGACGTGCACTACACATATTACACCCATACACATTCACTTTTATCAATAATTCTTATAAACTTTAATTACTTACCTACCAGCGGCCATATTCTGTTTCTTATAACGTGAGCGTTAGATTGTCAAAATAACGATTTCTGTTATGAGCGCGCTCTCCTCCAATCAGAAAAGGTTAAAACTACTCTGATTGGAGGAGAACGCGCTAATAGCGGAATTTGTTATTTTGTCAATCTGACGTTCGCGTTATAAGAAACAGAATGTGGCGCTGGTAGGTATATGTATAAAATTGTAAAAAATAAATAATAAAATCTTTTAAGCGTTGGAAAATGTTTTTTATTTAAATATTGTAAAAAAACAATATTATTTTATAAAAGCAACTGTCACTATTTAAAAAATAAATATTAGTTGCTATTATAGTTGTATTGGACACGAGCTCTCGGTCTGACAGAAGTATTGTCATACTTAGTAGGTGGTCTCACCAATAAATACATGTGAAATGATTATTTACATTTACAGACAAATATCATATAAACTATCCGTACTTTAGTAGTTACCATGGTTTATTATCCGTCAAAAAATATAGATTGATTATAGAGAACGGTCACTAGGATTTGGATCAGGCGTGGAATTTTTCGATTATCGAGGCGGTAGTCTTCTTTCATGGTGTAGGTAGTTATAAAACGCAGTAGCAGTTAATTTGTTGAAAACTCAGAGACCTGGCATTCCACCAATCATGTGGAATGATAATAATTATTCTTTAGCGTAATATTTTCAATATGTATTTTAGTTTTATACTTAGCGTAAAATAATTCAAACAATGTTCTAGAAATTGCCCACCGCCAGTTTCTAAAACATAGTTCGAATTATTCTATGCTAGAAATTATTTATTATTGTTTCGTATTGTTCTTTTTTATCGCCGTCCATTTGGTAACAGCATCATTGGCCAAATGAGATAATGGATGGAACCCTATTGAGCTTTCCTTTGGACATATATAAAAAAAAGTTTATTAAAAAAAATAACAATTAAAATAAATAGGTAAAATATGTTTAAAAATTGTAAAATAATGTGCGCCCGACGATACATTTTATTAAAAATATAAAAGCTACAAAAATAAATTGCTGTTGCGTAGTTTTAGTTACATCGGACAGTCTGTCTTTTTTTTTTTGTAAGGTTATACTGACAGTGACAGTTGGTGAAAATTGCATATTTATTTTAGCTGAATCTGTAGTTAATCGTGTTAAAAGGTGTAAAAATATAGAATATAATCAAAATAAATATGTACTTGTCTTATAAAATTCCCAACAGTGAATATTTAGTGTTCCGATAGTGAAATAGAAAAAAGCGACGCGGAGCCACCTTTCACAGGCGGGATCGCCCGCACAATGACGGCCTGTCATGGATTTTGTATGAAGATTTCTGTCTGGCAAGTTTTTGTAATTATTTAATTAATAATTTTCTATTAAACTTGCAAAAATCTCTCCATACATTTTTAGAATATATAATAAACTATTGATATCAATTTTTTTACCACTATAAATTGTTGTAGTTTTGTCGCTTGTAGAGGTGTTAAAAAGTACAAAATTTTCATGTTTTGGAAAATATAAATACATTTTTTATTGAAATAATATATGGGAGACTATATTAATCTCTTCATACATTTCAAGTTAAAGAGTTACTATTTGCATAATATTAGTTGTCTGTGAGTATCGAGTAAATTTCTTTAACAAACATTTTTAGTTTTGTAGTTCTAGATTTTCAGAATACAGCCTTAATTTTTGTCACGTGCACACCATCGAGATGAAATACAGCAATCTTATTTTTAGGTAAATATATAAATTTGATATGATACCTATTGGGAAATTGAACGACACTATCTGTCTCTTAGAAAGAAGGTAATAATAAGGTAATAATTATTAGTTTGGATTTTATCCCACTTATTCTACATTGGTAGAATCGTAAAATGCAAGATAGGTTCATTTATTACTATCATTCCTTGTCATAAAGATTATGTTATAGTTGCTTCCACTAACACTTTCTTATAAAATATTAACTGGCTACCGATGGCTACCGGGCTAAATCTACCCAATACTGCCCAAGGAATAACAGTGCTAAATAATGAGCCTTTAATCACAAAATGCATGATTCCCATACAACATGTTGCACTAAATACTAGTATTTAGTATTTTTATATAGTAATTTTGAAAAAAGCTGCTTTTCCTATTGGAAAAAGCCAATTTGTAGTGATAGTATGGACCAATATATTCATATATCATTATTATCAATATCCATTCAATATGTTATTAATAAATAATGTCTGAACATAAGTGTGAAAGAAAACATGGGAATTTGGTAATGGGCATTGTAGTTGGTTCTTCATCGATCTATATTATTTTTATATTTTTTCATGGTAGTAGTAGGATGGCATGCCACAAAGGCATGCCATCCTACTTTTCTAATAACGCTGCCTTCAATTCACTACGCTGGAAGGGTCTGGATTTCTGGCCCGTATCTTTCATTTAAGTTCTCATAAATGCTCGATGGGCCGAATACCTGGACTGAGTGTATGCCAGTCTTTAGTGCATATTTGAGCTTCATCAAGAAACTGCTAAAATAATACGCGACGTGTGCATTTCTGGTATCAGCTTTACCATGGATTTTAACTAAGTCTAGACTGACAAAAAAATGTAGGGAACAACATGGTTCTGGAGAATATCGGTGATGTACCTATCGCTCTGCTGTCAGCTCCTCGGCCTCTCTCAGACATGAACACGAGCACAGTTTTTCCGTCTAAAAAGATACCAGCCCATATCATGCAGAAAACCGCCGTCATATACAACCGTTTCAGCAAAAGTGCAAATCATTCTCTCTCTTGTCGCTGCGACGCAGACATATTCTGCACTCATCAGTGAACACAACCTCCCGTCATTGCGCAACGGACCTATTAAGAGTCTCCCGGGAAAACTCCTGACGCGTTTGCTGGTGGCCTGCCGTCAATTTAGGGTCAGTTGCAGTTTTTTTGGGACAAATAAAATTTCTTCCATTTGCTGACAGCCACTCCTCAAACACGTCTCAGTCTTGCTGCACGTTAGGTGCCGATTAATCAGAGAGGTTAAGACAATACAAAGTATAAAACGGTTGTCTCTCTCAAAAGTACACCGATGGCAGGCTGGCTAGTGAATTCTTTAATGAGTAGAAATAAAAGAGTAATAGGTAGAAAACATCTATACATTATACAACACATATAATAATACTTAAGTATTATTAATTTTGGTAATCTGTGAAAACTTAAAATGCATCTTGTCTCATATTTAGACTGTAATATCACTTTAATGCTGTAACTTTTCCAACATAGAATATATTTCAAATTTCTCCCAAAATGTTGCGGTACCCTGAAAAGTAAATCTATGTTCATCTTTATTTATGAGGCAGTGCCCTATGCTTATCCAAACAAGACTAAAGTTTCCTTATGACCGTTGCATCAAAATTTAACAAAAAGGTTGTGATGAAGTCGTGTATAAGAAAAGGTCATATTAGATGAGGTATTTACAGATTGATTTGTCATAAATCCAAGCTTCCGACATTACTAATTGGCTGTTGGTCTAGCGTGTTAATATCATTAATAAACTGCTCTATAACTTAAAATTAAAAATAACAGTAACAAAAATCATATTTGTAATATAGTTTGGAGTCAGCTTTTAGGTAGGGCGCCACCTGTGTCAGCTGGCTCCGCACTTCCAAACATAGAAGGTATTCTATGTTATTATAGTAATATTATACTTCTGTATAAGTGATTATTTATTATGCATATTATTTAATATTACACCTAGTCTTGCCATAAATATTGTAACAAAGAAAAAAAAAAGTTTCTTTTGCAAATAACATTTATTACTTCTACAGTGTCTTAGTTTGATACACAAATATAAAATAATTTAAAACATAAAAAGCTTATTCGAAGTGGTCTCTGTGGACTGTATTGCAGTCAATGGCTGCAATACAGTCCTTTAAACGTTGAGGTCAGTTATCAATAGAAGCCCGCACTCTTTCCATGGAAAAATTCTTCACTGCCAATCGTATGGAGTGTTTTAGGGACTCCAAATTATCATGGCGTTTAGAGCAAGCCGTACTCTCAAAAACTGACCATAAATCATAATCCAGCAGATTAAGATCGAGACTAAACGACGCGGCGACGTCCAGTCTTCAGCTCTAATGAAGTCCGAAAAGTTCGCTTCCAACCAAGACTGCGTGGACGGAGCTTTATGTACCCGGCGCCGAATCTTGCTGGAAGGAACATACTTGGTTATTGAACATGGTGTTGTTAACCCATATATACCCACAGGGTCGATAACGACCCATGGTCAAGGGTCTCTAAAAACATGGCATAATTTGTAAACAGATATACTTTGGCGTGTAGTATTTATTTACTAGTTTGAAATAAATCAGTAATTAAAAAGTCAGTACAAATGAAACGCACCGTTTTGGATTTGAAAATACCCTATTCAAAGCTGCAAAAAGCAGAAGAGGCAGGTAGATTTAAGTTAACTCGTAAATATAAATAACCCGCCGTCATTTGTAAAACTTTATTATATTAGTACGTAGTCAGTGAGTTATACTGTGTTAAGTGACGCACATTTTAAACGAATTTCCAACATTAATTTGGTGAGTTATATAACAGTAGATTTATATTCAGTATAGGGTTCACTGGAATTTTATTATTCATATATATTGGTATTGTGTCCGTGTGTCTGCCTAGCACTGCACCCCAGCTTCCGTCTTGCAGTTTTACGCAATGCACATTAATTGTAAAAGTAGTCTTTGGCCCCCTTTCGAATGATTCCAGGCACCACGTCAAGGTGGAAAAAATCATGCCAAGGGTGGAGGAACCACGCCAAGGTTGAAAAAACTACGGCTTAATTTGGTGTAGAAGTCACGCCACAGGAAGAATCTGGCCTGGACTCTTATTTCGGAGCCTGATCTACCACCGTCTGCTCAACTCGAAGTAGTTGCATTTCATAGCTGAATCCAGTCAGTTTGTTTGCCGTATGTTGTTGGCAACTTGCTGTTCTAGATGAAAGCAGCTTCAAGGGGTCCACGCGGGGCCGAGGCGGCCACAGACCGAACCGCCCCGGCAGGCGAGCGCAGCGAGTAGGTAGACTGAGCCGCCGCACGATTTTTAAAAGTTTTATTGTTGTATTGTATTGCAAATGGCAAAAGGTCAACAAAATCCAGGGAGGGTAGTTTAACAATTTTTTTAAATATATAATTTAAACAATGACTCATCATTGTTCTAGTAACTTATGGTAGAGCTACAATCCTAAAAAAAATCGTTAGTGGATCAACCAATTACAGTTTTCACGAGGGCATGGAATGTGACCGTGGGCGTACCCAGTGGAGGGCAAGAGAACGTTTTTTTAGGATTGTAGCTCTACCATAAGTTACTAGTACAATGATACTCATTATTGTTCTAGTTTTAATTAATTTTTATATTATATATTTAAAAAATTGACAAACTTGAAAGTTTTTATGTGTCACGGAATGTATACACATAAAAACATTCTTCCCATGCTGCCTTAATATTGTAAAAATTGCTAACAAAGAAACATAATAAACTATTTGAATTAAGAAATAAAACATATATTTTGGTAACTACATTAAAATTTATTAAATACTTGAAACATTTAGTAATAAAATATAAGTACATTTAACATTTTTTTTTCCACTACAATATTATTGGAAAATATATAATTTGAATATACACATTTGTTTTTAGATAAATTATATATATATTTTGTAAACTTATACAGGTGACATTGAACATTAAATTGTAATTTTTTGTTTTATTATAAAATTATGTAACACTAACATATATGTTGCTATATTTTATTTCGCCCAAACTGATTTTTAAACTATTATAAATCTTAGTCCACCACATTAAGTATGTTCCTTATAATTTACGAAAAGATTTTTTTATAATTTAGGTTAATACCACAGGCTTATTAAGTTTGCGGGTTTAATTTAAATGGATTCTGCATATTGTAGATGTCAAGAATATTTCTTCATAGGTTCAAAATGACCATGTATAAGCCAACATTTCAAATAAACATATTATATATATAATACACTATATACTCTTAAACATTTTTTTATAGATCAATATATTTATAATTATATTTATAAATTAGTAGGTACTTTACAATTTATTTAGCTACGAAATTAAATATATACTTTGTAAAGTAAAACTTTTTTTATGTCTATATTTTGTATTGTTATGGCGCGGCTACATTAGCGGGCTACGGCGAATATTCGTGATAGCGCGATGAGTTGCCGGATAGATCGTTGCAATGCGCAGTATTCGGACGAAGACGATGTATTATCGGGGCGCTGTAATGTATGTAGGCGCGATGATGTAAAAAAGAACATCGCGTGAGCCTGAACACTATGTTTTTGGCGCGACCACGCGACGCGTATTTTCGCCCGCTAATGTAGCCGCGCCAACAGAATAAAATTATATATTAATTAAGAAATGTTTATATATATATTGTAATTTTTCTATTAAAATGAACTATTCGGATTACCTATAAAAAGCGAATTTAACTACTTTATAAAATTATATATTTATATATACATATGTTTACATAGATTTTTTTTTTCACTCTACAAAAGACTGTCTGGAAGATAATGCCTAAGGCCCTATAATAGCTTGCCTATATACATGGTGACTTTGAAAGGATGACTTTAAACTAATATGAGGTTCTGCTCAAATCGAACATTTCCCATGGAACCATGTGTCCCAAATTTAAAAAAAAATTACTTCTCCATACAAACTAGTAATTTTAAAATAACCAATTTGTATGGGGAAGTCAAAATATTTATTCAATTGCGACATATGGTTCTAAGGGAACACTTATTTGATTTGATCAGCAGAACCTCATATTAGCCCAAAGTACATCCTTTCAAATTCACCCTGTATATAAATAATATATCAGTAACATTTATAATTAACATTCTACTCTTGTTTTTTTGCTGCATACATATTTATCTTATAACTATATAGGGCCGGCAACGGCTTCTTAATAGAGTAACGCTCTTTGCAATTACAAATGCCCTAAGTGGATTCTACGTGCGCATTTTATATTAAGAAAGTGAGATTTAAAATGACACCACCAAAAAGCATAGCTATAATAAATATGCTTGAAATATAGAAATGGATTGAATTTAATAACAATTTAAATAGTTAGGTATTGATCTGAATGTTAAAATAATTCCCTGACTTCACTTTAAATAATACTAATTTACAATAAAAATATAAATTTATCATTCATTCTTAAATGCATACATTATTATATCTATATTTTTAAAAGAACAATTTTTATTTAAAAATTGATATTAAACAATTAAGATCATTTTTAGAAGTCGTTAGCTGAGTTCTTTTCAACTTAAAAAGAGTTCATAACAACTATAAGTTTTAAAATATAATCTAACAAGCATGTGCAGCGCCTACGCTGAAATCCGATTCCGGTGTACTGTAAAGAAAAAAAAAACATTTATATAAAAAATAAAACATATATATACGTGGTGGCGGAGTTGGTTAGACCTATTAAAACCATTTAGGTCCCTGATTCGAATCCCGGTGTGTACCAATGAATTTTAAATTTTAAAAAAATGTACATTTGTTTGACAACACCACTACAGTGCCTCGGAGAGCACCTTAAGCTGTCGGTCCCGGTTTCACTATACCAACTTGTAAAACTAATTATAGATGGGTTATTGAGTCTATTCAAAACATCGCGACGAGCTAGCCACCTGTTCGGTGTAGACTCATATCATCGGCTACGACGAGGTGGGATTAAAACCCCTCCGCTGAGTACCCTGGGGCCGTCTAGGTGGTTTCCAGCGCCGCAAAGCATCCGTGATGATATGTATGTATGTATAAAATATATATGAGTTGTCCCCAGTTCAAACCCCCCTGTGTATCATTGAAATTTTTAATTAAAAAGATTAATGTTTTGTTTGACAACACCTACTGTAATAACCACACTATATAGTTCCCCAGGGAGCACTTTAAGCTGTCGCCGCCAGTTTCACTATACCAATTTGTGAAAGAGCTTATATATTTTATTGGGTTTATCTTAGCATCGCGACAAGTTGGCCACTAGACTGGTTTAGACTCAGAATACCATTGGTAAGGGAGCCCGGGATGCTAAATTTGCAGTTACTAAAGTATCATGGGGACCTGTTGGATTGTGAAGATTAGGTCCTAAAACGAACAAAAGTTTATGTAAGTTTATCATTTTAGTGGAGGGGAGTGGGCTTACAAATTTTCAAAAATGTAAAAAAAAACAATCACATGTAAATAAAAGTCATAAGGAAATGAGCAAGTCACAAAGTTGTAAATAAAAAACTTCACCTCGAAATACTCGAGCGCGATAGTTTTTTTTTTCTATTTTGAAGAAAATCCTTTAAGTATTACGGGAAAAATATAATCTGACGTTTTTAATGGGGCGATGTAGCTCAAATAATCTCTCAGTTATCAGAAAGGCATTGCGCGTATACACTTTGAATGTCTGACGCGCTCGAGTAATGCAAAAATTCCCTGCTTGGGCTCCCCTACTACATCGGCTACGATAAGGAGGTAATAAAAACTCAACGATGGGTACCCCGAGGCGGCCCCGGGGCGCGCCGTAAGGCACCCGTGATAGTACCTTAACAATACAGAAGTGTAACGTTGGACCTGCGCTTACACTGTATTATGTCAAATTTGTAATTTTGAGAAAATAAACGATTTATTTATTCTTATATTTACCAAGTATTTTAAAACTCCATTAATAAAGTACATCTGCATCTGTAATAATATAAATTTTGGAATAAAGTAAAAATAGTACCTGTCATGTTGACAAATATAGTAACTGTCATGTTGAAAAATATAAGGTACTTACTATATTATAACAAATAGAAATGTTATAAAATAAGTTGTAAATTATACCTAAAAAGTATCCCTAAAAGTTGACAATTTGAAGTTAATACATATTATCGGTGGCCCAATATAACGTAGACGGGTGTTTTTATAAATTATAATATATTAACTAGGTACATAAATTAAATTTGAGTTTAAAATAACTCTAAATAACTATATCTTAATGTGCGAATTTTATTTGCATCTTCAGACAAGTTACGGAGTTTAAATGGTAAGTTTATATTTCGAAGTGCCACACCATCAAGTCGAAGAAACACTTAGATTTCACGAATGAAATTACTAGTACCGTTTTTAAAACTCAGCTTTATGCAGTGGAAGTTTTTGCATGCTCTATTGAAAGATCTTCGCCTTTCAAGATCGGCAGTCGGAACTATTATGGAAAATGTTTCCAAGGTAGCGCTGACAGAATAATATAGTCTTTATAGCGGTGAGTTGAATTCGGAAAGGCCTCTAACCCTGCTTTGCAGTCTCAAGTCCAGGAACACTGCAGTTTACTTCCCTACCTTACATTCATGCATGGACCCGCCACCCCCATGGATAATCCATGACTACCTAAGAACATTGTGTCATAAAAAGTAAGCCTCAAAAGGAAAAAAAATCGTGTTTCGTAAATTTTATCATATGTTTTTTTTAATTGTAATAAAAACATCCAGTATATTATATGCGTTATAAATAAGATTTTATAAGAAATAAATTGATTTATTGAAGCTATCGATGCTGTTGTGAAAATAATTAAAAATAAGAAACAAAATCGGTTTATTGAAGCTATCGATGCTGTTGTGCAAATAATTAAAAATAAGAAACAAAATCGGTTTATTCAAGCTATCGATGCTGTTGTGAAAATAATTAAAAATAAGAAAAAAATAAAAAAAATACATACCTCGCAGAGCTTTGTGTTTTTCTTTTAGAGATTTATTCTGGTTTTGCATGATTGTCAATTTTGCCTGAAGTTCCCGGGAAAGTGAAGACTGTGCACGATGTACCGCTATAATAAAATATTAATATTATACAAAAATCATCATGTAATAAGAAACCTCATTTTTTGATTTGTGTCGGACCGACATACTCAGATGAAAATTTCTAAAAATTTTTTTTTTGTGGAGTAAATAAATGATTTAAAGATAAACAATTCAAAATTCAACTATGCCCGTAAATAAATACATAATTTATAAATGCTGCTCAGTAATAACACTATGTTAACTACATTCAGAGTGTAAATGTAGGCTGAAATTATGTCAGCGCTCTTTTACAGTATGATAAATTCCTATAATAATAGCAGATTAAACTAATTGTTTATACCTAACTTTTTGTATGAAAGAACAAATCGTTTCCTGTTACCAATGAATATAGGAACCATTAATAAAAAAGGACTTAAAGTACCGGGTGTATGTTTTGAGTAAAATTACACCTCGGACGCTCACTCGACTCAAATTGTATAAAGCGAGCGTAAACTTACTTATACTCGGATATTGGCCGAGCTGCGTTTGTGCACGGACACTACTAGGGCTAAAGCTGAAATCGCGCGCGATTCAAAAATGTCCCTCGAAACGTCGAGCGAGAATGAGTTTTAAAATAGAGGGTGAGGATTTTTACCATAAGGTATTATTATGTATTCTACGATAAAGGTGAAAGGCCGTCGTTTTTGTGTTCTCTATTACAATATTTTTTATCGTTCTTATTGCATAAAAACAGCATGTTCTTTTATATATTTTTACCGGAGAGTTTTTGGTGGCATTTAAGTCTAGCTTGGAGGGATGCAAGCCTGCGGATGGTACGTGGAGGGAAAAGGTGAGGGGGGGGGGCTGGTCTATAATATAGTAAGGTGTTCCCAACTTCCCGCCGTACTCAATTACCTTACTTTCCCCTACTAATTACTATTTACAGTCTAATTAGTGTTAAAATGAGCATATATAACAGCCTTTACATAATATTAATTAAAATTGTGCACTAATTTATATTTTTAGGTCTCGCTTATGGTATGGCGAGCTATTTGTCAAATAATATTAGAAAGAAAAATTTTTTTTTTTTTTAAGCACCCGTTTTCTTGAGCCTAAGAACTGAAGATAAATAAAATTATACTGCAAAATAAATAATAAAAGTAAAAGCTATTAAAGGACTCTACTACTACAAAATTCGAGATATTTCGTTTTTTTTTTACTTATAGCTTTAGTAGATCTTTTGGTTTATTTTAATTTACTAATTAGGTCTATACCATAAACCTCTATTGCCTGTAATATTTAAACAGCATTATAATAAAATAAAATAAAATCGAGATATTTCATTAACTTAACAGGTAGGTAAGTCAAATGGTCATAAATAGGATAAGTTTGAACATTGATTTGCTCTAAGTTCTATTATTTTTATTAATGGAGCAGCAGACCAATAAAATCTATAAATGGAGTCGATCAATATATAGTTCAGCATAAATCGCTCTCACTATGCCGGGCAAATAGAACTTAGAGCAATACTAATACCTGTTAAGTTAATGAAATATCTCGATTTTTTTTCTTTTTATTATAAAGCTGTTTAAATATTACAATAGCAATAGAGGTTGATGGTATAGACCTAATTAGTAAATTAAAATAAACAGTTTAAAAACTATAAGTAAAAATAAAACTAAATATCTCGAATTTTGTTTTAATATTGTAGGGCAAAATTAGTACAATAAAATAATAAGTTTTAAAAATAAAATAAATAAATAGAAAAACAAAAAATAAAATAAAAAAATACCTACAAGCTTTACGATATGACGGGTGCACAATGTAGTCCGGTACAGGAACTGGAGGCAGCTCTTCATCGTCAGGTAACTGATCGCGCATATGATTCACTAGTGGCGGTATATAGCTCCAAGGCATTTGTCTGTTCAACTCCTTTGCTTTGCGGGAGCTACATCAATAATTGTTGCTATAAAAAGCATAGCTAAGGCTAAAATTGCACCAGTCACCACCGACTCCTATTACCTTAAATAACTTTCCAACATTTTTAGTTTTTCTATTTAATCTTTGGGTCTATCACGTTAACTTAACAGGAATGGCGTGGGTAATTGAAAGATGAATCTCGTGCAATGTTGAAGACTATTCTGAATTCGTGATAGGCCCACCGATCTCTCCTAAGTTACGATGATCGAATTTACTTAAAATCCATCATCAGATACGATTCCAATCAGTGCAGATTTTTTTTTTTAACAAAATCACTTTATATTCGTTGTACCCAAAAAGTCTATGCGAATTTACTCACTAGGTTAAGTTATTTGCCTCTATCTAAATATACCAAATTTTTTTTTTTTAGGTATGTTTTCTATAACTCGCCAATATGTTTTATATTACTTTTCTAGCGTAGTATGATTAAAATAAATATTTCATCATTATAATAAAAATCTTAATAAATGTTAATCGATTTGAATTTATTAATGTGCGCCCGATCTGAATGATTCAACTATACACAAATTATTACTTCGGTTTGCGTAAATAAATAATACTCCCAATGTTCTTCGGAAAACAAAAAATGGATCAAAATATAGTTGATAGTGCCTTACGGTAAAACCTCTTCGATCTGAATCACGTGTTCGTCCTCTCCAGATTCAATTGACATAACAGGGCTTATTGTCTGTTTGTGCGGCGTCTTCTTTGTCATACCAGCAGGAATTGGAGAAGAGACATGCTCATGCTTCAGTATCTTATCTATGCGCTGGCTTATCGACATCAGGGACTCGGGAAAGTTCACAGAATATTTTCCAGTTCCAGGGTGGGGCCTATTTAATCAAATAATGTGGTATTATAATAAATGAATAATCAGCCTAGAAACATAAACATTAGAAGAATAATCGTTGTAGAAACAAATTATAATATTTATGAAAAAATATTATAAAAAATAATTGGTCATAAACAATATTGATATATAAATATTTGTTAGGTTTTATTAGTGTAAACAACCTAGTTTTCCTTCTCCTATGTATTAGTATCCCATATCTCCCTAATGAAAATTCAAAAAATAATAAAACACTATTTAAACTATTTAAATATTATTGTTACCGTAATACCTATAATATTCGAGGGAATAGAATATTATAGGTATCACTTGTCTACTACGGCCTATTAAATTAACTTATGCACTATTTTAATGATTAACGTCCTAAAGCATCTTATTACACATTTAAAAATGCAATAATAATAAGGCACACAAAATAAACAAAATTAATTTTAGTAGCCCAAAAATCGGCAATTTTCAATAAAAAAATTAAAAGTCGTAAATCTCGAAAAGGGTTAAATTTAGGGTAGGGTGTTTCATAGAGAAATAAGTCAGAACTGATGGGTACTCACGCCCTGAAGGGATCTAGCACGACTTTTTCTGTAACCCAGTATAAATGGCAGCTAATTGACATTAATATGCGTAGAGGACAAAAATAATGGATATATTGGGAATTATCGAAGATAGTTAATTTAATTATGGTTAAGTAGTCATAATAACAATAATTGCTTTTATTTAGATTATATATAGATGATCATTAAAATAGCACTTACAGTTCATTGACCAAGACGCTTGTTGAGGGGATTTCCTTCGCCGGGTAAATGTCGGGGTGGTGCAGATTCAGGAGAGCTCTATTTTGTTCGGGGGTCCTCTTGACAAAACGGGGTCCACGACGTATGGGAACATGTGGCGGTGGGAAGGTCTGGCGCATTTCTATTTCTTGATCCATAGAGCTGTCCTGTTTAAAACAATAAGAAAGTACATTTATTATTTATGTTAGTAATAATAATAATATGTCGGGCATTTTTTTACACATGGTATCCTGGTTACAAACTAAGCTTAAGCTTGTACTATGTGCATAATTATAATAATTATAAAATACAATTTTATATAATTTTATTAATAATTATTATAAAATTGTATTTTATCTCAAAGATAATTTTTGTCAAAGATCATTTTCATTGGTAAGAATGAGACGAAACACCATTTCACCTAACACGAGGAAGTTTTTTTTAAAAAGCATTCGATTTCCACCCATGGAAAAAATATTAGTAGGTATCTTTCTGTACAGTTTGTCAAGGCATTTATAAAAATATAATATGTCGTTGTTTCTGGTACACAGTGCAAGCCTTGAGCTTAGTTTGTGACCAGAGCAATATGCGTAAATATCATTATCATTAAATGATCAACATGTAATAATGAAATAGAAGAAGGTTTGTCCAATTAATTTCAATTTTACCCATATTATCATGTATCCCGAGCTTCCAAAAATAATTTATAAAAAATATTATTAAAATTTTTAAGAACATTAAGTAAGTAAATAAATTACAACAAATAAAAGTTTTAAATACAAATCGATGGTTATAACTGAAAAAAATATAGTAATAACACGTACGCTATCAGTGGTGCTTGGCGTGTTGTTAACAGATATTAGGTGCTCGCTACAGCAGTAGGTAACGGTAGCCAGGACCATAAACAGGTTGACAATTAATCCAAGACCACATTTGGAGACAAACAACACCATTGTCCAGACTACCATGTGGGTATCCGGATTAGCCCGTCCAGCGCCGGTCAGTACTCCTTTGATAAATTTCACCAAGCTGACAAGGTCCTAAAATAAAGAACGAAAATATAGATGTTATCCCCCAAGTTTCTTATCTGCTAATATTCTAATAAAATCTATGAAAACCATGGATTTATATCTTTAGTTCTTTTCCTAAGATTACCTAATATACTACGGGGCGTTAAAGAAACACCATGGGCCTTAGCACAACAGCATCGATAGGCTCGATAAATCGACAAAATCTATACATATCGATTTTATGAATGAATGAACATCGATATAGTTTGACAGTCGATAAAATGAAGTTTATGAATAAACATTCATTCATAAAATCGATATGTATCGATTTTGTCGATTTATCGAGCCTATCGAGCCTATTGATGCCATTGTGCCAAGGTCCTTATTCTTATATTTTACCTAAACTACTTTAAAATCCTTTATCAGCTGGCTCCGCACTTCCAAACATAGTAGATATAGACTGTATGAGTGATTATCATGCAAATTTAATATTATTGTATAATTGTCTATTTTAGAAAAATATTATAAATATCCATCCACATATCTAATTAGTCTTTAACAGCAAAATCTATATTGGTGTGGATTTATTTACTAAAGGCTGATTTTTTAGTCGTCAGATAAAATTATTCAAGATATAATTTGTATGGAGAATTAATAAATTTGACAGTTCTTTATATAAGTTAACTGTCGAATAACTTTATCTGCAGATTGAAAAAATATCCCTTACTATATAACTTACCGAAGCATAACGCAGATCGTTGATATAAATGAACGTAAGCATGAAGTCCACAAAGAATCCGATCAAAGTAATAACACTCCATATGTACATGACCGTATTATTTTGGGTCCTCCTAAATGAACGCCCTAAAAAAAGTATAAAAGTTATTCAACAGGCAGTTAGTTACATCATTTTGTTGCTATTTGTTGGTCTACAAATTGCAACAAAATTATATTGATATCACAGACCCTAGCATCTTGCTTGCCGCTTAACTAGTTCCGTGGTTCATTACTGATGTATTTTTGATTTTTATAATGACAGTTGCATTTGACCTCCATCTTGTCTTAGCCTCGATTCTCTTAAAATTAAACGAATAGTAATTGTATCAGATTATGGGTGCATTTTGTTAGCTGGTGATGTTAGCGCGGCGCTAGCATTGGTCGTTTTTTTGAAAAAAATATCGATTAATATCAACATCTGACGTTAGTAACAGCCGTTTTTTTTGCGAACTGTTACCAATAAATGTTAACATTTTTAGCATCGCGTTGGAGGTGAATTTTTATTGTTAATCTTTGACAGATGTCAAACAATCCTTATTTTCCCGCGAATATATTAGGTTATTAATCTTAAAATTATCTTTCGAATTATAAATATTTAGTTTTGTAATATACTTTTGTTTAATTTATGTGTTTAATTACTTTGTAGATTTTAGTTTTTTAATATACTTTTGTTTAATTTATGTGTTTAATTACTTTGTAGATTTTAGTTTTTTAATATACTTTTGTTTAATTTATGTGTTTAATTACTTTGTAGATTTTAGTTTTTTATTTACTTTACTAAATAATGGAGAAAAAATTTTGAGAGAATTTGGAGATACAAATTATAAAAACTGAAAGATATTATGATAATGATAAATGATATATATTTTTTATCTATATTTTGGATTTTTTACGTTTAAGGTAAATGTCAAAATGGCAGATGTCAGAAATCAGTATTTTGTGGTAATTTTATCGTTTTGTTTGCATTGCTAAAATACTAACAAATGTTAACATGATCTAAATAAAACGCCAAAACAGCTGATTTTCATGCTAGCGCGAAATACTGGTAAGGGTTAGCTAACAAAACGCACCTTATATCTGATCTTAATTATTATTTGTCACACTTTACTAAGTGTGACAAATAATAACAATTCTTTGTGGTAACCATAGAAAACTGTAGATTTTAATGAGTACGAGCGAGAGAGATGTCATAGATACGAGTCCTTACATATCATCAACATCATCATAATCAGCTGTGGGATGTCCACTGCTGGACATAAGCCTATTCTATAGATTTCCAAAATGACCGGTTAGAAGCACGTCGTCGGTCCACCTTTAGGGTGGACGTTCTACGCTGCGCTTGCCGGTGCGAGGTCTCCAATCAAGAGCTTTACGGCCCCATCGGCCACCAGTTCTGCGTGCTATGATGTGCCTTGCCTACCGCCATTTAAGCATGCTGATTTGCTGGGCTATGTCGGTAACTTTGGTTTGTCTACGGATCTCCTTATTACTGATTCGATCTCGCAGAGAGACTCCGAGCATAACCCTCTCTATAGCACGTTGTGATACTTTGAGCTTGCTAATAAGGCCCATAGTAAGAGACCACATTTTAGTGCCATAGCTCATCACTGGTAACACCGAGTTGGATACGACGGTTGACCTCTTTTTTGAAGTTGTACCTACTTACCTAATGCGAACTTCCATATATTCATGCATTTATAAAACATACACAATCGATGAACCTAGCCCACCCAGACGGTTAGTGGCAATTGTTTGCATTTTTTTTAGAATAAATATAGCCACTTAAGCAATCTTGTTAACGAACTGTTAATATAGGCCTCTATTTTATTAATGAATTTATACAAAAAAAACTGTCTATCGCTGTTTAAAACAGTTCTCTTGAATACCCACCTGTCAATATCCCGCACATAACTTCATTTCTTTCTCCAGGTTCAGTAGTCCGTGCAGCTATTAAGTACATAAAATTGCAATATTGTCAAAGAATTAAATAAAATTAGAGATAAATTATTTTAAAAAGCGTGTAGGTATTGCGTTTTTTTTTGGATTCCGTAAGTATTTTAAGAAAAACCCTTATGGAATCACTTGGTTCGTACGTCTCAATATGCACAGACATACTACCAGACCGATATGTCGAAAACCGAAATCTTTAAGTTTTTTAGTGCCCGAACAATATATATAATGAGGATAAAATTAATTCATAAAAAGTAAGGATCCATTTGAGCCCCCTGCGTCGATCCCCTGGAGGGTTAAATAGGACTATTTGAGAGGTAGGAAATGTGGAATATTTGTACATTATGAACCTTCACATATTCTTCCTATTGTCAAATGGTTAATAAAATAATATATCTTTCAATGATTTTATTTCAATTCTGTCCTATTTTTTTTTGTACGGAACTTTAATTGTGAAAACAGCATTTGAACTTTTTTTTATTATAGCATGTCTGGTGGTAAGCACATCTACAAATTTAAAGATAAATTTTAAGATTTTGTTTTAGGGGCATTCTGTGTGTTTATCAACTTAAGGAAATACTATGTTTCCAGAAAGGATTTTTAGTTTACTGGAGCACGGCATATGACTTAAAACCTGATGGTATCCATGAATGATAGATCATTACAATGTTTTTTAACGGAATTAATCACTTCCACTTATTAATGCGGTTACGAAATGAGCGGCTACAAAAGACGAATGTACATTAAGTATTAAGAGATATAAAGATTTTGTTTCTAGATCAGTCTGTTGGTTAAAAGATATATTATCGAGGGATTCAAAAATTTGTGTCCAATAAAAATCAGTCATAGTTTTAAAAGTTATCAGGAGATTATTGATCTTGAAAATTTCGAGATCAGTCTGGGTTTATTTAAAAATCAGACTCGAAGATTTTGTTTTGGTATCTGTCTTTTTGTTTAATGTATTCACTTAATTTAAATTTATTTATAGTCTAGCTATACTAATGTATTATAATATATATATATATATATATATATATATATATATATATATATATAAATATATTATTTAATTCGCTTGAGGTGGTCGACTTGTTTAACACTAGTTTCCAAACATTTAAAAGTAACGTACTAGGCCAGTTTTAAATGTTTCTCGGTGTGTTCAAATCAATTTTGTTACTTTACTTAAAATAATATAATGCTCTATAAATATTTTTTCAATTTTTTTTATATAGACATTTTTGCAGGATTCTGCCATCTGTTCTTTGTACCCATGAAGGTAAAAACCGTGCCCGTCCGCGCGCGTTTTTTTAGCTTCATGGTAATACCTATCAGTAGAAAAATGAAGGTCTATGCCACACTTATTTTGTTCTACCTACTTTAAGTTATGTATTGTACTGATTCTCCTCGAATAAATACAAATAAAAAATAAAAATACAATATTATATTACAAGAACTTGCTCATTATATTACAGCCCGTTTCGTGACCGCATTCTAAAAGGAGACTACCACTTCGGCAAGAAATTGCTAGAGAGAGATCTAGATTTATAATTTGCTTTATGCGACCCCTTATGTAAGGTTTATTTGTATAACACATGCATATTATAGTAGAAAGGGTCGAGGATTATCAAATCGTAAAATACTTATATTTGTGCGCTTGCAGGAAGACTTTAAGAAATAGATACATAATCCATTATTATCTTTTATGATGATAATGATGAAGCTATATTAAACAATATTATGTCGTATTTAAAAGTGTATACTATGCGCATTTGATTTAGATTAGAACTATTCTTTACAAAATATCATTAAAAGAATATCTTAGAAGTTATCATAGATAAAAATTATTAATCGCTCGCAACTAAACGGGCCTAGAGTTAGAAGTCCTAGTTTATAATACTAGATGGCATTTTAATAAAAATGAAATTATAAAAATGCATAATTATAAAATACTGAAAAAAATAAAAAAAACAGACTTCTCTGCCATAGTACTAGAACTTCTAACTTCACTCATAGAGGAGTTATTAGAAGAAAAGCTGATAGAGGGCGTTTAAATATATGTTGTTTTTAATCGTAACTTTTTACCGTATCTACCTTAAGAGGTCCCAATAACGCCACTTTCCCCTATTAAGTTAAATTATGTTAGAACTAAAATGTTTAAAATTGTTAAAAAAAATACTTACACAATATGAAGAGTGAAACTTGAATCGACAGAACTGCATAGGCAAGTTTATAATAGGCCAAGCTCACAGTCCGAAGAGATGATTCGGAGGTTTGGTAGATCTGGATGTAGGTTTCATTTGGCAGCTCGGAGTGTACCCTTCCAATTGAATATCGCCTCGCTACGTTCGCATCTAAAAGGAATAGTTAACCAAAATTAATCTAAATATAGTATTAATAAATCTCTAGATATATATATAATATTTTCTAAGCTTAAATACAAAACAAAATCAAACAAAATTTTATTTGTGCTACTTATAACAATATGACATATTTTTTTGTAAACAATACACAAAGTGTAAAGTATATTATTTTTCTTATATATTTAATATTATATATTATATATTTAAGTGCCGGTTCAATCAAAAGAAGGCATAATTTTTACCGGGGAAAGTAGTGTCAAATTTCATACAAATATTTATTCATACATTAAATTATTTATACTCAGAATAATTATTTGTATGTATTTGACGTTACTAATCTTGGTATAAGTTATGTCTTCTTATGGTCGAATCGACCCTTAATGTAAGAACATATTTTGCTACACGTCATCTTGCTCGTCATTTTTACATACTATACCTATACTATAGTTGGCTTTTAAATATGCGTAAAGATAAGCTAATTATATTCGAATGCTAAGAAAAATAGTAAGTCTAGCTAGTTATTTAATCTTCGGTTAATAACTCCAGTTGGTTAAATTGACAATTAACATTATTAAAAAAAATAACCAACTTTACCTTCTATAGTTAATAAACACGTTAAAATAATAAACACGTTAAAATAATAAACACGTTAAAATTTTAAATTTTCCTCAGACAACGAATTTATTTAGCTTAACTTCATACTGTATTTGCATGCACTAAAATCGACTTATCCTTTGCTCTAGTACCAATGACGTTTGTTAAAATTATCGGTAATTAAAAGCAAATTTTGAAGTAGATTGTATAAATAAAACTTGCACCTGGTTAAGCTTTGTGATTACATTTTAACTCCGTAGATTACCACCCTTAATCATTCAGTAACATATAATATATATGGTCATTTTAGAATTCCGTACATTTTTAAATATAAACAGAACCTGCATTTAGGATCTCTATAAAAGAAAAAAATCAACTATGATTTCTTAAAAAACAAATCTTAATTTATGAGATAGAAAGTTAGCGAGTTATTTACTAATATTATTTCAATATATATAATTTAGCATGCCATTGCAAAATACAAATTTATAATGTAGACTAATGAATATTTAATTTATTGTTTCTATTCTATTTTTTTATATTCTAATAGATTTAGATTTTCATTAAAATTATTCTTTTTTTTTTTACGGAACTCTAAACACTACTACATAAATGGGTTGGTAATTTATAGAAATAAAAATTGGTTAGAATTCCATATATTTGTAAAATAAAAATAAACATCGGTAATAATTTTAAAATAAATATACAATAACAAAATTTGTACATGAAAAAATAAGGTATATATACATTTATTAACTATCACATTAAAATATATATTAAAACCTTTTAAGTTAATAAAATTAAAATTAATGAAATGTAATAAAAATAAGTATATAAGTACCTAATAAAAATACAAACCATATAATAATGTGGGAAGAAGATACTTCTTTAGGCCGATCAACCAGTTTCGTTACTACAGATGTTTCCCATACAGATGCAAAAGTCGTTAAGTGACTCTATTAGTCTATTTCGGTTTTAGTCTGTGGGTTCACCGGTTTTTAGGACAGTTTAGCTTAGATATATTGTCGAAGCAGTAGTCTCCTTTAAGGGTACGGTTACGGAACAGGCAATTAATTTGATGATAAATCAGCGCGAGGCTATTAAACTTTCGTAGTTGCATCATTAAAATAATAATATTCCTAAATTATGTACGATTTCTATCACAATTCGTAAAATGCCAATCCCTAATAATGATATCTATGTATATTGCTTTATTGCTGACACCTACTCAAATTTACCTTAAGACATCTCTATGAAATAAATACGATTTTATTATGAACTTTACATTCGGTTAACAGTCGTTTTTTTCATGCACAGGATTTTAAGGACAACTAAAACAAGGAAAAGGAAACCGAGCATTCGTAACGTAAAAATAAAAATAAACTAAAAAAAATCTTATTTGTTTTATTTTAAATATTATTATTGGCCAATATGCCATCTTTTTCAACTTTTATTGCGACATAGACCTCTTAAAGATTTTAAACTGATCTAAAACTTATTTTCAACCAGTAACCTCCTGCTTTATGACAATAAATTCCCTTTGAATGTATTCTCTGCCTCTCTTTCTTTTCTCATCTTATATTCCTGTAGGAGATGAAGTAGCTTACTTAGCTGTTAGTAAATTAAAGCTGCAAAAGTGGGCTGTGAAAATTATCAAAGTAATCCAATCTTACACTGACTTTATATTATTATTCTACTTGCTGTTATGTGTCGTCAACAATTCCACTTTTACGGTTTTCTATCGTTTTTCTTGACAAATTGTATTATTTATTAGTAAAGGTAGGGTACCTTTACTAGGGTACTTTTCCTAGTTTTTCATTTTTATTATACTTACATTTATGTAATACTAAATTTAAATATTTAAAAGGCTTTTTTCCATACTGTTTTAATATTTATTATAATTAATATTTTTGGTAAAGGCACAAATTTCAGAACCATAGGTTATAATCTGTTTGACATATAGTTTACTTTTAATAAATAAGCCCATTTACAGCTGCAACTATTTTTGGCTATATTTATAATAACTTATGTAATGACGAAGGTCGTTCTTTGCAAAACACTTTGATTAACCAAGTACCGTTAAATTAAGATGATAAACATACATATTTATGACTTAACATTTCCTTAGCCTTTCTGCAAGGGACCAGAATCTTTTTCATGCAATATTTTGACTTTTTCCTGTTTCTTTATCCACTTAGTCAAACAGTATTATTATTTGCCTTAATATATATATATACATATCATTACTAAGATAATTTATCATTTTTCATTACTTTTGTTTTAGTGGTACTCATAGGAAATTCAACCACATATATATTTTTTGCTCTGCTATCTATAATCAACGAATAAAAGGGTTAACTGATTTATAAGGTAAACACTTCCTTATCAAGGCTTTTAAAATATTTTCTAGAACAGCTGTTAATATTTTTGCATACTGTTTCCTTGCCTAGAACCCCGATTAATTTCTATTTTTTCTCCAGTCTTCAATTGTATTTTTTTAAATCCTAATGTATTTCGTTTTTTCCTCTTAGTTTATTTCAGTGAAACCTTTCTAAATTTCTTTATAACCAGATTTTCTTGCAATATTGAGAAGTATTTACACCTTGTTCTTTTGAACTTTAGTGCAGATTTTTGTTTTAAGTTCCAAATTTTGTCTTTTTTTGTACAAATTTACAGTTCACATTAAAGATTGCACTCTTGGTGTTGTATCCGGGCGTTATATGTTCGATTCCCAATGATCTTATAAAATACAGTTTGCCTTGGTCTGAGTATTTATAAAATATGTATTTGTGTCGTAGTTTCTGGTACAGTATGCAGTCAGCATAATATGTAGTCCTAATGCCTAGTTTGTGAGCAGGACGATATGTATGAAATGTCCTACTTACATATATTCTATTATTATTAGACTTAAAGGGCGATAGTTAATCCAAAGTTTATCTCCTTTATTATGTAATAATACATGAGTATACTATTTGAGGTTATCCCGAAGTCAGTTGACGCGTTTTTTTTTATATTCAAAAATTATTTATATGTCTTCATAATATATATAAAATTCGCGCAATGCACAAAAGTTATTATTTAAAAATCTTGATTCCTACAGTTCTATCTATTTTTCTAATATATCATTGAAAATTATAGTCAGTGAGTCAAGTATAACATTTATTGTACACTTCAGAAATTAATTAGTACCAAGTCTTAGTATTTTTTTTTAGTATCATTAATACGGGTATATCTCCATACCATTGTTCTATTTTTTCTAATATATCATGGAAAATTATAGTCAGTGAGTCAGTTATTGTACACTTCAGATATTAATTAGTTATTTCATTATTATCAAACCTTCTTATTATTTTAAGTTACAATACCAAGTCTTAGAATGTATTCTTTAGTATCGTTAATACGGGTATATGTTCTGGTTCATTATATAAATCTTTATAACATTGTGTTGATATATCTATATTAAAAAAAACTTGAATACTTAAAATATTGATTGTTCTATTTCTTCTAATATATCATGGAAAATTATAGTCAGTGAGTTAAGTATAACATTTATTGTACACTTCAGAAATTAATTAGTACCAAGTTTTAGTATGTATTCGTTAGTATCGTTAATACGGGTATATCTCTGTGCTGTTGTTCATTATATAAATCTTTATAACATTGTCTTGATATATATATATATTAAAAAAAACTTTATTACTATAGTTCTATTTTTCTGATATATCATTGAAAATTATAGTCATTGAGTCAAGTACAACATTTTTTTTCAAACCTTCTTATTCTTTATGTTGTGGTCCAATATCTAAATCTATATAAGGTTGTGTTAATATATCTATATTTTAAAAAAACTTGATTACTATAGTTAATTTTTTTAAATATATCAATGAAAATTATGGTCAATGAGTCAAGTATAATATTTATTGTACACTACAGAATTTTCTTCTTTTTTTCTTTTCATCATACCTTATTATTTTGAGTTATAATACCAAGTCTTAGTATGTATTCGTTAGTATCGTTAATACGGGTATATCTCTGTGTTGATGTTCATTATATAAATCTTTATAATATTGTGTTCATATATCTATATTTTTTATTAGCGGTCTCATTATTACAATACAAATATTTTAGATAATCTCTCTGCAGATGTTTGATAAAACTTATTTAAATTAAATTAAAAACATAACCTCTATTGATAAAAAATAAACTTTATGGATTTTTCTTTAGGGTAGGTTTAAAAATAATATGTAAATATTTATGAGATAATTAAGTGCATGGAATCACTCATTAGATTGCAAGCGATTAAAAATCTCATCAAAATATAGTAGGGACATTTAGTTAAGGATAGTTGGACTCTGCGGATGTGTATACTGGATGTGTATACTAACTAATCTTGCGCATTATGAAGTATGAACAGTAAATTAGATGTTGAATTATTGATTAATGAGGTCAAAAAAAAACAGTTATATAATAAATAAAAAAATCTTAAAAAAACATTACTTAATATAAAAATATAACAATTGGGAATAGGTTTACATTCATTAACTAAATATAGGTTAACTTAACAATAAAATATAATTGTTTTAGACTCTGATTTAAATAGTGTTAAAAATTTGCACGCTTTCTTACGAAAAGTCTGGACATGTATTTTTGCATTTTATTCAGTATTTTGCAATAAAATAATTTAATTTCATAAGTGCGAGCTAACGGTATACTTCTTGTTATTTTATATATTTAAAATTATGAAACTTACTTTACTAAACTTAATTTACTTTTTGTTGACCCCAACAATCCAATAATAACATAAATTTCACAATCATAAAATTTGAAAGTACGTATTATTTATATATCATTGTATAATAATAATATCATATACTTATAACTTTAACAAATTTTATATAAATTTATACACCGTAGTTTATTTCCTACAACTATAAAAACTTGTATAATGTTTAAATTTATGCCTAAAAATATGCTAACATATTTTTAATTCATTCACACAAGGTAAGCATTCGTTCCCTTACACACCATGAAATAAAAGAAATACCAAAGTAATTTATTTATTTACAGGACTATTATAAAATAAAATACAATAAAATTATGCACAAATACCGTTAAAATAATTGCGAACCAAAAATATATTATTTATTTCACACAATAATAATAATAAACACATCACTATAAAGCTTAATGAACTTTTTGGATTAAAATAAAATTTCACTTTGGAATATTGAAACACTATTTGAGATCAATAAATATTTAGATTTTTACCTGTGTGAAATACTATTTTAAAGTAATAAAAAAAGTTTTATTTAATAACTCAGATAGGTAATAAATATTGAATAAATTGACATTAGGCAACATAAAATTTTAAATATCTATAGGCGGTGATTAAATATTTTCACTAGTGTTAAGCAATTGAAAAAGTGAAAAAAATATGGCATGTATTTTAGAATACGTCGAGGTAATATTATATTATTTAAAAAAAACTGTAAGTACTTCGTTAGTTTTTGAGTTATTAATTATTAGAGACATTTTTTATTATACTCAAACCATACACTAAAAAACACATTATTTAATGCACCCTGTCAATTGCTCTATTCGTCGCAAGCTATTTCAAATAGTATCTATTAATGTATCTCTATACTTACATCAGAAGACATGAAGTCTGCTGTGAAATTATCTTCAAAACCAAGGTCTCGGAGCATACTATAAAAGGAACTAGAAAACTTATAGTATTATAGAATCGTTGCAAAATACTATATAATCCACAACTTAATAACAGTTAGTGTTTTATTACATGTTACAATAACATTACAACATTATTACTTAAGTATATAAAAAAACAGATAACAAAAATATTTTAATATACTATGATTGAAGATTTTATAAAATCAGTTATAATTTAATAAAATTGATTTGCTGCCCTATCTATGACAAGAACATAGTGGTGCTTAATGTCCCAAAGAACATGTCAATGCGACGAAGCCAGTTATACTAATAGTACGGAAATATTCGTTAAAGCTATATTATAAAATAGACCTCAATATAAAATCCAATTTTTTGAACGTTCCTTAGGACCACAAAAGTGCATCCTTAAAACCCCAGACCCTTAGTGTGTCCCCTAATATAGTTTTTTTTTGGTGAATATGATAATACAGATGATTAAAATTGTTAATTCATTTAAATAATAGTTTAAATTTCCGTACTATATTATTTTTTTGTGTTTTGAATCGTTTGTTTTAAGATAATAAATACACAAACCGTAAATTATAAAAGTTACAACCCAGCGTGTATAATGCATTTTATAAATAATGAAAAAACATTACTTCGACAAAAATCTTGCTTAACGCTTTGCTGTCATCGCTATGTCACATTATATTGTATTATTATTTATTGCGTTAGAAACGATAATTTGACTGACTCTTTGGGTCATAACCTGATATAATTAAAAACTTATTATTGAAAGTTCAAAAATCAAACATGACTTTATCTTTTGGGGCAAAGAAAGAGCTGAAAAATATTTCGAAATATACCTAAAAACCTTTAAAGTTTTTACCGAATTTATCGCTCGCTGACTTAATATTTTCTAAGTATAAAAAAGAGACGTAGATAAGACTTTGAATAATTATTAGTATAGTATTGTTATAATGAAGTCGAAGATGAGATGATTGATGGCAAGTGAAAAGGTTAATTTTAAAAATCATATAATTATTTAAGTACAACATAGAGATACCAAATTTTATTGTAAGGATTAATCCTTCCAACTATAATTTTGCAGATTTTAGGTGTCTGATAATGATAATATTTCGTCAAATGGTGACCTGTCATTATTATTACTTCCCATATATTGTTTATTTATTAAATCATATTATAAACATTCGTCAAAAAAGGCCTACCAGTTTCTTTACGATACTCTAATAACTAGCTGAAACCTAAAATTTTAGTTGTTAAGCAATAAGTATGGATATCCATTAAATTAAATGGAAACAATAATAGAATAAAATATAAAAATATTAATTTGCTGAAGCTCGACCATTGCGTGGGGCCGCCATTTGTCAAAAGTAGTTCTCGCGTTTCCGTATTCCATAGTTTGTCATACTGATTGGTTACTTCTCCGCTTCTATACCTCCTTCAACAAACGAGATGTCAAGCATAAAAGTAATTTTATAAATTGAACTACTAGTTGCTGATATTATAGCGTTCAAATTGACATAACAAAATAATATAATTTTTAAATTGTATTAATAATAAATAGTACTTAAAAAACTGGCTGCATTCCCACGTTGCATTGCTAAAGTGTTTTTTTTATTTTATTACATGTACATTATTTTTAGAACTACAATCTCCAGAAAATTCAACCAATCTTTTCCTAGTTCCTCATTATTTTTTTTTAAATTCTAAACACTAAAGCTCTAATGTTTCTAATGCGAAAGGAAATATATAAAAAAAAATTAGACGTTAATATTTGTTGTGTTTTAGCTTTGCTGCCTTTTCAGCGGCAAGCCTGAACAAATATTTTTAGAGTCCATATGTGTTGCAGTTAAAGTTTGGATACAAGTCGCTTCCCAGACCAATGACATGCCATTAGACGAAGGTATTAACGTTATATACCATCTGGACATTTTCCGTCATTCCTAATAAGACCTAGCGGCTCTAGGATTGATGGAATGTTAGCAGTCGTTAGAGTTCGTTTTATTATGTTGTTGAGAAGAGAATGTCTGTAAATACGACCTGCGCTTTTTAAACAGCTGAGACCATGGCGGCCCCTCCTATCAACTAGTACAACCTTGACGAAGAGCAACTGATATTCTTGGCGAAGGTGTAATTAAAAATGTTAGTTTAGAAGTAGAGAAACAATATTTAAGTAAGGCATAAGCAACGTGAGAAAGCAGGCCAGTTAAGCGGGTAAACGCGATTTTCAAAAACTTCAATTTTTATGACATGGGGGGGGGGAGGCGCCCAGCAATAATATATTATTAATGCTAATAATTTTAAGACCAGGAAGTTAATTTCTTGGAAATTTTTAAAAGGCATAATGATTAAAACTTGAACAAAAGTAAATCTCATATTTGGAAGGAGAAGGATTTATTTCTAGTCTTAGTTTTTTTTATTTAGGAATTAATTTAGCGCCCAGCAATAAAAGATTATTATTATTAATAATTTTAAGACTAGGAAGAACAAATTGGATTTTTTTAAAACAGAATGATTAAAACTTGAACAAAAGTAAATCTCACATTTAGAAGGATTTAATTTTAGCCTTAGGTTTTTTAATTTAGGATTTAATTTAGTGCCCAGCAATAAAATATTATTATTGTTAATCATTTTAAGACTAGAAAGAACAGTTTGGAATTTATAAAAGACAGAATGATTAAAACTTGATTATAAGTAAATCTCACATTTGAGGGTTTTTTTTCTAGTCTTAGATTTTTTTAATCAAGATTTTTTTTACCGCCCAGCAATAAAATAATATTATTGTTAATCATTTTAGGACCAGGAAGAATCTGCTAAAGTGTCATCATCTAAGTATCAGACGTTTAGATTAAAATTAAGCAATTTAATAAAGTGCAAAAATCTAAATTAATATAATAATTTAGGTATACTTCTAATAAACCTAATACCTACCGTATTAGGTTTATTAGAAGTATACCGGTTTACCGGTTTTTACGAGACTACTGCATTAATTTCTTGACTAGGTGGTAGTGTGTTTTTTAAGACATAAAACAATTTCCATCAGCATTCAAAACTATACTGAAGAAATATTATGTACTACTGTTTCATTTCCTCGCAATCGAAGTTAAAAGCAGAGTTTATAACTCGTCTACAAAACCATTTTATCCTCAACGTAATGTTGATATCAGCCCTCGCCCTCGGCTCGGGCTGCTAAATGTCTCGGATAAAAATGGTTCGTTTTGTGCACTTGTTGTAAAATCTACTATTTTTAAAAATTATAAAAAAATTGCATCAACCTCAACTAATTAAAAGTGAGGTTTTTTCATAGAAAATAATCGAATTTATATAAGAATAAAATAATGTACCTATGAAAAATAATATGAATTTGATTAAGTCTTACATAAATAAAAAAAGCAATCTATAAGATAATTTGTGAAATACTTAATGTAAATTTTACTCGCTTCTTACCTTTGGCGGATCACATATTTAAAATTCCAACATAGAAAAAAGCGATTAAATGTTGTTTAATAAGTTTAATGTTTTATTTTTATCTATTCCCGTGTGTGCGAAGAAAAGTTGACCCGTTCGTTACTCCCATCGGGTTACAGATTAGAATCTCTTATCAAATTTGCAACGCGATTTATGAGCTACGAATGCGATCAAATGATAAATTATTAGACATAGATTTTAAAAAGTTTATCAAACAAAAATTACCGATCATGTGCTATGTTAGAATTTTTTTAAATTAATATTTCTAGAAACTGAAGGCTTAAGATTACCTGAAAAAATAATTTACATGCTCAGAAGTTTAGCCTCAGCGAATTCGCGAAAGTAAAGAAAACACTTACCTTTCCTAAAGACAGCTTACTGTATACACTTTTATTTTAACACTCGCCTCGGCTATATTTATATAGTATAATATATATATATTTAATAATAAAGTTAATCTTTCACAAAAGATTCTTAAATATTTTTAATATGGCTTCCAGATTTAATAAATACATTTTGTAAAATTGCACATTCTAAATATAATGTTCTTTTGTGAAATGATTGTGTTTATGAACTCGAATCTAAATTCGGAGGTATATTGTAAATTATTTTAGATTGTTAACTTTTGAATACTATTTACTTAATTTGGCTCATAAATCACGAAGTTTTACAATATAACCCCGATCATGATGTGAATAAATACAGGTGATTATTTTACATATGACGATTTTTTTTTCAAGTGTTATTATTGTTTTGTAATCTTCTTCTTTCTTAAACTATAATTAGTTTAGTATCAACTTTTTTTTTGGGCAATTTTTAACTGGGTACCAAATAAAATTTATTAAGTAAGTTGCAAAACAATTATGAATAATAATACTATTTAATAATGCATAATATAAGTTGAAGTAATTTAAAAAAAATTTTGTCCTTTAATTTATCATATCTTTAAAATATGGTCCATTATAACGAAAGAACACAATATTAAATTATCGTCATTGATAAAAAAATCACCTGTATTATAATTTTCCGCAATTTGAGTGCACTAACCCAATTTCAATTTTGGAATATCTCTCTAGCAGCGATTACTATCCGGTAAAAAAGAAAACTTTAAAAAGTTTTAAATATTGTTTGATCGTTATAGTGAACTATAGTCGTTTATATTTCCAGTTGAAGTTGGGTTTATTGAGTGCAAAATGCGCCCAGCCTTAAGTTAATCTTAATATTATTATTAATTTAATCCTAATTTAATTAATAAATTTAGAATAGGGGTAGCTAGAGTTGTATTTCTTTTTCTTCTAATATGTTTTAATGCAAACCTTTATATATTTATATTTTATTTATGTGTATGATTTTTTATGTATTGTCCAAATATCTTAAATATATAATTTAGCGAAATGAGATTGGTGATTTTTTTTAAATTGCTGCTAAGTAGGTTAGTAATGAAGGACTAGTTTGTCCAATATAAATATGATCAAAAATATAAAGTATATTATGTTTTTTGTCCCCACATCATTTTTGTGATCTTTTGCGTTTTCATGGTTTCGCAGTCATACTACTGTTGCCAATTATAGCCAAAGGGCAAAAATAATTATGGATATATTGAAATGTGAGGGAAAATCACTTTATTTAAACGGGGGCTATGATTAAACCAATAACTAGTGGTACATTTAGTTAATTTAAAAAATAAAATCGTATGTTATTGTTTTTTACAGATACTCGTAATTTTTTTTTTTATTATATATTATTTTTTATTATGTATTATTAATTGTAGTGTAGTATTTATTTATTTACTATATTTTTTTAAACCTGCGTAATGACAACATTAGCACACATTTTTTTAAACTTTCTGGTTAAGTTTTATACCCTTCCTTTTTTAAAATACAGCCAATTGTTTAGGTTTTATTTAAAGTGTTTTATAAAACAACTAACCCAAATAAGTTTAAGTACGATATTTTTTTTTTAATAACATTTATATATTACTTAAGTAAATCAAATATACCTATACAACGTGTTACAAAATACCCCGTAAAGCCGAAAGAAGGTTAAACGGGGCCTTATAAAGAGTCCATTCACAATATTTAAGAATCGTAGTAACGCTGTATAACATTCCCCAAAAAAATAATAAAATATTATTTTCACTGATGTGCAAACCCTATTTCAGTAAAATTAAAGAGTAAACTAAGCAGAACCTATATTTCTACCTAATTCGCGGAACCACAAAAAAAAATTAAAGACCTTACCTAACGAAACAACCTAAACGACATACTTTTTCATAATAAACGTCAAATTTACAGAAAAGGCTCAATGTGTGCTCCGCCTTGCTCAATACACAACCTCGCTCGTCGGGCTCGTATGGCTTGTGTGGCATTTAGCACCATCGTCAGTGTTATTGATACGAAAACCGATCTAACACGCTGTTCCATCTCGGCAACCGTTGGGCAATCGGATAAATATACTCTGTCCTGAAGGACCCCACAAAAAGAAGTCCAAGGGTGTAAGGTCTGGAGAACGAGCAGGCCATATAGCATCGGTCCCCCGCGGCCGATCCCTCCTCGCGAAAAGCGACCGTTAAGATGTTCTCGTACGTTGCGAGCAAAATGTACAGGAGCTCCATCATGCTAAAACACCATGTTTCTTTGGATCTCAAAGTAATCCCAGTCAGCCACAGGAAAGTCGTCAATCGCCTCTTCGAATTTCGTTTGCAAAAACGTTAGATGTTGCTACCGTTCAGACGTGATAGCATAATGACGGGACCGATGACATGCGCGTCATTTTAAAGCCCACACATTCAGCCGCCACTGATGTTGAAATTTTCCCGTGATCGTTATGTATATTTGAAAGTCCTGACCTCGTGAATGTTACCTCGTCCGTCCAAAAAACATAATTTACGTAATTAGGGGTTTCCTCTAACTTCCCGAGGTACCACTCGCAGAAGTTCCTCCTCGTGAAAAATCGGAGGGTATCAGCTCCTGTGTACGGCGATAGTGATAGAGTGACGATTATCGTCATAAAGAATTCGCCAAACTGCAACAAAAAACCGGAACAAGATTCGGTATAAACCATTATACTGAATATTGTTCCGGCTCGCCTCGTACTTGTGGTCGGCTCTTCTTCAAAATGACACTAATGAACACTAATTCAGCAAGCCTGGCGTCGACTGTGCTTAGACGTACACTTCCGGTAGACCGATGAATAGAGCCGGTGGAATGTAGTCGTCTTGACATGTTCAGAAAACACTGGTACAAAGGCAGCCGTCGCTGTTCAGTGGGGGGTCTACCATCGATAAATCGTTGCCAATACAGTTCGCGAGCACGATTTAAATTATTATCTTCATGGCCTACGCATAACATCATATCATAATATTCCGAGTTAGAAAGCATCGTTATTTTTTTTAAAAAATAATTAAAAAAACATATTCAACATATTCTCGTGAAATATGATGGGAAAAAAATTCGTAACAGTTGTAGGATATCTATTAGAAGATTTGAAATTGACAAAATACTTGAGTATAATGACATCCTTGTATTGAGGTAGAAAACATTTATGAATGAAAAATAGGAAAACTATTAAAATAGACAATTATTAAGTAAAATAGATACGTAGGCCATTCTGTTAAATAATCTTGATTCCCTAACATGACAGCTTACTAGGGTTGACAATATTTTTGACTTAGATAATTAATTATATTTCTTACGGGGTATTTTGTAACACGTTGTATAATGTACTCTACAAAATGATAAATAATAGTAACAAAACTTCGACTTTTAATCTAATGCACCAAAATGATATTTCATATTTCAGCAAATAAACTACAATCCTCAATTTATAATTAATATATCTAATGGCAGGTACACATTTTGATTAGTGTTTAGTGCAAGTGCCTTGTTTAGTGTTTAGCGATTAGTAAAAAACATGTTTGGACAGTGTCTGTACGCATTTTAACGCATTTTTTTTTCAGATAAGTAGCTCCCCTGCGCATCCCTCATTCACCCCTCACTTGCAGCTAAACATGTCTGGACGAGACAGGTTAAGTGTTTAGTTAATATTATCATAAACTCGTGTTCCTTTTCGGTTGTTTTACGGGATAAAAAGAATAAATCAAATGTCTACACCGGTATTCGGAGACTATTGCATCGATTTCTGGTCTGCTTACCATCCGGTAGATACAAAGTCGCAAGCCGAACTCGAATAAAAAAAAAACTCCGAGATTTATTATGAACTAAACACCGTTTACTAAACAGTGTAGGACATCACATACTAATCACTAAACAAGGCACTAAACACTTGCCACTTGACTAATCAAAGTGTATACCGGCCATAATAAAGTGTAGATTATATATTTTTGACATATAACTATATAGTTGGGCATTTTAGTAGTAATTTTGGTACATTTGATTAATAATTAAAGCATTTGGAGCTTGTTCCAAAACAGGGGTAAAAATTAACCTGTGCCATGTCTTGAAAAAGAAAGAGATATTTAACTTGTGCATCTCTTTTCTCCGAGATATCGCACGGTTATTGTGAATTTTAGAACGAACTCTTATAATATTATACGATTCTTTATATACGGGGTTGAATTTTTCTTCCGTTTAAAAAGTATACAATACTTGGGAGTGTTAATAATAACAAAAAAATTAGTTTACATGACTGTAACTCAGGGATTCGGGGCCCTCTTCTCCGCGACGTAAACGTATATATAAACTATCGTATTTGTATGCAGAAGAAACAACTTGAATTTTAGGATAAACTTGATATTTATTTTTATATGTCTATAATGTAATATATGGTAATTATGGTCATCAATTTTGTCTTTGGCAAATAATAAAATTTAAGCCAATATATATATTACATATAGATTTTACGAAATATAATACATGGTGACGTTGAAAGGTTGTACTTTGGGATAACATGAGGTTCTACTGATCAAATCGATCAAATTTTCCCAATACAATTTATAATAAAATTATCTAAAGTTCATGTTATTTCTAATTTAAAACTATTTTTAATAATAATATGAGTAATATACTTAGTTATTTAATTGATAGTAATATTAAAATCTTATTGAATTAACTTATAACGCATGGCGGGCAACAAAACAAAATAATTCTCTAATTTCAAGGAAAAAAAATTGAACCTCATTAAGAATGTTAAAGTATAAAAATGTTAAGTAATACCTAATGAAATATATACCGGACAATATACGTAAAAAAATCATTATACATATTATAGGTCCATAATCAATTAAATAACCTCCGCATATACCGATAATAATCCAAATTATCTTACTGTTTAAATAAAGGACCCGTAATGTTGCAGTAAGCTCCCAATTATTCAGGACGTCGATAACCCCGACATGCTCCAACAAAAACGTCGACCATCCAATGGTATCTGCTAACGAAAATATCTGAAAAAGAGAGAAAATTATATTTTTTATTTTATCATTTAAAACTGAGATACATTTTGGTGGGAGGAAGGTCTCTATAACTTCGCTAAGCTAACCGACCGCCCATACAGATGCAAAAACTGTCAAATGAGTTTTGGATTTAATCTGTGGGTTCACTGTTTTGAGACTACTGCATCGATTTCTTGTCGAGTTTGTAGTCTCCTTATAGGGTGCCGATAATGCCAATTCGTCTTTGTCATTGCCCGTTTTGTATCTACATCATTTAGCCGGCATAGTGGGAACGATCAATGTTGTTATACAAGTGATATACCCCATTAATGGACTTTGAAGGACTGCATAGCATCAGGTAAATACAAAGTCACATGCTGTTCTCAAAAAAAAAAAATAATAAAAAAAAAAATCATTATTAATAATAAATAATAAAGTCCACATTATTATTCAATATTTTTTCGAGTGACAAAGATGAAGTGTTAAGTAGGCTTTCATTGTATGAAATTCTTCCTTACCCGCGTCTGCACTTTGACAGTTTTTTGCTCAATGAGAGAGAAACTATGAACTTTCATGGAGTAATATGGGGTTGGGCAATATGAAATGATCTATACTTTAGTTAATTTAACTATGCATATTATATTACGAGTATAAATATACGTACCGATAAACTAAAAAATTAGGTACTGAATTGTACCGATTAAAAAAAGCATTAATTCAAGTGTATCAGTGATTAACATGGCTGTATAATATTCGAGATACGATACATTTTATTTTAAATGGCAGTTGATATATTAATATATTAATTTATATTCTGTTAGTTATATTATGATTTTATTTATTGTTAAATTAGATTATGTTCAATGAAATAATATACTTTTAATGCTGAATTCTTCGAATATTATTTGTAAAACTCCTATTATCATTAGACGATTGAATTTGAATGGAACAAAGAAACACCGTTTATTTAGTTTTATTATTTACCACTAACAAAAAAAAGGGTGATAAAAGTTTTACCTAATTGACTCCTTCTATGCCAGCAAATTTATTTTAAAGTTAAAAATATATAAATACCATCACGGGTGCCTATTTGGCTCCCGAGAACCGTTTAACCGGCCTCAGGGTACCCAGCGGAGGGATTAACCCGTCCTCATTTCGCCGATGGTATTCGGAGGCAACACCTAACAAGTGGCGAGCTTGTCACGGTATTTATGATGAAATAGCCTCGTTGTATAAAGCGCTCACCCATCCCAGGCCGGCCTTGTTGTCATCTGCTTAACCTTGTTATCAGTTGCGCAGTGACTTGACTACTAGGCTGGGGCCGCTTTTAAAGATGATGATGCTTTAATACTTTTAATCGATGATGAAAAAATAAGGGTAATATAATCATTAGGGGTTATACACCCTTGACGATATAACAATAGCTTTATAAGTTCAAACCATTTGTTTATTAGTTTAATTATCTGTCTATGACACCTTAGCTCAAAGAAAGAAAATAATTAACCTCAAAACCCTTATCGAAAATATAAGGGCTTTATAAGCTTGGCCCCTTTGTCGGTTTATTTATTAATCTGTCCATGCCATAGCGGAACAATATAAAGAAAATTTATACACCGTGTTACAAAATACCCCGTAAAAAATATAATTAATTATCTAAGCCAAAAATATTGTCAACCCTAGTAAGCTGTCATGTCAGGGAATCAAGATTATTTAACAGAAAGACCTAAGTATCTATTTTACCTAATAATTGTCTACTTTAATAGTTTTTCTATTTTTCATTCATAAATGCTATCTCAATACAAGGATGTCATTATACTCCAGTGCTACCTTCAAAAAATTTCACGTTGGAAAAAAAAATACTATGTAAAAGTATTATGTGAATTTCAAATCTTCTAATCGATATCCTACAACTGTTTCGAGTTTTTTTTTTCAACATATTTTTTACAAAATAACGATGTTCTGAATATTCCGAGTTAGAAAGTAGCCATGAACATAGCAATTTAAATCGTGCTCGTGAACTGTATTGGCAACGATTTATAGATGGTAGACCCCGCACTGAACAGTAACGGCTGCCTTTGTCAGCCGTTACTGTTCAGTGCGGGCTCAGTGTTTTCTTAACATGTCAAGACGACTATTTTCTACCGGCTCTTTTCATCGGTCTACTGGAAGTGATACTTTATCCAAATTAAAAAGTGATGTTCAAATAATAAAACGAATTCCTCGTGGGGCTCGCATAGCTGTCGCCCATTCATTAGGAGATTATATTGCTAAAGTAGTGAATATAACGATCTAACATCTTGGCATTATCTCATGACATTTTCTTATTCCGTATTACATGTATAAAACATAAATCAAAATACATCTCAAACTATACAAATCAAGTTAAATACATCCAACATTATTATTACAGATTTAAATACTATTGTTAATTTCAGATCAAAATATCTAACTACAAAGGTGCAGCAAAAATACTTTTTTTTAGATGACTCCATAGCTGATTACAATGACGATACATTCCATGCTTTGCAAGATAAACACCTATCACCTTCTCCATTAACGCGGCTTGCTAATCCACCTGCTTCTGATCAATTAACCTTACAATAAGATGAAAATGATATTGTCAATGTTTTGTTCGTTTTTGACTTGGTGAATTAAAACCTCAGCACCTAACACACTAGAGATCTTATAAACCCAAAGACAGCAGATGCGGGAATCCTTTTTATCTTCTTACAACATTTACTTCAGTTATAAATTTTATACTAACAGGTAAAATACACTCTGTAATCATCCCAATAATTTATGGTGAAAATTTTGTCGGCCTTAAAAAAAGGTAGCACAATTAGACGAATAGCATCTAAATTATGTTAAATAAATATGAGGTGGCTGCGAGGCAGCTGCTCACCGTGCTAGAACTTCTATAAATTTAAATAATTTTGTTAAACAATATATATTAGAAATGCATTTAATTCATTAGACCGAGGTAAATTACTTTCAGAAGATTAACATTTTATTCCAGAAATTTATAGTTATATGTGATAGTGCTATAGTTTTCTATAAAATTTAATTTGTAATTAAAACCTTATACATTCTGAAGTAGGTTGTCACCAAGGGGATCCGTTGGGGTAGCAATTTTTAGATTATCAATTCATCCCATTATTTCGGCTCTTAAATCTAAATTTAACTTATGGTATATACCATTAGTTATACATATAAGTTGAGTGTACCATCGTCCAGATGGACTCGAAGGCAAAACCCTTTTTAAAATCTAATAAAAAAAAAAATCTTGTTTAGGACTTTTATAAATTTTAACAAGCGAGAACTTTTTATATCAGATAAACAATAAATCAATTATAAAACGATTAGATAAATTTAACTTACTTATACATTATAATATTGGACGAAGATAGTATTCCAGTGTTACTAAATTTAAAACTAGATCTTTTTTTAAGAATGTTCCATAATTTATTCAAAATTGAACCTCACATCGCTTTATATTTTACGTTTTTGCTTATTTACATCTAAACTTACATATTTTTTACAATCTTATCCTGTTTGGAAATTCCTTATTTTAATGGCTTCGTTAGACCAATTTTTTTTTTTGTCAAAATTACTCAATATAACTTTACAACTCAATTTAGGATACAGGCAACCCTTCCGGTTAAGTATGGTGGGTTAGGAGTTCGTTTGCCATCAAGTGTGGCGCCCTCCGCTTTCCTGCACTATGCCCACAGAGCACCCTCTCACGTCGGTACAGTATTGCATTTACCATTAAACGATTTGAATTTGTTATTTGGAGGAGGCCAGGAGGTCGGCGTGGCGTGCAAAAGCTATGGAACTTGCCTGGTATTGAGCAAAATTATAATTAATTGCTCATAGTCTACTCGCTATAACACAAACCGAATAGGGTTGTGGCTGCACGCCTTGCATTCAAAAAATGTTGGTAACTTTTGGCCTCAAATTCAGTACGTATTGCAGTAAGTCTACGGTTAGGTATTTATATATGCGAGCCCTACCAGTGTCCGTGCGGACCGTTCCGGTTCCGAGACGTGGACCGTTCCGGTCTCCACGAACTCTTGGCAGCAAAGTGCAGGTAGAATGTGCAGAAACTCTGGTTTGAATGAGCTGATTCGGCGAGCTCTAACCACGGTGTCTGTACCTTCTATCTTGGAGCTGCCCGGTATATGTCGCGACGATGATAAAAGGCCGGATCCGTCCTATATCCGTAATACTTTCCTGAAGGCCGGACTGGCTTCTACCACTCCGGCCTTCCCACTGTACAGTTAGGTCTAGTTTTTTGTCAAAACAGATTCAAGAGTTTTAAGGGTATGTGCATAAGTAGGTGGTTGTATAAGTACCTATGTGTAATGTATGCATGTAGTTGTTTTGTGTATTTGTGTTAAGCTGCTGTGTAAATGTGAAAAAGTGTACTTTGAAAATATATATATCGAAATATAATATACCCTATTTTACCCACTTAACTAATAGCTATTCAACACAAAAGACCATATCCGTATAAATCGATAAAGTAGTTTATAAGTAAATCTCCAAAAAATACATGATAGTTCTAGCCTATTTAGAGTCCATCCTGTTCCTTTTTTATAAATCTTATAAATTTACTTTTTTTTTTACAATATTATTATATGTATAGATAATGTGCTACCGAACTCCACCGGCCCCTGCTGATATATGTATTTGTTAACAATATATAAATTAGCGAATTAAATTACATTTGTAAACATTACTAATTTTAGTAATATATTTTAGATGATACCTATTTAGAATCAAATTATCTTAGTAAAATGGTATCTTATGATATCTTATCTTAAAAATAAGAAGAGATATAGGTATGTTGTTGTAATCGGTCGCGTCACGTCTTCGTGAAACATTCACACGCTCTTCGTGAAGTGTTTTACGTTCCTATTTTATTATCAATGATGATTGTACTTATAGGTATTTGGAATGTTAAATAAATGATTGTACTTATGTTTTTGTTGGGAATGGAAGCAATATTTAATCTTTTATAGTTTTTTTGTATATGTTTTATATTAATTTTATTTGTTTGTCTTAGTGTTTTAATATTATTGTTATTTAAAAATAAAAGGTTGGTTTACCTGTCTATTTAAAAAAAAAAAAAAACATATTTAATTGAATCAGGCGTTATTTTGCGGAAGTCCATTTTATAATGATTAAAATTGGAAATTATTATGCAGTATCTTCCGCTTATAATGTTGGTGTATTAAATTATATGTTACATGTAACAACACAAAGAAATATCACCAACAAACGAACACTGTAGTCTTCGACACGTGTTTCGCCTTTTAACGAGGCATTTTCAGGACTGGTTGGTATGGTTCATGGGTGTGAGTTTAAATAAATTTAGAATTGGAGAGCTGGAAATTGGGTCATTTAGTAAAGTTGGAATAGAATTTTTAATTATTTCTAACTGCTCTAATATATTTAAATACAAACCTTTCTTTTGATTGGAATGTAGAATTTCGAATTTATTTATATCAAATTGGTGGTCTGTATCTAAAATATGTTGTGCGAAATGGGATTTATCTGGTTTATTGTCCTTTATTGCTGCGATGTGTTCATTAAATCTAGTGTTGAATGAGCGACCAGTTTGTCCAATATATATACTACTGCTATTAGAACATGAGATTTTATATACACCGGAATTACTCTTTATATCTTTGTTTTCTTTTTGATTGCATATATTATATACCTTGTTATTCGTTTTAAATGCTAATCTTATATAGTTATTCTTAAAATATTTGTTTATTTTTTGTGACATTTTACCGAAATATGTTATGCTTGACTTAATTTTTTTAATAAGAGTAGCAATATAATTAATCCATTTTTTTTTAAATTGCTTTTTATTTATAATATTATTAATAATCTTTTTGTTATATCCATTTGCTTCGGCAATTTGATATATGGTGTTTAATTCAATATTGTAATCTATTTTATTGAGAGGAACTGTTAATAACCTATGAACTAAATGATAATACGCAGCAAGTTTTTGATTCCATGGATGGCAAGATGAGATTGGAATAGTTGTATCGGTGTGAGTCGGTTTTCGATAAATTTTAAATGAATGTTTATTTTGATTTCTTACTATAGATAAGTCCAAGAAGTTTAATGTTTTGTTAGATTCCATTTCTAATTCAAATTTAATTTTAGAGTGCTTTTTATTTAAAGCTTTTACAAAAACATCTAATTGCCTAAAAGTACCAATCCAACATATTATGATATCATCAACATACCTGTAGTAGTATAGAATATTTTTATTGCTAGTTATAAATTTGTTTTCAAATGAGTCCATAAAGATATCTGCCATTAAAGGACTTAGTGGAGATCCCATTGCCAATCCTTCATTTTGTATGTATAATTCATTATTAAATTTAAAATAATTTTGTTTCATGCACAATTTTGTCAAATTGATGTATTCTTGAATTTCATTTAAGGGTAATCCTTGTTGTATAAATATATTATTCAAAATTTCAAGGCACTCTTCATAATGAACATTGATGAACTTACTACGTCTAAAGAAATTAATGATGCATTAGTGGGAATATGAATATCTTTAATTTTATCTACTAATTCTAAAGTATTTTTTTAAGAAAATTTTGGATTATATGACATTTTTTTGATCAATATATTATTTAATTGTTTAGCCAAGTCATATGCCGGAGCTCCAATTTTAAGATACTATAGGACGGATAAGAATATTATCTTTATGAACCTTTGGCAAACCATATAGAAATGGTGGTCGTGTTGAATTTGTAGTTTGTTGAGAAATATTTACAATTTTTAAATGTTAATTTAATTTCTGCAATGAATTTGTTAGTTGGGTCCCAATTTAAATTAGTAAATTCACCTTCATTAATGACATCATTAACTTTTTGTATATAAGAATGTTTATCTAAAATTACTATGGTATTACCTTTATCTGATTTTGTAAGTATTAAATTATTAGTATTAAGTTTTTGTTTAATGGATTTTAAAATATGTGTTTCGTAATTATTTATAGAATGTATATTGGAGTTCATATATTTTTTAATTTCATTAGCAATTACTTTAGCCTTTAACAATATTATCTTTGTTATTTAAAATAATAGCAATTTCAGAATCTACTGCAAATGTTTCTAAAGATTTTTTATTTGTGTTTTCGAATATATTATTTAATAAATTATTTTCATTATTATCAAACTGAAAATTGGTGAGATTTTTTATTCTGGGGTAAAATTTGTGAGTTGTATTGTAATTACTAGTGTTATTTGTACAACAAATTTGTTCCTGTTTTAATTTGTTAATTTTTTGACATTGAGCTAAATATTTTTCATGTATAATAATTGAAGCAAGCTTTTGGGCTTTCTGATCTAGTAAATCAAATTCAATATTATGTAACTTATAAGATAATTCTGAATATAGTATTTTTAGATGTAATTTAAGGTGATCCCTAACAGTAAACCAATATAATTTTACATTCTTCGTTTAACCATATTTTCTTTGCTTTTATAATAGATCTGTCAGCAGCTCTACTATGAATATTAGTTTTTATATTTATGTAATTGGGAATCAATTTTAATTGTTTGCATTGTTGATTGAACCACACGTTTTGAACAGCTAATCTATGTAGTTTGATTAACTTAATATATAGTTTGGCCTGTACAGCTATTCTTGCTGATTCAATATGTTTAATTGAATCAGGCGTTATTTTGCGGAAGTCCATTTTATAATGATTAAAGTTGGAAATTATTATGCCGTTTATTCCGCTTTTTATGTTGGTGTATTAAATTATATGTTACATGTAACAACACAAAGAAATATCACCAACAAACGAACACTGTAGTCTTCGACACGTGTTTCACCTCTTAACGAGGCATCTTCAGGACTGGTTGGTATGGTTCATGGGTGTGGGTTTAAATAAATTTAGAATTGGAGAGCTTTCTTTTGATTGGAATGTAGAATTTCGAATTTATTTATATCAAATTGGTGGTCTGTATCTAAAATATGTTGTGCGAAATGGGATTTATCTGGTTTATTGTTCTTTATTGCTGCGATGTGTTCTTTAAATCTAGTGTTGAAGGAACGACCAGTTTGTCCAATATATATACTACTTGTTATTCGTTTTAAATACATTTTAAGAATAACGATAATATCGTTATTCTTAAAATGTTTGTTTATTTTTTGTGACATTTTACCGAAATGAACTCGTTAAGAAGCGAAACACGTGTCGAAGACTACAGTGTTCGTTTGTTGGTGATATTTCTTTGTGTTGTTACATGTAACATATAATTTAATACACCAACATTATAAGCGGAAGAAACTGCATAATAATTTCCAATTTTAATCATTATAAATATTAATCCCTCCCGTTGGTACTCAGAGGCCATTTTAACGGTTCTCGGGAGCCAAAAAGGCACTCGTGATAGTATTTATTAATATTATAAAATTAAAAAGAAAATATTTACAACATATTTATTTTAAATTATAGAACTTTTAACGAAAACCAACTAAACATGTAAAAAAAAAAACTGTCAAATAACTGATAAATGTATAACTAAATTGAGTAAAGTGGGTTCGTAATGTGAATTCGTCTTTATCGCCGCCCATTTAGTAAAAGCATCATCTATCATGTTTTGCTTCTACTAGAAGGGCTAAAAAAAAAATAATATATTATTGCACATTGAAGGTCTATAAGTTAACATTCAATAAAAACAATTATCATTGACAATTCTTGCTCAATAAAATAATATTTTATTAAAATTATAAAAGTTCCAATATAATCTAAAATCTATTTTGAAAAATTCACATTTTAAAATAACGCAATACCTAGTAACTTTCTGTAATGCTCAGTTTATATGAGTTAATTCCATAAAAAATGCTATTATATTCTCAACTAAAATTATTAAACTTATAAGTACGTAAAAATAATAGTTTATTAGTATTTATCTTAAATTCTGTTATAAATAATAAACCTAAGTAAACCAATTTTTAAGGATAACTTAAAATCTAAGTGAATATTAAAATATTTTGGTTATTTAGGAAACTTTTTATTATTGATTTTAATTTAATGTTATGTCCGTCAAATAACATATATACATCCGGTTGTCTGAACATATAGTTGAAGTTTAGATAAGATAAAGTGTAAAATTTAAGAAATAATAAAATGAAAAATAATTTTAATTCTATCAACTAAATAATCCCGTTCAACTAAATAAACTACCGGTCCAATTTACTTGACTTTTAGAATGATTATATTATAGATCGTGTTGACCCTATTTCAATAGTCTCCTATTTATTAGAAGTTAGTGAACCGATTTAATGAAAACAATAAGGTTAGTAGGTCACTCAAACATTGAAAGTAAATTAATGAGGTTCAACAAAATAAATCAAGCAAATCGAAACCCTTCGCAAGCGATTTTCTGCACTGGGTTTTATTTAGTGATATAATATGAATGGAATGTCCGATATGAATAATTAAAAAAGTAATACACAGTAAGTCAAACAACCTTAAATACGAATTTATTTGAATGAGGATCGACACTAAATAACTAATAAAGCATAAAACTGTCTAACGCCCTAGTTAAAATATTCGTTAAGTTTACTAAAAAATTTTTTTTAATTTTGATTAACATATTTTTTAAATGCCTAAAAATATAATTTGTAAAAAAGGAAAAATACGGAGTCGTCAAAGATTCGAATGTATGATTTTTTGTTACAGTCGTTTTCAATAATACGTTTTTTTACCGATAGTAAACATGGTAAATAGTAAACTGAAGGACCGATACTTTCTAAATTATAATTTATAATATAAATTATTGTAGTTAGTGTATTTCCCCTACTCTCTCATGGTATAAATTATATATATGTCAATTAACTAAAACATTCTTATTTAAAAAGTACAATAAAATGTCGTTGGCTTTAAAGCCATACGTTATTACAACTATCAAATATATTAAATATAAATATTTGTCAAATAAAATACTTTATTTCTACTTATAATTAATAATATTGTTTAAAAGAAAAACTTACTATATTAAAAATTGATCCCCAAATCAATATTTTGAACATTTTCATATCAAGAATGTTAACAACACTAAAAAACTTATAATTTATTCATTATGATTTCACTATTCAACGATACTTTTAATTTACAAAATTAAAACTATTTATATAAATCCGAACTCCATTTAAAATCAAACTGTCTTAAACTCTAAATGGCTATCATATTTTTTGAATAGCTTCACGCGCGATATCAAAGCAAGAAATGACACTATTTATTGAACGATAAATAGTTCATTCAATATTTTCGCTGAAAGATCAGCCGCTGCGCCTCACTTTGTAAATGATATCGTTGATTATATAAAATAAAACGCAATCTATCCAGAATTCGGCCTATTTAAACTACATTCCAATCGAGATTCCGTATTCTTGAATATTGAGAAGTAAATAAATAAACTATTTTAAATAATGATAAGTAAGATAGGTAGTTAATAGTAATAGGTATCCATAAAACAACCAAGTATATATAACATAGATACACATTTATTGAGAGAAAATCTTATCTGTGTAATCATATAGTTTGTTTTTTCCCTAAATACTGAAAATTGGATACTAAATAATCCATTGTTTAACATATTTTTTTTTTATTTCTGGATTATTTTTTTAAAAACTAAATGTAATTAGTTACTTTGTATAATTTTCTCTCCACTAGGCACTAAAAAATGGATTTTTATAAACTTTTTCCGCTTGAAAATTTGTACGATAGTAATTATGTAGTAGTGACGTTTTCATAAAAGTAAAAATATTCTATCCGGGCAGGTGTAATATGATTTTATAATATAATCATTTTGTGTCTCCTTAGCACTAAAACAATGTTTTTTTATATAATATTATCAGTCTGTGCCTACTCAGCACTAAAACAATGGATTTTAATAAACTTTTTCCGCTCGCAAATTTGTATGACAGTAATTATGTAGTAGTCGCGTTTTCATAAAAGTAAGAAGATACTATCCGAGCGCAATAATATTATTTTATTATATTATCAGTCTGTGCCTAATCAGCACAAAAAAAATGCATTTTTATAAACTTTTTCCGCTGGAAAATTTATATGATAGTATTGATGTAGTAGTCGCGTTTTCATAAAAGTAAAAAGATACTATCCGAGCAGGTGTAATCTTATTTTATAATATTATTATTTTGACCTTAGTACCTACTAAAACAATATTTTTTTTTAGATACTCTGGGCAGGTAACTAAAGACCTAAAGTGTTCATTGCAAATGCCACAAATATATTATTCTGTTAATATAGAATATATTTTTCGTTTGATAAGAAGTCACCCCGTCGAATAGCAATGCTGTTCCTTTGAACGAAGTACTCCTTACTCAGAGGATCGCCAGTTGAATTTTTTTTAATCACGGAGCAATTCCCTAGCATTCTCGGGCCACGGTCACCCATTGTCTCAACGGAAAGCACCAAAAATATATGCAAGTGCAGGAGCTCTGCATACTTATTGCGCTTTATTTGTATTGCTGGTTCAGCTGCGGGAGCTGCAGCTTGGAAGATGACGAAACGTGACTCGGACAAAGTGTGTCCACGCAGGTCGCATTCCAAACAAAAAACGGCCACATTTGTATGGTATAATAGTTATACCGTCAGGTCTTTTGCCATCAGATCTTTGTAGACCTAAGGGCTCAAGAACAAAAGGAATGTTTGCTTTTAATAATTTTATTAGAAGTAATACGCATCCTAGCCATCAAAACAGGTTGTTACGTTTTTTTTTAATATAAAAAAATGCCTACGTCTTCAATAAACTAATATCGAAATATTAAACTTGTAAGCTTGTAGCAGTTGCAGTTATCGAGATGTCAATTTATGTATTTGTTTTTTTAAGTACTCGCCTAAATGTAATAAGTATAAAAAACGTTATTTCCCCAAATAGGAAACTTTTAACCCAAACGCCACCTAAGAATACAACGTCACCAACATTTCCAGATAAAGTAGGAGGTCGCCACGACAAACAGAATGGTCCTAAGTAGCAAAGATTTATTAAGAAGTTGAGGGTTCAAGATCTTTCTCGGGAAACACTCGTGAAAGACTCCCCTCCCCCACCTGCCTGAAACACCCGACCTACAAATAGGCGTTTGTGGGCGGCTGAAACCCGCTGAAACCGGGTGAATTTTACATCCCCTATTCTTTCAGGTCAAGGTCATGTTTCTCCATTAAAGTGCCGAAGCGCTCAGGTTTCTTAATCTTATCTTGACATAATGACCTCTATAAGGATTATATCTTGTTTATTAAAAAAATAAGATTTATAAAAAAATTGTTTAATAAAAAGTTGGTTTCTTAAAATTGTCTTTCTATTTAAACATGAATATTGTTTAACAATATTGCTTAGGTAATGAACGCCTCCGTAGACTAGTGGTTGCGCGTATGGAGTTGTATCCGGAGGTCGTGGGTTCGATTCCTACCCATGGCAAAAAATGTTAGTACGTTTTTTTCTGTACAGTTTTTCATGGTCTTGGTGTTTATGAAATATAATTTGTATTATATCATTGCTTCTTGTACATACAGTAAAAGCCTAGAGCTTAGTTTGTGACCAGAGCAATATGTGTAATTCGTCCTACATATTATTATTATTTCATGATATGCAAAGGCCGAGTTCCTGAAAGCCTGGTTACGGTTAAATTGCTCAACAAAGTGAACACAGCGAGGTTTGTATGAGAAAGAGTGACTAAAATGAACCAATATTAAAAATTTATCACATATTGATTTATGATTTTACAAGGATTTTAAAAATGTATCTTTATTTACTCTGGTCCACAAATTATTATTATTGCAAACTTATATAAAATAATCTAGATACCATAAAAATAATAGGAACTAAACAAAATAATTTCCTAAAAAAAACTAAATAATTAGCAAATATATACAAATAAATATCTAATAAAATAAAATTTTATTTTATTTTATTAGATTTTAATTTTATTATATTAGATTTTAATTTGTATATATTTGCTAAATATTTAGTTTTTTTAGGAAATTATTTTATTTATTTCCTACTATTTTTATGGTATCTATTCTATAAATTGTATTTTTTTATATTTATTATAGTTATTTATTTATTTTTATTTTATTTTATTACATTATTTAATTTATTACATTTTAATAAAATTATTTATTCAAGAAATAATACATTTTAATATACAATTAATAATAAAATAAAGTATTAAAATAAATAATCAAAACTATACCCTATTTAAAAATAAAACTACTAACTACAAAATAATAATAAAATGGGGGAAAAGCCTACACATAAAATCCTACAAACAAAAAAATATATTCTAATAAAATAAAATAATAATAAATAAATATCTAAAATAAATAATATTTATTTTAGTTATTTAAAACATGGTAAAAGTTTTAGCCGCTCATTTAAAAACTCCCTTTTCGTAACCGCATCATTTAACCGGCATAGTGAATGCGACCAGTGATGTTGGACAACTTTTGTTTTTTAAGAAATAGCTCATAATTTTCTGAATATAAATAAACTAAAAACATTGTATTCATTGTCTCCATTCATGGACTTTGTAGGGCTGCTTAGCATCGGGTACATACAAAGTGATATGGCGTGCATAAAAAAAACCTTGCTAATTTCGATTTTACAAGAGATGTAACCGTTACCAATCCTACAGCAATCCGGGCTAAACACCACTATAATGCCTTAGAGTACACGTCACGTTAAGCTCCCGGTAATCACTAAATAAATTTGTGAAACTGTTAATAGGCTGTTATTGTGTCTAGTCAAACATTGCGACGAGCTGGCCACTTGTCCGGTGTAGACTAATACTATCGGCTACGAAGAGGTGGGATTAACAACCCTCCGCAAGCCGTCGGTTTCGCCGTAAGGCACCCGTGATAACATTTATTTATTTATTTACCTCAAAACTTATTATTTTTGAGGTAAACCTATAAAACGTCTAATCTAATATAAATGTAAATTGGAATAAAAGCTAAGAACGCTATACCATTATTAGGTATATACTCAATAAGCCATCTATAAACAATTTCACTAGTTGGTATAGTGAAACTAGGATCGAAAGCTTAACGTGCTCCCTGAGGCGCTATTGTCAAACAAAAGTACCCAAATAAAAAATAATAAAAAAACTCATTGGTACCTTCAAATCGGTGTTTTACCTATGATAATAAATATATAATTTTTAAGTCTAAGATCTAACAAACTCGGCCACAACGTATATATATATATATATTTATACTCTATACTTAAAATGATTTTAAAAAATTATCTTCCCTGTACTATTCTATCAAAATGAACGAGCATAAATCTTGAACATTTTCTTTCAAAACTTCACCCGCCCCCAATTTGTTCGGTTTTGCTAGTCGTCGTCCCTTATAGATCTCCTCTTGCTTACCATCAAGCAAGTCGAGGTCATATGTCGAGTTGTTTTTTTTTGGGAGTTGGCAACCCTACTGGTGAAGGTTGCGGTTATAATAATTAAAACGCGCACGAAGTTGCGGGCACCAGCTAGGAAATAAAAATAAGTACAACTCTGTTATGTCTACCTACATCTAGTTTATTATTATTTCCTATGTTAAAATTCATGGTTTATTAACAGTCCCGGAGTTCATCATACATATAAAAAAAACAATTCTTTCAATAAAATCGGTTCAATTAATTTTGAGTTAATCCGAAACAAACGAACTGCTTCATCCCAATATTTTGTGATATATATATATATATATATATATATATATATATATATATATAATATATTTGAGATTATAATATATATATATATAATTGTTACCTTTAATAGTTCTTCCAAAAGCACTATACTACTTGCACTTGAAGTAAATATAAATAGGTAGGAATACAAATATAATAATATATGTTTCATAGTGCAGTAGGATAAGCAATGTCAATAAATATTAATTAGAGTATTAGTGTAATTTTTAAGAAGAACAAGATAATCACGTAGTAAAACGTATAAAAGTCAAGACACCAAGTAAAATTTATTTCAGTTGTTACTGTGAAGTGTCTGAGAAAATCATGATTATCGGGGTAAATATTTTGTATTTAATTCTTGCCTAGAGTAAAATTATTAGGGCCGATTTTGAATCGTCCCTAGTAAATTCAATTAGGTACCTACAATGATCAAGTTAAAAAATAATATTTTAAAAAGAGTATCTTTATTTAATCATTTATAATTTTGATTTAAAGATTAAATTGTAATTTAATTTTGTTCTATTTTTTTACAGGTATATTTCCTAATTATTTATTTATTACAAAATGTTAACTGCGTAGAAGTAAATAATACTGATGATAATTACAAGGATATGTATGTATACTTAAATAACTACCTTTTTAATTTATCCTAATATATATGTATAAATTTTGTAAAATATCCTAAAATATATGTTCGTAAGATAACTAACTAACTAACGGGTTTATAAAATATATTTTAATAATATACTTAACGGCGGCTTGCATGATAATTTTTTTAATATAGTAAATTAAATCAAATAATAAGTAAAACTTTAATTTTCTTTTTCCCACAGTTCATCACAATTAAAAATAAAACCTAAATGCTGTAAGATATATATAATAAATTTAATTGTAACATAAAATACTTTAAATAAAAAAAAATCAGAAAAAAAATAAAAATATAATATATATATAATAAAAAAATACTTACTATGCCGATAAGGCGATATAATATCAAGCACTTTTCCAGACATCGTCGGCGCATCAGCCGCCCTTCGCTCACTCGTCCACCATCCATAGTTTATCTATTCAACACTAACTTCACTAAAACTTAAGTGGTGGAGCCCGTTTAAAATTACATCTGGACCGTCCATCCAGTACCGTGAGACTTCGCAGACTGAGCTTTCCCGCGCAGTTTGGGAGGAACAGCTTGCATCCACCCCCATCCTGAAATGAAAGTGGGATGGGGAAGTACGTTCAAACTACCCTATAGTTCTCTCACTCACCCTCCTTTCATTTGCGTCATAGCTCTGCTCTATCGATAATGTCAAGGTTGTGATGTAAATGTCACAGGGCATTTCCTCTCTCAATTTTAAATTTGTGAAATATTTTAAAGGCGTTTTTTTTTATTACTTCGCTATATTGCTTCTTAATAGTTACAATACAGCATAAGTATACTAAGGTATTCTATTGTACCATCCTGAGATAGACTAACGGCCTCAGGGTTACCCAGCGGAGGGATTTTATTGCCACCTATAAAGCCGCATAAGAAGCTAGCTCGTTAGTATAGTGAAACTGGGACCGACAGCTTAACGTGCTCTCTGAGGCACTATACACGACTTGTTAAACAAATGTACATATTTTTTAGATAGACCTAAGTGTTTATAAGTCTAAGGTCTAACCAACTTTGCCACCACGTATTATAAACTCACAATGAATATTATATTATTATCCTTTAAAGGCTCTACAACAGGAAATTTAAATCACCTAGACGGCATCGGGCTACTCAGCGCGCAGAGGTGGTGTGTAAAAAGTAAAATATGTTTATTGTTCAAATAAAATACCGTTATTTTACGTGACGACCCCATTTCCCACACTAGGATTCCCTGTGTTGTGGAAGCTAGTTTCACTCGTGCTGTTGTTTCATACATTTTTACGCTGGTAGCACATAATTAACATAAAATATAATTTAAGATAAAGTCAAAATTAAACAAAATAAAAAATTTGCAAACCAAGTGAGAAAAAAATAATAATAACAATTATTATTTTCATGTTGTATATTATTTAGTAGGTGTGTGTGTGATTTTTTTTTTAAATAATTGTGTGTGTTTTGTGTGAAGGGTTATGAGCTGGTGAATGTGCAGAAGTTATTATTGTTAAATTTATTGTATTATGTGCAAGAAGCATCTATATAATTGGCATTGTTAAACCGTTCTCCAATTTTATTTTACATTTGTGTCGGGTCAGATATAGTATATTATTTATGTAGTTAAATTATGTATACATGTGTGGGCCGAAAAAATCGATGAAAAAGATTTTTGTCCAAAATGTGTACGGGTTTTGCAAGTCTCCCAGTGGTAACGCCTTCGAGGTTCATTTTTATGTATTTCAGTTAATGCTATTTTGTGATACTGTAAGATCGTATTTTCTATCAAGAGTTGCCGAACACTAGAAACTTTACATTCAATATAGCAGCTCATCTGTTGGAAAGCGCATTGGTTTTTGATAAGCCACTTTTAGAATAGCGCTCTGTGCACGTTATAGTGTTATTAAAAAAGACTTGTGGGCTCCCCATGATACATTACAGTAGGACAATACTGATTCGCATAGTCCATGATAAACCAATTTTCGTATTCAAGATAAAACTCATCTGTTGAAAGATTCAGTAGAACATTATTACATATATTTACATTATTGCATGTATTTACATGTAATATTTTTTTAATACGTATAGTTGTGAGTTGAATTTGTTTTTTCCATGAAAATTCTTTATCGATATGGACTCCGAGATACTTTATATTATCGACTTGATCCAGGTGGGCAATTCTTGCGCTTTCGACATTTATCTCATTCATTTCGACATGAATGTCGAAAGCGCAAGAATTGCCCACCTGCTTTGGATATCTGTCACATATTTTTGTCATATTGGATAAGAGTTATATGAATGGAGAATTATTTTTATTTTTGATGTTGGTGCCATATCATGTCATTTTCGATCAAAATTATCAAATCGAGATGAATCTCGAATGCGCGAGAATTGCCCACCAGCTCTGGATATCTGTCACATATTTTTGTTCATATTGGATAAGAGTTACATGAATGGAGAATTAGTTTTATTTCTGTTGTTGGTGCCGAGTGTGATGTTATTGAAAATGCTATACATAGTCTGGCCATAAATACTGTTACAATAAAAAATATATTACGTTTGAATTTGGAATCTATCATTTTTATACGATTGTTCGTTGTATTTTATCATTTTGGCGCCAATACATTGTACATTATTTTGCGATATTAAAATGGAGTGGGGTGAAAGGCAGTCAAAGCAGTAAGGGAAAGAATTCGAAGAAATCTTGTCCGAAAGCAAAAGATGTTATCTCGGGAGATGAAGATAGCATCTAGAACCATATCTCGTATTTTAAAAGATGCAATGGTCATTTCTTAACTGATAATTAAAAAAAACAATAGTGTGGTAAAATCGAAACAACTACTGAAGCGGTACGCAAAGGGAGGTCACAGAAAAATGTTGTTTACGGATGAGATTTTTTTTACCATTGAGCAACATTAAACAAAATGACCGTATTTATGCTAAAATCCCTAAGGAATCTTCCAAATTAGTCGACTGAGTGCAACGTGGCTATTATCATAAGCCCCTTAACAAACCATGTTCAATAACCAAGTATGGTCCTTCCAGCAAGACTCGGCGCCGGGTCAATAAGCTCGGTCTACGAAGTCTTGGTTGGAAGCGAACGTTTCGGACTTCATCAGAGCTGAAGACTGGCCGTCATCTAGTCCCGATCTTAATGGATTATGATTTACGGTCAGTTTTAGAAAGTACGGGTTGCTCTAAACGCCACGATAATTTGAAGTTCCTAAAACAATCCATACGATTGGCAGTGAAGAATTTTCCCATAGAAAGAGTGCGGGCTTCTATTGATTACTGGCCTCAACGTTTTCAAATACAAAATTATTTATTTTATGTAAATCTTTACAGATATTTATGATAAGTCAAAAAAAAAGTTTTTAACAATAAGGTCTCAGAATGCGTTTGGTTAGGTTGCTTTTCATCTCCAAAAGTAGGTACATAGGTTATTTTTCTTAATTAAATTATACAAAAACTAAACGCGCGATACGAAGATAATACCAACCTAACGCATGCTACATAACCAACTAGTTTAATACTAGGTGGTTAGCTGATTCCATTGGCCTTTCAATCATTATCTGCCATACAAGGGCGCCACGGGGGCGACGAACCACATCGATCATACCCACGCCTTAAATCTATATTAAGAAATATATTATAATTAACCAGACGCATAACCATAGATTTATGAATCGGTATCTCTAAGGGCGTGTTTTACGAACCGTGGCGATCCCCCCTGAGGCACCCCGGAGAAAAAGGTACCAGCAAGTGAAAAACTCTGGTGCTCCACACATACCATCAGAGGCGTATGACTATTGACTCACCTATGCTTATAGCATGGTAGTATAATAAAGATGCTCTCACCTTACTGAAGAGCATGCGCAGAACAACCCTATGGCAGACTACATAAAAGTAATTATTTAGATACTGTACCAATGTACTGACTGTACTGTACTTTATTATAAAAATACAAAAAAGATAAGTACCTGGATAAATGAGTAATAACAAATGATTATATAGTCATTTACTCCATAGTAGGCTCTATTGATTAAAGTTTGTTTAATACAATTTTTAAACTTTACTTCACTTAAATCTATAACGCTATTAGGTAATTTGTTAAATAACTTTATACTATTAATAATAAAGCATTTATTAGTTTTTTGTAGTCTAAACTTTGGTATGTCAATTTTATCTATATTTTTTAAGTTTAGATTATGCCTATCGCCATTTTACTAAACATATTTAATTTTTTCTTGACTTCCAATAAATTTTCATAAATATATTGAGATGGGAGAGTCATTACATCAATCTTAGAAAAGGTTTCCCGAAGAGAATCACGAGCCTTCATGCCATATATTGCCCGAATGGCCCTTTTCTGTAAAATAAATATTGTATCTATATCTGCTGCAGATCCCCACATTATATAAGCTTTTAAATATTTTCACGATAATATCACTCTCCTTCATAATTAATGCTTTTCTAAAATTAAAATAAACAACAAAATCAATAATTTAAAATAGTTAACTGTTGGAATAAGGAAATCATGTAAAGAAGGTAGAAAGCTAAGGTATTTATTTTATAAGAACAAGAATAGGTACAATAAAAATATATAAAAAAAAATACAACATACTTTTAAAGAACTTCATTGAGAAAGCTCAAAAAATAAGAAATTCTAATTACATGGAAATATCAAAAAATAAATGTCAAGCTGCATGGAGAATAATAAAAGAAGAAAAAAATAGCATAAAAAATGATAATAGTATTAGAAACATAATAAATAATGATATTACAATCCCTAAACCTGAGCTTATTGCGGAACAATTTAACGAATACTATATAAATTTAACGAGAATTTTGTAATTTAGTGTATACATTATTGCGCCGATTATCTGTCATCTAATAAATCTATCGTTACAAAAAGGTGTTTTTACAAACAAATTAAAATTCTCTATAGTAAAACCCCTATACAAAAAAGGTATAGTAACAGATATTAAAAATTACAGACCTGTAGCACTTATACCAACATTATCCAAAATATTTGAAAAGATTATGTATAAAAGACTTATGCACTTTATAACAGTAAATAATATATTGAAACGGGAACAATACGGATTCCAGAAAAATAAATCTTGTACGTTGGCTGGATTTGAATTAATTAAAGAAATAACAAAAAATATGAATTTGAGGAAACCGACGATAGTACTTTTGTACGATGACAAAAGCATTCGACTATGTTTTACATGAAATATTGCTGACCAAATTGGAGGCATACGGTATTAGAGGGGTGCCACATGATTGGTTAAAGTCATATCTAACGAATAGATACCAATGTATTGAAATAAACAGGGTTAATACAAATAACACAGTAATAAAATATAAATCAGCGTACAGAAGGATAGAATATGGTGTTCCTCAAGGGAGTATTCTTGGTCCACTGCTCTTTTTGTTGTACATTAACGACCTACCAGAAGTCACTGGTCATAAATGTATACCATTCGCAGATGATATATCTACAATAATAACCTATGATAAGACACAGAACTATGAATGGGACATAAATAACACGATGAGCAAAATAAGTAAATTGGCTAAGTTCAAATAATTTGCATGATGTTAACTTAAAACAAAGTTTATACAATTTCATAATAAAGGAGGCAGGAAAGAAAATCTTAATATCACCTATAATAATAATAAAATTTTAGAAGTATCAAGTGAGTAAAGTGTCTTGGACTTATAAAATTTGTGAGGTGCAAAAGACTTAAGAAAAATAGAAAAATCGCGAGTTCAGTGAAGTGCCCAGAACCAAAGTGTCGTAAAACACTTGTAAAATATTCGCGATGTGCACACGGGACTTAGAATAATTTATAGAATAAACGACTTATAAAATAATCGCGATGTGCACACTGGACTTAGAATATTATACTGAATAAGGGACATAGTCTCTGGGGCTACCTACAGACACTTAGAATATTTACAACTTTTTTAGATTTATTTGTGAGTTTTTATGATTAAAATGTGGTCACAAATGTTGCAACAGGATGACACTTACGAGTGCATGAGTAAAGCGTTATCGAACTATAAGAAGTCACCGAAGGATAGAAAAACTCAAGCTTATATGGAATCAAGATTGGAGTTATTGGAGAAGATGTGGGAGGATTTTGTAACTACTCATTATAATATTGTAGGTAGCATTCCAAAAGAAGAAAGATTAATTGTAGCCTATTTTACAGAATGTCTATTCAATGAGCGAAGACATCTATACGGAGTATAAAGTCAAACTAAAGGAGGATCTTGCTCCTCGTTATGTGTCCAAGGATAGTCCACAGGTCGTCCCAACTCAAATGTCCTTACCAACGACATCAAGCTGCGAGGTAAAGCTTCCGATGATTCATTTACCAACGTTCTCGGGCGGCTATGAGCAATGGCAGACCTTTTATGACATGTTTTTGTCGTTAATACACACCAACAAAAATTTGAGAGCTGTTCAAAGGTTACACTTTCTGAAGAGTAGTTTGTCCGGAGAACCTGCAAACCTACTAAAGATTTTTTCTAGTACAGAGAAAAATTACGATGAAGCTTGGAGCCAACTTACACGTCGTTATAATAATAAGAGATACAATTGTAATGAAGTGATGAAGCATATGCTCTCACAGAAAAATATGACTACAGAATCTGCAAGTGCAATTCGTCAACTTCTTGACACAACGGTGTCTTGTTAAATGTCTCTGAATAACCTAGGCATTAATACCAAATCATGGGATGCTTAATGATCATTAATCATTTGGTTGTGTCGAAATTGGATCAAGAGTCTCGCAGACAATGAGAGGTTCAAGTTAGCCAAGCGGAGTCAGATGAGGTGCCTACCTGGGAAGAATTAATTAAATTTTTAGAGATAAGGTTTAGGACGCTTGAGATGATAGATAGCACTAAAAATATATGTAAACCCTTTTCCAATAATCATAAACCAATTAAGCCTAAATCATTCCATTCTACAGCTTCACACAAGGGTAAAACAACAAGTGCTAAATGTGTGTTGTGCTCGGGTCCACACTTATTGTTTCAGTGTAAATCATTTAGCGAACGATCACCTGAAGACAGGTCAGACTATGTACAATCTCACAGGTTATGTTTTAATTGTCTGGCATCCACACATCCAGTAAGAAATTGTCGTCAATCTACCTGTTGTCGAAAGTGTGGCAAAAGACATCACACATTACTACATTTTGAGCGAAGAGATGAAAATTCAAATAGCAGCTAAAGAGTCATCAAACACCGAGTCAATCAATCAACCGAGCAGAGTACTAAGTACTATAGTGAATCAACCAGATACTGAGGAGAGAGTAGTAGCACACTTTGCTGCTGAGCAGAGAAATCATACCAGAGTTTTGTTGGCCACAGCCGTGGTCAGAATCACATCAGCAAATGAAAAAAAAAAAAACTCACAAATCGTACGAGCATTACTTGATCAAGGGTCTGGAGCTTCATTTATGACTGAAGCGACAGCACAATTACTAGGTCTTAAGCGAACTGTTATTAATGGTCTAATATCTGGAATTGGTGACGGACAGAAAAGAACCAAAAGCATGTTAACGTTCAAGTTGGGATCTTTGCAAGATCTTCATTTCTCTGTCCAAATGAACACTTTTGTTTTGAGTACCTTAACATCCTTTCTTCCATCTAACAAAATATGTATCTGGAATTGGCCTGAAATTAACAACTTACCTTTAGCTGATCCAGAGTATGGGTCACCTAGTAAAATTGATGTGATACTTGGGGTAGATGTATTCTCCCAGATTATCGTAGAAGGTCTTATGAAGCATCCATTATCAGGTTGGACAACCTACAAGACTTGGCTGGATTCTGTCAGGTCCAGTGCGGGATAAGGCATTTACGTCAGATAAACCCATATTAAGTCTACATATACAAATGAAAGAGGATGAACTTTTACAACAATTTTGGGAGATAGAGCAAGAACCTGATAGTATTAAGAGAAAGCTAACAAGAGAAGAACAAAAATGTGAAGAATTTTTCAGAAGGACGTTACGTAGTTGGTTTACCTTTTAAGAATTCTAATCCAGAGTGTATTGAGGAGAGATCAAAGGATATAGCTTTAAGAAGGTTTAAATCATTAGAGAAGAGATTGGATAAAAATAATTTAATTCACGAAGAGTACAACAGAGTAGTAGAGGATTATATTGAGCAGAATCATATGATACAAATAAAAGACGAGAAAGAATTAAGAAATCCAAATGCGGTGAATCTTCCGCATCATTGCGTTATTAGGGAAGACAAAGAAACAACCAAGTTGCGCGTTGTTTTGGATGCTTCTTGTAAGGGAGTAAATAATGTGTCGTTAAATGATAATTTGCTTGTTGGGTCCAAACTTCAACGAGATTTACGACATATCATAAGATTTGTATAGTTGCCGATTTAGTAAAAATGTACCGGCAGGTTATAGTTCATGAGGAAGATACAAATTTTCAGAGAATATTTTGGAGATAAAATCCTAATCAGCCTATAAGGCATTTCAAATTACTGAGACTGACTTTTGGTACAACAAGTGCACCTAATCTAGCTGTTAATTCTTTGCAACAACTAGCCAAAGATGAACAAGCAAAGTATCCGGTAGCAGCAAAGATTACACTAGAGGATTTTTACATGGATGATTTGTTTACAGGTTGCGAAACTGACGGAGAAGCGATAGAGATGTATGAACAAATGAGCAAGCTAATGATGGAAGGTGGGTTTGAATTACAGAAGTGGTGTAGCAACAGTGAGAAGTTAATGGATCATATAAGAGAAGAAAACCAAAAGTCAGATAATAATAATGTGTTAGTTTTTAAGATAAATGAAATAATAAAAGTTTTGGGAATTTGTTGGAATAAAACAACAGATAATTTTGAATATACTTTAAAATTACCAGAGATGGATGAATTAGTAACCAAGAGAAAGGTGTTATCAGATGTAGCTAGGTTATACGATCCAATTGGATGGATCGCGCCAATAATTATTAGAGCTAAGATTTTTATTCAAAAATTGTGGATGTCAGGTCTGAATTGGGATGAAAACCTAACCGCTGAACTACTCATGAAGTGGCTGGAATTTAGAGAAGATTTATTTCGTGTCAAAAATCTTGTCATTCCAAGATGGTTGAATTCTAGAGCGAGCGATCATGTAGAGCTGCATGCATTTGCTGATGCGTCCCAGCATGCATATGAAGCCGCTGTCTTTATGAAAATAGAAATAAGAATAATGTTTATGTGCATCTGATAACGGCCAAGACAAAGGTAGCTCCAATCGGAAAGGAAGTTTCCATTCCGAGGTTGGAGCTGTGTGCTGCTTTACTGGCTGCTAAGCTTGTTTATGAAGTATCATATATTATGGATATTCCCAAACAAGATATTTACGCATAGACAGACTCCACTATAGTGTTGGCTTGGCTTCGAGGAGAACCTAGCCGTTGGTCAACATTTGTCAGCAACCAAGTATCTGAGATTTTGACGATGTTGGACAGTCATGTGAGTACGGAAAAACCGGCCGACTGCGCCTCAAGAGGCATATCAATTATTGACCTAAGAAGTCATAATTTGTGGTGGAGTGGCCCTCAGTGGTTACATCACACGGATGAGTATAAAGTTAAAGATCACCAGAGCTTTACAACTAGAGAAGAAGAGAAACCTATTAAGACTAACTGCGCCATTCAAGTACAAGAGAATTTTATATGGACGAGATTTTCGTCATTAAAGAAAGCATTAAGAGTATTATCGTATTGTAGAAGGTTTTTAAATTTAAAATTACCTGAAGAAAAAATATCAATAGAAGAAATGGACAAGGTATTACTTATTTGGATTAAAGAAACTCAAGAATTATATTTTTATAGTGAACTTAAGCAGTTAAAGTCCCAGGGATTTCTCTCAAAGAAAGGACACCTTCACACTTTAAGCCCCATTCCTGATGAGAATGGAGTTTTTAGAGTGGGAGGTCGAATTAATCAAGCTGGAGTTAGTTTCGAGAAAAGGCATCCAATAATTTTGCCTAGTATGAGTTACCTTACTAAGCTAATAATTACAGATGCCCATATTAAAACACTTCATGGAGGACCGCAGATCATGTTGAATTTATTACGATCTAAGTACTGGATTATACGAGCTCGAGATTTGGTCAAGAAGTGTTATAGAAAGTGTTAGATATTCACGACAGAATAACAATCAATTTATGGGCGAAATTCCTGATGTTAGATTGAGACCATCAAGGCCATTCGAAGCTTCTGGAGTGGATTTTAGTAGCCATATTAATATTAGATTCTCGCCAGGGAGAGGATCGAAGTCATATAAGGGTTATATGTATTTGCCTCTTTGTTTGCATGACATCAAAGGCTGTGCATCTTGAAGCCGTTTCCGATTTGTCGGCCCAAGGATTTTTGGCAGCATTTCGTAGATTCGTGTCGAGACGGGGCCATTGTAAGGAGTTATTTAGTGACAATGCCACTAATTTTATAAGGGCAAACAAAGAGCTAAAAGATATGTTTAATAGAGCTACCAGTAACTTGGCATTGGAACGACTTGGCATTTCCTACCACCGTATGCGCCTAATTTCGGAGGATTGTAGGAGGCAGGAGTTCGCTCAACAAAAGCACACCTTAAGAGAATGATTGAAAATTCTACACTTACCTTTGAAGAGTTATCTACAGTGTTGACCCAGATAGAGGCGTGTCTCAACTCATGTCCTTTGTCTCAATTAAGTGATAATCCTGTAGACCCCTTACCTTTGACCCCAGGACATTTTCTTGTTGGAGAACCTTTGATTGTCATACCGGATGAAGATTATGAAAGGGCTTACACTTCTGGATTACAAAGATGGAAGCTTACACAAAAATTGGTTAATGATTTTTGGAAAAGATGGTCAAATGAGTATTTAGTTAATTTAAATCAAAGATATAAGTGGACAATCAAGAACTCAGAGCCTGAGATCAGTGACATTGTAATTATAAAAGATTCTAATTTACCACCAGCTAAATGGTTGTTAGGTAAAATAGTACACATACATCCAGGTAAAGATAACATCACGCGTGTTGTAACTATTAAAACTAAAAATGGTGTATGCAAACGAGCTTGTAATAAATTGTGTTTTTTGCCTAAAGATTGTGATAATAAATGTGTTCCTTTTATTAGTGTTAGATTTAAATTGTTTATATTATACATTGAGGTTTTCATGGTAGGAGTTATCAATGATGGAATATTTTGTATTTGTGTTATCATATCGAGTTCTATCATAATGTGTTTATTATTTTTAAAAGAACGGGATTCTTTGGTAGGCGGGATGTTTAAAATCATGTATATTGTGTAATAAATTTAAGTCATAAAAAATATTTCAACGTGAGTTCTAAAATTTCTACGACAGGGGTCGCCAGCGTCATATTAAAACGATCGGTTTTCGTTTCAAAGTGTTTGTTGTGTATTTCTAATGAGTCTGAATAAATGAGATAATTATAGTAAGCAAACAAAGTGTACTTATTTTCAATCAAGCCGCAACACGTACCATACTGTGAAAATATGCGAAGTACACTAATCTGGCTGTTGCAATATCAGTTAACTGTCTGATTTTTCTGACTGCATAATGCATATGCAGCAGAACTCAATCTCTTCGATAAAGTATTGATATGAGCTTTCCACTGTAGTTTGGAATCAACTGTGTTCCCCAAAAACACAGTGGAATAATCAAATTCCAGATCAGTGCCACCTATCTTCACTGTGTAATTAATATTATATACATTAGGCAATGTAAATTTTAGGCAATTAGTCTTCTAAGTATTTAGAACTAAGTTATTTGCCGTGAACCATGTTGAAACCATAGCCAGAGTGTCATTTGCTGCTGACAATATATTATCGTTCCTACTAATTTTAAACAGTAAGGACGTATCATCAGCAAATAGCACTATCTGCGCCATCTCCTGAACCATATGTGAAAGGTCATTAATGTAAACCAGAAAGAGGAATGGTCCTAAAATAGACCCCTGGGGAACACCCATCTTAACAGCGGTTCCTTCATCTGAAGGAACCGCTGTTAAGATGGGTGTTCTAATAGAACTCAAGGTGTTAATATTGATAGCTGTCTATCTAGACAGCTATCAATATTAACACCTTGAGTTCTATTAGAGAGGTAGGATTTTATTAGATTTAAAGCTACATTGTGAATGCCATAAAATTCTAGTTTAACAAAGTTTGATGGTCAACACAATCAAACGCCTTAGATAGATCACAGGAAACACCAACGAGGTCCTGGGAGTTTTCCCAAGCGTCATTTATTTCGGTAATCAATTTTTTACCGGCATTTGTTGTGTTTCTACCTTTAAAGGACTGTATTGCAGCCAATGGAGAGTACTTTGAATAAGATCTTTATATTTTAAATGGTTTTATATTTACGTATTATACTAACACACTGTAAAAGAAATAAATAATATATGCAATAGAAAAATAAAATGTTAGAATATTTATGGCAAGACTAGCTATTTAGTTTTATCTATGTTTAAAAAAATCCGCTGTAACCACTTAGAGATGGAATAAAGGACAGTTTCCGCAATTGAAAGGAGTGGCTACCAAGTTTTCCCATGACATACTGTATGTATCATGTATCATGTGCAAAAGCGAAAATGGATGCCTGATTGATATTGAGAGAGCAGAGTTCGTTTACGTTAACAAGAAAAAGTGTCGGGCCCAAGAGTCAGTAAGCTTTAACCCGTGTAAGATATCTGATTCCTAAAACCGAACTGATTACTAGATATCATTTGTTCCTTTTCCAAAAACTTTAATAATCATTAATTTACAACTTTTTCAAGAATTTTAGAAGTGATACCAACTCTTATGACAGAGTATTGGTATTTTTAATAAAACTGTAATATAATTTAAATATATTTTCATATTGAATTATGTAAATATATGATTTTATGGGTTAGCAATTCATTCAAACATATTAATATATCTCAGTTTGGTTAAGGGGTGCACATTTCTGCATACCACCCTTTTGTAGGCACTAGAAGTATGAAGTAGAAAGCGAAGACAACAAAGGGTGGTGGAAGTAGGCGTTAAGGCAACCTAGGGGTCGATGGGAGACAACCTATATATAAAATCGATATTTCATTTATTTTTTTTTCTATCTGTCCTGCATTTTAAAACTTATACATTTTTATAAATTCCTTATTAAGGTAATCTTATATTAAATTTTTAAAGATAAAAATGCAATGAATTGATTTTTTTTCTAATTTGTTTTGTAGATTTATTGATATTGAACCAACAGTGAACATAACATGCTGATGATGTTTTCCATGATGGGCTAGGTGATGATGATAGGTATTTTTGTAAAAATATAAATACAAAACTGTATAGTGCATTATCTTTTACCTTCAACAAAACAACTCGCCTCCCGTAGGAGCTCCTACGGCCGATTTTTTTTATTTATTAAACCTTATTGCATAATACAAAGGCGGATTTAATGCCGTTGGGCATTATCTTACTGTCAAACCTTCGGGACATTAGAACATTAAGTTTAGGTAGGTGTGCAATAAAAAATATAATGAGTTTTTATTTATATTTATAAATATACATACATACCCATATGCTATACAAATACATGTAATATACATACATATATATTATACTACATATCGTACAATATACATATTAATACATAAACAGATAATGACTTATTCGATAGTTGTTGGGATTTATTTAGAGAGTGCTTATAAACCATTTTCTTAAAAATAAATCTATTAGGAGCATTTCTTATAACAAGAGGCAGTTTGTTCCACAAATATTTGGCAATAAAATTTTATAGCTTTAATTTATATATTTTACCTAATAAGAAACACAATATATATAACAAATATTTACAATACATAACTCAGTAAGGTTTTCACAGAAGTTATTTAACAATGATTAAGCCTAGAAACGATGTAAAATACAAGTAATTAAAAGAAAATTGATAAAGCAATAACTATATAATATAAACAAACAGACGCCTTAACTTAACTACTTTATTTAGTAAATGCACTCAATATGTCTTTTTTAAATCTAGATAACGAAGTTGTAAATATATCAAGGTCCTGAAAAGTTTCATTATATTCACGACAGGCTCTATTTATAAACTTAAATATTTAGTACTTAGTGTTACACACAGGAACATGAAACATATATTTAGAGCGTGTCTAACGGTCTTGCAAGTTAGTCCTATCCTGCTCAAAATGTAATTAAAATGTATATGGTTATTAAAAAAATAAAGTAAAATTTCACCTTTACATAAACGTCGATGTTCAAAGTTTTATTATGAATCGTGGGAATCTATAATTAAAATGCTTAACGAATTTTCTCTGATTTTTTTCAATTTCATATACGTACTTGATAGTAGGGGCACCAAACCGGCGATGCATATTCAATAATCGGTCTTACAAGCGAGCTGTATAAAATAATTAATGTCTCAGGCGAGCGAAATTCTTTAGACATTCGCAGTATAAATCCTAAAATCTTGTATGCCTTCGGTACAATATAGTGGAAGTGAGCTCATAACCTCACCTCAGTCACTCTTCTCAATGAGTTAATAAATAATGTATAATTATATGAAATAGTAGACTTTTTACGCGAATACGTAATAACTTGACATTTTTTTACATTCAAATAAAGTTTATTACTTGTACAGTACTGACATACTCTATGTAAATCATCTTGTAAGTCTTTACAATCTTGTTTCGAATTAAGACTTTTAAATATTTTTGTGTCATCAGCGTATAGTAATATTTTAGAATATTTAATAACATAGTTATATCATTAATAAACAAATTAAATAAAAGAGGAACGAGGTAAGAGCCCTGTGGCACCCCGGACGAGATGGGCGTAAATGACGAACAGTAACCTTTCACAGTAACCGCTTGAGTTCTATTGCGTAAGAGTAAGAGTATACAAGTGAAGTTAGAAGTCTGTGGTTCGAGTCCCGCCCACCAGGATGTTTTTCATCGCATTTTTATCTTTGAAATTTAAAACTAAAATTAAATGTGATTTTTCAGTTTAAAGACATTTATTTCCCAATTTCTTTTTCACTTACGAAGAAATATATATATATAACTAGTAAAACAAAAAAGTACTATTTCTTATTATTTTTTAATAGATACCTATTATTACTAACCATGTTTCGGTTTTAGTCTATGGGTTCACCGGTTTTCAGGAGATCACTGCATCAATTTCTTGACAGGGTGGTAGTTTCCTTTCAGCATGCGGTTACGAAATGGGTTGAATAATGCATAAGGCAGCGAGTATATTGCATCATTTAGCCGGCATAGTCGGAACGATCAATTTTGTTTAAGAACAATTATTGATCGACCCCATAAATGGACTTTGTAGGTCTGCTCACCACCAGGTAGTTTGATACAAAGTCACATGCCGTGCTCCAATAAACCAAAAAAAAAAAACTTGTTTCCATACAAGTTTATTGTCTAAAATATGCCGAGGTAATTTTTATTTGGTTGTTTTAAGACCCTGCTCTTAAAATTTTTTTTTCGTGGTCGCCTCACCCTATATAGGCGGAGCCCCCCGCAAGATATTCCAATTACAATCAATCACAACAGCGATCTGGCAAATTTTGTTTCATAATTGAAGGACTGGTCCACGTATCTATGTTATTATCTATTAAAGCTTAAGAAACTGTACCGTAAGAAAGAAAATGACAATTTTCTATTGTATTCAAAATGTCGTAATCCATAAAATATTTTTTCTAGTATATTAATAGCAATTTATATATATTTAACCTCTGTTACATACATACTTGACACTTGAACGCTGAGTACTGTCGTGTCACCGGAAACGATATCAAAAAAATAATTCCTATGTAATAAAAGATTTTTTTTAAATTTACGGTGGTGGTGGAATTTCAATATGGGGAGAGGCCTGTTGAGGCAATTTAGGGACTGATAACAAATGTATTTATAATTCAAGTGAGTAAAACAGACAACAAGCGATATATATTATTTATAGATATCGATTGTATATTATTTCGGATTTTAAATGGATGAATATGATTCATGATTGGCTGACCGAAAAACCTATAAAACAAGTCCCATATAGTTTTTAAAAACTAAAGTTAAGGCCGCCATCTTGGATTTCAAAATTGACCATAAATTCGTGAAAGCCTCACCTAAAAACCTATGTATATAACGAGTCTCATATCGATTTTTTAAATAAGTTAAATCTGCCATTTTGGATTTGAAATTGGATCTCATATTCGTAATCGGCTCACTAAAAAACCTATATAACAAGTCTCATTTCGATGTTTTTTATAATAGTCCTGGCAGAACAAGAGAAACACGTCTGTCTGCACGCATCCGCACACTAGGTGGGACTGGTCAACGGGCTCATTAATTATTTATTATAGCTCTAGGAACTGCTCCGTAAGGTTTAAAATCGCGTGAGCAATCTTCAATCAATTAAAATGTCAAAAAGAAAAATTGATCATTTTAAATTAAAATCCTTAGAATAATAACGTATAATCATCATTATTTACAGGTACGTCATTCGAGCTACAACATATCAAGTTGGGATTTTGACAAATGAAACCGTTGAAAATAATATGACAGCGTAAGTGTATATAAACTAATATAAATATATTATACATAATTAGTTAGCGGCCAAAAGTTTTCTGCCTTTATAACTCGACCAATTTTAAAATCATCTTTTGATAATATGGTAAAACGAATATAATGTACACTAAATAACAAAACGCACTCCTTTAGTAGCTGCCTAAGACCAGTTTAGAAAATAATTATGGGGAAAAAAAATATAATATTTTTATATTTTATTTTACTATGCAATTGAATTGGACTATCTAACCTCCTGATCAAGAGATACTGATATTATTAGAATTCTAGCAAGTCCCTATATGGTACTATGACTAGTCATTTAATTATGATGTTTTTAATTTATAATGTCAGTAAATTAAAAAAAAAATAGTATGGGAGTGAATTGCATTATCTAATCCCTTAACCAAGAGATACTGATATATTAGAATAGTTAGAGGAGACTATGACATACTATTCTGGCTAGGTAGTAGTATGACTAATTATTTAATTGTGTTTTTTTTTGGTTTATGATTTCAGTTTTTTTTTTACTATGGGAATGAATTGGATTAATTAATCCCCTGACCAATAGATTCTAACATATTAGAATGACTAGAGGAGACCATGACACACTATTCTATACAAGTTCCTAGGTGGTACTATCCAGTTATTTAATTATGATTTTTTAATTTATCATGTCAGTAAATTTTATAAATGTTATTATGGGAGTGAGTTAGATTATCTAATCCCCTGACCAAGAAATACTGACATATCAGAATAGTTAGAGGGGACCACAATACACTATTCTAGCAATTTCCTAGGTCCATGTCTAGTTATTTAAAATGTTTTTTTAATTCATGATATCAGTAAATTTATAATTTTACTATGGGAGAGAATTTGATTATCTAATCTCCCGACCAAGTGATACTGACATCAGATTAGTTAGAGGAGACCATAATACACTATTATAGTAAGTCCCTAGGTAATAACATTACTGGCTACATAAATTAAAAAAAAAAACATAATTAAATAACTAGTCATAGTACCACCTAGGGACTTGATATAGTACTGTGCTATTGTCTCCTCTAACTATTATAATATCATTCAACGCTTACCCACCGCGAGGTATACACGGTTGCAGAATTAATTCATTTGAAATTCTAAGGAACAGTAAAGAAAGAAAAAGTTTTTTGTTTTGCTGTAATTACGTAATATTATTAACCAATATGTCTACCATTTTATGCAACAAATGCAAGGATGGGGTCTCCGATGTGGGTCTTGCCTCAAAACATACCACTTCCAGTGCGTCGGCATAAAAGAAGCAGTTTTTCGGCATCAAGGATAAAATAAACGCATAAAATGAATGTGCCCCTCGTGTAAAGAAGCCAAGCCGGCAAGGATTCCGGAGTCCGAAGTAGGCAATTCGAGTCCTGTATGAACCCCCGAATCACTGCCGAGCAGCTGCAACGTCACTTTGACACACATTGCACAGCAGCTGTCTACCTTGGCACACTTACCGGAGGAATTCAAAACATTCAAGCAGGAATTGAATTCGCTGACGGAACTAATAAAGTTTAATAACGACAAATATGATGAGCTGGTTCAGAAAGTTAACAATTTCGAGGTGCAGGTGAGGGTGATTGAGGAACTAAATACTGAAGTGATTGGCCTGAAAGATCGTGTAAACTTCTTGGAGGCTGCCAATGAGAAAAGTAAGCAATGGAGTCGTCGCTCAAACGTAGAATTGATTGGGGTGCCGGAAGGTAAGGACGAAAGTCTTCTTCAACTGTGTTCAAAATCTCCGACTCCTGCAAGTTTAGATTTTTACAAGATGACATCGACTTCGTAACCAGGGTGGCACCGAGGGAGCCCAAACAAGGCAGACCTAAACCCATCGTCCTCAGGTTTGTGTCTAGACACCGCAAGGATGATTTCCTGAATAACGCCAGAATTTTTGCAAATGACCACCTTATACCGTTTAACAAGAATTTACTACGTAGTGCTAAAGCCTCTGCTTCCAGTGGAGGTTATCAGTTTGTTTGGGTACGTAATTGCTCTATTTTTGTGAGAAAAAATACAACTTCTCCTACAATAAATATATCTTGCACCAACGATTTAAAAGAAAAAAAAAAAAGTAATAATTTCAATCTACCCTCTTCGGAGGTTTTGGTACTACAATTCTGTGTAGGGTATATAATTTTTAATAATCTTCTTTATCATTATGTTAATTATAAGTAGTAATTTTTTTCTATTAATTCTACTTTATTAATTAATTGTTTTCCTAGTTATAATAAAATTATTATTTTTCTTCTGGTACGCCAGTGTTGCTATATGCGTAAACTATCGCTATTGCAAGATCTTATTGACACACATTTTAATGTTGATGGGCCGCTTATAAAACTGCAACATAATGTTAACCCATCTTTTATTAATCTTAATTTATATTTTTTTCTACATAGAATTAAGTATTTATTTTTATTCTAAAATTCATAATTTTTCTCATAATTTGCCTGTTTTTGGTGGTCTATGGTTGGGAGGTTCATCACTAGTTTTGCTTACAATTTTGACGTTTCCAAAACCGGTCTTGTGTTTGCATTTTAATCTGTTTTTTTCAACGTATCCTATAACAATGAACGTTTTTGTTGTATTTATGGATATATTAAGCTTTAGGTTCGACTTTAACAGTTATATAGCTAGTAATTCCTCAAAAAAGATAAAAAGTTAACCTTTTACTATCAAAATTTACGTGGGCTACGTACAAACCCTCATGAATTCCTATCTGCAGTTCTGTCCAATGATTATGATGTTATCTGCTTGTCAGAAACATGGTTGTTTCCAGGTATTTTCAACGAAGAATTGTTCGATAACAGGTATGTAGTTACTCGTGCTGATAGACCATACGAGAGGGCTGGTGTGGGCCGCGGTGGAGGAGTTCTTATAGCTGTAAAGCGCTCCCTCGTCACGCAGGCCGCCCCGCTGCCCTCCCAGGATTGTGTTCTCGGCGCTGAGGTAATATCGGTAGCCCTAAATTGCGTTACCGCTACTAATTACAAGAGAACCTTGTGGATTTATTGTTCATACTTTCCCCATTCTAACAGTCAGCTAGTGGCATTATCTAATTATTTTGATTTTATCTCAGACCTACGCAACAATCACCCAAATGACATATTTTTGATTTTGGGCGATTTTAATATTAGTGAAGCCATATGGGTAATGGTGGATAAACTATACTGTGATCTAGTTGAAGGTATCAGACCGTCACATTTGGTTGCACAACTTCAAAACTTTTTATCATTCTCTAATTAAGATTAATATAATAGCATTAGAAATGATAGCTGTGGCCGAATCCTTGATCTTATATTGTCAGACAAGCCCTGTATAGTAACACGTTGCACTGCACCTCTAATACGGGAAGATCCACATCATCCATCCTTGCCTTTTGGCCTTGGTGTTGATCATCTTGAATGCCTATCTCAACCGCCTAGAAAGATCTTCTTGTTTCAACATGCAGATTATGACAATGTTAAATCTCTGCTAAGTGAAATAGACTGGAAAACTGAACTAGCTTCCAATGACTCAAATATAAGCACTTTTAGGTTTTATCAATTCATTAATGAGATTGTAGCTCTTAATATACCATCAAAGATAATATCTAACAGTCAGCGTTGGCCGGTTTGGTATTCCAGTTCTCTTTAAATGGAAACTTTATTCACATCAAAATGATTACAATACATTTTCTTTGCTTCGTAGGAGACAGAAGTCTACCCAGAAGGAGTGTCATGCTGCTTATATTAATGACATGCAGGAAAAAATTTAAACTGACTCAAAATATTTTTGGATCTATATAAAAAGTTTAAAAACATCTAATAATTTACCAAATAAAATGAATTATAACAATGAGGTTGCTACTAGTGGACTAGATATATGCAAACTGTTCAACAAGGTTTTCTCTTCAGTTTTCAACCCGTCTTCGAATCCATCTCCTGTAATTTAAAGTAAATCATATATAGTCTATCCAGCCTATTTCTTATATAAATATTGATGAATCTATTATACTCAAAAGCTTAAATAAACTGGATAATTCTAGTGGAGCGGGCCCGGATGGTCTTAGCCCATTTTTTATCAAACAGTGCAGTGAAGTGTTTACTTACCCAATCTCTATTATTTTTAATAAATCTCTTAGACATGGCTGCTTTCCGGGCCTATGGAAGCAATCATATATAACCCCAATTTTTAAAAAAGGGAAAAAACAGTTTATTGAAAACTATAGGCCAATCTCAAAGTTGTGTGTTTTAGGTAAATTATTAGAAAAGCTTGTTCATGATATTCTTTTTGCTTTACTCAAACCAATAGTTAGTGATAGACAACATGGGTTTATCACGGGTAGATCTGTTGAAACTAATCTACTTGAGTTTACAGATTTTATCTTGCATAATATGGCTGATGGCTATCAAATTGGTTGTCTACACCGATTATGCAAAAGCATTTGACAAAATCTCACACAATCATCTCTTTTTGAAGCTTGAAGCCATGGGAATTCATGGAGACCTTCTGCGCTGGATTAAGTCTTATTTAAGCAACCGCACCCAGGCAGTTCCAATCAATGGTTTTGTGTCTAGCTTCTTAGCCTTTCACCTCGGGTGTCCCCCAAGGATCCCATTTGGGACCGTTACTATTTGATTTGTTTACTAATGATATCTCACACTTTATTAAGTCAAGCAAAGTCATACTTTATGCCGATGATAAGAAAATTTATAAAAGCTTAAAATCCTTTAATGACTGTCTTGAGCTGCAAGCAGACTTGGACAACTTATGTTACTTTTGTGAGATAAACAACTTACATTTAAATATTGATAAGTGTAACATTATGACTTTTACCCGTAAAATTAATCCTTTTATTGCAAATTATTCCTTACATAATCAGGATTTATCAAGAGTCACTACAATCAGAGACCTTGGGGTAATTCTTGACAGTAACTCACTTATGAACAACATGTAGCCCACGCAGTTGATAAAGCATATAGAATGTTAGGTTTTGTGATTCGTTCGTGTTAATTGTTCACCAAGGGTTGGTGAACAATGAACATGAACGTATCTATAGAGTCCTATATACATCCTTTGTTCGAAGTCACTTAGAATATGCATCTGTAGTCTGGAACCCACAGTATTCAAAATACATTAATAAAATAGAAGCAATAGAGAATAAAATGTTTAGATTTATGTGCTATAAATTCCCTGGGGCAAAAGCAGATTGCCAATTTATGACATTAGCCAGCAGAAGATCTGCTATTCCTATATAAAATAATTAATGGTATGGTGGACTCTAGTTATATGTTGGAAAGGATAAATTTAAATGGAAACATAAGGGCGCGTTCCAAAAACTTATTCTTCATTGTATTTGCTAATTCTAACTATTTACAAAGCTCCTATATCATAAGATCTACTAACTTATTTAATTCCCTTGAGGTCGTCGACCTGTTTAGCACTAGTTTCCAAACATTTAAAAGTAATGTACTAGGACAGTTTTAAATGTTTTCTCCGTGTGAGCACACTGAGAAAACATTTAAAACTGGCCTTCATTCAATTTTGTTCTTTAGTTAAAATCCTATAATGCTCTATAAATATTTCTTCATAGTTTTATTATTATTATTATTTATTATTTTTTTACTTTTTTATATAGACATTTTTGCAGATTCTGTTTTTTGTAATACCTATCAGTAGGAAAATGTTGGTCTATGCTACACTTATATTGTTATACTTTAAGTTACGTATTGTACTGTTTTTCCTTGAATAAATGAAAATAAAAATAAATAAATAAAAATATGTCAGTACCTCTTGGTCAGGGGATTAAATATTACAATTCACTAGAATAATAATAATAAATAAATACCATCACGGGTGCCAATTTGGCTCCCGAGAACCGTTTAAACGGCCTCAGGGTCCCAGCGGAGGGATTAACCCATCCTCATTTCGCCGATGGTATTCGGAGGCAACACCTAACAAGTGGCGAGCTTGTTGCGGTGTTTATGATGAAATAGCCTCGTTGTATAAAGCGGTCACCCATCACCCAGGCTGGGGCCGCTTTTATATTCACTCGAATAGTTATTTTTTTTATTTTTTTTCACACAATTATTTTATAAACTGGTCATAGGGGCCCTTAAGCAGCTACTGAATGCAGTGCAACTGCAGGTGCATTTTGTTATTTAGTGTACATTGTATCGGTTTTATCATATTAAAAAAAGAGGATTTTATTATTAATTGATCGAGTTACATGTAATAGAGAAAACTTTTGGCCGTTAAATTCACTCCGGTGGAAAAGCGTGGTTGGAATTACCCAAATATTAATGATAACAAATAATACTGTAAGGAAACATAGCTTTATTTTCTAAAATAAGTAAAACTGCTTAATTTTTTTTTTAAATACGCTTATGGCACCTGGAGATTAAACCGACTGAAATCCGAAAACATAACACCTATATAGTGACATACTTTTATGGTACCATAGGGTGAGTCATAAGCATCAATTCATTTAAAGCATCAAAGTATCTTAAAAGTATCCAAAATTTGTTATCCAAATCCAAAAAAGGCATTTACTCAAATATAGAAGTTGGGATTTAGTGGTTAAAAAAACTAATATTAAACCTAAAATATTATGATTATAAAAAAAAATACAATACTATTTTTTTGTTTTTAATATACATACATATACATATCATTACGGTTGCCTTATGGCGCCCGAGACCGCCTAGACGGCCCCCAGGGTACCCAATATTAATCCCACCTCGTCGTAGCCGATGGTATGAGTCTACACCGAACAAGTGGCTAGCTCGTCGCGATTCTTTGAATAGACTCAATAACCCACCTACATTGTAAAATGGTTTATCTGCTATGGGGTGTTCTACTCGTGCTCTTCAGCAGGATGAGGGTAAATTATCATATGCTATGATTATAAGCTAGTAAATAAGCATATCTTCTGATGGTCAGGTACATATGTGGAACGCAGAGTTTTTTACTTGCTGGTGCCTTTTTCTCCGGGGTGTCTCTGGGGGACCAACATGCGGTCAGTGTTTGCGCTCCGATTGATACATTTTTGTACTTTTATATTAATTATTACTTATAGTGGATATTTGGGGCGTAGATATAGTCTGTTAGGTTGGTCGGCTCGGTGGCACCTTTGCATGGCAGATAACGATGGACAGGTCAATGGAACCAGCAAACCACCTAGTCTTACACTGGATGGTTATGTGGTGTGTGTTCGGTTTGGTTTCTAATTATTTTATGTATGCAAGAGCCTACCTAACCAAGCGCACACTTAGACCTTATACTAAATATAGTTTTTTTTTATTTGACTATGCATAAATACCTGTAATGGTTTACATGAAATAAATATTTTTGACTTTGACTTTGACTTACAAACAGTTTCACAAGCTGGTATAGAGAAACCGGGACTGAGAGCTTAATGTGCTCTCCGAGGCACTATAGTGGTGTTGTCAAACAAATGTACATAAATTTTAAAATTTAAGTGCAAGGTATAACCAACTCGGCCATCACGTATTTAATATAGTATATGTTATTCATTCGATTTACATTTATTACACGAGTATTATTACACGATTGAGATATTCTCAATAATAGTGTTAATTTTGTAAATAAAACAGTCTTGTTTTACAAAAAATACAAGAATACTCTACTACTCTTGTAATATTTGTAAATATTTTTTATAACCATTTTTATAATTGTTAGCACTTTAACAAGTTGTCTCAACACAGTAAAATAAAAATAAAATATACTATTTTGTTGTTTTAGTGGTGAACAGAAAGCTGTTACGTTCTATCGTAAGAATGGTACCGATATAGATTTAAATAAGATTCCTTCACCAATTTTGACGAATGTAACCGGGCAGAGAGTGGTTGGGATAGCGCCAGTACCTGTCCTAAACAATACTGACTCTAAACCTTGGGAATATATCAATCATATTTTATATGGACCAAAAAATAATACAAAAGAAGCAGATCAGAGTAAGTTTTTATTTATATTCTCATGTTAGTAAATAGACATAGAGAGCCTATGCTGACACGACAAATAGACTTCTATTATCAGGATTATTTTCACTATGCTGGCTTGGATTAAGGATCGTAAACGCGGACGGCGAAAAATATAAATTTTGCCATGGGTGGGAACCGAACCCATGAGCTCCGGATACAACGCCAAAGGTGCCACCACTAGTCTTCGGAGGCTGTCTATTACTAGTTTGTATAGAGAAGGCAATATTTTTTTCATTTGCGGCACATGGTTCCATGGGAAAAGTTGTTCGTATTGATCAGTAGAACCTAATATTAACCCAAAGTACATCCTTTTAAATTCACCCTGTATATTCTGCCGAGTTTTACGGCGAAGGGTGATTTTTTTTTTCAATACTCCAGTTAGAGCGGTTAACTTTGATATTATTTGATCAATGTGAGCATTCCATGTTAGTCCTCTGTCAAAAATAAGACCGAGATACTTTTCGTGAGTTGAGTTATTAATAATTTGGCCATTTATAGTCAGGGTAGTGTTAGTGTTTATAGGTTTATTTTTTGCAGTAAAGTAAATATAGTTAGTTTTAGTGGTGTTTATAGTTAGTAGATTAGTTTCAAGCCATTCGGATAAATTATTCAGGTCATCTTGGGCTTTACTTTGGATTTCTTGAGTAGTAAGTTCGAAGTAAAACAGGCATGTGTTATCATTATATTAGGTTAAGTGCACGGGTTTATGTACAACGACGCCATTGTATATAAAATCTACGTAGATGCATTTTGTGCTTTGGGCAAATACATACGTTGCAGCAATTTTAGATCATTAGTCTATTGAGTATAAATAAATAAAAACCATCACGGGTGCCTATTTGGCTCCCGAGAACCGTAAACGGTAAACGGCCTCAGGGTACCCAACGGAGGGATTAACCCATCCTCATTTCGCTGATGGTATTCGGAGGCAACACCTAACAAGTGGCGAGCTTGTTGCGGTGTTTATGATGAAATATCCTCGTTGTATAAAGCGGTCACCCATCCCAGGCCGGCCTTGTTGTCATGTGCTTAACCTTGTTATCAGTTGCGCAGTGACTTAACCACTAGGCTGGGGTCGCTTTCTATTGAGTATAATAATTTTAATAATGTTATTTCAGGTAAAGCACCAGTTAGAGCCAAAAGAGACTATGAAGGAAGTTCAGAAGACGATGACGATTATATTGACGAAAATAGTAACCCAGAACCTGAAGAATGTAAACATTATTTATTTAAACGATCCATTGCTAAAGAAGAAAACAAAAATAAAACAATAGTTAAAATAATAGAAGGATCATCAATAATTCCTTCAGATGCTGCCATCAAAGCTATTGAAATTCCTTCCTTATTTTCATTTAAAAATAGTAATCTATCATCAATTCCGGTGCCTATACCAAACACTTCAGTTGTACAATATACTAAAATGAATACTGTAGTAAAACCAGAAATTGTACAATAATAGTTTGGATAATAAAAATATATTAAAATTATTGCTCTAAGTTTAAAACATTAAACCATCAGTTATGTATGTATAGTAATAAAATGTACAATTAATATCTTGTTTTATTATTGATTACATAAAATAATTAATATTTACATTAAATAAAATATAAATGAAAACAATATTTCTATCAGGTAACCAGTTTGACTCAACAGCGAGTGCCAAAAAATAGTAATTATTAAACGAAATGTTTGTGAGAGTGAAGGCACTGTAACGGTTCGTCCATACACCTCCTGTATTTATATTAATAAAACTTTTCAATATAAAATTTATTTCATGAAGATGTATATATAAGGTCAGTCGTTAATTAGTCGTTGTGCAATGCAGGTATTTAGTTGAAAATAGTGTCAATTTAAGGCAAGATGGTAGGTATCCGGCGTTTAGGTAAGTTTTTCAATTTATCTTAATACTTTCGCAGTTATTATAACTTATTTTAGACATGTAAATTAATCTTCATTTTATTTGTGTAAAACGTGTTACCAGGTCAACGAAGCATGGGTAAGGTCATATTATATTATTTCATTTTATACTTTAAGTAATTTTTTAATTAGCTATTGAATATTTGTATTTGATAAAACATTTAAAAAAAAACACAAATAAATTAAATAACCTATTAAAAATAATAATAATAAATAAAAATACTTACCTAAAAATATAATAAATCCTCACAGTTGTCGCGCGGCATAGTGCCCAGAACGCTAGCTACATTACCTCTTTGAATGATCAAGCTTAATCTTTGGAAGAGGTAAGAGCCAGCCCTCTGGTCACCGGTGACGTCAATAAGGTCTGATGATATTTTTTTTATAAATCCTAATGTATTTGGGCCCCATGAGCCCATAGTCTCTACCCCAAACGGCACAAATATATAATTGTTTGCTATTTGACTATATTTGCGCCGTTTGAGGTCTTCCGCGTCTTCGGCTGCGTTGCCAGCCCCATTCATGGTCCTTAGAAGATGTGAAGTTGCTAAGGTGTCTACACAAGTAGCATCCCAGACTAAACAACGACCCATCTTCCAAGGCACTAAACTTAATCCGTCAGGTCCATCACGAAAAAGACCTTGTGGCTCTAAGATTGATGGAATATGTATGGCGGCAAGAGACCGACGAATTAAATTATTGATGAGGCTGTGTCGCGCAAAACGCCCTGCGCTCCTGGAACATGAAAGCCCAAATACGTCGACGTCACCTCCGCACGGACATCTGTGAGGTTCACAAAATGCGACTCCCAATCTCAGAGCCACGGCGATTTGAAAGGTGGATAACCATCCAATAATGTTCCTAAATTTGGGTTTGGTATTGCTTGAAGCCATTGTCCAGATTCTTTGGTTGAAACAGCTAAAAGACGAGCGCGTTCTAAATTACTGCTATTTTGCAACAAATTGGCATGGGTGGCTTGAACGATAGGAATGTCCCAATGTTTCTGTTTGTGACGTTCCATCGGGACAATTTCTTTAATGGTGGCATCTAATAAACTCGTTAATTCAAAAAAATTCCATTTCGGAAATGTGCGTAAAAGATACATAATTTTGGGAATAAATAAATAATGTTTTGCAATTATATATCCAACATGATAATTTAGTTTGCATATTTTTTCCGAAATTTTTGTAAAATTGTCAATTTTTTCATGAATAAGAGAGGTTACGGAGTCTTCAAAGATTGGTGAACCTAATAGGTTAAAATTTGATTGGTTTAAAATTTTAATGTCTGGTGCTACAGTTAAAAATTTTGAAATAATTTATTCTCTGGCTAAGCTGGAAATATTGTTGGAAATAAATAATTCACATTTGCTTAAATTTAACTGTAAGCCAATATTCTCAAACGCGCTGATTACGTTAATTAAATCAGATAACACTACGTTGTGCCCACCTCCTAGGGTGCCATCATCAAGGTACCAAACATTAAATAATGAGTTAAGTGTAGATATGATTGGATGGATGGCGAGGCTGAAAATTGCTGGTCCCAATGGATCTCCTTGCTGACATATATATTATATAATAAATTAGTTTTTTGGTTGTAACTTTGGTATAAATAAGGATATATGCTCGGGATATGATTGTAAACTTCTGTCAAAAAACAATCTCTGCTTACGGAATTAAAGGCGTTTTTTACGTCTATCTTGAGTATAACTTCGGCTTCACCATCCATCACAAATGTACGTAAAGAATGGACTGCTGCTTCACACCCACCTTTCGTACCAAAACCTAGTTGCACAGGTTAAAATAACTTGCCTAAATGTTTTTGAATTGATTGGCATGCAATTTTAGAGGAAAGTCGGCGGATTGTGGATCCTATTGCAATAGGCCTGATTCCCCCGTCTTTCTTTGTGAACGCACATAATTTAGCGCCAAATAAAGTTGGAATAAAATCATTATTTATTTTACCACTTAAAATCAAATTAATTAATTTTGTTAAGTTAGTTAACAACTCTAAGCCAGCATCTCCAGCGCTTTTAGATATCAGATCTTTAAAATGCTGGGGAGATAAACCATCTAAACCACTTGCTGAGCCAGCTGGAAAATACATAATGGCTGCAGTAATCTCTTTTTCTGAAGTTTGAAGTATGGGTGTGGAAGCCACTGTTGGTTGAGATGATAATGGGAATGAATTTGAATCCGGATGTTTTGCCCTCAATGCAGATAGTGTCTCAGGTGAATCGCCGGCAATGGTATCTTCAGAAAACAATAATTTTGTGGCCCCTTTCAAATCGCCGTCGTAAACTTTTTCTTCAATAATAGTGTTTTTGTTTGAACGAAAGCATCGATTATTTCCTTTATTGAGTGATACTTCTGGAATTTGAAATTTAGTAATATTATTTTTAATTTGTTCCTAGAGATTTAAAACCTAGGCAAGATTCATATTTATTTATACAGTCGACCGACGTATCATATTAGTATAATTATATAGTATTTGATTCGGTAGAGAGAGCACTGAACACAGTGAGGGTGAGAGTCTGTACTGTAAAGGGGCCCCTGAAACCCACTTCGCGGTCTTAAGTCCGGGAACACTGTAGTTCAATGTCTTGCTTGCCGGACTCTGATATTGCTTGTGTTGATTATTGTATACAGTATATTTAAGTCATACAAACATACTTTATAAAGTTTACCAATCGTAATATGAATTCTACCTCTAAAAGAACTATGGGTTACTGAAACGGATTAAAATACACAACGTAAAAGGGTTAAACTAGACGATCACATGGCTGAAATTTATTAGATATAAGGTTCTATGATTATCTCACAGCGGCGACGGAGTTCTTCAGTCTTTACAGGCTCGAGTTATCGTGAGGGTGGGGGGCGAACGTTACAGCACTAAACAAGGCGCTAAACACTTGGCACTTGACTAAACGAAGTGTATACCGGCCATTACTGGTAGTGCGAAAGCTTGTATGGAGAACGCTGACTTTGCGATTACGAATGGATTATCCTTACGGTAAAATGGTTCAGCGGTTTAATCGTAAAAAGGTAACACGGAAATATAATTACTTTCGTATTTATAATAATTGTCGAATATTTTTCGTCCTTCTGACGTAATTCCTAAATATGGATTTTGACACAATCACAAAGGTACATAAACCGAGTATACACCGAACAAGTATCTAGCTCGTCGCGATGTTTTGATTAGACTCAATAATCCATCTATAAACAGATTCACAAGTTGGTATAGCGAAACCGGGACCGATAGCTTAACGTGCTCTCCGAGGCACTATAGTGGTGTTGTCAAACAGATATACATATATTTTTTAATTAAAAACTCATTGGTACACACCGTAGTGTTTTTAAGTCCTAGATCTCGGCCACCTTGGCCACCACGAATATATAACCTCTTTTAATATTAATAGGAAAATGTCATAAATTAAGTATTGAAAACATATCTCTTGTATAAGTATATTTATATATATAAGTATATTTTGTTACTTACTGATAGAATATTTTATCTATGGTAACTATAGACAAAAACATTGATCAAAAAAGTAATTACCGAGCGCGAAAACCCCTTCTCCCTCACCGGTGCGAAACTGCGAATGACGCGATACTACGTTGTCGTAAAGTTGGTACCTCGACTTACGCACACATACAAAAGCAACACCGTACGTTGTTTCGTTCCAGTTTTATTTTGACTGTATGAATGTGCCTCGCGTACGATGGGTAACGATTTTCCCCTATGTGTGGCCTACAAAATTCATTGACAATCAGAAAATTTGATTTCCAATACTCATTTAAAATATAAACTCGAATATCTTGTGTTAAAAAAAAACTTGCAGTAGACGTGCCACCATATATAACTAGAGTAGACCCGTTTACAGCAAACACAAACTGTAAACAGTAATACTTCTATGCAATTTTGTAGTACCGGTTTTTCGGTTTTAGTCTGTCATCGAACATTAAACGAAATAAATAATAAATATAAATAAATAAATATATAAAAATATCGAATCAAGGTAAATGTCGAAAGCGCGAGATTTGCCCACCAAGATGCGATTACGAATATCTCGTTGTGAATGAATAAACTACATGAATTCGTGTCAAGATACGCGTAATGATATTAATTTGGGGTCGGAGAGGAGCGTTGCCAAATGGACTGCCCTTAAGTGCACAGGAAAAGGATACGCGAACTCGAGCTTCAAAAAAAAATTGTAATGTTGTTTTCGGTGATCATTTTTTCCTGACTTATAAATGGCTGGCTTTAGATGTAATTACAATACACCGTAAACTAACAACAGAGTAATTTTGTCAAAATGACAAAGCTACCCTTGACGTCGTAACAATGCTCCTTAACCAAATAGACAATGTTAAATTATTGAACACCACATTGTCACTTACAGCTTCACACACTAAATGAATAATGCCTTTGAAACCCTAAAAGAAATGGACGAATTAGTTACTGCACACTCTGTTTCTTGCCAATTTAAATATTTGGTACACATATTAAACTTAAAACAAATGATTTAAAAATTTTAATTTCATTATTATTAAAATTTTATTATTTTTATTTGTAATAATACAATTTGTAATCTTAAAATTAAAAAAAAAAAAAAAAAAAAAAAACAAAATGAAATTATAAAATAAATATTTGATCCAAATCGCTGTCTATCGGCATGGTGCCCAATACGCTGGCAGCATTTCCTTTCTGAATGAGAATACTCATTTTCTGGGCAAAAAAGCTGCCAGCTCTATTGTCACCAGAGATGTCTACAAGCTTTGGCGTAATTTCATTATAAAAAGTTTTTAATTCTGACCCCCACGGACCCAATGTTTCGACAGCAAACGCCAAAAATATGTAATCATTACAAATGTTAACATATTTTCGGCGCTTGCTTATTTGTGCTTGTTCCGCCGCAGCACCAGCTCTGACAGAGGTACCATGAAGATGGGAGGGAGCTAAAGTATCCCAGCACGTAGCATCCCATACAAGAGACTGACCCATCCTCCAAGGTACCAAAGTCATTCCGTCTGGACGCTTGCCATCATCTCGACTCAAGCCATTCGGCTCCAAAATTGAAGGAATAGAGATTGTGGCAAGAAGATTTTTAAAAATTATTCACCAAAATATTCGTAGTATATATTGCAATTTGGATAATGTTTTGGTGACCCTTGTATTGCTTAAATCTAATATATATGTACAAATTCTCACAAAGTGTCATTTAAACACTAATAAGTCAATTCCATTAATTCAGGGATTCTCAATGTTTTCAACGACAAAACACCAAAACCAAAATGATGGTGTTGTCGTATATATTAACAATAATATCGCAGAAATGTCAGTAAAGGATTATGATCGAGCACGCAACATGTCTTCAACTGCAAATTTTTGATATTGCGATACTTGGTGTATATTGCTCACCATCCAATAACAATGCGGACCCTTTCATCGTATCCCTTAACCAGCATTTAGAGACGTAACGAGTAAAGGATTATGATCGAGCACGCAACATGTCTTCAACTGCAAATTTTTGATATTGCGATACTTGGTGTATATTGCTCACCATCCAATAACAATGCGGACCCTTTCATCGTATCCCTTAACCAGCATTTTGAGACAATTAAATCATGTAGACATATTGTTTTAACCGGCGATATAAATATAAATATAGCACCTAACATTGCTGCTAAATCATTAGAAACCAATAAATTTAGCTATCTTTATATTCTATTCCTCGTGCCCATAGATACGTTTCCAAATAATGGAGAGAGGTGAAGGTGGTCTTCCTATCAAAACCTGGAAAAAGCGAAGATACCGATTTTTTTTAACCAGTTTTGTAACCAACTTCCCAGAAGTTGGCTGCGAGATAACATCCACAACCATTACTATAAGTATTGGGCCAATTTACAGAACTGCAGGCAGGCGAGACAGGCGGTCACCAAACCAGGCCCGCGCCTAGCTCGAAACCGGCTTAGTCACAACAGAGGTAACCTGAGGATGGTGGTGGGCATTTTGACCGGACACTTTCTATTAAACAGACACCTTACCCTTATAGGTATCACCAACAGTCTTCTATGTTGAGGATGCATGGAAACCGAAGAAACACCTACCCACGTGCTGCTTCACTGCACCAGGGTGGCTTTACAACGGCTCCTCGAGGCCTGTAAAAGTCCAGGACTCCTTGCTGCCTTCTGGAAGGAGCTGGGCTGGCTAAAGCAGCCGGCCGTTTACATCACGCAAAAAGGCCTAACTTCCTGGCCCGTTTCGGAAAAATGGACCCGCCATAAAGATGAAGATGATGCTATCCCTCCATGGGCTACCTCCTGGCCATCTTCTTCCAACTAGGGAAAACAACTGTTTGGATCACTTTTTCTTAAAATTAGATCAGATCAAAACTATAGAAAACGTTGCTGTGCTTCTCACTAACGTAACGGACCATTGTATGATTTTAACTATGACTAAAGTAAATAAACTGAAAAATTTACCTAAAACAAAAATGACAATGGATTTTGATAAAGCATCTAATATTCTCCCGAAAAAATATATTCGAAATTTAATATTATGTCAAGATCCCAACTCTTTAGTCTCTCAGCTGAAAACTAATATATAGGAATCCTTAAGTGAGGCCACAAAAGTAGTTCAGATACCAAGTAATAAACGTATCATTAAACTTTGGATAACACCTAGTATTCTGCGGTGCATACGTAATAGAGACAGCATAAAATTAAAATTAAAATCCAATGAAACTTTAAAAATTACATATAATAGATATTGAAATTATTGCAAGAAGTTAATTAAAAAGCTTAAATAGAAATATATACAAAAACTTATAGAAGACTCTGGAAGCAACCCTAAAACTTTATGGAATGCTATAAAAACAGTCACTAATTTTAAAAATTATAAAACTAAAAGCGTTGAACTCTTAAATCTAAAGTCTACCTCCTCTGAGTCAGTCAACGAGGTTAATAACTTTTTCGCGAACGTGGGCCGAAAACTGGCTGAGGGTATTGAACCAAGTCACCATTCTAAATATTATCCTTATTCTAGCTTCCAAACAAACTCACTACCCTCTCCATTATCAGAGTAATGAGAGCAAAAACAAAATTATTTTTCTCATAATTTATACTATGTACAAAAAGAAAAAAATGTTTTACTATTAACCTCAACATTTATTTTTATACGGCATGTGCATTTCTTTATACTATCCAATAAACTCCATGAAAAAAAAAGACAAGAGTTGATTTGTACTTATATATTTTTATTTATATGTATTTTATTGTTCAAATGATACATTCAGAGAGCAGATCAAATGTTTTTGAACTAATGCAGCAAGTCACATAGTGGTCGTCCGTAATAGAAGATTGACAGCCTGCACAGAGCTGAGTTTGCGGAATATATGGCATGTTGACTTCTATCACGATATTCAGCGACAGTTTTCACGATACTATTGTTTGTTGTTTGAAAACGCAGTAGCGGGCGATGATCTCGTAGGAACGATAGTAGCGGGCGCTGCGATGTAATAATTGTATACTGCGTGTAGCCCGAGAAACAAAAAGTAGTACACTTACTTGCACAGTAAAACAATGATAAGCGATGTTATTTTTCTATCAGGACTAAATAAGATAGCACCTTAAAACTATTTGTTTGTGAAACTGTGTAATTTAAACTTCAATATTATACGGTGTAATGAACTTAAAAGTGATTTAAAACACCAATCTTGAATTTATAAAGTAAAGAACAAAACAAGTGCGCGCAGTCAGTGGTTTTAAAAGTTTAAAAGTTCGGGGGTCGCTACGAGGCCACCTGTACCTAGGGAGGCCTCGTAGCGACCCCCACAATCTTGGGATCTGTTATAATGGCCCAACCCATGTTCCTCCCACACCTGTTGTTGATAACCGTTTTGTTGACATTTGTCTTTCTCTTTCTAAGGCGTTCCAGAGATTTTTGGAAGTGGAGGGGTCCTCCGGCTGCTACGAAGGTCAATCCTGTTATGTCATGAATGTGAATTGTTTTATTGAATAAATTTAACTCCCTGGATAAATTGTGTAACTGCGTGAATTAAACGCTTTATTTTTAAATGTCGACACCCCCGGGAGAAACGCCAGTCGCTAGTCCTCACACCATGTGAACGGAAGGACTCGCTTTTATATTGGCAAACAGTACACAATGGCTTTGAACATTGCAAGCAAACTGGACGGCAAAGTTGACACATATATGTGTTGGCTTTCTGTGTAGTTTTAAAGGGCAGAGCCTACATGTTTTTCTAGAACCAGAAGCCACTATTTCAGCTTCAGGCTCAATAAGTGACACATTACAAAGTCATTCTCAATTCTTTAGGTAGTTTTGTATTGAAAACGCGTCTTTGCATTTGAGAAAAAATCTAATCGGCAAATCTTCCTTCCAGACTGCTTTTCAGAGGATGTGCTCAGCCGTTTCATTCCCGACCTACTAGGCTGATTATTACTGTCCATTTTCAATGAAAAATTAAAAAAAATACAAACACTATGTAAGAGTGCCCCAGCCAAACTTTGCAAGAAAAATACTTACGTGTTTTGAAGCCGGCAACGCAACCATCTCCGAACTGCAGAAAATGAAGGTAAGCCCAAACCTACGCCGGGAGAGCATCTCGGCGCTGAGCATTCCCCTATACCAACTCCACCATCCCTCACCACGGCGCACTGTCGCCTGCAGTCGTGCCGAGAAAACAATCCGGATATAATTCCGCCACCATTTAGGTCCCTCCCGTCCTCAGCGAGGGACCTCGCGCATACCTCGAAAATTCCCCGGCGGGCTATCGCTCGCCAAGTCCCTGCCCCGGCAACAAGGTCTACCCTAGCCGGCTACGGCCCTACTGAACAAACGGGGCCAAACGAACATTTACTTACTAATCATCTCTGTCTACACTCGTTGGGTGACAAACTTGAAAGGTACTGAGCGGCTCGGTGCCGGGGGTGAAAATCTCACAAAAAGTTACATCCCCGCGACTTTTTGTGACGTTTTCAGAGATGGCGGAACCTGTGAGACTCCACGTCCATAGTTAAAGGTTAAAAACTAAAAGTGATAGCGACACGTGAGTTAGATCAAAAAATGCGTATTTTTTTTAAGCAACATGCATTAGAAAACTGAAAAACGATATAACTAAGTTGAATCATTTAGCACCGTAGGCACAGATTTGTTCCCATTATTAGACACCTCTCTAATCTTTGCTTCGCCAAGGGCATATTTCTCTCTCTTTTTTTCTGGTCGTTTATCAAGCAGAGGAGAAAACTGTAGCATTCCCTCTACAATGATTTATGGTACTGCTGTGGCAAGTACTGGAGCAGATATATGTAATTTTTTCTCTTCATACTTCTCCGAAAATTTTACACAATCTGGAACCTATCTTAGGATAGGTATATAATAGGATTAGTTCTATTATCACACATTATAATTCGTCCAGCATTGGGTTGATATCTATAAACTCAGAAGAATTACTTAAGTTATTATTATCTATAGATCCTTATAAGTCTGCGGGTCCGGTGATAATATCTCTCCAGTATTTGTTATAGCCGGTGCCCGGAGTTTGCAATTTCCATTAGTCTTGTTATTTAATAGATCCAGGAATTGTACCTATATATATATATATATATATATATATATAATCACGGGTGCCTTACGGCGCCCGAGACCGCCTAGACGGCCCCAGGGTACCCAGCGGAGGGGTTTTAATCCCACCTCGTCGTAGCCGATGGTATGAGTCTACACCGAACAAGTGGCTAGCTCGTCGCGATGTTTTAAATAGACTCAATAACCCATCTAAACTATAGACTCAAAACCGGGACCGACAGCTTAACGTGCTCTCCGAGGACTATAGTGCCTCAAACAATGTTCAATTTTGATAAATAGTCTGGGCGCTATTCTGTGGGCATGATCGTTTTTGACAGGTGATAACTTGCAAGTGAGTTTGATTGAAAAATGGTAAATTAATGCTTTGTAAAATTGTATAATAATTGTGAAGAAGTAATGTTTTGTCCCGTTATAAGTTTTGTACGGCCTTCTTATATACCATAGAAATTGTGTAGTGCTTTGTTCGCCCTGTATTAGGCGCCTACAGTTGTTGATACAGATTTGTCGTGTTGTGTTTGTTATATGGTTTCAACGCTGAATTTTACGTGGCTTAGTGCTTTTGGTTTAACATCGAAGTTATTGCATCCCTTGGGTACCCAGGGATCTCGACGCTGAAGCATCACAACAAGCCATACGGTGAGTTTAGATTTTAAGCGGTGCGAAACGCATCCGTGTAAGAAGCCTGTTCGAGGTTTGTTTCCCGGCTTCTCGCACATTTCTGGTAGCAGAGCGTGGTTAGTACACATTCTAGCACATTTTGTTAGTGGGTTTTTTAGATGTGGGCTAGATTTAGTTTATTTTGTTAATTGTTGGTTTTGTTGTACCATTTAATTTGGATAAATCATAAATTCTTCCAAAGGTACACCTTCATTTAATATTGATGAATAAACATTTATTTTTTATTATTAGTTAATATAATTTTGACCTTATGTTGCTTGCCTGCTTTGCTACTGTTTTAGGGTCAGCCAGGTCAGGTTAGTTATAATATTCCTAGTGCAGTTCTAACATAATTAATTAGATTTTTTTTAATTAAAATTAGTTTATTTTCTTATTATTAGGGTTAGGTAGTTAAGGTTTTGTAAATTGCTTTATGTTTGTTTTCCCTTAGTAAGGGAACTTAAAACTTGTTTTAATAACAAAACTTATTTTGATTTATTGCAAACTTAAACTTTATTTTGTGTTTATTTGTAAGTTTGTTTTTTATTTTTAAATTAATATTGTGTTCACCTACTTATTGTAATTATGTCTGTAAATAAGAACTCAAATAAAATAAAGGCTGTCTTTAGGTGGCTTACATCCGCTGTGGATTTGGTAGACAGACCCGACCGCTCCGCTGCTCTTTTGGTGCGATTTAAAAAGATCCCAGAGTATGAGCGGGACTTACATAGGGCCTTTGAGGACTTTTTGGCTTTGAACCCCGTAGAGGATGAGTTCCATGCAGCGGTCACTTGTGACTATGACCGTGCATTGATACTCATAGACACCATTACCGAGAAGGTTCCGGAGATATTGATAGGTCGGTTAAGATGGACCCCGAGCCTTCGCCAGTTGCTTCTTCTCCCGGGCTTTTGAGCAGGTGGCCTACCCTTGACCTCCCACCATTTGAGGGACGACTTGATGCATGGGTAGGCTTCCTGAACTTGTTCGATAGTCTGGTGCACGGGCGGGGGGGCCTCACCCCCAGCCAGAAGATGGCATATTTGTTGTCCTCATTGAGAGGAGAGGCTCGTGGCATCGTCTAACACCTACCCGTGACGGACGAAATTATAAGATTGCTCGTGAGCTTTTGACCAAGAGGTACCAAAATGTTAGGCGTTTGGCTGACACTCATGTCAACCAAATATTGGGGTTGCCTATGGTTGGTAAGGCACATGATTTGCGCAGGGACCTCTTTAACCCATTGATGATTGCGGTAAATGCCTTGCAGTGTCTTAACCTGCCAGTCGATTCGTGGACTTTTATATTGCTTAATATTGTGCTCGGGAAATTGTCCCCCGAGCTTAAGCTGCACTTTGAGCATAGGTATGGTGGTTACAGTATTGACTACCTACCATTGTTCTCTGATTTGTTGACCTTTTTGGATGAGGAGTGCCGAATAGTAGATAACTCTACCGGTGCAGGGCGGTCAAGATTAGTTGACCATCAGATAGTCCGGCCCCCTGTTAAACCACATGGTCAAACTGGCCAGCGTCCCAGGAATCGGTTTGCTGTGGCCGCTGTTGAAGCACAAAATTGTTTGCATTGCCCACAATTTTGTAACTTGCGGGTCCAGGCCCGACGTGCAATGGCCCGACAGAGGCAATGGTGTTATGTGTGTTTGGGCAAGCACCACCAAAGGTATTGCCGTGAGTCGCGGCCATGTTCGCAGTGCAGTGGCCTCCATCATCTTGTTTTGTGTGCCAATTTAAATATGGGAGGCCGCCAACTTCACTATGAACCCCAAGGTGCTAGGGAGGTACGATCGCCGAGGTTTTATGACTCCTCACGTACTGAGGACCGGCGCCCCTCACCCCCTCATATTTGGAGTTCACCCCCCAATGTTCGGAGTTCACCCCCCAACGTTCGAAGTTCACCCCCCAATATTCGGAGTTCACCCCACAGGAATGGTGGCCCCACCCCGTCATGGGCGGGGGCAATGCTTCGCCCCCTCACTTTGCTCCCATGGGTCGTAACCGGTATGCAGCGCAGCTACCTGCTGTAAGGTCTCGTTACCAGAGAAGAACCTTCAGGGCGACATGTTGTCGAGCCAATGCCATGGGACTGATCACATGAGATCCACAACTACCAGTGGATCCCGAACTATTCCGTATTCGCTACCCGCTCACCAGCCGCCACCCTATCAGAGACTGTAATTTTACCTACAGCCTCTGTTTATGTTTGGGGCCCGTAGGGCAACTATTTGGTTGTTCGTGCCCTTTTAGATTCGAGTCCCCAGGGTTGCATTGCTTCGGCTTGGTTAGCGAGTGGCCTATGCCTAGCTTTGAATCCTCACCGGGATTCTGTTCGGGGAGTTGGTAATGTGAAAGTGGAGAATTTGATTTGTAACACCATTTTCACATTCTCCCCGTTTTCGGTTTCCTGTCCGAGCATCACTGCTTTGGCAATAGTATTAGAAAATATATTGGGTCAACACCTCCAGGTAAAGTTGTCCCTAGCTGTGGTGACCCTGACAAGGGGATTATGTTTGGCTAAGCCCACCTTCGACATTCCGGGACCAATTGATTTGTTGCTTGGTTCCGATGTTTTGGGAATGTTGCTCCTAGGTAATGTGAAGCCCCAAGGTAAAGGTGGCCTCGTAGCGATCCCCACAATCTTGGGATCTGTTATAATGGGCCCAACCCATGTTCCTCCCCCACCTGTATTGATAACCGTTTTGTTGACATTTGTCTTTCTCTTTCTGAGGCGGTTCAGAGATTTTGGGAAGTGGAGGAGCCCCCGGCTGCTACGAAGGTCAATCCTGTTAATCATGAATGTGAATTATTCTTCAAGAATAATACTGGTCGTTTAGATTCTGGTCGTTTTTACACCAGACCTCCTTTTCTCCCCTTACGACCCCCATTGGGTGCATCGAGGAGTCTTGCTGAGAAAAGGTTGGTGTCCATGGAGAATCGCATGAGGCGTGACCCTGTCTTCTGCAAGAAGTACATTGAGTTCATGAGTTCATGCGGGAGTAAAAGGTTTTGGGACACATGACGGTCTCAAGTCAAAGCAAGGAACGCCAGTCAGTCCAAGTGACTGGCGTTCAGTGGAACATTATTTCATTCCCTATCACGCAGTTTTCAAGCCTCATAGTAAGAAGATAAGAGTGGTGTTTGATGGCTCTGACCCCACGTCTTCGGGTGTATCTTTGAACCAGTGCCTGCATACTGGCCCGAAGCTTCTCCGGGATATTTCGGATATCTTCATGGACTTTCGCCGCCATCAGATTGACTTTGTGGCCGACATCCGCTTGATGTTTCGGCAGACACTCATCCACGAGAATGACCAACTCATTTTATGGCGGGAGAAACCCTCTGACCCCATGCTTGTCTATGAGCTGAATACCAACACATATGGTTTGCGGTCTAGCCCGTTCGTGGCTATTCGTTTATTGTTGGAGCTAGCCAAGCGTGAGCGTTCGAGGTTTCCCCGCGGAAGCTCGAGGAAACCTCAATCTTGGAAAATTATTTGTATGTTGATGATGTATGCACGGGAGCCTCCAGTGAGAAAGAGGCTTTGATCTTGAGGAATGAATTGATTGAGATAATGAGGGCTATGAGCTAAAAAGTGGATATCGAACTCCCCCACTCTCCTGGCTGACTTGCCATTGGAGCACCAGCAGGATCCCCTCCTCTTCGAAAATATTGATAATCCTAACATGTTGTCTGTTCTTGGAGTACAGTACAGGCCAGCCCAGTCTTTTATCCAAGCGGTTGGATTAGCTCAGTAATATTTTTGGCTAAATGTTTCCTTCAGAGACTTTGTACTGCTGGAGTTGGTTGCGACAACCAACTCACTGACACCTTGTTAAAGGACTGGGTTTCGTTTGTTAGTTCACTTCCAGAAATCAATGAAGTCTCTTTACCCAGATCTTTCCTTCCAGCTGGGAAGTACACGGCGAGCCTCCATGGGTTCTGTGACGCTTCAGAGTGAGGATATGCCGCCGTGGCCTACTTGCGTACTGTGTGTCCTACTGGAAGTGTAGCGTCAGTGAATTTGGCCTTAGCTAAGAGCAAGGTTGCTCCCCTTCGGGCTTACGATTCCGAAGTTAGAATTGTGTGGGTCTGCTCTTCTTACGCGATTATTGAATAACGTTTTTGTAACGTTGAGACGCACTGTTGATATTGGTGACGTGTTTGCTTGGACTGACAGCCAGATTGTTCTCTCGTGGCTGAGAGCTGCTCTCCATACACTCGCAGTCTTCAGTCTTGTGGCCAATCGTGTCTCTCAGATTCAGGCTTCTGATGCTCCGTTGATCTGGAGACATGTTTTAGGGCAAATGAACCCTGCAGATGTTGCGTCCAGGGGTTGTGCTGCCCCAGATCTTTTGCGACACTTACTTTGGTGGGGCACTGATTTTTTGACGCATTCTGAGTTATTCTGGCCTCATGGCCAGCCTTTGTTGACTGATCCAATACCAGGTCTCCGCGTATTCGCGATGGTGAGGACCGTGGAGTTGGATCCTGAATTTTTACTGAATAAATTTAGCTCCCTGGATAAATTGTTGGGTGTAACTACGTGGATTAAACGCTTTATTTTTAATTGTCGACACCCCCGGGAGAAACGCCAGTCCTCACACCATGTGAACGGAAGGACTCGCTTTTATATTGGATTAAGGTTGTTCAGGACGATCAGTTTAAGACTGAAATTGAGACACTGCGGGCTGGACGTTGTAAGCTCAAGGGAGCAATTTGATGTCGCTGCCCTTGGTAGATTTGTGTCCCGCCGTGGTTTGCCATCTTTAATCCGGTCTGATTGTGGAACAAACTACAAGGGCACCGGCCGTTATTTAAATAATGTATATAAATTTGTAGCAGATAATCATAATGTAATTGGAACTGCACTCTACCAACGTGGAACCAGATGGCTTTTTGATCCACCAGCATGTACACATTGTGGAGGAATATTTGAAGCTGTTTTTAAGGCTGCCAAAACTCACTTATGTAGGGTGATGAGATGAGAAACCGTATTAACCTTTGAGGAACTTGCTACGGTATTTTGTAAAATTGAAGTTGTCCTCAAATCGCGCCCATTGTGCCCGCTCTCTTCAGACCCAAACGACCTCGAGGCTTTGACTCCAGGTTATTTTTTGATAGGGCAGCCACTTGTCGCCTTGCCTGAATACTCCTTCAGAGATGTGAAGTGTACTCGACTGCCGCGATTTGAATTGATCCAGCAGATGACCCAGCATTTCTGGCATCGCTGGTCGCTCGAATACCTTCACATATTGCAGCAACGCGTGAAGTGGACTGATAAGACGGACCCTCCAAAGATAGGAGACCTCGTCCTGGTTAAAGATTCTAACCTGTCCCCATTGCATGGAGAAGAGGGCGCATTCTTAACTTGGTTCCAGGAGCGGATGGAGTGCCTCGTTTTGCTGAGGTTATGGTTGGAGATTCCGTTTTGAAGAGAGCGGTGGTAACACTCTCCCGTTTGCCCGTTGTATAGCGTATAGATTTTTTCTATCCGAGGCGGTGGAATGTTCGATTTTGATAAATAGTCTGGACGCTAATCTGTGGGCATGAACGTTTTTGACAGGTGATAACTTGCAAGTGAGTTTGATTGAAAAATGGTGAATTAATGCTTTGTAAAATTTTATAATAATTGTGAAGAAGTAATGTTTTGTCCCGTCATAAGTTTTGTGCGGCCTTCTTATATTCCATAGAAATTGTGTAGTGCTTTGTTTGCCCTGTATTAGGCGCCTACAAATAGTGATTCAGATTTGTCGCGTTGTGTTTGTTATATGGTTCCAACGCCGTATTTTACGTGGCTTAGTGCTTTTGGTTCAACATCGAAGTTATTGCATCCCATGGGTACCCAGGGATCTCGACGCTGAAGCACCACAACAAGCCATTCGGTGAGTTTAGATTTTAAGGTTAAGCGGTGCGAAACGCATCCGTGTAAGAAGCCTGGACAAGGTTTGCTTCCCGGCTTCTCGCACCAACAAATATCATAAATTTTACAGGAATTGTACCTAATATATATAAATCTGCTTTCGTATTTAAAAAAAAAGGCAAAAGAATGATGTTTCAAACTATTGGCCTATCTCTAAACTGTGCATATTTGCAAAGGTATTGGAAATAATTGTATATGTTCAAACTTACGCTGAATTAAAATAATCTTTTAGTCGAAACCAACATAGATTACTGAATGGTAGATTTTGAAACCGTGTCGAATTTTATTCTTTCCAATGAATATATTGTTAATCACATAGAAAGGGGTGGTCAGGTGGATGCTATATATACGAATTACAGTAAGGCATTTGATCGCATAGACCACAATATCCTCCCTTGTAAATTAAGTTATTCTGGTATTCATGGTAGTCTTTGTCGATGGTTTACGTCTTACATTGAGAATCGTTCTTAAGCTGTGGCTTTTGGCGGATACATGTCATATTGGACGTATATTCCCTCTGGAGTACCGCAGGGTTCTATACACCCCTAATATCTATAATATTTGTTCAAGATATTTATTCATGTTTCCGCCATTCTAAGGTGTTATTATTTGCTGATGACATGAAAATTTTAAAACCAATAACAGTTGATATAGATTAATCTACAGGCGGATCTCTTGCGATTGGATGAATACTGCAAGCTTATTAGACTAGATCTAAATGTTTCTAAATGCATCATGTATTTCGTTTACTCGCAGGAGGTCGCCAACTTGTTCAAGGTATTATTCGAAAGGGAGCTCTCACGTACTTCAGAGATTAAAGACCTTTGTGTCGTAAATGACTCCAAATTACTTTTTGACAGTCACATTGATAGCGTTGTAATAAAAGCATCAAAGGCACTGGGCTTTATTCTTCTTCTTCATCTTACAGCGCGAATATTGAATTCTGTCCGCCAGACGAGTCATACGAAGTGTGATTTTCCGATGCGTGCCTTGTTACAGACTCAAGGCTACTACCATGCAGCCTCAAATGGGAGATCTGCCATCGGACCGTGTGAATGAGTCTCGTCCCTTTGCTGGCGTGGGTACAGATTTTGCTGGCCCGTTCTCTGTGAAAGTGTCACACCTCAGGAACGCTAAAATTGTTAAAGCCTATTTGTGTGTCCTTGTATGTCTGTCCACCAAAGCCGTACATTTAGAATTGGTAGAGACCTTTGTGTCGTAAATGACTCCAAATTACTTTTTGACAGTCACATTGATAGCGTTGTAATAAAAGCATCAAAGGCACTGGGCTTTATTATAAGAATGTCTTCAAATTTTTAAAACGTCAATACCCACAAAAATTTATATTGTTCGTATGTTCGTAGCGTCTTGGAGTACGCATAACAAATATGGAATCCCTGATATAAGGCACACAGAACATGTGTAGAAAATATTAAAAAAAGATTCATGCGATATTTATGTTTTAGAACTGGTCAAAGGAACTTAACTGATGAGTATTAAACATCACTTTCAGCATGACCTACAAACATTTCAGATGTGACCTACCTTTTTGATGTATTCCGTGGTAAAGTGAATTCCCCTGTATTGATAAGCCAATAAACTTAAGGACCTCGGGCTTAAGAACTAGGAGTTCTATCATCTTCAATCTGCCTATTGATTACACAAATTTTAGGCAAAATGCATATATTTGGAGGACGTGCAGTTTCTTCAATAGTAATTTGTTCTGACTTAGACCGATTCTGAACAAAGCCGACTTTTGCGCGGAAAACTCTAACCAGATCATTCTGTGAGAAATTTAGTTTTAGGTATAATTGGTAATTTTGTTTGCACTTCTTTATTGCTATTTGTTATTTCCTTTGTATTCATTTTTGTTTATATTTAGTTTAGTATAAGGCTATTATTATGCACACGTTATATGTGGAAACTTATTAATGGCCTTATATAAAAATACTAACTAACTATAAATTTGTTAGCCGTAAGTTTACCTTAAATGTAATAAATAAATAAATAAAGCAAAGGTTCCATTTAGTAAAAATATCGAAATTGAAATAAAGAAAATTGCTTTATTCTTCTACATTTAAGATAACTACCAGTGTCGAGGTGGTAGTCTCCTTTTAAATGCTTTGAACTAGACTCTACTAATAGTAAATCATAATTGGTATTTGCCTGAAAATTTATTTTTTTAATACAGCTACATTGACGCCATCTGTAGTATTACTTAGTTAACAACAGTAGGTCATTTAGGTCAAGGTACACTTAATTCTATGTTACTCTATGAACTTAAGATTTAGGTAAAGTCCACGTATATATCATGATATTTAAACGCCATTTACCGTTGTAGGTATACAATAAAAACTATTTACAAAATATAATTTGAAGTTATTACAACAATTAGAATTCAACAACGCCATCTATTAGGAGTCTTTTGAATTATGATGTGTTGCCAGTTATTCGACTATGTGACAAATAAATAAATATAAAACAATTTTATTTAGATACTTATACTATTTCTTAGGTGAGCTATTTATATTTAATTTAATATCATTGATAACATTTTATTTTAATAGGTAACGAAGCAAATTTAATAAAAAACATGTCAACATTTTTTTTCCAACGACAAGACGGCATTGATTTGTGCTAAGCCGTCGTAATATGAGCGACTGACACGTAGAGCGCATGGTCGAACTTAGCGCATGCGTATTATACCAATTGTTTCTAACCCAAACTGAACCGGGATAGATCGAGCAGGGTTCATGAATTCCCCTAAAATAAATGCAAATGAAAGATGTTCAAGCATCATGAGCAATGGAAAGAAGATAAGTACCGAAAACAAAGAAGACTCCCTTGATAATTCCGTAAGTTTATTTCAGAACCAAATTAGTTTTTAACTGAAAGTTTTAGCGTTCATTTTTGTAAGCCAGTATATATTAATTGTTTTGTTTTTTTAGGTGAGGGAATCGCTTAAGTCAGAACGAGGTGGTAAATCCGAAGAGGACTGGAGACGACGTACAATAATTATCGAGAAGAAGAACGGGACTTATGGATTTACTCTGCAAAGTTATGGAATACACTATAAAAAGGTAAGATTATTCAATGTTTTTGGTTGACAGTCTGAGTTAGTGTTTTTTTATAACTATATTATTTATATATAATAGGTACGTTCTCTTCGCGAAGTTAAAGTTAGTGTTACTATGTGATCAGAGCTATAGTGTTTTCTATAAGTGAATAATATACATCGGTATATTTTTTCATTTAAATATTTTCCATTTTTTTTTAAATTAAAACTAATGTGGCGCAAAAAGTTTATAGGTAAATTCATAATCAACTAAACGTCAAACGCCACCTGCATATGCGCGGGAGACCGAGTTATTTAAACCTTCGACTTAAAAAAATACACTACAGTTTAAGATTCCCTGTTCATACTCTATCAATGAGTTTTAATTATTTTCTAAAATATATATTTGTTAGATAACCATAGAGCCTTGGTGAGCTATATATTTATCTCCCGGTCCCAGTTTCACTATACCGACTTGTGAAACTTGTTTATAAGTTTATGTAGATGAGTTACTTTATCCAAACACTGCGGCTAGCCACTTGTTCGGTGTAGACTTAACTTAACTTAATACTAACGACTTCATGTGTGGTAGGAATCAACCTGGCGGTACTCTGAGTCGTCCCTCCCGAGTAATGTTAAATTCAGAACATGTTGCGAACTTTGAAATTTTAATAATGGCCACATTGGTGGAGGACTACATTATTTTAATAGCAAAAACAGCAACTACAAAGATTTTCTCTAGCCTAATCGAGGACAATAAGGTTTGGTCTTCTGTGATGGGAGTTGAAACTATCGTTCGCAAACCAGCGTTTAAGTTGATTTGAATTCCGATTTGCTAAGAAAATTATCAACCCTATATAGAACATTCGAAATAAAAAAAAGGGACTCAGAAGGTATACCTACAGCGAAATAATAAAAGCGGGCAGTTTTATCAAGATATATAAAAAAGAAACAAAAAGTTAAAACTATCTTCCATAAAATGCCCTATGCTCTAAACAGCGAAAAAATACTTGTTTATACTTAATTCAAAATAAAATGTTTTTAAATAATTAATTTTATGATAATAAAAGTTTGCGTTTTCATTATGTCGTAGTTTTATTTGAAATCTAATTCTTAGAACTACGTAATACGCCACAGTTGTTTATGAAATTTGTTTTTATAAATAAATAATAAATAAAATTGTCACGCCCTTTTCTCACGGGGATAGGCAGAAACAAGGGAGCGCCACCTACAACGATCCTGGCTCTAACCTACTCTAGATAACTCTCTCGCTTCTTTCACATCTACCACTCTCTTCATACAAGCTCTACGGTTGTGGGCACTACGGATCCCAGCTTTTTTGAGAATGTCCCCGATTTGGTCGGAACATTCATTGGAAGGAACATTCTTCTGGGTCGACCCCGCCTTATTCTTTCATTCACCTCTGATTTATAAATCTCTTTCGTCGGTCTTCTTTCATTCATCCTCTCAATGTGCCCAAACCACCGTAACATTCCTTTCTCAATCCTAGTCACTACATCTTTCAAATCACACATTTTACGCACAACTGTATTCTTCACTCTATTCGCAATTGTTACTCCACAAGCATTCCTTAATGACCGCATTTCTACGGCATTAATCCTACTTTCATGCTTCTTCTGCCATACCCAGCATTCACTTCCATACATTAAAGTAGGAACAAGCACCGCTTTGTGAACAGACTCTACTCCGAGACTTTTTAGACATAATCTGCTTTCAGAGGGTTTGTTCTCATAAATACCTGTCCGGTACTTATAAGACAAACACGGGTATGCGACCCCGGATACCTCGAGCTATCATTACTTTTTTCCTCTCCATCTCCCTAAAGTAATGATATCCCAATCTTTTCCTCTACTCCTTTCCAAAAACCAATATCCTATCCTCTAATTCCTAATGCCAATCTAAGGTATGCGTGCCGAGGGATGCATGGCTAGGGGCGAGCCTAGTCTCGAGCGTACGTGCTGGTGGTAGACGCCCATCAGGTAATATCATAGCCTAATTCCAGCAAGCGGTGCTCTGCTGGAGTGGACCCACTTAATTCCCTAGCTACATGGTGCATGACTGAATATGAATGTGTGTCTCCCAGGCTCTTATGGGTTAGGCTTAGAGTGGGGCTACTCAGACTGTTTATAGTATGAGTGTATGCCCCGGATACATCTAAGCCACCTACAGAAAGAGAAGAGTTCTGGGAGAAACTAAGAGAAGTTTTGAATGTTGCTAGATTAAATGAAAGAATTATTATGTTAGGTGATTTTAATGCATGGGTTGGAGTAAAAAGAATGTATTTACACCACGTGTTGGGTAAATTTGGAGATGAGCGAGTAAATGAAAATAGTGTGAACTTAATAGATTTATGTGGAAAAGAATCGTTGTGACAAATACAATATTTAATCACAAAGAGATTCACAAGTATACATGGCAGAGAGATAAAGATAGAAGTATGATAGATTTTGTGATTGTAGATGAAAGACTGGTTAGTAAAGTTGCAGATACAAGAGTATTTCGGGGCCTCAATATTGGAACAGACCATTTTCTTGTGGTTTCACGGATATATGGTAGACCTGCGTCGATCATAATCGATCGAATCACAGTGATCGAGTCACGACCCACGGGTGAGTAACCCGATGACGTATTCTAAAAACACCCGGGTGTCGCGTGACCCGTGACCCGCGCGCTCTTTCGAGTCGGGAACTCAAGAGACGGGCGACGACACAAATGAAGAGCGCTAGCGAAGGAGTGAAGGAGAAAGAATTATTTGCTTGGTTGGGGTGACGAATATAAGACCGCCATACATAAAAAAGATTATAATATAAATATTAGGTACCTCATCATAAAACCGCAAATCACTCTTGCCAAAATATATTTCCATAAGGTGCATATAATTAAAAACGAACGCGGCTACCTAACATACATACCGAACGATATAGGTAGATTAATAAACATAATTATTATTATAAAAAGATAAAAAGTTGATCCGTGGGTCGCAGCGATCGATGCGGCTTATGTTGTACTGAGGTTTGTTTACTTCACTGGGTCGTCGAGACCCGTGGGTCGCGGCGATCGAGTGTTTTAACCCGGGTCTCGAAACCCGTGGGTCGTGATCGACCCGGGTTACAAAAAGTGATCGACCGACCCAGGTCTAATATATGGTCTGTTCAAGTGTTGGAGAAACCGGCCTCGGAATACGGTAACAATATTAACGAGAATAAAAGGAGAAAAGTTGCAAGATACGGAAACGAAAGAAAAATATGTAAGTAAGTTAAAGGCTGAAATAGGGGAAGCATGCAATTTTGAGAATGATAGTCTAGACGAAGTTTAGGTTAAATTCAAAACCGGAGTGACGGAAACGGCAGAAGAAGTATGCGGAGTAAGTAAGAGGAAGAATGCAAGAACCAACATGTGGTGGAATGATGAGGTAAAGGATCTGGTTAGTGAGAAAAAGAAAAAATGACTAGATCTACTTTCTAAAAAAGCTAGTAGACGGGTAAATGGGGTGTGACAGATGAGGATGTACGTGCAGCGAATGTATCGTGAGATGAAAGTTAAAGTAAAAAAGTGCATTGAAAGAAAGAAGAAAGAATTGAAAGAGGACGTAGAGAGAAAATTCTCCAAAAACTTCCGAGATAATATTAAGCTTTTTTGGAAGCAGGTTAAGATATCTCGGGGAGGATTAGGGAATTCAAAGTTAAATGTGATTAGAGATAAGAATGGGGACTTGTTAACGGAAGAAAAGAGAGTGTTAGGGCGGTGGAAAGAATACTTTGAGAATTTGTTTGTGGGAGATGACCATCAAATACCTGAGTGTATAGATGTGTCTTCTACATTGAGTGAAAGTAATGAGAATGAAAGAGATTTGAGCATGGATGAAATTATGAATGCATTAAAATGAATGAAAGTTGGAAAAGCAGCTGGTTGTGATAGGATAACGGTCGAAATGCTGAGGGGCGGTGCATATCTGGTCGCTTCCTGGTTGCATCTCCTGTTTAAAAAGTGCTGGGAGGCCGGTCGTGTGCCAGAAGTAGTCTTCTATTTTATTGTAAAGACTCTTATTTTATTGTAGGCCTACTTACCATCAGCTAGATACAAAGTTGCATAATGTTCTCCAATAAAATAAAAAATAAAAATTTATTAGCTTTAGTATAATAATTTCGCCTTGGTGATCAAAAGTAAATCGGTGAAATTTATATCACTTTATACACTTGCGAACAATCATTTCAACTTATCCTGTATTTGTTCTGTTTATACATGCTTTTACTACTGAGAGCAGCTTTCCTTCACATTTCAGGTGGCTGAGAAAGCTTCCTCTTTCCTTGTCACATAATAATAATAAGTGGTTTAAATTGCTCTAATAAAATAACCCACATCTTTGACACCAGATGTTTTTGAAATTAAATTTGCAAAAATCAAAAGACTGTGCCTTTTTCAGCTCCAGTTTCAATTAAAGTATTATTTAGGTATATTTCAAATATTTGAAATATGCCTAACTGATATTATTTAAATGAGACCCTTTAAAACCCATACTTTATAATAAAATTATATTATTGGGTGTTAACCCACAGAGACATTGGATAATACCCATTAGGGTATATTGGATAAAGCCTTATTTCGGTAGTTTGTTTTCAAAAATTTCAAAAAAAAAATTGTACGTTAATACGAGTAAGGTTCTATATACGCACCTACGTAATTATTAATTATCTAAGTATGAAAACGTATATAATAAATACATACAGCTTACCTTAAATTTTCAATATAAGTATACTATACCCTACTATACTTAGTAGGGTATACTACCACAATATAAGCACAACCCTTTCATTCGTTACTCCACGTGTTCTTTATTTTCTACTTAGACCCTTTTATCCTGAAGTGTGTCCTGAGGCAGTCTACGCGGTCTCAATAAGTAATAACTCTGTTTATAACATGTGGATTTATAAAAGTTAATAGTTTTTGAGATATTGCATGCGGATAGACAGACAAATGAACATACAAGGTTGTTCCAATACAATAATAATAGGAAGTATTCGAAATTAGCTACGAGCTATATTAAAATATACTCGTAATGCAATTCGTCTTAGTCGCTGTCCATTACTTAATCGCATCATTTAACCGACATAGTGGGAGCGATTAATGATGTTTAAGAATATATATAAATGGCCTACAAAATCCACGAATGGGGCTGCTCACCATCAGGTAGAGACAAAGTCACATGCCGTGCTCCAATAAAATAATATATACAAATAAAATATATCCTCATTTAATCTTTTTAATACTATTATTTCAGGAGCAAGAAATAGAGGTGATAACCTACGTCGATAATGTAGAGACTGATGGCCCTGCAGCAGCTGCAGGAATGCGAGAGGGAGACGTCATCCTTTCCATCAACGGAACTGACGTCGAGCGCGCCGAACATGCTATCATCGTGGAAGCAATCAGCAAATGCGACTCACGAATGAGAATGGTTGTGATCTTCGAAGACTGCGTACGTAAAGTAGAGCTTCACATCAAGTACATTAACATACAGAGAGCCATACAATCTAAAATGAAGGAACTCGACCAACTGTCTGTTCGAGAACGACAATTATTCGACACAAATTGGAAAACCCATAGCTTACCCTCTCAGAAGAAAAAGTCCTCCCCTGTCGATACTATTTCAGATGCCGAGGAGGGTGTAGGTGGAGATACAGTGAATGGTTCATATGGTCGCTCTACTCTATCATCAGAAAACGTGACGGCCAAACCGCCACAACACAACATGCCATTCATGTATCAATATCTCGACCCCAGGTATGGTGCATGTTTTATACAACCAAGTGTACGAACTGGAGGATTCGTTATTACCGTAGGTTCTCCCAGGAACAGAAGAGACTGTACACACTATGTAATGAAAAATTCTAACGAGCACCGAGCATCTGAGAATCATAATACTAAACATTCAAAATCGCATAGAAGCCATGGACACAGTTGCACACCATGTGTGGCAGTTTATAATAATCAAGACTCCAATAGTCTCGAAGCATATGACTTGGCGAGTCCATGTTGTGATCCTAACTGCGTGCCTAATTCAAAAAGGAAACATAGAAAGAAAAAGGAGTGTTCTAAAGAACACAAACGTAAGGAAAAAATATATCAACAAGTAGATAAATCTACCCAGAAGCACGAAATTTGCTCTAATCGTAAGAAAGTGTGCCCCGCCGCACATTGCTCTGGACGATATCGATACTTAATGGCAGAATCTACACAAACAAGTCAGTGTAGCTTACAATCTTATGCTACAAGCAACGCTACTGCTCCCTGTGAGAACTCAGCTTCTAGTTATAGTACATCTTTAAGTAGCGATACTTTATTCTGGGATAATGAACGAAATGACAATAAATCGTCTCCTAAGATACAATATCAAAGCTCACATCAGCATGTAAAACCAAAATCATGGGATAATTTGACTACGAAAGCCTTCGGAGGATACGGATTTGGTTATGGTTATCTGGACACCGGAGCTAAACAAGGAAGCAGATCTAAGAGTCATGGCCGTACTTACAGCAGCCGTAGTACTCAAAGTCAACAAGATTATCCTCACCATTCACACGATAAACATATTCATCGTCAAAGTGTTAACGCACACCAGTATGCAGCATATGGTAGAAGCCATAGTCATTGCGCCCCGACTAAGTCTACTGAGAGTCTTATCGTTGTGCCCAAGTATCAGTTAGAAGCAACCGCATCGGAGACACGGTTGGCTTGTGATTGTACAGAGAACATTGAGTACTATCGCAGAAACAATACGAAGAGTTCTGGAGAACGCTCGTCTGGGTATTACACACAGCATTTCATATATCCCACGCGTTCATATAAAAAGAAAGATGGTAATGTTAGTTCAGAAATTACAAGGCTTTAAATAGTTAACTTAGATCTTCCTTGTCACTTATGATTAGCAATGTAGGCCTAATGATATTAACGTATATTTCTGTTACAACTTTTACATTAAAATTTGTATTGTACGTTATTATGATAATCTATTCTATAGTCAAATATATTCATGCTAATGTTGTAAAGCTTTACATTAAAATACATTTTGTATGGTTTATTAATAAATCTTTTTAAAAATAATTAAAGACTTAATAATTTATAAAAAAAGTCTATTTTGTTATATTCGGTTTTTGAAGAAAATGACTGCTCCATAGGAATATATATTCTAAAGTACTACACCATTATTTTAAACAAATAAATAATTAATCTTACTTTATGCAGAAGAGTTCAAGCAAAGTCTTTGCATGGTATTTTAAAGGAACTTTGTTTTTCAAAAACTTCCATCCGGTAAAATTTTATGGAACAATACGGCACAGACAGAATATTATAGCATTTGGTTGGATAGAGAGGGTATTGAAGTACAGCGAAGTTGATAGCGTAAAAGGCCTTTAATTGATGATCATGGGAACCTTGCAGTTCACGCCTATTCTCCCAACTACGAAATGGACGTAGTAGTCGCATGGTGAACAAATAAATTACGACTTCCAATACTGCCTTTATAGTAGGTACTCATTTTTGAATAGGAAAAAAACAACGAAAAAAATACTATTATATAAAAGCAAATTATCAAAGGTTAAGACAACACTAAAATAAAATAAATGTAAGTATTATTTTCATTATAAAACAATATATTTTACAATCATCTAAAAATAGCATATAATGCCGTAAAATAAAAAAAATATGAATCCATCATTATACCTTTAAAATATAAGGTTAGTCACCTTTACCATTTAATTGTTTTATGGTGTTATAAAGCATATACGAGTACTTTAATATATAATTAATTTGGCTCTCCAGTCGTGTTGGCACTCATACAAACGTACTTCTAATATCTGGCTGCCAATGTTAATACTTGGCTGTTAGTCCAGTTAAATTATTATTTCATGTTAGTAATTGTACGTAAAAATCTTTCAGACTAAACAGTATTTTTCTGTTTTAAAAACAAAATCACAACCGAAAGATTAATAAATACAATAACCGACAAACAGTAGTGGAGAAATACTGAAAGTGCGAAAGCTCATTTTGTATGGGGATCGCCGAATTAAGAACACTCCTGTTTTTTGTTAAATACGTTGGAGTCCACTGAGATTTTACATCGCTTTACTATTATACAAATTAATATTTAAACTAATCAAAAGTAGGGTAAGCATAAATGGATATTTATCGGAAGCTTACATTAGTCGCCATAAGCATAATATGGAAGGTTTTTTATTTTTTTCGTTTAATGCTTTAATTTTATACATTTTCCTAGTTAATATATTTATTTAGGGTATAATAAAAATACAAAATACAAATAAAGCCTTTTAAGTATACTAGTTATATACTTATTATAGTATAGTAGTTATATACTTTTATCTTTACTTTTAAAAATGTTAGAACAAATTGTTAAATTAATTGTTAAACTATGACTCTCATGAGTTTTATAATAAAAATACAATAAATATTATTTTAAACATTGCTTAAATATTTTAATAAATGTTGGGGTAAGTTTCAGGCGTTAGTATAACAAGGGTTTAAGGTATGCCTAGAGATTAGTTTGTTACCAGAGGCTCTACCATGGGTTTGCGCATTGTAGAAACGTAACGTATTCATTTACGTATACGCGAGCAACAACCAATAGGATCGCATTATTTTTGGTAACAGGATTAAATAAAGCGATCCTATTGGTTGTTGCTCACGTATACGTAAATGAATACGTTACGTTTCTACAATGCACAAACCCATGGTAGAGCCTCAGAGCAATATGTGTAAATAAAATTATTATCCTACATATATTATTTTAACTGGGTACTATTAAGGACTATTTTGCTACATATTTCCAAATTTTAAACTATAGGACGCTTATATACAACTAAATTATCTCCGTCAATGCTGAGCCAGAAGAATTTCTCAATCGCACCTTTGCTGTCTTCATTCGCGTAAGTACACTATTAATCTAGAGATACGATAGACCTCCTCGAAGACTATTAGGCGGAAATAAATCTGACCTCTTCAAATTCTATTAGTCAGGCATATTCAATGGATAAAAGCAACACTAGAGACCACGTGTCGTATGGTATGGTTAATGAAGTGACGACCCATTGTTTTGGCAGAGACCAAAGGCTCTACCATGGGTTTGCGCATTGTAGAAACGTAACGTATTCATTTACGTATACGTGAGCAACAACCAATAGGATTGCTTTATTTTTGGTAACAGGATCGAATAAAGCAATCCTATTGGTTGTTGCTCACGTATACGTAAATGAATACGTTACGTTTTTATAATGCGCAAACCCATGGTAGAGCCACAGAGATTATAATTATGATGTTATAGGTACGATGGTTACGATAGTACCTATAGGTATGTCTCGAGAAGAGTAAGTAAGTCTGGAAAATTGACCTACAATGATTGTTTCGTTTATAATGAAATATCATATCATAATGGTTCTTTGTACAATATATTTTCTTTATATTTCTATACCCAAATATATTTTCATGAAAATTATTTTATATAATTTTAATGTAAGAATAATATATCCTAAAAATAATATATCAATAAAAATAATATATCAATAAAAATAAAGACGTAACTAAATTCCGTTTCCCAAAAGAAGTCGCGGCTATAAGTGGATTATTAGTTCCGTTCATAGCCGCGACTTCTTTGTGAAAAATATTAATTCAAAATATTGAGGGTAACGAAATATGCTAAATATTAGTATTACAATGTCATAATTATTATTTTATTTACTAAACCCTGTGACTAAACCAAATAGAGTTCTTACTAAAAACATTTTTGGGTACCAACATTACGACGCGCGACTGCAGCATTCAAGGGTGTTCTTTCGTGGAAACGAACTTTACCTGTCAAATATTCAAATATTATTACCCGCGCGATTTCTCGGGGAAAATAAAAAGATGGAATATACAGAAATTACATATCTCCGTCTCTTTCGTTTTTCCGAGAGATCGCACACCGTTTTGAAGTAGAAAAATATGACAGCTCTGCTGCCATCTAGTGAGGAAAACCAGAATTTCTAACTTCGCTCCAAAACAATGTAATAACAGCATATGCTCAAAGAGGGTGTGTGTGTTTTCAAATACGAAGCTATCACAAACTAAATGAATCAAATAGTAAAAAGCAAAAAAAAAAAATACTGAAAACAGAAGGACGACGGTTTACGATTCGTAGGGGAAAGGTAGGTATAACGGCACACTTAAGGTGAAACAATCATAAAAGATCAACCAATAGCTTTATTTACGAAATTCTTAAAAAAAAAATACAAGTATTTATTATTCTACCATACCACATCTATTAATCAGACTTTAATCAAATCATAGTAATAACAAAATATATAATGATTTTGGACTGTTTTTCCCACATGTGAATGTAAAATGGACCACATCTGAAGGCAAAACGGACCTAAGATTCACATCTTTCACAAATGAAACTAGCATCTACGTCTTCATCATCAATACCAGTGAGCCCACAGTTGACTTATTTGATACTGTACCCAGCCTTCATTGGACTCTGAGTACAGGTGTGAGTAATAAAAACACCAAGCATCTTCTTCTTCTTCCTCTAACGAATCTCTTTCCTTTTTCTTAGTTACTTTTCCCTTGCCCTTGCCTTTTCCTTTTCTTTTTATTAATTTTGAATACAGCCACTTTCACACAAAGAACAAGATCCTCATGGAGCGTTGGTCATAAATTCTGGTTTGAATCTCTTGCGCGGGAATATAAACAAGGGAGCATATATACGAACCGTCAGCACCTATGCAAAACTTCACTGTGACCAGCTGTCCGCGCTCGGCAGAAGTTAAGGCTTATCGGAAATAAGCCCACTTGCTTTTTTCCTTTTGTGCCTATGATGCGGCACTGTAGTCATCCCAGTTTCGTCGATATTCAATATTTTCTTCGACAAGTTATCTTGTAACGAGATCATTAAGAAGGTTAAAAAACTTATCAATCACAACTTTATTGAACCCTGCTGCACGAGCTACAGAAGTAGGTTCAGAGGCTCTACCATGGGTTTGTGCATTGTAGAAATGTAGCGTATTCATTTACGTATACATGAGCATAACCAATAGTATCGCTTTATTCAATCCTGTTACCAAAAATAAAGCGATCCTATTTGCCTCGGTTTTGCGTAAACTTAAGTTTTTTAAGAGTTTTGTTTAAAAAAAATCAAACCTAATTCAAATCATGCGCTAATTTTTTAAGGTTCTTTTGGAGTTATAAATTGTCAACTCTTTTTCTTGTTCAACATTAAACACCTGTTCAAATCGCCCTATTTCCCGTATTGTAGCTTTGTCCATATCTTGAGTGATATGATATTTGACAAGACGTCTTTTCAATGTAGTTTTTGGTACGTTGTAGCTTTCAGCAGCTTTGTTGAGACTCAACTCACGAGATGAAACCTTTTCAATGGCACTTTTCATATATTTTTCTTTCCAAGATTGCCTATTTGTTTTTCTTTTATAGTTGTTCACCATCTATTAAAAAATCTATCAAAGAATCTTATTAAATTAGATATATTATACATGTGCCCCAAACAAGCGTACAAAAACAGAAAGTGAAAGTAGGGAAAATTCAACTGTAAAAGGCAAAATGGACCAGTGTACCAAGTACATTGTAAAAACAAAGTTATTTTTTTAGGTTATGTTAACACTAAACTCATATTGTTGTATTCTTAAAACAAATAGTAACCATCAATAATTTGACTTGAATACATACATTTAGGTATATAAAAGAACAGATAATAGTGACAGTCAACCAAAACTTCTGTTTTTTACTTTAAATTACAATAAAAACTACTAACTTTGATAAAAGTGTGCGCCGGCAGCTGAGAACACTGGCCGAGCGCGGCAGGAGGTAACTGACACTGATCAATTGAACCTATGAATGAAATTAGTAGTTTCAAATTCAATGGACTGTTCCGTTTTACCTTCTAATGCCGTTTTGCCTTCCATTCCCCTATACCTTGCCGCGAAAGTGAGGGTTGTTCGTTCCAGGATTTTTTAAATTGCATTTTAAATTTTAATGTAATATAACATAATAGGCTACTAACTTCACTCTAATATACAGTAATTAGAGGGTCTTTGTATTTTATTTTCTTATAGTAGATTTGAACACAACTAAAAAGTCCATGAATGAGGTCAATAAATATTTGTTCTTAAACAACTTGATCGCCCCCACTATGCCGGCTAGATGATGCGATTACGAAAAGGGCGGCGACAAAGACGGATTGCATTACGAAAATATTTTAATATACAAGCTGCCTTATCGGTCGGTTGGCCTAACAAAGTTATAGAGAGCTTCCTCCCACCTAAAATTAATAAAATATAGCGTCTGTGTATAAATAGGTAAATAGTAATGACAAATTTCGTAAGGGGTGAGTTTACCGGGAAACCACATCGACAAACCGATCGTCGCGTCGATGAATAAAAATAAATAAATAAAAATAAGTTAGGGCACTTAGGCGACAGAGACCGCCTAGACCGCCTAAGGGTACCCAGCGGAACCTGTGTGAAGTAAGCGGCCCCAAATATAGCGGCCGTCATAACCCGACCGATTTAAAAAGTCATGAAAATGTGAAGTTAGCGGCCCCTATTTTCTTTAATCTCGTAGCATCTCATAGTCACTCTACAATTGCTTATGAATTAATCAGGATTTTTTTGAAAAATCAGTATCAACAAACTAAAATGCGATTAAAAGGGGACGCTGTGTGATAGCTTCTATACTAGACATAATATTCTGATCAAACTTTCTGAGCATATACACCTAGATACATGTTACATAATGTATATACTCAGCTCTACTACAAAAGCTTAGGAACTTCTGAAAAAAAAATTTAAAACTATACTTTTAATAAGAATTTCTAGTAAAGAGAGCACATTGTTACGGCCTACAGCTACTAAACCAGACATAATATTCTGATTATATTTTTTTTTATAAAAAGGGAATAAAAGTAGGCATCGAATAGTCTATTTAACTATAATTGTTTATGTAGTCCTCAGAATTTTTTGAAAAATCAGTATTATAAACTGAAATGCGATTAAAAAGGGGACGCTGTGTGATCTATACTAGACATAATATTCTGATCAAACTTTTTGAGCATATACACCTAGATACATGTTACATAATGTATATACTCAGCTCTACTACAAAAGCTTAGGAACTTCTAAAAAAAATATTTAAAACTATACTTTTTATAAGAATTTCTATTAAAGAAAGCACATTGTTACGGCCTGCAGCTACTAAACCAGACATAATATTCTGATTATTATTTTTCTGTAAAAATGGAATAAAAGTAGGCATCGAACAGTTATAGTCTATTTAACTATAATTGTTTAACTAAAATATTTTTTTTGTATCAAAAGGCAATAAAAGTAGGCATCGAACAGTTATAGTCTACGTTACTATAATTGTTTATGTAGTCCTCAGGATTTTTTTGAAAAATCAGTATCATCATACTGAAATGCGATTAAAAGGAGACGCTGTGTGATAGCATCTATACTAGACCTAATATTGTAATCAAACTCTCTGAGCACATAGACCTAGATACATGTTACATAATATATATACTCAGCTCTACTACAAGAGCTTAGGATCTTCTGAAAAAATATTTTAAAACTATACTTTTTATGAGAATTTTTAGTAAAGAGAGCACATTGTTACGGGCTGCACGTACTAAACCAGACATAATATTCTGATTATTATTTTTATATAAAAAGGGAAAAAAGTAGGCATCAGACAGTTATAGTCTACTTTACTATAATTGTTTATGTAGTCCTCAGAATTTTTTTGGAAAATCAGTATCATCAAACTGAAATGCGATTAAAATGGGACGCTGTGTGATAGCTTCTATACTAGACATAACATTCTGATTTAACTTTCTGAGTACATATACCTAGATACATATTACATAATGTATATACTCAGCTCTAATACAAAAGCTTAGGAACTTCTGAAAAAATATTTTAAAACTATACTTTTTATAAGAATTTCAAGTAAAGAGAGCACATTGTTACGGGCTGCACCTACTAAAGCAGACTATTCTGATTATTATTTTTATATAAAAAGGGAATAAAAGTAGGCATCGAACAGTTATAGTCTACGTTACTATAATTGCTTAGGTGGTCTTCAGGATTTTTTTGAAAAATCAGTACCAACAAATTGAAATGCGATTAAAAGGGGATGCTTTGTGATAGCTTCTATACTAGACATAATATTTTGATCAAACTCTCCGATCACATAGACCTAGATACATGTTACATAATATATATACACAGCTCTACTATAAGAGCTTAGGATCTTCTGAAAAAATATTTTAAAACTATACTTTTTATGAGAATTTATAGTAAAGAGAGCACATTATTACGACTTGCAGCTACTAAACCAGACATACTATTCTGATGATTATGTTTACATAGAAAGGGAATAAAAGTAGGCATCGAACAGTTATAGTCTAGTTTACTATAAAAGGAAATATGCATGTAACGCCAATTATTATTATTTTAATATATAATGTTCCTTTTATGTCATTGAACATATTAACAGTAATCTATTTTATTTTGATTAGCAATATTTTGATTTAAAAAATCCATTTTTTTGTAGAAACGGGACGCATTTCTAAACGCTCCGACATTAGCAAACACTGCATGTGACGTCATTCGTGCAAAAACAAATGTCAACGTGTGTTCTGTAGTCTACAGTTTCTTGTTTTCTCGGGTATTTATTGTCCTTTATTACGATAAATTGTGATAAACAAACCTTTTAACTAACTTTTAAGGTGCAATAACAATTAACTAATATGCTTTTTGAGCAAGAATGATGTCACAAAATGGCGGCTAGTAATGTAATGTTTTTTACTGCGGTAGTGGCAGATAAAGTTTAAACCCTTTTATTTTTGTATTAACTCTCTTTTTCAGAAGTTTCTAAGCTTTTGTAGTAGAGCTGAATATATACATTATGTAACATGTATCTAGGTCTAGCTAAGTATATACATTATGTGACATATATCTAGGTCTATGTGCTCAGCACACACAGCGTCCCCTTTTAATCGCATTTCAGTTTGTTGATACTGATTTTTCAAAAAAATCCTGAAGAATTCATAAGCAATTGTAGAGTGGCTACGAGATGCTGCGAGATTAAAGAAAATAGGAGCCGCTAACTTCACACAGTTCCCAGCGGAAGGGTTTCAATCCCACCTCGTCATAGTGCGTCTCGTAGTAGTGTATAAAATCTTACAATAATTTTGTCATTACCCGGACTACAATAGCTATTTATTCACATACAGATAATAAGATATAACAATATAGCCATTTATTTCTAACACCAATTCAGTTGAATATAGTTACCGAAATATAAGATCAAAACAAACAACATATATACGTTAAAAATACTTCACTGCACAATTTAAACTCAGAATATTACATAAAGATACGAATTCTAAAAATAGAGATAATAGATTATTGTTCTATAGCCTATTTAGAAAAAGTATACAATTTTGCTTTATCAAATTAATGCACTGATTTTTTTCCTTTACAATTTTGTTGGCATAGTATTACAAGCTTTTAGCTAGAGTGTCACTGACTGAGTGACCCAATACCTTTGATATCCTCCCCTCTTTGACCTTGATCCTACCCAAACTATATATACATATAGATCCTGGTACAGTGGTTGCGTCTATGCTGGGAAACCGATAGCGTCCCTCACTTCTATTGGTTATACTTAACGTTACCATTTTAATTTTTACTCAAAACGGTACAAAGTGGAAATTATGGAATTAGTCACAATAATGTTTTTTTTTTATAAAAACGTATTGTGGTAAATCTATTCATAAAGATATTTTTTAATTTAAAAACTAGAAACTACTCGGCCACCACTAGTCGGACTAGTCGGTCCCAGTTTCACTATACCAACTTGTGAAACTGTTTATAGGTGAGTTATTGAGTCTATCCAACCATCACGACGAGCTAGCCACTTGTTCGGTGTAGACTCATAAGGCGAGGTGGGATTAAAAACCCCTCCGCTGGGTGCCCTAAGGCCGTCTAGGCGGTCTCGGGATCCGTGATGATATTTATTTTATATATAAAAACTAGAATAAGATATTTTTAATTATAATTTTTAATATGGTGATTTTGAATAAGAATTAAATTCTTGGAAAGTTTTTTTTATATTCGCTTTCGTTATCAACTAGGTATCATGTTTTTTCGAGCTTATCAATTTCTCGGGTCTCGAGAATTTTCGAGCCTTTCGGTTCCAATAATGTGATTAATTAACAAATTGCGTGTTTTTCCTCTCAAAAAGTATCAAAATAATAATAAAATATTTTTTGACAGTTTTCAGCAAAATTATCTTATCTTTTTCTTAAAGGAAACAAAAAAAAACTATTCTGACATTTCTGGCTTATAAATACAGTTCCATTCCTCAGCACCATTTTTGGCTGGTTAAATAGAAAAAAAAATCAACTTAAAACTTATCAAATAAATTAGCTTCTTTCTATTAAACAACACAAATATAAACAAAAATTTCAACATGTATACGTTAAAATTATCTTCCAAATTTGGTGACCTCACCTTTCAAACGCAATAGTTTATTTTATAATTTCATAGACTCAAATATGATTTCTCGAGTTCTCGAGTTTTCTCGAGCTTAAATTTCCCGGGAACAAAGCCCAACGATTTCTCGGGAATTCGAGCCGAGAATTTCCAAGAAATCGTGGAATGAACCCTATTATCAACATGACTTTGAGAACAGAAATCAGAAGTTATATTTTTTAAGACTCAATAAGTTATTATTTTATAAAATAAAAAAATATTTTTCATTAGTGTTGAACCTTATGAAACTAAAAACGGGATATTTCGGGGCACCGAAAAAAGGGTCTGTCCCGTTCAAAACGGGACGTATGGTCACGTTAGTTATACTTGACAGCCTCCGTAGACTAGTGGTTGCGCCTTTGGCGTTGTGTGCGTTGTATTGGTCGTGGGTTCGATTCCCACCCATGGCAAAACAATTTAGTACGTTTTTTCTGTACATTTTGTCATGGTCTGGGTGTTTATAATATAATATGTATTAAATCGTTGCTTCTGGTACACATATTGTACAAGCCTAGAGCTTATTTTGTGACCAGAGCAATATGTGCAATTTGTCCTACATATTATTATTATAATTATACTGTCAATGTAACATTAATAAACAATGTTACATTGTAATTATTCGCTACAAAGTTGGCAATATAACCAATATAAGTGATAGATGATGCTATAAGTCGTTTTCCCCACGTGGACAACAACCAACTATACCAGGATCTATATATATATATACTATTAAAAGGGTGTTTCGAGGCCTCTGCACGTGGGGTGCAGACCCCTAAAACTCTGATTGATAAAGTTTTAAGCGATCGCCGAATAACTCCATGTAGACGCGTCTCGCTCATATTTTTTATACACAGTATGTATGTAATTTTGATACTACCTACCTACGTCTACCCAAGTCTACGATAATAGATTTGATATTATATCTTAATTTTTAAATATAATATCTTTGATGTTATTGTAGACTTTAATTTAATACCTTACGTAATAATCTATATACATATAGATGATAAGAGCTTGTCCTGAGGCTCTACATGGGTTTGGGCATTATAGAAACATAACGTATTCATTTACGTATACGTGAACACTAATAAGGCTGCTTTTTTTGGTAACAGGATTGAATAAAGCGATCCTATTTGGTTGTTAGGTTATTGCTCACGTATACGTAAATGAATACGTTACGTTTCTACCATGAAGCTATAAAACGCGCCCCGCGCCAACGCAAATTTAATATCTGTAATAGAAAATGCTACAGATTTAAAATTTTCTACATCGATTCGTCTTTGAAAATTAGTTGTTAGTGTTTCACCACATTTGTAAATTTAAAAAAAGCCTGTCCTTTCCCACAGGGAGTAAAATTATAAGGATGTTTTTTCTAACTGTGTATATTTTAGGAAAGACGGGTGCTATTAAGGTTAAACTTAAGATGTAGTATTTTTTTATAAAACTGCTAAACACGTTTTTCACTATGGGCGAAAATGAAAGTGGGCGAGGAACAAAATAAGGTATTGCATTTTTTTCCGTCACATGTCACAGGAAACAAAAATATCATTTAAATAATCGTAACACTTCGATTACCTACCAATATTTTTAGGAGACAATTACATTGATTTATTGTCAAGGTGCTGGTAACATTTCAGGTTGCAAATAACTATTAACTGGTAAATGATTTTACTATAAAATATCGCTGCCCATTTCGTAGCCGCATCATTTAGCCGACGACATAGTGAAAACTATTAGGGCTGTTAAACAATTATTATTAATTAGAACAGTGTAATTCTTTTTTTTTTGGGTCTATTAAGCATCAAGTAGATATAAAGTCACATACCGTACTACATCAAAAAAAAACATTTCTAGACGTTTTTCTATATTATTAGTCTTGTAAAATGTGGTTTACCACCTTATAATTGAAGTTATTTGCACGTCATAAAACAATAATTGATTTTTCCTTGAAATAATATTTTGACAGTTGACGCTGTCTTTGTCATTTATTGTAGTGATGTTTACACTTCACTCAACATTAGTGATATTTTGATGACACGAGAAGTTGTTAATAAATTTCTTGGCTGCAAGATTAAATATGACTTAGGAATTTCAAGATAAATGTACTTGGCTCAACTATCATGGATTGCCACTTGCTAACAAGATAATAGGTAAGACCATGACGCTAACAAAACGCGCCCGGTAGCGGCGCGCGGACGGCCACGGTTTTTAACTTCATGGGTAAGACAGAATACATTTTCTGTCATACCTATTGTCTTGTAGTGTAGCTGTACTACAAGATAACACAAGAACACAGTCACTAACAGACTATAGGTATGACAGAAAATGTATTATGTTGTAGTACTTGATAGCAAGTGGCAATCCATGATAGTTTAGCCAAGTAAATTTATCTTGAAATTCCTAAATCGTATTTAACTAGTATCCTATATTAAATTGTTGGACGACACGACCGCAGTTCAAACAATATAACCCGAGGCCATCGGGTATTCAAATATAAAATTTCAAATTCACATTGTTAGTTTTACAAACGCTTTCCACAAACAAAAGTTGTATTGGCTATTAGTTGGATGTTGAAGTAATGCACCGATTCTATTTACAAAATAAATACTCTATTGTTATGTTACTCGAAATTGAACACAAAATGAGAAAAATAAAAGTATTTTTATCAGTAGGACAGTTTCAATATGTGAATATTGTGCAAGCTCTTTGTTTGCACTACATACATAGTACACAAAAGAAACAACCTACTAATATACAGGGTGAATTTGAAAGGATGTACTTTGGGCTAAAATGGGGTTCTGCTGATCATATCGAACAACTTTTCCCATGGAACCATTTGTCACAAATTTAAAAATTGGTCATTTTAACATTACTAGTTTGTAGGGAAAGGGCAATATTTTTTTCAGTTGCGACACATGGTTCCATTTGATCGGCAGAACCTCATATTAGCCCAAAGTACCTCCATGTATAACGTACAACGTATATAATATATAATATACAAATACCTTGACTATGACAAACGGTTCAGAAAATGTACTAAAATTGTTTTGCCTTGAGTATCGAACCCATGACCTCCGCTTACAATGCGTAAATACTAGACAAAGAAAGTGGTTTTTCCTTACCCTAAAATATCTGATACTTCTTTAATATCGCTATTATCATTATGTCTTTGGCTAAGAGCTATTATAATAATATACAGGGTAAAAGAAAAAGGCTTTATTGGGGTGAAAGTACTCTAAATTTTAATAATGGCAAATTTTACTGAAAGCAAACAGGGTGGTGTGTTATATACGTGGTGGCCGAGTTGGTAGGCCCTGGAACTTAAAAACAGTTAGGTCCCTGGTTCGGATACCGGTATGTACCATGAGTTTTTATTTTAAAAAAATATGTAAGTACATTTGTTTGACAATACCACTATAGAATGTTACCTCACTATTTGTTGCCTCCGAATACCATCGGCGAAATGAGGATGGGTTAATCCCTCCGTTGGGACCCTGAGGCCGTTTAAACGGTTCTCGGGAGCCAAATTGACACCCGTGATGGTATTTATTTATTTATATTACCACTATAGTGCCTCGGAGAGCACGTTAAGCTGTCGGTCCCGGTTTCACTATACCAACTTGTGAAACTGTTTATAGATGGGTTATTAAGTCTATTCAAAACATCGCGACGAGCTAGCCACTTGTTCGGTGTAGACTCATACCATCGGCTACAACGAGGTGACTGGTCTAGGCGGTCTCGGGTGCCGTAAGCCGTGAAAACCCGTGATGATATGTATGTAATTATGTAGCAAACAACACTTTAGATTAAAAAAATAAGTAAAACTGTATTCAAAATTTTGTTACTCCCGGGAATAGAACAAACTGAATTTCGAAAAAAAAAACCTTATTATAGCACCAATTAATAGGATCATTCGTAAGGTCATTTTCTTTTAAGACCAAGGGGGTCCACATGAGACGTTGACAATGGAATGTCGCCCTCAACTAGTGTGTGTCAGACAGCCTCCGTAGACTAGTAGTGGCGCCTTCGGCATTGTATCCGGAGGTGACAACATTACTGATCGAACCCACGGGTTCGATCAGTAATGTTGTCAAACAAATGTACATTATTTTTTTTATTAAAAACTCATTGGTACACACCGGGATTCGAACCAGGGACCTAAATGTTTTTAAGTCCAAGGTAACTAACTCGGCCACCACGTATATTCTACAGATTATTATTATTAGTATATTCACGTATATTCTACAGATTATTATTCTTGTAAGATTTCCAAATTACACTATAAAATCGTTTAATATCTTTCTTATCTTCTCTTTTAAGTTTTCTATGTAATATTATTTTCTTTCTTATTACAAAATGTAATTTCGCATGATATAACCTCATTCTCCATATTCATTGTTTTATTATAATTTTACAAACATATGTACGTTTATATTATTCCATTATCGACAGTGTATAGTCGTCATAGGATTAATTATGCAATTCTTTCTATATCTTCTTTATTGCAATAATTCTTCTCATTTTGAGCCTATATTATTTTTATTATTTATATTAAGTCGAGCGGTGATAGTTACCTAATGTGATGGTAGATTCGATGGTAGGATAAAGATCGGAGATAATTAATAACTTTTACACCGGTTTTCAATTAAATAAAAATATATTAATTATCAAAATATTCTCAACACAAAGACAGTTTCTGAATTGTTCCTAGTTGTCAATCAAATTTAACATTCTACTTCTACCAAGTATATTTTATGAAGTTTTGGCCTTAACTAATAATAAAAAAATATAATACGTCCTGTGGGTTTCCCAATATACTCCCGGCGTTGCAATTTATTTAAATTGTAAAACAAAAGAAAATAAAAATATGTATCATACCTTGAGGGTACCTTAAAGACACGACCAAAATGCGTGACGACAGAAGGTACTAATGCCTTCGTTGGAAGTATATCATCTGTTTCCAAAACTGTGACAGGCTCTCCATCATTTGATGTTGAAATCTCTAAAGGATATAATCTTTGAAGAAGCCTGGTACGTTCCCAATAATCAGTTTAAATTTTTGCTACCCTACACTTATCATCTATTCCGTGAAAGATATCAAAAATAATCCCGAGAGGCCAATTAATCCGCTTGACATCATCAGAAACTATGAGAACTACATCTTCTATCTTTAGTTGTCGCGTTATCTTTTTATTAACCTATTCCGTCAATAACGAACGGTACTCGTTTTTAAATAGACTTTTTAGATATAAAGCAAGCTTTTGGATGAACGTAATGTTAAAATGTTATTATCTACACTTTTGTTTTGCAGAAACATTGACGGAGTTAAAGGCGCTAATTATTCCGTATTATCGGCAAGATAAGTAAACGGACGTGCATTAAGCATTGCCTCTACTTCGCATATAATTGTTGACATTTCTATTAAATTGAGTGATGCCTTACCTAACATTCTATGCATAATATCTTTTATAGACCTTATCATTCGCTCCCAAAATCTATGGCGATTGAGGAGATAAAGCGCCATTAATTTTTCTGCAAAGCGTTCTTTAAAATATTTCTTGCATCTCGAAATTTCGTTTAATTTGCTCTGACTTTCCCTCTTTTTGCTTAAAATTTACGGAAAGCCAATAAAAAATCATCTGTAGACAATGACGTCGTCAACTCCAAATGAATTTCCCGATACGTGAAACAAGTAAATACAACAACCCAGCATTTTTCACTAGATTTTAATAACAGTGGTCCCGCCAAATCAACACCGGTATCTTCAAAGGCAACTCCACAATGCACACGATTTAATGGAAGTGGAGCGGTTAGTACATTACATGATTTTGCACTGTAACGTTTATATGTAACACATTGACCTACAATTTTCTTTGCAAGCCTTCTAATACTAATAATCCCATAATCTTGACGAACATTGCTGATTAAAGTTTGCGAACCAGCATGTAGATATTGTACATGTTTTGAATATCTTTGCCGGGTAATAAAATAGGTGTAATAAAATTTCTTGTTTCTTCACTTAGAGTAAGCCTAGTTTTAAACGTAATATGCAATCACTATCTACAATTAATTCTAAATTTAATTTATTTTTAGATTAGATTTAGAACATACATAGAAAATTCTCTTTCTGAATTAATAAAAATTTTTTTTTTTACGTTTATATATTCTTTCATCGTTAACTCTCCTCTTACTCTTTCTTCATTTCTACAATTATTTACAAACCTTATACACAATCACATCATTCTTACAATCTTTGTATATTTACTAAAATAAGTCAATTGTTTTGAAAATCTTTCACCTATTTCTTTTGCTATATTATGTACAAATTCATTTAGCCCAACTTTCTTCTTGATCCACGCCAAAACTATACTAGAATCAGACAAAGATTCGTTTACGGTGTCAGCTGCTCGCCAGTGGAATTTGCTTCCTCTGACTATAAGATCAGACCCTTTCATCGGAGTGTTTAAGCGCTTGCTCACAGCTCATTATCTTAACGCTTAAAACAGATCCTCGTGGCAATTTTGTTTGGTATTACATTTATTATATTATATACAGTATTTAAGTAGTTTAAGTATTGTTATGCATCATTGTTAAGATTATATCTATTAGTTTTTTGAAAAGTTCTGCACCCTAAGCATATTTCACTCTCTCAAAGGTTAGCTGGTAGAAAATGCCTAAGGCATTAAGCTCGCCTATGTACAATTTTGTGCAAAAAAAGAATTTTAAATAAATAAATAAATCATATTCTTGGCATTGTAAATCCAAACCTTCTTTCGCTTCAGTTGCCAACCTCGATGCCAATAATGCTGCAATCAACTCCAACCTGGACATGGTTACGATTTGGCAGGAGTCACTCTTGATTTGGTTAATACCAATTTTATTGTTCCGTTACTAGTTCGTTACATTCTGAACGTAAAAATATACAATTCGCATAAGCTAATTGACTTGCATCAGAGAAAATATGCAAAGTGTGCGAGAAGCCGCGAAACAAAACTCGTCCAGGCTTCTCACACGTCTGAAGAGAGCGGGCACAATGGGCGTGAGTTGAGGACGATTTCAATTTTACAAAATACCGTAGCAAGTTCCTCAAAGGTTAATACGGTTTCTCCTATCACCCTACGTAAGTGAGTTTTGGCAGCCTTAACAACAGCTTCAAATATTCCTTCCCAATGTGGACATGCTGGTGGATCAAAAAGCCATCTGATTCCGCGTTGGGAGAGTGCAGTTCCAATTACATTATGATTATCTGCTACAAATTTATATACATCATCTAAATAGCGGTCGCCTTGTAGTTTGTTCCATAATCGGACCGGATCAACGATGGCAAACCACGGCGGGACACAAATCTACCAAGGGCAGCGACGAAGGCTTCAGTGCTTAGGGCAGAAACCAATTCTAAATGTACGGCTTTGGTGGACAGACATACAAAGACACACAAATAGGCCTTAACAATTTTTGCGTTTCTGAGGTGTGACACTTTCACAGAGAACGGGCCAGCAAATTCTGTACCCACGCCAGCAAAGTGACGAGACTCATTCACACGGTCCGATGGCAGATCTCCCATTTGAGGCTGCATGGTAGTAGCCTTGAGTCCGGAACAAGGCACGCATCGGAAAATCACACTTCGTATGACTCGTCTGGCGGACAGAATCCAATATTCGCGCTGTAAGATGGCCAACAAAGCATTACAGCCAGCATGCGAGTTCTTGATGTGGTGATCAGCAACCAATAAATTCACCAATTGACCAAAATTAGGGAACAACAAGGGGTGACGAGCTCCAAAGGCAAATTGGCTTTCCGAAATCTTCCTCCAACACGAAGGAGGCCCATATCATCAAAAAACGGATTTAGGCATCTAATTGCTCCCTTGAGCTTACAACGCCCAGCCCGCAGTGTCTCAATTTCAGTCTTAAACTGATCGTCCTGAACAACCTTAATCCAATATAAAAGCGAGTTCTTCCGTTCACATGGTGTGAGGACTGGCGACTGGCGTTTCTCCCGGGGGTGTCGACAATTAAAAATAAAGCGTTTAATCCACGCAGTTACACCCAACAATTTATCCAGGGAGCTAAATATATTCAGTAAAAATTCAGGATCCAACTCCACGGTAGTGATGGATCAGTCAACAAAGGCTGGCCATGAGGCCAGGACGATTCAGGTTGCGTCAACGACCAGTATTATTCTGGAAGAACAATTCACATTCATGATTAACAGGATTGACCTTCGTAGCAGCCGGGGGCTCCTCCACTTCCCAAAATCTCTGAACCGCCTCAGAAAGAGAAAGCAAATGTCAACAAAACGGTTATTAACAACAGGTGGAAGAGGAACATGGGTTGGGCGCATTATAACAGATCCCAAGATTGTGGGGATCGCTACGAGGCCACCTGTACCTAGGGGCTTCACATTACCTAGGAGCAACATTCCCAAAACATCGGCACCAAGCAACAAATCAATTGGTCTCGGAATGTCGAAGGTGGGGTCAGCCAAACACAAACGCCTTGTCAGGGTCACCACAGCTAGGGACAACTTTACCTGGAGGTGTTGACCCAATATATTTTCTAATACTATTGCCAAAGCAGTGATGCTCGGACAGGAAACCGAAAACGGGGATAATGTGAAAATGGTGTTACCAATCGAATTCTCGACTTTCACGTTACCAACTCCCTGAACAAAATCCCGGTGAGGATTCAAAGCTAGGCATAGGCCACTCGCTAACCAAGCCGAAACAATGCAACCCTGGGCACCCGAATCTAAAAGGGCACGAACAACCAAATAGTTGCCCTTCGGGCCCCAAACACAAACAGAGGCTGTAGGTAAAATTACACTGTCTGAGAGGGTGGCGGCTGGTGAGCGGGCAGCGAATACCTATTCCTCTTGAACCGGACGTACGGGAACATTCGGGTTCGGGATCCACTGGTAGTTATAAATCTCATGTGATCGGTCCCATGGCATTGGCTCGACAACATGTCGCCCTGAAGGTCTTCTTTGGTAACGAGACCCTACAGCAGGTAGCTGCGCTGCACACCGGTTACGACCCATGGGAGCAAAGCGAGGAGGCGAAGCATTACCCCCGCTCATAAGGGGGGTGCGGCCACCATTCCTGGGGGTGAACTCCGAATATTGGGGGGTGAACTCCAAACGTTGGGGGGTGAACTCCAAACGTTGGGGGGTGAACTCCAAACGTTGGGGGGTGAACTCCAAACGTTGAGGGGTGAACTCCGCATATGGGGGGGGGGCGAGGGGCGCCGGTCGTACGTACTGAGGTGAGCAATCATAAAACCTCGGCGATCGTACCTCCCTAGCACCCTGGGGTTCATAGTGAACATGTTGGCGGCCTCCCATATTTAAATTGGCACATAAAACAAGATGATGGCGGCCACTACACTGCGAACATGGGCGCGACTCACGGTAATCCCTTTGGTGGTGCTTGCCCAAGCACACATAACACCATTGCCTCTGTCAGGCCATGGCACGTCGGGCCTGGACCCGCAAGTTTCAAAATTGTTGGCAATAATAAAATTGTCCAATGTCCCTACAATACAAACAATTTTGTGCTTCAACAGCGGCCACAGCAAACCGATTCCTGGGACGCTGGCCAGTTTGACCATGTGGTTGAACAGGGGGCCGGACCATCTGATGGTCAATAAATCTTGACTGCCCTGCACCGGTAGAGTTATCTACTATTCGGCACTCCTCATCCAAAAAGGTCAACAAATCAGAGAACAATGGTAGGTAGTCAATGCTGTTACCACCATACCTATGCTCAAAGCGCAGCTTAAGTTCGGGGGACAACTTCCCGAGCACAATGTCAAGCAGTATAAATGACCAAGAATCTACTGGTAGGTTCAGACACTGCAAGGTATTCACCGCAACCTTCAATGGGTTCAAGAGGTCCTTGCGCAAATCATGTGTCTTACTAATTATAGGCAACCCCAATATTTGGTTGACATAAGTGTCAGCCAAACGCCTAACATTTTGGTACCTCTTGGTCAAAAGCTCACGAGCAATCTTATAATTTTCGTCCGTCACTGATAGGTGTTGGACGATGCCACGAGCCTCTCCTCTCAATGAGGACAACAAATATGCCATCTTCTGGCTGGGGGTGAGGTCCCCCCGCCCGTGCACCAGACTATCGAACAAGTTCAGGAAGCCTACCCAGGCATCAAGTCGTCCTTCAAATGGTGGGAGGTCAAGGGTAGGCAACCTGCTCAAAAGCCCGGGAGAAGAAACAACTGGCGAAGGCTCGGGGTCCATCTTAACCGACCTATCCATATCTCCGCGAACCTTCTCAGTAATGGTGTCTATGAGCACCAAGCCACGGTCATAGTTACAAGTGACAGCTCTATGGAACTCATCCTCTACGGGGTTCAAAAATAAAAAGTCCTCAAAGGCCCTATGTAAGTCCTGCTCATACTCTGGGATCTTTTCAAATCGCACCAAAAGAGCAGCGGAGCGGTCGGGTCTGTCTACCAAATCCACAGCGGATGTAAGCCACCTTAAGACAGCCTTAATTTTATTTGAGTTCTTATTTACAGACTTAATTACAAGTAAGTAGGTGAACACAATATTAATTTAAAATAAAAAACAAACTTACAAATAAACACAAAATAAAGTTTAAGTTTGCAACAAATCAAAATAAATTTACAAGTTTTGTTATTAAAACAAGTTTTAAGTTCCCTTACTAAGGGAAAACAAACATAAAACTTTTTACAAAACCTTAACTACCTAACACTAATAATAAGAAAATAAACTTAATTTTAATTAAAAAACCTACTTAATTATGTTGGAACTGCACTAGGAATATTATACAAACTAACCTGGCCTGGCTGACCCTAAAACAGTAGCAAAGCAGGCAAGTAACATAAGGTCAAAATTATAATAACTAATAATATAAAAAAAAAATGTATTCATCAATAATAAATGGAGTACCTTTGGAAGAATTTATGATTTATCCAAATCAAATGGTACAACAAAACCAACAATTAACAAAATAAGCTAAATCTAGCCAACAAACCAGTTTCTAAGCTGCGCTAGAATATTTTTAGGTTATACACACTATCAAAATTTGCACAGATGGGTAAATTAAAAAACCCACCAATTTTGTTGGTGTACTAGAATGTGTACTAACCACGCTCTGCTACCAGAAATGTGCGAGAAGCCGGGAAACAAAACTCGTCCAGGCTTCTCACACGGGTGCGATTCGCACCGTGAAAAGTTAATTGCTAAACTTAAAATCTAGACTTACCGTAAGGCTTTTGTGGTGCTTCAACGTCGAGATCCCTGGGTACCCAAGGGATGCAATAACTTAGATGTTGAACGAAAAGCACTAAGCCACATAAAATACGGCGTTGGGACCATATAATATTAACAACACACAACGCGACAAATCTGAATCACTTGTAGGTCTAATAATGGCGAACAAACACTACATATATAAATGGGACTTCTAATAGGCCGCCCATACTCACTGGCGGAGCAAGAACACTATTCCAAGTTAGAAAACAAAACAATTACTTGTTCACAATTATTATACAATTTTGTTTCATTTAATTCACCATTTATTCTAGTCTGACTTTTCTTCTTAACTGACTGTCTGTCAAAAGGTCATGACGATAGATTAGCGCCCAGACTATTTATCAAAATCGAACATATTATTATTAAATTTTAAGTCAGTATGTGTATTAATGTCGTATTTCTAGAAGGATTAGCCTTCTAGGAATACGACATTGATCTAAAATATTAATTTTATTTTAACCATTATTTTAAAGGATTTGTCAGTTCTAATGGTAGTTCCTCGTCCCATCCATAATTTTTGTATGACAAGTTTTGGGACTATACTTACTGAACAAACAAAACCCAAAGGGTCAAAAATACTTTGCGCCATTGATAACAATGTTCTTTTTGAAATCTTTTAATTAATATTTAGAAGGAACTTTACACCTACGATCATCATGCTTATATATCCCATATAAGACCTAAAACAAAAGTTTGATCTTCCACTTTATCAGTAATTATAGGCCCAGTTACCCAACATCGTATATAATTTTCAAATAATCCTTCATTAATTATATATTTAGCTTCTTCTATAAACTTTTTTATTTCATCGACATTATTTACACTAATACCAACACACACACAGTTATTAACACAGAAACTATTTTTAAGTATAGTTACTGTCTCACATTTATATTTATCAAGGTGATACAAAATTGTTGCTGACAGTAAAAATGGGCTAGTGGTTACACCGAAAACTACCCGACTATGTCTAAAAGTCTTCAAACCTTTGTTGCCATTGTTGACATCTTACCATCATAGAAAATGTAAGTAGGCTTGATCATCGGATTGGTCAGAGATTTGAAGAAATTCTTTTTTAATATCGGCACCCTTTCTGAAATTTATAAGCAACCGAGGTAACAGCTCATCAAATTAGAACCTTTTTTGAGACAGTGGTTAAGACTGAGTCCGCCTTTACTAGATGCCGATGCATCAAATACTGGTTTTATCTTGGTTGTAACGCTATCATCCATCACAACCGCATGATAGGTAGGTAATTGCCTTTGACCCCCTCGTGGGACCACTTTGACGTGGTGGGGGGCTTACGGTGGGTGCGCTTTAGGTCTGGTGCACCCGCTTAACTAACGGTCCCAAGAGGGGCCCCTCCCGGCACTTCTCTGTGGAGACGGAGTTGGCTGGGATGGAGCCACAACCCCGGCCGCCGTTCATTCGGTGGCCGAGGAGGAACGGGGCGGCGGAGGACATGGTGCTCGTTTCCCCCTCCCTGTGGGGCCTGGGGCGGCGGATGCGGGCGCAAGCGTCGCGTCGAGGTCCATGTGAGGAAAGGCGTCCGTGGTGTTACCGGGCGTCTTTATTCCTGGGGGAGTCTGAGAGGGGGGTATATCGAGGGCCCTCCTTCACTCGAGACGGTGTCCGCGCAAGCGGGCTTACGACGGCGGGGTCGCGGACGAACCCGTGGCCCTGCCATTATGGCGGCCGGAGGAACACAATGGGGTTTAGTCAGTAAGAGTCTGACATAACATGGCTGCCGCCCCCGCGATGGCTGGGTATCCATGAGAATTCCCCACGTAAAAAAAAAAAAAAAGGTATTGGCCTATTTGAATATTATCCGTTATAGCTTCTTCGATATTACCATTGTCTAGCCATTCCTTAAAAATATCATCATACTTACTAAGAATGCCTAAACTATTTAAATTATGTGTTGTAGATTTAAGACGTATAATTGGTAGGTAAATTATTCACAGATTCCTTCCACGGTAACCTTACGTCGTAATGTCCATCAGTATTTATTCTAACCGTATTTCTAAAATAATTTACAACTTCTAATTCTATACATTTTTGTATTTATATACAACATACATCTTTAATACCTAGTGATTCTAAACTCCAGAGATCTTCAACATCAAATGAATAAGAAAGCGTACTTATAATTTCAGTAGAATCAGAGAAATACCCAACAGACGCTGTCTATCCCAGCATAGTCTCCATCGCTATCAAACCATCATTCACGCGCATTAATCGTCTCGTTAATATGGTACCTAAAACATCAGAATCAATAAGAACATCTATATCACTTATATCATTTACACAATCTGAATTGTGAATACCTTTTGATTTTTATATGATCTCTTACTCTAGGTAAATAGCCACATATCGTTTTTGGTCAAGTGCTTCCATTTTCATCTCATATTTACCATCTAGGCCTTTGATATTTAACTCGTAAAAATTATGAACCTTCTTCGTTTTAGAGTTAGTTTTAATTTGGAAATTATCTTCTGTTATAAAAGATCGCTGTGCGCCTGAATCAAGAAGCGCTCTTACTATAATACTGTTATGTCCGATTATAATATTAATCTTCAGCGTTTGAAATAAAACAATGTTAGATGTAGACTGATTAACGATAGCTACTTCACTTTATTGCTTTGAAAAGTGTTACAATTATTATTAGTGGGATAATTAATTGTAATATTGTTGCACATGATAGGGTAATGTCTAAAACCACAAGCAACACATTTAGGATACTTCTTACATATCTGGCAATTATGTGGTCATGTACCAATTGCATCAATTCTCGTACATAATATATAATAATCATTTCATCTCTAGCAAACCTTTTGCTGGAGTTGTTTTATTACTTTTGGATAGTTTTCATTTGACGGAGGAAAACTTTCGACCAGTTTACATTTAGGATACATCTTACATGTCTGGCAATTATGTGGTGATGTACCAATTGCATCAATTATCGTATATAATATATAATAATCATTTCATCTCTAGCAAACCTTTGCTGGAGTTGTTTTAATACTTTTGTATAGTTTTCATTTGACGGAGAAAAACTTTCGACTAGTTCCCACACACGAGCTCATGAGCCTAGCTTGGCCGACTTTGGAGAAAATGTTGTTTTTTTTTTTAATTGCGCCCAAAACGGTATCCATTGCTTTATAGGACCATTAAATTTAGGAAGCTCTAACGTAACCGAAGTCGATGTATATCTTTATTACTCCCCATATGCTCCCAAGCAAAATTAATTTGGACTATCGATCATCTCGATCTACCCTGAGACACTACATGGACCTCGTTCATATCATTAATTTTACATGTAACTTACTGAACCTTAAGAACTCCACGCGCACACCGTTCTTGTCTCCTTGCAATATAAGTTTTTCCAACTTTTTACTGATTAATACGGTTCGGTTGAGCAAATCTTTATCCATTATGAATACTCACGGTCGCCAAATATGATGGTACATAGGTTCGATAAAGATCGGAGATAATTAATAAATTTTACACCAGTTTTCAATTAAATAAAAACATATTATTTACCAAAATATTCTCAACACAAAAACAGTTCCTGAATTTTTCCTAGTTGTCAATCAAATTTGACATTTTACTTCTACCAAGCATGTTATATGAAGTCTTAACCTTAACTAATAATACAAAAATATAATACGTCCTGTGGGTTTCCCAACACCTAAGTTAGGGTAGACCGGCATCAATTGAAACACCATGCGTTGAAGCATATTTTTTTTTACAAAAACCACGATTAGGTATCACGTCAGGCGCAAGGATTTTCATTTTTTTTTTTTACATATATACATACATATCATTACAATTCAATTCATTTATTTATCTTCTACATCAGTATAATTATTTTTTTATTTTGAGCCTGCAGGAGTCCACTTTAGTCAAGAGTTCGGTAGTCTAAATAACTTTAATTTATATAATTTTTATTCTCATTCAAGCGATTTTGTAAATCTTTTGAGAATTAATAAATAAAATAAACTTTTCAATATGAAATTGAAAAGTTATTAGTTTCGCATGGCCCAGAGAGGCTGGACGAGGATAGACGAGTGCCGCATGAGCACTTGGAATGTGAGGGGACGAATAAATGATAAGATGAACGAATTGCTGGAGGTGATGGATAAAATGAGGTTAGACGTGATGTGTGTTACTGAAACCAAGCGCAAGGGTAGCGAAATGGTCGACTTACCCGGGGGCGGTGTAGTGCTCTGGTCGGGAGTAACCGAAAACGACCATGGTTGCCAGGGAGTTAGAATATTGCTATCCGAGCGCTTGGTTTATTGTATGAAATATTATAGCATGGTGAGCCCAAGATTGTTATGGATCCGACTCAAAATGGGGTTGAGGAAAATCCTCCTGGTTGCAGTTTATGCGCCGGTTAGCTCCACATCCCTGCAAGATCTAGATCAGTTTTGGGATAGTGTCAGAGATGTTCTAGACTTGGCAGAAGGAAACGAGAGTATTATAATGTGTGGTGACTTGAACGGATGGGTCGGGACACGCAGAGTAGGTTATGATGCGGTTCTAGGCAAGTATGGTGATAGAAGGGTGAATGAAGCTGGCAGGCTTATACTCGATGTGTGCCTAGAAAAGAATCTCCTTGTGATGAATACTCTGTTTGCTCACAAGGACATTCACATGTATACAAGAGTGATGAATGAAGAGATAAGTATGATAGATTTTATGATTGTAGACGATCGTCTCCGGTCCCATATCACAGACACACGCGCGCACCGTGGGCCAGAACTGGAAACTGACCATTATCTGGTCGTCACCAGATTTAGTGGTCTTTTCAGAGGTTGGCGGTGTAAACGTTCTAATGGGGCATTGGAGCAATTCGAAAGAATAAAATGTGAAAAATTGCGCGAAGAAAGTGTGAAAGCAGAGTATGAAAGTTGCATTGAAGATTAGCTTGCCAACCTGGAAGATGTGAGTGGTGATGTAGATAAATGTTGGAAACTTATTAGAGACAGTATGGTAGAATCAGCAAAAAAGGTGTGTGGTGTAACGAAAAAGCGAGCTACGAAAGGAGACTCATGGTGGGATACAGAAGTTAAAAAATCTGTGGAGAAAAAGAAGAAAGCATGGTTGAGCTATATAGCTTCGCTGAGTCTGACTGAAAGTATTAGAAGAGAGAAAAGACAGACATACCTATGCTGTAAGAGTGACACCAAAGCTTTGGTAAAAGAGAAGCAAGAAAGATGCAGAGCGATTGGTGAAGAGAGGTTATCGAACAACTTCAAGGAAAATTCGAAACTTTTTTGGAGGGAAGTGAGAAATTCTCGAAGTTGTTCAACAACCTCTAGAATGGATAAAATAAGATCAAAGCATGGTGACACTCTTACAAACACTGATGAAGTGTTAAAGCGTTGGAGTGAGTATTTTGGTGAGATGTATAGAAGTAGCATCCCCGACATCACTTTTGGGATCTCACCTCCAGAGATACCTAAACTGACGTCTGAAGCATGGGATGAAATGTGTCTGAGATTGTAAGAGCGATAAGAAGTTTGAAATGTGGTAAGGCAGCGGGAATTGATAAGGTTCTTCCCGAAATGATCAAATATGGAGGGCATAAACTCTGGAGCGGTTTCCATTTGTTGTGCAACTTATGCTGGCATATGGGAAAAGTTCCTGAGGACTGGAGGGGCGCGGTAATCGTCCCCTTATATAAAGGAAAAGGTTCCAGATTAAACTGCGTCAACTACAGAGCCATCAGTTTGATCAGTTTGGGAAGCAAAGTGTATGGAAAGATTCTCATGAGAAGAATGGAAATGAAGACTGAAGAAATACTTTGGGAGGCTCAAGGAGCCTCTTAGTAGATCTAAAGCCTCCGCTTTAGATCTGATAGAGGATGCACGGATCAGATCTTCTCCCTTCGTAATATCACAGAGAAGTTCCTGGCCTTAAACCAGAAGGTTTTCTGTGCTTTTATGGATTTGGAGAAGGCGTTTGACAGGGTTGTAAGAAATGAACTGTGGGACATTTTGCCAGATTATGTTGTTGATGGCAGTCTCATGCTGGCTATACAATCACTATATAGAAATTGTACAGCAAGCGTACGGGTGGACGGCACGTTATCTCCATGTTTCAATGTCAACATTGGCGTCAAACAGGGATGTGTAATGTCCACCAGACTGTTCATCATATACCTAGACAAATGCCTGCAGAGACTGAAAGAAAACAGATGTGGTATAAAAATGGGTGGCATGTTGATTAATTCACTGTTGTATGCAGATGATGCTGTCCTTATTGCATCATCTGAGCAAGAGCTGCAATCACTTGTCACAGACATGAAAGATGGATGTATTGAAAGAGGTCTCCGAATAAATGCGGGAAAATCTAAGGTGTTAATATTTGAGAGAAATGATATAACGAATGCGACAATTATGATTGATAATGAGAAACTAGAACAAGTGTCTGAATTTATATATCTGGGAAGTGTTTTTACTAGGGATGGTAGATATGAAAAAGATATTGAAAGGAGAGTGAATGCAGGCAATAGTGTCAACGGAGCACTGCGTTCTATGATAGGTAGGTCAAATATTACTCAAAAAGCAAGACTTGCCATTCATAACGCAGTGGTACAAGCCTACACTATTGTATGGAAGTCAGACATGGGTATGTCAGGATAAATATGAAAGCAAAATAAATGCAGTAGAAATGCGCTCATTGCGACGAATGTGCGGTGTTAAAATAACAGACCGAATCCGCAATGACGTAATTCGAGAACGAGTGGGACTGAAAGAGAGTATAGGCATGAAAATGAGAAAAGGTATGCTCCGCTGGTTTGGGCATATAGAAAGAATGAATGATGAAAGACTGACGAACCAGATATATAAAAGTGAGGTGAAGGGTAAACGTGGCCGAGGGAGACCAAGACATACATGCCATGACCAAATTGAAAAGGTTTTAAAAGACGGTGCTATTAAGAGTCTCCGAAATCGTCGTGCCTGTATGAGAAGAGTTATGACTGTGGAAAAGGCGAAAGGAGTATATAGGGATAGGGACAAGTGGCGCTCGGTTGTCTCTGCCTACCCCGTAAGGGACCTGGTGTGAAGATAAATAAATAAATAAATACATATATACAAATATGATGTAAAATGGCAAAAAATAAATTATTGCGATGTCATAATAAATAGGGACTTCAATATCATAACTTGTGTTTTGATTTATCTACTAAAATAAACATATATCAGTAGCTATTATATTTTATAACATATTTTAGACATGTAAATTAATCTTCATTTTAATTATGTAAAACCAGGTAGTTAGTATTATATTATATAATATTGATTTAAAACATATTTATTTATGTATTAAATTTGTACACATTGGTTAAGATAGGGTTTTTAATGCTTTAATTCATATGTATGGTTTTTAATAAGTTATATTTCTTAGGGATTGAAAACCTAGGCAAGATTCATATTTATTATAGTATTAATTTAGGTAGGAATATTCGCATAGACATTGTTGATCATTTCTAACGTCGAGGCCGTCGTATAGCTTGGTGTTAGCATAGTATTTTGTTCGGTAGAGAGGGTACTGAACATAGTGAGGGTGAGAGTTTACGTTGTAAAAGGATTATTAAACCCCACTTCACGATCTCATGGCCTGAAATACTGCAGTTCATTCCCCTGCTTACTGAAAACTACGGGACTGGACTCTGATCTTGTTTGGAGAATCATTTATTAAATATTTTGTGATCATCATAAATTTATTTTATTGAATAATTATATGTCGTTGCATGTGTTGATTATTGTATAGTTCAGTTACTAACAATAAAGCTCAAGTGTTCGTTTTCTGTTGTTTTTGTGATAAAAGGAATTAAAAAAATTGTCGACAAGGTGGATAGAATCCGTAACCCACTTAAATTTGTGCAGTTTACGATCATCCATACTTATATATTTTATTAATATTGAGGCCTCTATAACTTTACTAGGCCGACCGGACTCGCTACCACCGTCATACAGATGCAAAACCGTCAAGTTGTTTTGGTTTTAGTCTCTGGGTCACCGATTTTCCGGAAACTAGTGCATCGTCGAGGTGGTAGTCTCATTTCAAGGTTTTCTACCATTTAAAAACGGGCGATTTATTTGACGATAAAGCAGCGAGGAAACTCATAATGCAATTACGTCTTTGACGACGCCCATTTCATAACCGCATCCCTTAGCAGGCATTGTGGGAGCGAGCCGGTTAAATGTTTCAGTTACGAAATTGGCGACGTAATTACATTATGAGTATCCATGCTGTATTGTCGTAAAATTAATCGCCCGTTTCGTAACCGCACCATGATAGGAGACAAGAAACACTTTGACAAGAAATGGATGCAGTAGTCTCTGGAAAACCGCAGTAGACGTTTATTAAATCACACAAAAACAAACACGAGTTCTGTTAATATTAAATAAATATCATTTCAAATATCAGTCGATAAATAACTCATCGCTATATTCCATATTTTAATAGTACACATTTTATTTGTTAAAAAATAGTTAGTGTTTTGTTTTTGTGTGGGCGCTAGAGAATCAGGAACAAGAGTAATAAAGCAGTCAAGAAAAAGAAAGAGAAAAAAATAAGAGTATGAGCGATTTGTTGTTTTCCTCTTGGAAAAGTTCATAAAATTCAATGGATTGACAATCAAAGAAAAAATTGTATTCTGATGATGTATTCGTATAGAGATACGAGTAATATTTATTTGTATTTTCTCAAATATTAAGACTTAATGGGACTTATTATTATACTAAAATTGTATACCCGTTGTATAACTCGTGCCTATACATGTAGAATATTTTGAATAGGTGTTATATTTTTTGGCATTGAAATAATATATGTACAAAATATATTTTTGTTAATCTCTACTAGTAGGTACTAAGTATCTGAAATAACCCCCAGTTTTTAGAACGTTTATCAAATTAATCTATGACTATTCAACGTTTTAAAAGATAGGTGTTAGTATTTTTAGGAATGTAAGTTACAAATTGTTGAAGATTTAATTAAAATTCAGCGGCATGGTAAAAACATTCACTAAAACATGAAACAGCCTAGACTTATTTAAATTTTAATGATCTCTTGATTGAATTATACTTACAATAGGCACTGGGATTTTGCCATTATTACTTACTATTACTATTATTACGTACTTTTATACTTATTAAACTAAAAATATCATATTCGTCCAAACTCGACGATTACCTTTAGTTGTAGATATGTCAAATTAAATACCTATATAATATATATATTATTTAATGTTTAACCTTACATATTATATTTTTAGAATTTTCATGTATTTTGTTTTTGATTAAAAATATTTAATTTCATTTAATTCTATCACTATTCCAAAATGTTTTTTATTCTTGTATCTACTTTATAAAAATTATTTCACCATCGACAATATTAGTATATGTAAACAGTAATTAATACATGTTATTAATATATATAAATAGTTAAACGTATAATCCCATGTAGATAATAATAAGTGTTAATGGATTATTTTTACGTATATAATTTCCGGTGTAAGTGATAGTAACTGTAATGTCATAGTTGCAATGGGGTAAATAATATAAATATTTTTTATTTGGTTCATCAATACAAATAAAACTATATGCAAATTTTTATATCGATAGCTTGTATACTTTCTGAAATATAGTACTTTAAACCTTTAAAATGCTCTACTGTAAAATTTGCGTTTTGCAATTAAGTGATTATACGTAGGGAGTGTCGATATCAGAGTAGCCCTATATAAATATTATTCAGTATATAAATATTATTATAAAGTATTCTAATAAAGTATATAATAAAGTATTCTAATGATAACATTAGAATACTTTCTCTAAAAGAGTGGCATAGAGTGGCTACGACATGCGACGAGACGAAAGAAAATAAGAACGCTAACTTCACATTTTCACACGACCACGTGGGTTATGGATATTTTTTAAAATAATTTGTGAAATTTGTTTTGATCTTAACCTTCAGTACACAACGTGGGGTCTAATAAACCTCAACAAGTTATTAGGATTTTAAGTAAGTAAGATTTATTTGAATTACATTTATTTTACTTTCAATAGGATGCGATTTAAAATTAATAAACAATTTTTTTGAAGCTGGAGTCGACGCCCATACAAACGTACTTCTAATATAACAAACTGTTGGCCAAAGTTAAATTATTTTTTTTATGTTCGTAATTATACGTAAAACTTTTTCTATTATGGATAAAAAAAAATCTTTTTTTTTACTTTTATGATTTCGAAAAAATACAATGACCGATAAAAATATTATTTTAATTCTGCGACAAATCGTAGTAACCGAGTAATTATTGGAAATGCGAAAGCTAATTTGGTATGGAGAACGCGAAGTTTCTGATTATGAATGCAATGCCCTTGATTGTTCTGTCCGTTTTTCTAGGATAAATACACATCTGAATCTGTGAACACGAAATTTTTTCACTCTGTTTTCGTTTCTTCGACAATTTTTTTAATAAATCTCTATGGGACTTAATCGTTAGATTTTTTAATATTATCTATTCATTTAATTATTTATTGCTATTATAAACAATTTACATGGCCTAACTTTATCTACAGATTTGCTTTTTAAATTTTCCGAATTCGTGATATATTTCTAGTAAGCATGTCGTCAGATTGTAAATTACTTACTAAAAACCCAAATGGAGTTTATCCATGATGCGTGCTAGGTGGAAGCTTTTTAACTCTTACTGAAGACTCATTACACACTAATATTAAGGGATTCTGGAGGTTTGTCAATAGGAAGAAGCACTGTTATTTCTTGCTCCAAATAATGGCATACAACACCGCTTCATCTTCTGGTTACCAGAATATGCGAATTAGTTATGGACCAAATCATCTAATTCTTTTAAAGTGTCCCTGTTTTTCAAACTGTGTGAAGTTAGCAGCCCCAAAAGTAGCCACCCTCATAGCCCGAACATTTTAATAAGTCGTATGAAAATGTAAAGTTAGTGCTTCCTATTTTCTTTAATCTCGTAGCATCTCGTAGCCACTCTATGGCACTCTATTAGAGAAAGTATTCTAATCATAATTTTTGTTGTGAAAAAGAAAATGGTTAGTATATAATATTTATATAGGCTGCTCTATCCCTTACTAGATGAATTAGTATAGTATTCTGATGCAACTTTCTAAAAAATAGACTTATATCCTGTGTAAGACACATTTACCTTTACTACAAAAGCTTAGGAACTTCTGAAAACATATATGAAAACTATACTTTTTAAGATAAATTCTAGTAAACAGAACAAAGTTTAACGGATTGTAGCTACTTAACTAGACATAGTATTCTAATGATTCATTTTGTTTATAAAGACAATAAGAGTTACCATTGAATAGTATTAATTTAACTTTACTACAATTGCTTAGGAACTCTTCAGGATTTTTTTGAAAAATAATTATCAATAAAATAAAATGCGATTAATAGGGGCCGCTGAGTGAACTTTTATTCTAAATATAGTATTCTGATAAAAGTTTTTGACCACATAGAACTAGATGCATATCATATAATATATATACTTAGATTTAATACAAAAGTTCAGGAACTTCTGAAAAAATAAATGAAAATTGTACTTTTTACCGGAAGTTATATTTAGAAAGCAGAGAAAAGTCTAACATTAATAGTTAGCATTAAACTGTTAGACTAAAATTTCTTGTGAACTCTTCAGGATATTTTTGAAAAATCAGTGTCAATCAAAATAAAATGCGATAAGGGGGTCCGCTGTACTAACTTTTATACTAGACATAGTATTCTGATGAAACCTTCTGACCACATGGATCTAGATTCATGTGATTTAACATATTTACTCAGCTCTACTACAAAAGCTCAGTAACTTTTGACAAAATTAAAGAAGTCTATACTTTTTACGAGAAGTTCTAGTAAACAGAGCAAAATCTAGCGGCGTGTACCTACTTAACCAGACATATTATTCCGATGATTATTTTTCTATACAAAGCCAATAAGAGTTAGCATTAAACAGTTATAGTTAACTTTACTAAAATTTCTTGTGAACTTTTCAGGATTTTTTTGAAAAACGGTATCAACCAATATAAAATGCGATGAAGGGGGGCCGCTGGGTGATAACTTTTATACTAGACATAGTATTCTGATGACCACATAGACCTAGATTCATATTATATAATGTATATACACAGCTTCACTATAAAAGCTCAGGAACTTCTGAAAAAATAAATGAAAATTGTACTTTTTAAGAAAAGATCCAGTAAACAGAGCAAAGTCTTGTAGCTACTTTACCAGACATAGTATCCTGGTGATTATTTTTGTATAAAAAGACAATAAGAGTTATCATTGACTAGCTGTCGTCAACTTTACTACAATTGCTAAGGACACCTTCAGGATTTTTTAGAAAAATCATTTTCAACCAACTAAAATGCGATTAAGAGAAGCCGCTGTATGATAACTTTTATACTAGTAATATAACGTATATATTCATCTTTACTACAAAAGCTCAGGTCTTCTAACAAAATAATTGTTCAGATCCTCTGGTAGCTGAGAATCCACATCACAAGGTTAAGGCCTTGTGATGTGGATTCATTGATGCTGATTTTATTGAATTTCGTTTTTTAAATGAGGCCCCTAGAATGTTATATTCTTACAACTCTGATGACTATATTTCTATCTATGCAGAATTATATTCGATGGATTGGTCTTTGGAAATTCATACACGCAACGTTTCTGAAGCAGTATTTTTTTTCTATAATATAATGTATACGGTCCGTGAGAAAGTGTCTCAGAAAAATATTAAGGAAAAATATGAATACCAACGTAAACCGTTTGTATTACCTGTGTTTAAAAAGACAGTGTCTCCAACTATCGGCCTTTTTCTAAATTATGTATTTTTGCCTAGATTTTAGAGAGAATTGTATATGCCCAAATATGGATTTCTGAGTGGCAAATCAACGGCATCTAATTCTTTCTAATGAATTTATCATTAAGCACATTGAAAGGGGCAGTCAACTTGATGCTATATATACTGATTATAGTAAGGCTTTTGATCGTGTTGGTCACAGTATCCTTCTTTCTAAAATAAAAAATGCTGGGATTCATGGAAGCCTTTATCGATTGTTATGTTCCTACGTAGACAACCATTCTCAGGCTATAGCACTTGGTGGGTACATGTCATCTTGCCTCATGTTCCCTCTAGGTCACCTCAGGGATCTATACTTGGTCCCTTTTTTTGTAATAATTGCACTAGATATTGAGTCATGTTTGCGCCATTCTAAAATCTTGCTATTTGCTGATGATACACGTATGAAGATTTTAATGTCAATAATTAAATATTCAGATACTATTAATTTACACAGAGTTTCTTCGTTTAGACGAATACTGCCAGTGTAATAAGTTAGATTTTAATATATTGAATAAATTTTAAAAAAGCAGTTTGATATGGTACATAAGCTAGATATAGTATTATAACTTCTTTCTTTCTTCTTTTTTGAACTACAAACAAAAGTGTAAATAAGTTTTCAAAACAAGAAAACACAATGCAAAGCAAATAAAACATGAATACATTTAGAATTTTAATTAAATAAGTAATAAAATTTAATTTATGTTGTACATATTGAATCATTTGGGGCATGGTACCAATACCGTTATGTAATATCAATAGAGGTGCAAGATGTAAGTTCTACAATAAAAAAAGCTAGCACTAGACCTAAGTTGATGCATGACCAAACTGTTGCACAGATCATAATACTATGTATAGTATAGATCAGATAAAAGTAAAAATAATCAAATAATAACTCAAACAAATTATCTGATATATAAAATAGTAAAATATAAATAAAAACTAGTCTAATAAAGCAATAAAAATATCAAATAAATATTAAAATTAAACAATTTTATTCAAATCCTTTTCTGATCTGATAAAAACAGAAGGGGATGAGGGGTATTTTCCAGAGTACAGTCTAAAGTTTTTCACCCACACGAAGTTGTATCCTCGATCTTTTCGCAACTGTTTCGTCTTCGTGAGAAGCTGTATATTGGCAACAGTCAGATCTTTGAATACCACGTGGTGACCACTAAAATAGTTAAATAATCTCGCCGCTGATTCAAATTTCTCCTTAACGTTTCTTTTCACAAAATATGCTATTATAGATTTATCACCTTTTGGACCATGAGTTCTTATTCTGGCGACATTATGTTATTTTCTGCTATAGGGAAATTGATAGCAGCTCCTATCATAGAGACTTTATCTAGGAGATTTTCTCCCTTAATCTGGGGTATACCTTTTATCCCCACGTTATTCATTCAAACAAATTGTTGATTATTTTTGGACTCGTCGTCAAAATTCTCTGATTTTAGTTTTATATTATTCAAATCTGACATATCCTTAATGACAGCTACGAGTATATCCAGCCTGGATGAAAAATCATCGATCTTTGCCTGAAGGTTATCTACCGGAGCACCGAAATCTATCTTTAGAGCCGAATATCTTCAACTAGTCTTGGGAGAATAGCCAACTGAAGCGGCATTTCTTCCAAAATTCGATCATTGCATAGTGAGGGCATGGGGGGGACAGGTGGTGACGCGCCCGACATCTTTCATCCAGCACATTGCACTGAAGTCACCAAGTTTTCTCTAACCAGCCTCCGTTATACTACCACATTGAAAGTGAAATAAGCTTCGGCAAGCACTGCATTGAATTGCAACATTTATCTGCGATTTGAATTTCATGCAGGTAAACATTTTATATAAATATATAGATAGCAATCTTATATATTCAAGACAGAAGAAAAATGTAAAAAAATATATATAATAAAAACAAAACTGGGAGTTGTCCTCACTGAAGACGGCAATATTTGTACACAGATATGTTATGAAAAGTAGTATTATACTCTTTGACCGCTGTGACGTGGCGAACACACTGATGGCTCACAAAATAGGCCCCTTAATATTGCACTTTATTTCAACTGAAAAGTGCTCAAATTGTATTGAGTGTTGTAAATACCATTGACACGCGACCAACTGAACTACGCAAATGATTACAATGAAAGTTACTAAATTGGACACAAATATATATTTCAAGTATTGGGCATATAATAGGATTCACTAAAGTTATCAAAAATAAGCGCCCACACAAAAACAAAAATATTTTTACAAATAAATGTGTACTATTAAAGTATGCAGTATAGCGATGAGTTATTTATAATATTTGAAATGATATTTATTTAATATTAACATAACTCGTGATTGTTTTTGTGTGATTTAATAAATGTCTACTCCGTTTTTTCAGAGTCTACTGCATCGATTTCTTGAGAAAGTGATAGTCACCTTTCATGGTGCGGTTACGAAATTGGCGATTTATTTTACGGCAATACAGCATGGATATTCGTAATGTAATTACGTCTTTGTCGCCGCCCATTTACTGACTGGAGCCCGAATTAGGCTTGTACAAAAATATTTTACAATAAAAGATCATTAAACCATGATTTCTCAATATAACCACAACCTGCCCTTTCAGATCTAAAAAGGCAGGCAAAATAATGACAAAATTTGGTAATTAATACCAAATTTTGTATATAGGTAAAACAATAATTCTTATAATTGAATAAAATATTAATTTATTGAATTTAAATATTTTTTTATGAACTATATAATAATAATAATAAAGATCCAAACAATCCCTTTGCGAGTTGAGTGGATGAGTCAGTTAGTGTGCCTGCTGTGTGTTTTGATGAGTATGTGTGACTGTGTTATGGTGTGTGTGTGTGTGTGTGTTTATTTGTGTATGTTTTGATGTATGTGTATGCTTTGGTGTGTGTGTGGTTTGGATTTTAGGTGAGTTATGAAGATGATAGTAAGGAAGCAGCAATTTATACATATAGGTTTATATTAATATTATTTAAATGTGAGTATATGGTGATTTACTTATAATAATTTAAAAGTTAAATGATAAAAAATATTGTTAAATGCATTGATCGACCATGTGATGTCCTAGACCATATTTTTTATTTATTAAAGCTCGGCATGTGACTATATCTATCTGATGGTAATCAGACCTATGAGAAATGGGCGGCGTCAAAGACGTAATTGCTTTATGAGTATCCTCGTTGCATTATCTTCAAATCAATCGCCCGTTTTGTAATAGTAGAAAACCTTGAAATGGGACTACCACCTCGACGATGCGTTAGTTTCTGGAAAATCAGAGACCGAGAGACTAAACCCGAAACATGACTAGGTCACTTTAAAGGTTTTTACCTATATGACGGTGGTGACGAGTCCAGTCGGCCTAGTAAAGTTATAGAGGCCCAATAAAATATATAAATATGGATGATGGCAAATTCCACAAATGTGTTACGGACTCTATCCACCTTGTAGACATTTCTTTTATCACACAAAAACAACATAAAACGAACAGTTTGCTTGAGCGTTATTATAATAAGTAACTAAACTATACAGTAATCAACACATGCAACGACATATAATTATTCAATAAAATACATTTTTGATAATCAGCAAATATTTAATAATTTATTCTCCAAACAGAAGTCATCCCGTTGTTTTCATTAAGCAGGGGAATGAACTGCAGTATTTCCGGACTTGAGAAGTAAAGTGGGGCTTAAGCATATTTTAACAACGTAAACTCTCACCCTCACTGTGTTCAGTAAGTACCCTCTCTACGGAACAAAATACTATATAATCATGTTAACACCATACTATATGTCGGCCGCGACATTAGAAATGCTCAACAATTTCTATGCGAATATTCCTATAATAAATATGATTCTTGCCTAGGTTTCCAATACCTAAGAAATATAACTTATTAAAAACAATACATGTGAATTAAAATGTTAAAAACCCTATCTTAACCAATGTATACAAATTTAATACATAAATAAATATGTTTTAAATCAATATTATATAATATAATACTAACTACCTGTGCCTCGTTAACCAGAGGTAGATGTTAAAAATTAGTGTTTTTTTCTGAAATCTATCCTGGCTTATTAAAATAATTAGAGATTTCAGAAAAAAACAACTGAACGTGTTTTTTACTAATCGTTAAACACTAAACAAGGCACTTGCACTAAACACTAAATAAAGCATATATTTGCCGGTATACATTAGCCAAGTGTTTAGTGCCCTGTTTAGTTATTAGTGATCACTGCAATAGTACTTGTAGAGACATACTCAAACCAAACGCGTCCTGCGGTTGCACGCGGCATGATCATCGGGCGGCCGCGGTTATTTGCAATCGACACTATTTGAACACTGCACGCAAATAATTTCTAGTGATATGACGTTTATACCATGTCGGAGACTGAAAAATTATTGCTGAAGTGCAAAAATATAAAATATTATACGATTCATCACAATAGTCGAAAAGAATATGAGATTTGGAAAGAATTAGGGGACAATATGGAAAAATAGACATTAAGTTAATTTAAATAGGCCACCTGTTTTTCTATCAAACCTTTATTACCTTATTTTTAAAATAATTTTAAAAATTTACCTTTAAACAAAATTCATTAATACTATGTAAGTACCCAAATCCTTGTATTTTATCTGACAATTTAAATTAATTAATAGGAAATATCAATGGTCCTTTCAGAGGTTGGCGGTTTAAACGTTCTAATGGGACATTGGAACAATTCAAAAGAATAAAACGTGAAAAATTGCGCAAAATAAGTGTGAAAGCTGAGTATGAAAGTTGCATTGAAGATAAGTGGTTATGTAGATAAATATTGGAAACTTCTTAGAGACAGTATGGTAGAATCAGCAAAAAAAGTGTGTGGTGTAACGAAAAATCGAGTTACGAAAGGGGACGCATGGTGGGATATAGAAATTAAAAATTCTGTGGAGAAAAAGAAGAAAGCATGGTTGAGCTATTTAGCTTTGCTGAGTCTGACTAAAAGTATTAGAAGAGAGAAAAAAAGACATACCTCTGTAAGAGTAACAAAAGTTTTGGTAAAAGAGAAGCAAAAAAGATACAGAACGATTGGTGAAGCCGTTTGTGTTGTATCTGGGGGTTGAGGGTTTGATTTCCACTCTTGGCAAATAATATTGTTACAACTTATCTGTACATGTTCTGGGTGTTTATAAAACATATTTATGTGTTTTATTCATTTGCACCCTCCCATCTTTCTCGGACCTCACAAAAGGTTGGCGCCAATTTCACTTGGAGAGTATGTATTAGTGTCATTTGGAGTACTAGAAACCATGGGACCGAGGGAATCCATGGATTTTTTAGGAAATTATCGAAACGTCTGGTAGAAATATCAGGTGACCAAAGTGCTGGCTCGTTCCTCGGATAACATATAACTTGAGCTATACAACCAGGTAACGCAGCCAGTCTTTTGGGCACCCTTCCTTTTATTTCGTTGTTTCAGATATCACTTTACTATTACAATAAATATGAAATGTACATTAGTATTATAAAAAGAAAAAAAACTGTATTGGCGGTAAAAAAAATTGAGAATAATTTAGGATATTTTTTTGTATAAATTTTTTAATTTATCAATAATTTATCTCAAATATTCAAAAACATCCGTATCAATTCGAATACTTCCTAACCTAGCTAGCATTTATTTTAATTATAAACGTATATTATATGTTATCTATGTGTGGCAAATCGGTCGCTAGCGCCGAAATTAGGTGGGTGAACTTATATCTTAAAGAGTTCATCTTAGGTTGTGCCTTGTATCAGCAGTGCGCCTCGATTCTTGGTTCATACGTTTTGGGATCTACAAGGGAAGAGATGCGCGTTCCGTGCTTGTGTCTCGCTTTGTTATGCGTTGCCGCACAGGCACGCTTCCCTGACAATCGTGATCGAAAGGTAATTTTATTTTTTTCAAAAAAAAAACAATTAAAAATAATTAATTATTAATATTGAATTTAATTAATAACTTAAAATTACTTTGCTACATAGTTACTGTTGTACATGTAAAAGCATTTCTTATTGTTAATCATTTAATAATAAATTTAAACATAATAATTTTGCTTTTGTAGTTTATTTTAAAAACTTAAATAATTATTTTTTACGTTTTTTTTTATTCCAGAATTTTGTACTATGCGCATTTAAATCAACAGAATTATGTATAAAAAGGGAACTTGTGAAAGATACGATCAACATTAAAGATCATATTTTTAGCGATCAATATATAATTTGTGGAGTTAGCGACTTGAAGCCGATTAAATTCAATACCAGATTATACAAGGTAAAAGTATTTATTTAAAGTTCTATTACTACTATATAATACTATATATATTACTAGTATATAATAAGTATAATGATATTGTTATTTATATATCAAATACAATGTATAAGATAATTATTATAATATAATTTATTACTAAACAGCTAATTAATTTATTGATTCTAAAGTTATTAATTAAGTACATAAATTATTATTATAAATAAAATAAGATGATGGATGTAGTGTATCAGACAGTATCAGTATATATACCTAATAACTTTTAGTTATAATAGGTACTAAAAATAGACAAGCTTCGCGATTACTTTATAGCTGTGTGCAAATTATTTATTATGTTAGAACTTTTATCTATTGCTCCAATTTTGATACTTATGTACTATATATATTTATAACAGCTAAGCGTCGCAATATTTTATTGATTTAAAGTACAAAGTATTTTAATGTATTACTTATGATTGTAACTAGGGCAATGAGAGAGAGTTCAATATTCCAATAATGTCGATGACTTATGAGTAATGTGTGACAACTTAAATATTAATAATCATTTTTTTGTAAAACATATAAAAAATAATATTAATTAACATATAACATTTTAAACGAACTAAATTAAATTTTAATTGGATCAAGTTCGCATACTGTCTTCATTTTACAGTCCCACAACTTCCATAATAATATCTTCACAAACTTTACCTTGTTTTTGAGCTAGATTTTCTTCGACTTGCCTTTAAGACTGTCTCTAAAACAAGAACAAGTAAATTAAATTTGATTAAAAAGGAATGATTATAATGTTCCATTTTTGTTCCAATGTAAACTTTTTAATACGTAAAATAATTATTATTATTATAAAATTATTTATTGACACGCCAAATTACACATAAATACATTTTAAAGGAAAAAGTATATCAAAAACATTAAATTTATGTACCTAATTAATTATATTTACATTTACAGTTATAAACTAAACTAAAACAATAATTTAAATGTAAATAAATAAAATCCTCTGAGGGCACGCATGTATGAGAACTTCACTGAGTTCGTACGCCAATAGCATATATAAATAGTCTGGTTTGGTCATGCTATTAAAAGTTGAGAAAAATTGTCCGCCAGATTCATGCTTTCAATTAGTGGTGTAACTCATGCGAAAAAACATTTGTGTCAATATTTTTCAAAAAAATATATGAAAAAGCTTGCAATTTCTATTTTCTCCAACTAAGTATATAAATATTAAAATTAGTTCTATTCTAATGTTATTATCACATAATATATGAGAGACAGACATCAACCCTGAGCAGTAAAATGACAGCTTAAACGTAAAGCGTACGTTAATTTTTATGTATTTGTTAAATGTTTTTTATTTAGTTGGAAATTTTATGTTAAATAACTTGTTGTCCTACAAACTATCACCTAAGTTCGTGAATTAAAGATAGAGCTTTTGTGGGATTTTTTATTGACATCAGCCAGGGCGGGCTTTGCATCGTATAATATTGGAATTATCGCTTGCCGAAGGCGGTGCAGGGCTTCGATATTACATAATTTGATTTCCGTCTCAATAACCAGAGCTAGATTTATTCTTAACTGGGAATATAGCTAGCTAGATTTATTTTTAACAATACTACATAAAATATGTAAACGAAATAAATGGCATTCTCTTATTAATTAAAAAATTTTAAAATGACTGGACTTAATAATTGAAGAGTACTATGGACTAATTGAAAGCATACAAATACAAATTATTCATATAAATATCAGATAATATTTTGAAACAAACCCCTTATTTAGCGCACATTCCCTCTATTGGCAAGCCATAGAGTAGAACTATGGTATAATAGATATGTATTAAAAGTTGTTTGTCGTATAAGCTTTTTCTCATTAGCGTTTTAGACAAACTTTTGGCATGACACTGGTAGATATATTTTTTAACTGTTTATTTAAACAAACCGGCTTATTACGGCGCACAATGTTAAGCTACACTTTTACCAAAATTACGTAATAGTCTGTCAATTTTTAAGGTTTGAATTACGTCAGAATTGCATCATATACGTTAAAATTTAGTTTAGCGTTGGGCGCATTAGCCCCAGTTTGTTTTAGAAAACATTTTGAAGAATAATAATCAAGTCTGCTGGTCTTCTATTAGTGTCACATGACATAAATTATTGACTTTTATATTAATTTTCATTCTTCCATGATTAGTTTCAACTTATACGTAGGTTTTTACTATTATTAGCATTTAAATATATCCTAAACGTTAGGTATAGATATATTTTTCTAAGTGTTTATAGTAATTTTTGTGATAGATAATAAGTCCCTTCTGTCAAGGTTATTTCCTTGACTTAGTTCTATTGCCCAATATCTTTATCTAAAAATGGGACAGATCCACTTTAAATATGTCAAGATCAAAACAGATAGGTATATTGTATCTATTCGTAAATGTTATTAGTAAATTTATTTTTTTAACTTAATTAAGGTTGTTAAGACGAGCACCGAAAAAAATGCCGTTAAATATATTTACATATTATATCTTGATAATTACAATGTTTGACTTTAAGATATTAGTTTTTACGATATTAAAATTCTTGTAATATAATTTTTATTTTTTTGGAAAAGAAGGTTATTAAATATAAATTCTATGGTATTTTTTTTTTGTTGTGATTTTACATTTGTATAATTTCTATAAGAGTCATTTAGGGGCAAGCGCAATGTCTACGTCTCTTACTGAGACATGAGAAAGCAATTTTACGATGCGTCATTTTTTCTATAGAGCCTTAATTTCGGATTATTATGACTATATACACTGAAACAAGCTATCCGTAATTTACTGTTTTTGTGAAGCACGTTAAACCGCTGATTTCAAATACTTTTTTTTTATTTTTTTTTTCTCAAAATATGGAGTTTTGTGGTTCCTCTTAGGAACATTTAAACGGTGTCTGTTTTAAATGCATTACACTTTGTATTCATACATACATACATATCATCACGGGTGCCTTACGGCGCCCCAGACCGCCTAGACAGCCCCTGGGTACCCAGCGGAGGGGTTTTAATCCCACCTCGTCGTAGCCGATGGTATGAGTCTACACCGAACAAGTGGCTAGCTCGTCGCGATGTTTTAAATAGACTCTATAACCCATCTATAAACAGTTTCACAGATTGGTATAGCGAAACCGGGACCGACAGCTTAACGTGCTCTCCGAGGCACTATAGTGGTGTTCTCTAACAAACGTCTTTTTTTTTTTTATTAAAGACTCATTGGTACACACCGGCGTTCGAACCAGGGACCTAAGCGTTTAAGTCCAAGGTCTAACCAACTCGGCCACCACGTATATAAACTTTGTATTCAGTTTCAAGAAATAAACATGGCCCATAAACCACATCACGGTAACCTACTCGTAGATAAAACTAGTGATTCGCATAAATAAATTATATTTGTTATGTGTAAATTGAAAGTAGCAAAAAATAATTTAGATTTTCGCACTCTCAATAAGATTTATAATTTTTTGGCTTTCGCTGTAGCGACCCGTGGCACGTGGAGTCGGGATGCAAAAGTATTTTTATAAAACTATAGCACAACTCCTTATCGACGCTACAGGTGACCCAAGAGCAAGCGCATACGTTAGACAAAAGATTAGCATTTCTTTTCAAAAAGACAATGCCGTCCGCTTCTTGGGCACCTTGACAAACTTGATTATTATGTTTACTTAATTTAATTGTTATACTTGATATAGGTAATAATAGGTTTTATTTGTATTATAATTAATGGTTTTATTTTTATTTTGTTGTATGAATAAGCAATTAAGATTTTCATTTATATGTATTATTTATATGCGTGGTGGCCGAGTTGGTTAGACCTTGGACTTAAAAACACTTTGGTCCCTGGTTGGAATCCCGGTGTGTACCAATGAGTTATTAATTAAACAAATTATGTACATTTGTTTGACAACACCACTATAGTGCCTCGGAAAGCACGTTAAGTTGTCGGTCCCGGTTTCACTATACCAACTTGTGAAACTGTTTATAGATGGGTTATTGGGTCTATTCAAAACATCGCAACGAGCTAGCCATATGTTCGGTGTAGACTAATACCATCGGCTACGACGAGGTAGCATTAAAACCCCTCCGCTGGGTACCCTGGGGCCGTCGTATATCGTATGTATGTATGAATACAAAGTGAAACGCATTTAAAACAGACACCGTTTTAATGTCCCTAAGAGGAACCACAAAACTCCATATTTTGTGAAAAAAAACTAAAAATTAAAAGTATCTGAAGTCAGCGGTTTAACGTGCTTTACAAAAACAGTAAATTACGAAAAGCTTGTTTCAGTGTATATAGTCATAATAAACCAAAATTAAGGCGCTATAAAAAAAAATACAAAATTGCTTTCACGATTTCTTTCACGCGTGTCAGTAAGGGACGTAGACATTGCGCTCGCCCCTAAGGCACCCGTGATAATATGTATGTATGTATGAATTATTTAAGATTTTCATTAAAATGTAGTCCAATGTATTTTGCAGTGTCTGTACGTGACTGGATGATTGTTGATTTGTATGACAGGATTTTGTATTGAAGAGTTTTAGCCACTTGTCATTTATTACCTTGTACATACAAGGTAATAAATGAATTTTACAGTGTTTAGTGTAAGACCAAATTTACACAAAATTTTATTATTTTTTGCAAAATTTTAAATTAGATCTAGGTCAGCGTTTACATTGCTGATGGCACGTACTGTATCGCATGGTAAAAACATTTATTACGTTTATACGATAATTTATTTATTTGTTTATTATAAAATTTGGTGCACCAATAACGCGTTCAAATAAATATGCCAATGTGCCAATTCAGTGCACACAGCATGCTTACATTATTTTATATAGATTTACACAAACATTGAATATAATTTATAATTAATATTTAATAACCAATGCAAAATCAAAAACACGTGGTATTTAAACTAAAATTAATTATAATGAAAAAGCCGACATGATTCTAATATATATATAATGATGTGTATAATCTATATCGCATATAACAACGAAGACATTATTGCTCCTTGCTGATACCCATATAGGTAGTGTAGAGGCATCTATTAGAATCAGATAACCTGGTAATAACTTGAGCGCGTAATTGCTAAGCTCGTACGAATATACTATTATAATTCTATATTTAGTCAAGGACTCGAGAAAAATCTAGTAAAACTAGAATATATGCGTGTCTTATATTTAACCCTCCGAGTAAGTTATTTCTAATTTGTGGGGGTAAATTTGTACAAACAATTGTTTGTTATAAAATATTGAATTGAAAAAAGTTAAAGTTATTTTTATTTTTTTTTTATTATTGGTCGTAAATCTTTTAAATCTATCACTAGCTGTTTTTTTTGTAGAGGTACTAAAGCATGTTTCATTTTGTGAAGAATTTATGACTAATACATGTATTTATAATTTTAGTTATCATTTGTAACGTGTAAATTTAATGAAGTGTCGGCAAGATGGTTTTACTTTTATACGATCCCACCATTTGCTCAACATTGATTTAATAATAAAAAAAATATATTAATTTAAATGAAATTAACGGTGGGACTTTAGTAGCCCCAAGAATTTGTAAATATTACGATGCCCGAGACCACCTAGACGGCCTCAGGGTACCCAGCGGAGGGGTCTACACCGAAAAAGTGATTTACTTGTCGCGATGTTTGGATAGACTCAAATAACCCATCTATAAACAGTTTCATTAGTTGGTATAGTGAAACTGGGACCGACAGCTTAACATGCTCTCCTTCAAATCTCCTAGGCACTATAGTTGTGTTGTTAAATAAATGAACAATGGATTTTTAAGATTAAAAACTCATTGGTTTATACCGTGGATGGTATTTCAAGATATACAGTATTTCTTGTCAATTGGTATGTTGGTGTTGTTGATAATTCGATTACCAACAGTTAATAAACAATCGATATCAGATTAAAACTTTTCAAAAAATGACGTAATACTTGGACGTTCATAGAGTTTACATTCATAGAGTTCATCCAACCCAAAATTTTCCACCCCTCCTACATCATATCACAGTCCAATACACCTACATATCCCATTTAATAAATTCAGCTTCAGGTAGATAGAATGTCTAGATAAAGGGACCCAAGTTAATAACGAATGTAACCAAATTGCACGAATTCCAATTGCACTGGCTACAGTTTCTGTATGCTCTTTGTAATTCGAAACTCTTAATTGAGTCAAAGCTAATAAGCTAGTGTTGTTGGCAAATAAATTCATTTCATTTCTTCCTATACATACTGTATAACGAAAGTAGGTATATTATAAAACTATGTTTCATTTTACTCTACTACTTTATTACGTCATATAATTACATGATTTAATTTTTATGATACATATATAGAAATGCTGTTTGAAAGAGTGCTCAAACGTGTACAAATATAATATAATAATAAATGGAAATACGCGTGCAGGCATGCGTATTTTTAAAACGCTTTATATTTATGAAACAGAATTTTATATAAAATACTCGTACGGTTTTAGATCTTCAACGATATTTTTGAGATATTTCTTATAGTTTATTTATATTGTAAATATGTATTCTTAGAAAGCTCTTTTCAAAATATCGGTTTAAGATAAAACGAAATTAAAAACGTTCTCTAATAATGTGTTTAGCCTAAAGACCCAAAAACTCATGCCCCTTTTCCTGTTCACAATAACTCTCTCTAATTATATTATTTACATAATTTATCTTTGGACACGTCACCGATTTGGAAGATTTTTATTGTCAAAATTATATCAAGTACCATATCTACAGGGTGACAAGAAAATTTTACTTCTGAAAATTTTCTTTTTATTTTATGGGGAAGTAAAATTTTCTTAATTTTACTTCCCCATAAAATAAAAAGAAAATTTTACTTCCCCATAGAAATTAGTCATTTTAATATTACTGGTACAAACCAGTACTGAAATGTAAAAAAAAATATAGTAAAAAAATGCCTTCTCCATACAAATGGAGAAAGTATTTTTTTTCACATATGGTTCCACGGGAAATGTTGTTCGATTTGATCAGCAGAACCTCATATTAGCAAGTACCTTTCAAAGTCACCCTAGATATTATGATTTTTAGTGTAATATTTTTTTTAAATGTATATATCATCACGGGTGCCTTACGGCGCCCGAGACCGCCTAGACGGCCCCAGGGTACCCAGCGAAGGGGTTTTAATCCCACCTCGTTGTAGCCGATGGTATGAGTCTACACCGAACAAGTGGCTAGCTCGTCGCGATGTTTTGGATAGACTCAATAACCCATCTATAAACAGTTTCACAAGTTGGTATAGTGAAACCGGGACCGACAGCTTAACGTGCTCTCCGAGGCACTATAGTGGTGTTGTCAAACAAATGTACATAAATTTTTAAATTAAAAACTCATTGGTACACACCGGGATTCGAACCAGGGACCTAAGCGTTTTTAAGTCCAAGGTCTAACCAACTAGGCCACCACGTATATAACACGTATATATTTTTTAATGTAATAGAGCTGTTATTCCCAAAATAGTTTTGAACCATAGACAATGCAGAAAATGAAGTTTTGTCACATAAATTGCTTGACGGAGTTCCGTAATAACACTCTTGTTAAATTTCGAGATGTAAAGATTCTTTAAACCTATCCTACAGGTTTAATAATCGCAAGATTAAGAACTCTGTGTTTGACAACCTTTTTATTTCGAAGAAACAATTAATCCACTTCACATTCAAATGAATCACACCACGACGGCGCTATAGATTATTACTGTTTACATACTCGGACTCATAACTTAAAATTAATTGACCGGTTCATTGTTCGTAGAATTAACACACTAAAACAAAATATTAAACTATATATATACGGATAATTATTATCATAATATTATTGCTTCCCGTTATTAATTACTAGCCCACAAGTTCGTTAGTTTATTTATTTTAAAACAAAAAAATAATATTTGAAATGCCTGCGTTTCATAATATAAAAAAACTCGATTTTGAGGTATAATTTCACTGTAATGGTTAAAAAGATAACATAAAGTGTCAACTTTAAAAGCAAAAATATAATTTCTCAAAAATTAAAATAACATCGAAAATATTTTAATGTAGCTTTATGGAACTAAAATATACCTAAAGTAGCTTGATAGTTCATTTGTTTTTATCTTGTGCATTTAGATTTTTTTCCTAAATGTCCCTCAAAACTCAAAAACCCTATAGATGAACTTGTTATATGTGTATCGAAATATTACCCTATTTTACTCCCAGAGTATTTATTCAAATAACAAGGGCAAATAATTCGGTCCAGTAGTTTTAAGTGAAGAACCTTATCATAGTATTTTATTACTCAAGCACGGCATGTGACTTCAGGGACGGCATGTGAGCCCAGAAATTATGGTCCCACTATGCCGATTAAATGATGCGATTCGGAAATGGGCGCCTAAGACAAATAAAATTGATATGATAAGTCTTATTTAAAATACTCGATGCTACATCATCAAATCAACTACCCGTTTTATAACCACACCTGAAAGGAGACAAAAACTGGTGAACCAAAGATTAAAACCGAAACATGACAAGGTCACTTGGCGGTTTTTGCATCTGTATGTATAGTTGATGGTAACCAAAATGATCGGTCAGTCAAGCGAAACTATTAGGACATCTCTCCAACCTAAATTACCTATACATTACTCTACATTTCCATTTTATTCCGCTTTTAAAAGTAATTTTTTTGTAAATTCACACTCCATGAAATATGGTTGATTGATGATGAGAGATTGGTATGAACACGGCATAAGTCCGTAAACCATGGTACGAAACGACACAAGCAGTTTCAGATTATGGCATTGTAAAATCTGTGTAATATGTCAGTCCGTTATCACTTATAACATTGTAGTATGGAGAGGTACTTACATGCTAAAGGTGGAAGGAGATCATAGACTTATACTAAAAGTAATGACAGGTAAACATTTTTTATGACAATAGTGAATAGTAAAAAGTATCTATTACCAACCGCTCGATAACACTTTACTGTATATAGTATTGACTTATTTGGTTGAGTAGAGAGGCTAGTGAATAGTGCAGGTGAGAGTTCAAAAGGCCTTTAAACCTACTTCGCGGTCTCAAGTCCGGGAACGCTGCAGTTCATTCCCCTGCCTTCCAACCAATGGACCCGGCACCTGCATGGTGAAGCCATGGATAGCTAAGAATATTGTCTCTCTCTTTGATTACAAATTGATAGGTAGGTTGTACAACTGTAAAAGTTTACATGCTCTCGAGCGGAACATAGAGGACTATTAAAATTGTATTAACAACTTAAATTGTAAGAAAAATGTAAACCTATGTTCGTCAACAAATTAATGATTTATGATTACTTTAATATTAAAATTTTACTATGGTTTCCTTAATAAGCGTGATGTTGCAAATAGACACATAAAAGCGATAAATGGCAAAATACCTACAGTATATACAAAAACTGTTATTGTCCCGTAAATATACACAAAAGTGAATAAAACTTTCATACTTTACACACTACGAATACCTTACATCTATTAAAATATTTTTATTTTTAAAAATTTTTGATCTGGCTTATGAAAATAAATAACGCGACTAAAGGTATTTCAAAAATCACAAAATAAATAATATTGGAGCTTATTTCATTTTACATATGATACTTATTTGTACCTCACTTATATTATAAAGGGGTAAAGTTGGTAAGTTATAAGTATGTAAGTTTGAAAAGTTGTTTGTAAGTTTGTACGTAAGGAATAATCTTTGGAACTACTAAAGCGATTGTGAAAAATATTTCAATAAAATTTAAAGAGCACTTTTAAGGGTGAAAATAAGTTTAGTATAAAAATCAGTTTTCAATTTTAAATTCCAACATTTATAAATCTTAATAGACTAACTAAAAATACAAAAAAATTACGTTCTAAATCTAAATCTTTTTTGTCCTTATAATAAAAAATCATATCAGTCTATCGAGATATTTGTTAAATTAAAACAACAAGTGCGCGGAGAAAATTTGTCTTTCGCTGCTGTTGCTATTTATTTATTTATCATTACGGGAATAAAGTTAAGATGGGCCTTATAATTATTATTTGCCTCCTTGGCTAATGCAGTAAGAGAAACTTTGGTACGGTGAAAACTTATGCAAAAGTTTGAGAATGTCAATTTCGGTAAAGAATATTTCACTAAGTATGAAGATGCAAATTAAAAGCATGTCGTCAAGTATAAGCATACACTGGGAGTTTTAATTTAGTATTTTTTATATAATTAGCCCATCACCATTGCACAATCATATTATTTTTAGTTTCATCCTCGTCGTAATCGATAATATTCTGAGTCGTATTCAGCTCGTTGTAGTGTTTGGACAGACTTAATAATAACCCTTCTATGTATAAACAGTTTTATAAGTTGGTATAGCGAAACTGGGACATATTGTTAACGTGCTCTCAAATAAATATTCATACATTTTTTGATTAAATACTTATTGGTAAACACCGGGGTTTGAAGCATGGATAAAGAAAGGATCATAGATATTCACGGAATTTAATATTACTCGCTATTTTATTCGAAAACAATGGTGACCAATCAATAAATGAGGAAGTGAGAGGAGGTATTATTTCCAAAATATTGAATTATATAAATAATTTATTCTAAATAAGCAAAGTTTTATCTTTCTCACAATATCCCATATGGCATATTTCTCTCAACCTTTTTTCAAATATTCACAGATTCTTTGTGTGGATGGCGACACCATCCGCTAAGACCGCTGACTTTAATGATCGCGAAGCTTGGTCTCAGACTTTCCTGATATCATTTCGTTCAGAGCCATATCCACTCAACCAAATATTATACTATCCTCCCGGCACCATCTTTGTAACGTGTTCTTTAAAATCTCCATACAAAGACTTTGCTGGAATTCCTCATTGACCAATTATTATTACTATTCCAAAATTTACGTCAACTGGACTTCTCGACATATTCATGGATTAGACGGACCAGACCTGAGACAAGACGACTGGAGACAATGCGACCAGTTTTTTTTTTAATATTCAATCCGTGAATATTCTTTGGAACAGATGTTTTTAGAACCTCAATATCAACCTGGACGTCAGTCATACATTTAAATAGTCAAAAGTAGATACAAATAAACAAACGTTAAAAATTAAAACGTTTGGCCAAATTATAAAATTTCTTGAAATGTCCTAAAGCTTAATGATGTATACAATCTACAATCTAGTTAAGACATCTAGATAACTAACAATAGTAATATCGTAAGTAAATTCTAGCAAATATTTTATTTATTCACCATATTTAACAACAAACCGCATAAAATTTCAGATATCATCACTGAAACATATAAATGGACAGTTCAGAATCGTGTACTGCAAGCATATATATTCGGGAAGTAGTGACAGCATAATAATACGTCGTCATGCAGACGACTTTGTGCGTCAAAAGCGGCAGTCTCCACGGGGCCGATATCGGGGACAGACGCAGTCGCAATACCTGGCTATGGATCAGCAGAAAGACGAAGAAGGTAAAGCTGAGGCGCATGCAGCTCCCGACAGCTCCAGAGCAACAGTCAGTAAGTAAAACTTTATAGTACTTATATGAAATTGAAAATTGATTTGACCTAGATTGTATCGTATGATGATAGCAGCATTGTTTTTGTTAGCTTACTTATGTAGTTTTATAAAAATATTTTTATGCATTATATTTTAAATATTGAGGTAAACACTTACAACATTTGCACTAAATCTTTGCATTAAGAAGCAATCTTTGCATTAAAAAGCGATTTATATAGCGACTTTATTTATAAATCTTAAATTTATTTTTATGAAAATACATTTTCATAATCTTTATATAGAAACTCTTGGTTCTAGATTTTGTTTTGATTGTTTTTTAATTAATAAAAAATATTCTAAATTACTCTTTCTTCCCATAACATGACGTCGAAGTAAGTAGTTTTTTTAAAATATAATCAAAATTTCAAAATAGTATATATTTTTCATTTAGACCTTTAATTCATATGATATAATAGTTCCTTATTTAAATGGTCAATTTAGTGAACTTACCACAATCTATATGCATGCCTCGTCAAACAAAATAAAACAGCACTTTCTAAATATTTCTACGCCAAACCTTTGAAGGATTCTGCTGTCTGTCCTAATGATCCAACATGGTCTGCAGACCTCGGTTACCACCTTCTCGATGCACCCCTCATAAAATAGAACAAACCAGCGCAATTGAAATGTTTCTACTCCAAACCATTAAAGGGTTCTGTTGTCTTCCCTTCTGATCCAACAAGGTCTAAAGACCTCGGTTACCACCATCTCGATGCACGCGTCATCAAACAGAACAAACCAACGCAATTGAAATGTTTCTACCCCATTCTATTAAAGGTTTCTGTTATCTTTCCTACTAATCCAACAAGGTCTGAAGACCTCGGTTAACACCATCTCGCCTCATTAAACAGAACAAACCTGCGCAATTAAAATATTTCTACTCCAAACCTTTAAAGGATTCTGTTGTCTGCCCTAATGATCCAACAAGGTCTGCAGACCTCGGTTACCATCTTCTCGATGCACCCCTCATAAAAGAGAACAAACCAGCGCAATTGAAATGTTTCTACTCCAAACCATTAAAGGGTTCTGTTGTCTTTCCTTCTGATCCAACAAGGTCTAAAGACCTCGGTTACCACCATCTTGATGCATGCCTCATCAAACAGAACTAACCAGCGCAGTCCAAATACTTTTACTCGAAACAACTAAAGAGTTCTGTTGTCTGCCGTTCTGATCTTTTGTCCGATTTTAGTCACAAGAAGCTTTACCATATATAGAAAACTATTCATAAAAATGTACTAATATATTTTTGCTATAAGTGGGAATTAAAATCACGGCTCCAGGAACTCAATGAATTATTTTCATTAATTTATTTTTTATTATTATGTAGCTGATTTAAAAATAATATTTAGATATAAGTAGTTTTCTTTAGATACGCATTCCACAGTTTGTCACAAATGATTTTTATATAAATAAATTTAATAATCCAAATTTCAAGTTTAATTGACCATAAGTTTTGAGATATTGCATGCGGGCAGACAGGCAGACAATCAGATCTGAGTCTATTTTTTAAGAAGAAAATAATATAAACCCTAAATATACGCGTAGGTACATTCAGACATTCAGAAAAAATCTTTTTTTTTAACTATCATTAAATTTATAGCTACAAGTAGCCGATATATTGTTTTTTTACATGTAAACTGCAATTCAACACTTTTATGGCTCAACAATACCATTTTAATCACAATAATCAGCTACAAATGTTATTTTTTTATTACATGAAGTTTTGTAAAATATCAATTTTAAATAAATATACGTACCTACTTACCGTCACCGAGCGTTAGGCGTCCTAGACTAAACGTCTGAGTCCTATCCAGTGGAGAGGTTTTATTTCCACATCGTCGAATCTAGTCTATAGTGATATTATTAGTCTACACCGAACAAGTGGCAAACTCGTTGCTGTGCTAGTATATTATAAATAGTTTCACAAGTTGGTATAGTTAAACTATAAACAACCAACCTTTTGACAATAAAAACTAATTGGTAGACACGGGGCTATGAACTAGTGACCTATAAACTATAGTGCTTTTAAATCTAAGGTATAAGCTCGGCCACTACGTATATACATACATATTCTGGATATACACTGTGCACGATGTAATGTGCAGTTTAACGGGGGAATTCTGGTTCACCGTCCCGGGCGTTACTATGGTGACAGACAAAGAGGCTGTTTGCCTCGTTCATCAAATTCGATACATGTCAAAAATACCATATAATTAAAACAATATCTTTTTATAAAAATCAACACATTAAAATAGTTTTTAATTATTCAAAATTATTGCTTTCTTTTGATAACGAGTACACGAGCTATATTTTTATGCTTTTTATTATTATAATTTAACTTAAGCATATAAGAATATCTAGTATCTAGACATATTATAATTTCCTTTTTGCATATAAGGATATCTAGACTTATCCATATTTTAAGTAAATTTAATTAGAATTTCTTGATATATTCACGGACAGATCCAAGATGGTTCTTTTTAAAAATAAACAAATTTTTAAATAATTATTAAAATTGACTGTGATAAAATATGAAAAAAAAAACATTAGTATATTGTAAAGTGTAGTTCCTAGAAGGAACATCTCGCTACAACTTAGTAAGGTGAATAAGGTTTTATCATATTATACATACTTTAACTGGCTTCGAATAAACACTTGAAATACTTCAAAGATAACAACAAGAAAACACCTAAGCTTTTTTAGTAATGATTCTCAAAGTTGTTCGCCTCTTTTTCTATTTCGGTAAGAATATTCGGTATTAATAATATTGTTATAAATAGGAAAATACCCTTTCAAAACAACATAATTCAATAATCATGTAAACAACATACATATTCGGTAAATGAATATTTAAATATCCAGTAATGTATAACTAGCAGAATGAGCTAGTAATAAATATGTATATTATATATTATAAGAGAAGAAAAAAATAACGACAATTGGCAAAACTTAGGTGAGTTTTGGCAATTGTCGTTTTTTTTTTGATTATTTTAGTCTTTTTAATGATAGTTTTTTTTTTCGGAAATTTAGTAATATAATACAAGTTATCCTGCTGGGAAATTATAGAAAGGGGGTAATTTTTTTTAATTATCGAATAAAAAGATAATGGCCGAATACCTTCTGATAGGTACGTTAGTAATATACCGTGGCATTGCGATATGATGAATAAACGTTTCGATGAATCTCTTTGTGACAAACACTCAGGTCCCCCACGAGTGTAGATACCCACACTTATGTTCATTAAATAAGTGTCCAGTTGCAGATTCTTTCAGTATGCCTCACATTGAAAAGACATTAAGAATACGTGTTTATTCAAGTAGGTAACGAGCAACTTTTGTAATGTTGTATTTGCTATTTTACGAAAGTAGATTATTTAGAGTTAGATTAATTTAATCATTTACCATACTGGACTTATCGAAGAGACACTGACGCATTAGACTGGCGAAGGAGTAATCAATCTAATACGTAAGAGTATCAGGTTAGGAGGTTAGATAATCTAATACACTCACATTTAAATTTAATTAAAATGACAGACATCAATAATTTATAGAAATCATAATTATAAACTAGCCATAGTACCACTTCAGCATTGCCAGATTATTGGATAATGATCCTCTTTAACTAACCCTATATGTCAGTATCTCGTCCTCAGAAGATTAGGTAATCTAATTCACTTACATAATAAAAATTATAAAACTTCCTGATACCACAAATAAATAAATAAAAATAGTCATAGCCACCCAGGAACTTGCGTGGGTCATAGTCCCCTCTAACCAGTCTAATACATTAAAATTATAAAATTTATTATGAATTTAAAAGATCCATATTTAAATAATTAGTCATAGTACCTAGGAAGTTACTAAAATAATTATCCATCTCTACCCAGCCTAATACATTAGTCAAAGTATTAGATAATCTAATTCACTCATATATATTCGTAGTAAAAAATATAAAACTTAGTGAACCTAAAATTTTAAGATCATTTATTAATAAATATAGTACAAAATATGAACATAAATATTATAATTAAATCAAGGATTGGAAATTAAAGAAAACACAGAAAAAATAAAAAAGAGATTTAAATACCTATATATAAATCGATAAATCAAGCCTGCCATTTACTTATTAAAGATTATTTAAGGAAAATGTTGCCCAACGGCTACGCATCAAGTGGTCCATTCTAAAAGTTAAATTTTGGCACAATTTTTCCAACATTTCGGCTGGTATCTCATCAATATCGCATGTAATGTTGTCTTCCAAGGCAGCAATTGTGGTTGGCTTGTTACAAGAACAAGGGGAACAGAGAACAGAGACTTCACGTACCCCCACAATAAATAGTCAAATCAAAAGAACGAGACGGCCATCGCTAAAACGTGGGATTAATTGCTCACCAAACTTGCCTCTCAATTAGTTCATGGTATTGTGTGCATGGTATATTATGGCATGGGCCACCTGTCGTGTTAAAACCACATGTTCTCCAAGTCTAATTCATTTTGGGGAAAAAAAAAAATAATAATAATACGAGATCATCAAACCGCGTCGATCCTATAAGTCGTCTTTCAAGAAGTATGGTCAAATGATGCCGCTGGCACTTAAATCGTTTGTGTCCAGAGAAATATGTGTAAACTGTCCATATTATTATTATTATATTGTAACTCATGTAATTGGCGTGGCAACAGACCGTGCATTTACCTGAATTTTAATATAATAGTTTATTTTTCCTGAAATGCAAAGCGTTTGTTAAGCCATGTAGTCTATAAAAACCTTTTTATTGTTTTGCTTTTATACTCCAAATTTCATAATAAAAAAATAAAACAACTGATAACTAGGTTAAGCAGTTGACAACTTGGCCGGACCTGGAATGGGTGACCGCTTTATACAACGAGGCTATACCATCATAAACACCGCAATAATCTCGCCACTTGTTAGGGGTTTCCTCCAAATACCATTAAAGAAATGAGGACGAGTTAATCCCTCCGCTGGTTACCCTGAGGCCATTTAAGTTACCCTGAGGTCGGTTCTCGGGAGCCAAAACAGCACCCGTGATAGTATTCACTTTCCTCTGTACTCCCTTTTTGTTGTACGGAAAGTGGGAACAGCATTCGCGCTTAACAGGTTTTATTCTATGACAACCAAATTGAAATACAAAGTTACAGAGCACAGGCAAAATGTGTCTCCATACAATCGTTTTATATTATAAATTCTAAAAAAACCTTTAATATAAAAACTAAAGTTCGAATTGCATGTAGATATTAAGATTTTTCCTGTTGTCTTAAGTAATTTTAGTTTTAGTAAGTTGGTACTTACCTACCCAATCATCAAAGTAGCCAATATGTTAACATAAAATGTCAACATGATATACATGATGGTGTTTTAAGAGTCTCTTACACAAAGGTGTACTGCACTATATTATTATGACTTATTTATGGTAAATAAAAGGTAATGTAACATTTACCGTATCCGTATCGTCTTCTTTATTATATACTAGCTAGTGCTTGCAACTTTGTGTGTTACCCTTATATTTATTTCAAACGCCAATTTTTGGATATCAATTTTTGGTAAGTACCTTACTAAGTATGTGTCCTGATTAATAAAAGCAAAAAAAAACAAAAAAAAGTAAGTAAATAATTAATTCACAAAATATGCCTAAACATTAGAAAAATCTTTTTCTAAACCTGGATAACATATACTCCAATAATTGCAGTGCATGCCATTTTAGAAATGTGTATTATATCATTCCTAAAATAATTAAAATATGTACCAAATTTATTATATGAGGTTCGTGGGTTCGAGTCTCGCCCACTAGGAAATTTTTAATTGCGTTTTATCTTTAAAAAAAAAACATTATCCTAATAAGAAATTTATAAAATATGCATAACTTTATTATATGCGACTTAGCTGCGCTCACATAAACCACTCAGGTTTTTGAGCACAACTTATAACACAAATTTGTAAATACTTTTAATGTGAATAAATAAATTTTAAAAAAGTACCTACTTTACTTTACATTTGATATAAAATGTGAACTTTAAACGAAAAATAAAACTACTTTGTACTTGTGTATTTAAAATAAATCCTAAGAGACTCTTAAAACACAGAACACCACAGATATAAAACTATAGGAGTTTCCTACACGATGTTTGTGCTTTAAGACATGTAAGAAATGTTTTAAAATACACCAGATAAAATAGTGTTCTATGAACGTTCTGCACGAAAATCGATATGGATAATACATATATTATCTATACATATATAAGCCTGGTTCAAGAAACATTTAAAATCGCATGAAGGAAGCCAAGCACGACAGTCGTCTGTAAGTTCTTCGTTCAGTACTGTGGATCGAGCTGACTCTCATATGTCCCAAGGTACACTTACATGTAAAACCAACCAGGAGTCCATAAACATCAGGACGAGTCTTAGCATCCCCCCTATTCAATAATAACTTGGAAGGTGCACGATCTTAATTGGTCAGTCTTGCTTGATAGCCCTGGTTCCAAGCAAGATATTAATAGTATAGCAGAAAATGTCGATGACAGAAAATGATTGTCAGTCGGAGTTTAGGTGAGAAAACCCGCCGCACCTTATTTAAGACTCCCAACTTTTTAGATTTTGATTTTGCAATGCTCTCGATATAGTTGCGGTGGTTAAGATCGGAGCGCAATTCTAACCCCAGGATATTAAAGACGGACTTTAGTTTAAGAGGGGTGCTCTGAAGAGACGGAAGTAGGGAAAAAGGGACTTCTTTGCCGTCATTGCGCACGCTTTACCGTTTTACCGGCATTGAACCGATTAGACTTAGCGGTCTCTTGGACTGGTATCTCCCATGGACAGTATAGCAATGGATGTTACCAAGTTTTAGCATGTCATTGATATGCAGAATAAACAGTGTTGGTGACAGCACTGATCTTTGAGGCACGCCAGCATTTATGTCTTTGTATTTTGAGTCACAACCGTCTTAAACGACTCTAATACTCTTGCGAAAGAAAGCTGGCGATCCAGTCACTTAACCGATTGGGAAGGCCATACGAAGGCAGCCTGGACAGTAGGACTCTGTGCCAGACCCTATCAAATGCTTTGGAGATATCTTGGCCAACTGCCAAAGCCTCGTCGTGTTGGTCAATTGCCTCTCCCCAAACGTGCGTGACAAACGCTAGGAGATCACCTGACCGTCTTATACCAAAAAAGCCTAAGGTTACTGACCCTAAAGATACAAGACCTATTGTATGTCCAAAATCTTTTTTTCTATACTTCATGCAAGAATGTCGAGGTTTGTAATCACAAACAAGTACTTTTTATCCCAGGAGGAGGATGCTTGGGGGGCACGAGCATCAATGGATTGATTTGGAAAATGCTTTTGGATTGGTCCAGCATAACTTGTAAGCTGCCCTAAAATGGTATAACTTTCCAACAGTGATCATGGATATAATTGCTTATTATTATAAGAACTCAAGATTTGTCATTACAAATAAAGATGGATTCACAGATCCTCTTCAATATAATGTAAGCTATTTTAAGGCGGTTTCCATTTACCAAAAGCTTTCAATATTATTATTAACATCTTAATTGATAAACTTAAAACTAGTGAAAAGAAGTGTGGATTTAATGTTATGTGATTTAAGTTAAATAATATATTTTCGGAGTCCATCTTAGCATTTGCAGATGACTTAGCAGTGCTAACACGCAACCAAAACAATGCCAGAATCTTCTTACTCTGGTAGACGATTTCTTTGATGAAAACATGAAAACAAAACCATCAAGATGCTTCTGTCTTTGTGTGGGCAGACGAAATACTAAGTTTTCGTAATACGACCCAGAACTATTCATAGCAGGGTAGAAAGTAGCCCCAGTAAAGGAAGACATGCCTTTCAATTTACTGTGCAGAAGGATCGATTTAAAAGAAGAACACCATCCTTAGATATGTTCGTGGAACGCTTTATTAATGACGTCAACAAGGTAGATCAACAGCCAACTAGTAATGTCAAGAAAGCTTGGATTTATGACAACTACCGAACATCTCGTCTAACATGGCCTTTTCTTGTACAACGATACGATTAATAACAAATGAAAATGATACGACTTCAACAAAACTCTTCTGGTAAATCTGGATGCAACTGTCACTAGAAAACTTAAGTCTTGGCTTCGATTAGTACAGGGCGCTGACTTCTCCACGCTGTTCAGGGGACAGCAACAATTTGGAATGAATTTTAAAAAGCCATCTGAGTTGTACAAACATCTACGTGTAATCATTGCATTTCTCCCAAAAGACTCATTGGCCTCTGAGATGGAGTCAAGACTTCAGTTCCATAAATCATTTATGAGTGGTGCACAGATTTCTACTGATCTCTGCACCAGGGGGAATGGAAATTGTAAGAAAAAGGAATGTGATAAAGAACTTATTAAATTGTCCTTAGGGACGATAAAGAGCATGGCTACAGAATTCACGCGATGACCCTAGAAGTACAGAATGAATGGCGTACTATGGGGGAAGTTTGTATTCCTCCAGCTCTGAAATAGCGCACACTCATGTACGATTGGTCTCCGGCACTTATTAAGTTTTATCTCAATTCTTTTCAAATGTCCCTACCTGACCAGAGCAATCTGGTAAGATAGGGAAAAGCAACAGATAAGACATGTACATTGTGCGGTGTTGCTGTAGGGACTGCCAGACATATACCTGCTAGGTGCAAAACTCTACTTGAAAAAGGCCATTATTCGCACCGACACGATAAAGTATTATTCGTGTAGCTGTAAGTCTCAGTATTGCTAGAGTCAGAAAAGGATTATCAACAAATGAAAGACTAACTACTTTTGTAAAGGAGAGACAACTCAAGAAAACTCAAAGTAAACCTTTCTCAATCATGGACAAAGCACAAGTCGAAGAGAAAATATTCATGGATACATTTAAAAAAAATCCAGACGAATTAGCAGTTTCAGCCTATAGACCAGACATACTGGTGTACTCTAGGTACTTGAAGAAAGTAATACTTATAGAACTTACCGTTCCGTGGGTAACAAACATTGCTAAGGACCAAATTATCAAGTCCAACAAATATTTTGATCTCACAAACGAAATTACTAGAAACGGATTTAAAACTCAACCTTATGCAGTGGAAGTTGGTGCAAGAGGAATTCCAGCAAAATCTTTGCATCGTCTATTGAAGGATCTTGGCCTTCCAAGATCAGCCGTCGGAACTTTTATGGAGCGTGTTTCCAAGATGGCGCTAACAGGATCATATAGTATTTGGTTGAGTAGAGAGGGTAGTGAACACAGTGCAGGTGAGAGTTCAAAAGGCCTTTAAACCTACTTAGCGGTCTCAAGTCTGGGAACGATACAGTTCATTCCCCTGCCTTCCAACCAGGCGATGGTCCCGGCACCCGCACGGTGAAACCATGGATAGCTATGAACATTGTCTCTCTCAATATGTAAATAAAAAAAAAACTGTACATTGTAAAAAGTATTGGCGGGATGTACTCTAAATAGGCTATAGAACAAGAAACTATAATTTTTAGAATTCGTGTGTTTGTTTGTTTCTTTGTCGGGGTATCACTTAAAAACTACTGGACCGATTTCTATACAGTTTTTTTTGTTCAATAGCTATTAGCTCTGTGCGGAAAATAGGGTATATAATATTTTTGTATACCAACAGGCAGTTCATATATATAGGGTGTTTGTGTTTTTAGAGTCTATTAGGGAAAGTTTTTAAATAAACTCGCTAGAAATAAATGTTCCTTGAAGCAAAGTTGGACATATTTTAATGGCATTAAACTGCATTAAAATATTTTCGATTGTATGTTTACTTTTTGAGAAATTCATTTTGTTTTGTATATAATGATCTGCTTAGATTTTTATAAAATTTTGATATGTATAAGCACAAAAGCTAAAAAATGTAACAGTAAAAATAAATTTCAGACAGAGTGGTTTTTCAGTTGATTTTTACAGTGGGTCAAAAACGACCCCCTGGGCAAATAGGATACACAAAGGCAATAATAACTTTATTAATTTTGAGTGTAAAACGTCGAAACATGCAATTACACGAAAAATGTACATTGTACATTGCATTTTTTGCACTTTCTACGGTTGAATTTTTACATAAAGCATATCTTTGTCTAATTTAACCTGAGAGAGACAATGTTCTTAGTTATCTATGGATTCTCCGCGTGGGTGTCGATTCCATCGTGTGGATGGGAGGCAGGGGAATGAACTGCAGCGTCCCCGGACTTGAGACCACGAAGTAGGGTTAAAGGCCTTTTAACTCTCCCCGTCATTGTGTTTTCACTGCCCTCTCTACTCAACCAAATACTATATGATCCTGATAACTCCATATTCAAAACACTTTCAATAAAAGTTTAACGGCCGATCTTAGAAGGCCAAGATCCTCCAAAAGACGATGCAAAGACTTAGAATTCCTCTTGCACCGACTTCCACTGCAAAGGGTTTTAAAACTATTTCAAGTAATTTCATTCGTAACATCAAAGTTATTGGTGTGGTCCTTAGGAATGTTTGAGTTTTAATCTAAGTATTAAAAAAAAACTTTCTTCTGGGATACAAGCACCGAGAGTATATAGGCTGAAATAAAAATTCCAGACGAACTAGCATCGTCTGGAATTTTGCTTAGTTTGAATGTATCCAAAGTAGCTTACAGATCGTTGACGAGGCAATTCAATTTTGACCCATTTCTGTTGCTATATGGCACTTCTACACCTTTTGGTAATAGTTGTCTGTAGTGACGATTCGTAGACTGATTTGAAGAAGTACCTTCATCTAAAGTAATCTGAACTAAATGCTTATCTTTATTATGGTTGAGCACATGTTCAACGGATCAGGATTATTGTATCCTCAAATACCCCAAATTACCATCTTTTAGAGTGGCAATGTACACATCGGCATCTCACACCTCTTCATTTTGTAAAGACTCCAGTAGTGCTATAATTTCGTTAGTAGTAACTAATCTTCGAAACCCATACAAATAACAACATAATAAATATGGTATCACTAATGCCCAAGGGGTCGTTAACGACCCATAGAAAATATTTCGAATATTTACATATATAAACATAAATAAATCAATGAAATAAATATACATCACAAATTAAACGTTATATATTTAAAATATAAATTATTTTTTTAAATCCAAAATTAATATTTGTTATTAATAATTACTTACTATAATTTATTATGTGCGCGGGCGATAAATCTTAAAATTTCTTCCAATTTGCACTGACTTTTTAATTACTGTGATTTATTTCATACTAGTAAATAAATACTAAACGCCAAAGTATATATTTCTAACTATTTAAAGCCAACATTATAATTTTCATTATGTTACCTGTTTACAAGTTATGCCATATTTTAGCACCCTTGCCCATGGGTCGCTTTAGACCCTGTGGGCATATATGGGATAAAGGTGACATTTTATGTCATGTTTTTGACAACTATAGAATTTCGTACGTAAGTAAGTAGTTGTTAAAACCCAAAATCGAACCCACAACCTATGTTATAACGCTAATGACATAAACACTAGACCACAAGACCTATCTATAAATTATTAAGCAATAATAAAATTTGTAAATTCAATCTAAACTATAAGCTCTCTAACATTGTTGTAATCTATGTCACAGTGTTCCTGGAAATTCAAGCCCTATATTCAGCTAGATTTAGGTCAGGGCCGTGAGATGCCTGGATCCGGGGATGCATCAAAGTGTTAATGCCTGAGCAAAGGTACCAACCGGCGCAGTAGGGACTCCAATAACTCAAAGCTTTCAGTTTACTAACAAGCTGCATAGCGGACGCGTGAAATGTGCGCGCTGTCCAGGTTGATTCGTATTGAAAAAAACTGCTTTTTGATTAAATTATACTTATTGTAACTTGATTGAACAGTGCGTTATAAGTGTAGTGACTGAACTAAAAAAATACATGTGTTTTGTGTAAATTTTCTCTTTAAATATTTTTCTTATTAGATTGAGATATTGTTTTTTTTTAAATAATAATGATGTGGAGGCGTGGTAGAAATAATGGTAAGCATTTATTTATTGTATTCTTGATTAATTAGTAGCAAAATAATTATTTTTCTAAAGTGATTCATATTTTGGTAACACGTAATTTATGTTGTTAACACACAGACGTAGGTTAAAATTTCATAAATGTTATCTGTTTAATGATACTTGGAATCTCTTAAAATTTATAAATCAAAATCGTTCGACGATTAGTAGTTAGCTTATAATAAGTTTATAACGGTTGTAGTTAGCAGATAGTTTTACTATTACTTTTGTTAACTTTAGATGCCGTCTACTACTCTTTAGGCCTTTAGATTTATTTGTACTAGTATATATACGTAGTGGATGAATTGTTTAGATCTTAGGAAATAAAAACACTAAAGTTTTTACGTCCCCGGTTGAAACCTTGTTGTGTACCAATGGACTTATTTGTAAATAAATTAACCTTTAATTTAATTTATTTAACAACATCACTATAGTGTCTCGGAGAGCACGTTAAGCGGTCGGTCCCAGTTTCACTAAACCTACTTATGAAACTGTAAATTGATTGGTTAATTCGTCTATGCTAACAACTTGTTCGGTGTAGACTCGGAATAGGATCAGATACAACTAGGACGGATTAAAACTCCACCGCTGTGTAGCCAGAGATTCTCTTGACGTCTCGGGCATATCACTCGTGATAGTACGCTTTGTATTACGTATTTACAAAATTAGGGCAATCCTTTTGATGGAGAGTTCTAACCGTTGAGGCTAGCATCTATTGTAATAAATCTCTGGCTATTGGTGAACAAAAACACTAACGACAAATCATATTAATAAATTTAATATTTTACGATAATACGTGGTTTTGTTCGAGTTGGTTAGATCTTGGACTTAAAAACACTTAGGTCCCTGGTTCGAATCCCGGTGTGTACCAATGAGTTTTTAATTAAAAAAAAACATGTACATTTGTTTGACAACACCACTCTAGTGCCTCGGCGAGCACGTCGGTCCCGGTTTCACTATACCAACTTGTGACACTATTTATAGATGGGTTATTGAGTCTATTAAAAACATCGCGACGAGCTAGCCACTTGTTCGGCGTAGACCATATAATCGGCTACGACGAGGTGTGATTAAAACCCCTCCGCTGGGTACCCTGGGCCCGTCTAGGCGGTCTCGGGCGCCATAAGGCACCCGTGATGATAAATATATATATATATACGTGGTGACCAAGTTGGTTAGACCTTGGGCTTAAAAACACTCAGGTCCCTGGTTAGAATCCCGGTGTGTACCAATGAATTTTAAATTTAAAAAAAAAATACATCTGTTTGACAACACCTCTATAGTGCCTCGGAGAGTACGTTAAGCTGTCGGTCCCGGTTTCACTATACCAACTTGTGAAACTGTTTATAGTTGGATTATTGAGTCTATTCAAAACATCGCGATGAGCTGATGATGATGAGCCACTTGTTCGGCGTAGACCATACTATCGGCTACGACGAGGTGTGATTAAAACCCCTCCGCTGGGTACCCTGGGGCCGTCTAGGCGGTCTCGGGCGCCGTAAGGCACCCGTGATGATAAATATATATATATACGTGGTGACCAAGTTGGTTAGACCTTGGGCTTAAAAACACTCAGGTCCCTGGTTCGAATCCCGGTGTGTACCATATTTAATTTAATTTTTTAATTACATTTGTTTGACAACACCTCTATAGTGCCTCGGAGAGCACGTTACGCTGTCGGTCCCGGTTTTACTATACCAACTTGTGAAACTGTTTATAGATGGGTTATTGAGTCTATTCAAAACATCGCGACTAGCTATCCACTTGTTCGGTGTAGACCATACCATCGCCTACGACGAGGTGGGATTATACCCCTCCGCTGGGTAACCTGGGGCCGTCTAGGCGGTCTCGGGCGCCGTAAAGCACCCGTGATTATATATATATATATTTATATATATACGTGGTGACCGAGTTGGTTAAAGCTTGGACTTAAAAACACTTATGTCCCTCGTTCGAATACCGGTGTGTACCAATGAGTTTTTAATTTAAAAAAAGATGTACATATGTTTGACAACACCACTATATTGCCTCGGCGAGCACGTTAAGCTGTCGGTTCCGGTTTCACTATACCAACTTGTGAAACTGTTTATAGATGGGTTATTGAGTCTATTCAAAACATCGCGACGAGATTGCCACTTGTTTGGTGTAGACCATACCATCGGCTACGACGAGGTGGGATGAAATCCTCTCCGCTGTATTCTGGGTCTAGGCGGTCGTGATGATATATATATACATATATACGTAGTGACCGAGTTGGTTTCGCTTAAAAACACTGTAGTTCACAGGCGTAGCCAGGGGGGGTCCCGAAATATATGAAATAAAAAGAACCGAGGAGTGTTTTTTTTTTGTCACAGAAATAATGCTATTTCATATACTTTTTGTAGTTTTATTTTATCCGTGCTACAGTTTTTAGATCAACCCGTGGGTGTGACGAAAAATAACTATTTAATTAAAAAATATATATACATTTTATCTCACAACACCACTATACTACCTCTAGAAACTGTTGGTTTATAGTTAGGTGTACCGACCGTGCGGCGCGGCGTATGGGCGGACTCAAGCGCCTTAAGGCATCCGTGATTTTTTAATCTGTCTGTTTGAATGGATTATACAAGCATTATGGTTGACTAGCGATTTGGATACGTAGGTAGTATTGTATATTAAATACTTTGTCACAAATGATATACAGACAAAACCTTGTTTTCTAGACTATATTTTATCATTCGTAGGTCCTATTTCATGTCACCTTCAATTCAGATAATTTAATTTTCACACAAAATTCCACAAATATTTTAACCCTTGCTAAAATGCAATCGCAAAATAAAATTTGCCATCTACCTACATATTAGAATGCCGCTTTCATCCATATCCACATAGTGAAACCACAAAGCCACTCCATATTAGTATGGACCGTCATCGCATTCCATATATTTCATTATAAATCATATTACTAGTAGCAATTTACGCTCGAATTTATAATTCCAAATTCCGTTAGCATTATAAAATCATTTCATAAATTTTACAATATTCAACTATGAACTATACGCACCTGGAAACTATCAGAAATGTGGGTATTAGAAGCTTATTGCAACCGTAGACTAGTTGCAACTAGTGGTTGCGGCTTTGTATGAAAATACGAAAAAAAATTGTTACTCACTTACAATAAACGAACTTTAAATCGTTAAAACAAAGTGCGTATGTAAGTAATAATAGGGTTTAGATATATATATATATATATATATATGACTTAGTGTTGTCTAAAATATATACTCTTTTTTTTAACTAACAACTTATTCGTACATTCCGGGGTTTGAACTGGGGACCACTACTAGAGGTCTAACCAACTAGGCCACCGCATACCTATTATTGAGTCCATTTACATGGTGGTCGAGTTGGTTCAAACCTCGGTGTGTACCAATGTGATTTTAATCTAAAAAAATATGTACATTTGTTTAACACCACTAACTATAGTGCCTCGAAAAGCACGTTAAGCTCTCGGCCTCAGTTTCACTATAACAAACTGTTTATAGTTGGGTTATTAAGTCTATCCAAACATCGAGACAAGCTAGCCACTTGTTCGGTGTAAACTGATTCCATCGGCTATGACGAGGTGAGATTGAAACCCCCTCCGCTGGGTACCCTGAGGCCGTCTAGGCGGTCTCAAGCGCTGTAAGGCATCCGTAATAATATGTAAGTATGTATTGAGTATGAACAACGCGACGGGCAGACTTTCAGTTCCCAACTTTCTTAAGATATAACAAAGAAAATTACTTTCCTTGATTAAAAATTAAAAATATAGTAAAACAACTATTTTTTATTTTCAAAGAAAATAATATTGAATATTAAGTCTGTAACACTTTTCATTACATTAAACTTTTCAGAAAACTTATTTATCATCTTCACACAATTGAGATTTTAATTTTGAACAAATAAGTCTTAGTGAAACATTCTATACAAAGAGAGGCTACTTTAAAATTTCATAATGCTTAAAGTAGTTTCGGCCATTATGAGTAAGTCAGTCTCTCAGTAACTATTTCAATACGAAGTATTTCAGTACTACTTCCACAAGTTTACCAAGTTTTTATTAAGTTTTTATTAATATATATTTTTTTTTAATCATTACGGGTGCTTTACGGCGCCCGAAACCGCCTCGTGGTACCCAGTTATGATCCTACCTCGTCGTAGCTGATGTTATGAGTCTACACCGAACAAGTAGCTAGCTCGTCGCGATATTTGGATAGACTTAATAACCCACCTATAAACAGTTTCATAAGTCGGTATAGTGAAACTGGGCTTAACGTGCTCTCTGAGGCACCATAGTGGTTGTTAAACAAATGTACATATTTTTTTGTATTATAAACTAATTAGTACAAACCGGGGTTAGAACCAGGGATCTGAGGGATTCTAACCAACTCGGCCACTACATATATGTTTTTACATATGATTTTAAAAAACTATAACACAAAATGTATAATAAAAAAAATGGTTTTACTAAAATTTTAAATCTAAACGGAGATATATTAATAAACTTATTTTTGAATTAAACTTTACCTTTTCTATTCACCCTTTTTCGTATCTTTTGTACTACCTACACCCTGTACGAATAGCATTCCAAATATATTGCTTTTTAAAATTTTACTTTAAAGGTATTTTGCTGACGCGGTGTTTGAAATGGAATGTTTGCATAGGAAAAAATTTATAGATCTGTTATTGGATTCTAAATTAGAAATATCCTAAAATATTCGTAATATATTTTTCATATTTTGTCATACCTACAATTTAATTTAAATATATATATAATGCAAAAGTACGTAAGGTTTATATATCTAATATAAAACTCTATATAATAATAATATGCCGGATAAATTACACATATTGCTCTGGTCACAAACAAAATTAGGCTTGTACTATGTGTACCAGAAACAACGATATAATATATATTATATTTAAAAACACCCAGACCATGACAAACTGTACAGAAAAGCGTACTAATATTTTTTGCCATGGATGGGAATCGAACCCACGACAACCGGATACGACGACAAAGGCGCAACCAAGTTTACGGAGGCGGAGCGGATAAATTTAATAGTAACAAACATACTATAATTTCTTAGTTATAATAATATTATTTGTTAAAAAAATATAGCCGTTACAACTCATTTTATTTTAATTAATACATTGTCAATAGTTACAGACATTTTGACTATTAAAATTAACGTTTCAATTTAAAAAGCTTTAAAATTATGTACGATAAATTAATTAAAGGGGATGTTGAGCAAATTGAAATGTCCATATTGGCTTTGATATTCGTCGGATCCTATCTGAAGGTTTGGTATGTTGTATTCAACGTTCCATATTATTCTCCAAATAGGTTGGTTTAGTGTAGGTACAGACAAATTCTATTTGTCCTATTATTCCTGAAAGTTCCGTATGTCTACATTCAAGGAACTGCAACCAACTTTGCCCTTTAATATAATAACGTATTCCAATATCATAGAAGGGCTTTGCCTTTAGTAGAATATATTGCTGGCCCATTTTAGAACTTTATGTCGCTGAAATGAAAGAATATTAATATCATTTGCAAAGATTGTTAATAAACATCTTACTCATCGATATTTATATAACGGATTTCAATAGAACTGTCGTTTGGGAAAGAATCGAACGATTTTTCTTATAATATGTATGAAAACATATATATGTGTTGACCAGGCTTCACCCGTCATACTACATTTATTTGCATCCCACTATCATTGTAAAACATATATCTGACCGCCTCTATGGTCTAGTGGCTGCGCCTTTAGCGTATCCAGAGGGCGTGGATTCGATTCCCACCCATGTCAAAATAATATTAGTACGTTTTTCTGTAAATTTTACAATGGTCTGAGTGTTAATAAAATATAATATTATGCATTAGTATCGTTATTTCTTATTGACATAGTACAAGCTTTACTTAGTTTGAGACCATGGCAATATGTGAAAAAAATGTCTACATATTATTAATATCTATTAATTCATTAGGAAAAGTCTTAATATATATGAAAAAAAAATATCATGTTTGAATGGTCCGTTATTACTTTCCCATTTGTATAGATTTTACAATACATTGTCCAAAAATGAAAAAGCTAAAAGGTTTTGTATACTATTATTATATTACGTCCGTTAAGTGGGCAGGAAAAGGATTCGCGAACTAGAGCGTCAAAAAACATCTAAATGTTGTTTTCAGTTATAATAAAGTTTTATTTTTTTGGAAAAAAAGAACATGAGGTGTAGATTTTATTTACTCGATCCTAATTATATAATTTCTTAATAAAAATCTGTTTAGTTTTAAAATGAGAACTAATTGTAATTGTAACTAATTGTATTTTTAGGATCATAAATCAAACTTTGGGTGTCTTTTCAAAAGTTAATATATATTTTATATAAATACTATCTAATTAGGATCGAGTAAGTAATATTTACACCTTTACGTTCTTTTACTGCAGAAATAAACTTTGATATCACTGAAAACAACATTTACACGTTTTTAGACGTTCGAGATCGCGAAACCTTCTTTTACTGGCTTCTTAAGTTGAATCGGTCATTTTATTTTTTGTAAAAAAATACATTCCACTTCTAAAGTGAAATATATTTGTTAATTACTTTTCCGTGGATAAAATGTTTTTATTTTGACCAACATTTAATTGTGGTCGGTAATTATTAAGATTAAAAAAAAAACTTAAAAAGAATACAAAATACTGAAAAATAAAATCAAAATTTAATTAGAATTTCGTATAGTACCTCTGCGACAGCCGAGAACTCCAGCAGCCTTGCCCCTTTGAATTTCTAGCCTTACCTAGCACGTCGTCGCTTACCTGATTTTTCAATAAGTAATTGGGAAAATTTAAAAACACCAGGTGACCATGTTTTATCTGCAAATGCCAGAAATTTTATGTGTCTCGCTATCTAGAAGTATTAACTTACCGTAAATATTAAATTAAATCATACGCATTCCAATAAAACAAATTTTAAAAAATAGCCTCAATCCAATATAGACAAGAAACTTAATCCCGCCTCGCTTCATATTGCTACTTCATACAGACTATGTTACCAAGTAGAAGCCCATAAGTGGTAGTGTAAACATGCTTATCCATTGAATCACCGTTGCTTTAAATATAAAATTCAAGACGCGCAATATAAAAATAAATTTAAAAGGGTTTTTTTCATCCATCAATTTCCCATCAATTTTAAGGTATTTCTGGTTTAGCTGTTTCTAAAATACAATATATAGATCGAAGCGTTATAAGAAGCGAAGATAATAAACTAAAAGAAGCGAAACTGCATTATAGTTTGTAAATATTTTATATAAAAAAAAAATATCTTTAGGCATCATTAAACTTCCATTAAAATGGCATAAGTACATTGACTAATATAATCCATTAGATGCTGTTGGTATAAAAATATTTGTTTGATTTTTTAATTTTAGGCTGTATAACCAAAAATTGAATTCATTAAATTACATTTAAAAGATGCTTAAAGCCAATGTTTCTGAAAGTATCACTTCCAATACTCTGCCAGAAGACTTTCTCTGTCGCCCCATCATTGCCAATACACATGCCGACTTATTTAAAAGCTTTTTAACTATATATACTTACAAAAGCTCTTGGTAAAAAGTTATATGAAATAATAATTAATTCTCAAAAAGAAATGAAATGGAAAACATTTTAATGCAGTTTATGCCTAATCTTTTCTTCATGAGGCTTTTAAAACACCCTGTCAGTTTATGGAAATAGGTATAATACTCCTACGCTATTTTACGCCCAGAGCGAATAGCTATTGGTCGAGTAGTTTTTAATTGATGTATGTGTACAAACTAAAAGACAGATACGTATTCAATATAACAATGCTTTGATCGATCTCATTTATGAATTTTGTAGGTCTGCTCACCATCAGGTAGATATAAAGACACTTGCTGTGCTCCAGTAAAAATAAATGCTATTATTAACATATCATTTTCTACAATCTAGCTATATAATAATTTAGTTATTTTATTTTAACCATTTAACTTTCGATATTTTGATTTTAGTTTCTTTGAGATATAAAATCTTTAGTTCTTACCACTTTAGACAATCTGAATTTTGCTATTGGGATTTTATTGAGCACTTTTAATCATAGATTTTTTTATTAAACAAAACATAATCAAGCTTCAATGTTATTTCTTTTTTTTTATCTTCACTTCTTATAATAAAAGTGAAGATAAAAAAAAAGTTTTAAAGTGATACGATACCAAACACAACAAGAAACATTTTTTATGAAAGCACATGTATTATGGCTATATTTTTTTTTTTTTTATATGTAGGACAAATTACACATATTGCTCTGGTCACAAACTAAGCTCTAGGCTTGTACTATGTGTACCAGAAGCAACGATATAATACATATTATATTTTATAAACACCCAGACCATGGCAGAACTGTACAGAAAAAACGTACTAATATTTTTTTTGCCATGGGTGGGAATCGAACCCACGACCCCCGGATACAACGCCAAAGGCGCAACCACTAGTCTACGGAGGCTGTGTATAGTTTTTGACCTAAAATATTTAGCTTTGCATTCACATTAAAAAACAATAATTCTATAATGTATATTCTTATTTTTATACACCTTTACACGCCGAGAAGAGATAGAACAGGATATATAGATAAAACAGTAGGCTTTTTTGAAACCTTAAGTTGACTGGGATGATCCGTAGTTTCTAAGAGGTGGTATATATCGCAACAATCGCGTCATTTTGCGATTTTTTATATATTATAATCATTAAATATTGAACGCATAAAATATGTTTTCTAAGAAAGAGCGTTACAAAACTACTACTATTGTTGACACTATTGTGATTGTGTTATGGAGAAACCTTAGGTTCTATCTATTATTGGTTTTAAGAAGACTATATTGCATCGTTTTCTATTCGAGATGATTAATAGATTGTCGTTTAACAACATTGATCACAGTAACACTATGCCTAAACTAAATGATGCGGTTACAAAATGGGAAGCTACAAAGAGGATTCTTATTATAAGTCTACTTTAATATCCTCGCTGCTTTATCGTCAATTAAACTGCTCATTTCCGAACCGCACCCAGAAAGAAGACCCTTAGTTATAGAGCGATCGATGTTATTAAACAACAATATAGTAATCTACCTCACTCGTGTATTTTGTAGGTCTGCTTACCACCAGACATATGAGACAAAGACCCATGCCATTATCTAATAAATTAAATCCAACAATAATGTAGTGAAAATTAATTAAAAAAACGAAGAATATTATCGTGCTTAAATTAGAATCTTTATTTACTAAGCACTCACAATTTCATTTATAAAAGAAAATCTTAATAGAAAATTCTTTAAACTAAAAATAAACTTTATGAGGAAAAAGAATAATGTTGATCAATTGAAGTGGAAGCCATTAGTACCTTCGTGACTGAATGTTTCTGGAACTGGTCATTCCATTGAATATTAAAGAAATAATTCCATTTTTTTTATTGGAACTCCATTGATGCATTTTTAACGTCTGTTATTTGTTTTTTCTGGCCAATTTGGTAATTCCGTGTTTTTACAACAACTATCTAGGGACTTTTTTAAATATAAAATTGTCAAAAATTCAATAATAAGTTGTTAAATAAATAAACGTTGAAAGCTGTACTAGGGTTGCCAGCTCCTGTTTTGTGTTGTAGAGGATTTGTTAAGAGAAAATAAGTACTAAGAATAGAAATAAAGGTATTGATGTTGTTTTGAATAAAACGCTGTACCTACCTGTTATAGTAACAGTAGATATATTTATTAATAAAAATTGCCTTTTTAAAACGCAAAAGAAAATCGTCAAGTAACCTAGTCATGTTGCAGTTTTGGTATGTGGGTTCACAGGTTTTCAGGAGATTACTACATTGATTTCTTGTCGACGTGGTAGTCTCCTTTCAGGGTGCGGTTCCAATAATTGGCAATAAGGCAACGAATATATTATTAGGTCGTAATGTAATTCGTCTTCTTCGCCGCCCATTTCGTAATCGCATTATTTAGCCGGCAAAGTGTGAGCATCTGTGCAGACAAGAAAAGACAATGTCCAGCATCCTCACTATGTTTATCATTATCCCGGGGGTGAGCTTCGGGTCTTTGTTGGAAAAATAGGAATATCCTAATATCTGTCATCCGCGAACAGTGCCAGTATGTCATCCTGTTCTCTACTGCATGGGTAGCTAAAGAGGCGGTATGTCATTGGCAAGCTTCCCTGCGGGACCCTCGCGTAGATGGAATGCTTCACTGGAGGTGCCGGAGACTTTCCTCTCGTTACTCGGTTGCTCAGAACCGAGGACCACGACATAGGGTTACCGTTAAGTGTAAGTGTTAAGTCACAGTCGAAGGCCTTCCCGATGTCAAAAAAGACCGCAACCGTGGACTTCTTCAGCCTTTTTTCAACTCGCTCGCTATGTGGTGTAGGACCCTAACCAGATAGAGGTTAATGTAGTGCCCTGCGCTAAAGACAAATTGCTACAATCAAATTTCGATGCAGATCTTCAGTCTGCGGAACAGCTGATGAATAGCTTGGCCGAGTGCGAAGGCAGGGTTATATGGGGGTAACTTCCCGGGTGACGTTTTCTATTTCACGTTTGACGTGTTCAGTTCGGAATGTCTAGTCTCATTGCAGAGTCGTGTGAATGCTTCGGCATTGGACACAACAAAATTCCCCAGGAGGTTCCGATTTGAGACTACTATTATGCACTATTTGACAGTTAAAGGTTGGGTCGCTTAAGAGGTACGGCTTGTATTAGCCCCATATTTTTTAGGATATTAGCGCGGTCCTAGGGGGCGTAATGCTTAATTCGTAATGCCTTTTCACCGACCAATTGATGGATTATCTTAATGTATTTAAAAGTAGTAGGTTACAATAACAAAAAATCTCGTATCAATATTTGACACTGGCAAGAGAGTAAGTGCAGAATATTTTCACGTGCAGCTGAACTTTCGAAACCTTTATAATGTAAAGATGCATCGTGAAAGACCGCATGTTGACAGAGGTTCTTAAACTTCAGCGTGTAGAAGAATGGTGTTATACAATGATAAAAAAATATGAGAGCTATTTTAAGGTCGTAGGTATTTAAAATTATGGCAAAAAAATATAAATAGGTTTTTTTGTAAAGTTTGTCTGGGTGTTTATAAAATATAGTTTTTTGTAAACAGACCTTTAAAGTCCATTATTAGGATCTATCAAATGTATCACATTCTTGTTTTACATTATATATGGAAATGGAAAAAAATATGCGGTTACGAAATGGACAGCGCCAAAGATGATTTTTCATTACCTTAATATATTGGCTGCGCTATCGTCAAATCAACTAACCATTTTATAACTGTACCCTAAAAGAAGACTACTTGACAGTAAATCGATGCTGTAGGCTCTTAAAAACCGATAAAACCACAGCCTATAATCTAAATTTTACTAGATTTTTGAATCTGTATTTGCCGCAGAAAGACGTAAGACAGAGACATCGAAATACTGATATAAATATTAATCCCGAATTTGTTGGTATGGCGAATTTTACACAACAATTTCACTTAAGACATTAATTAACTCAGCCTCTTTTATTAAAAAAAAAACATACTTGAACCAAAAGTATGGTTGTAGCATTGCGAGAGGCCATTAAGAATACCTCTAAAGATTATTGAAACAAGATCAAGATTTTTATTTTTCAATAGTTTAAAACCATGAAAAATAAAAATCTTGAGAAAGCAAAACTGCCAAGAAGAATACAATGAAAATCATAGAATTGAAACGTGTATAACAAAAATTTACCGTGACTCTCTATTGCATCAACTCTGTCAAAGTGAATTAATCCGTTCCTGATAGTTAACAGCTGATTGGTTCTTACACTCGCCCCGTACCTACGTAATCGACTAAAATGCATGAATATTCATGGAATCCTATTCATGAGTGGGACACCCTGTAAAGTTGTGAACTAGGTTTTTATTACACCCGGTTTAGTGAAGTACTTATACATTATTAGGGAACAGTTTAATTTATTATTATTGTCGTTCATATCTAAATATATTTATATAATAAAGGGTTTGTTTGGCTGAACGCGCTTGTCTCGGGAACTACTGATTCTAATTAAAAATATATTTTAGTGTTGGATAGTCCATTTATCGAGGAAGGCTATATGCAACATAACATCGCGCTACGACCAATAGAAGCGGAGCGTCAATGAAAAATGTGAAAATGTTGTCAAAAATGTGAAAATGTATTTCTTTAGAGATTACGCAAACGAAGTTGCGAGGGTCAGTTAGTAATAAGATATGTTTAATAACCTTTGATTATCGTGGCGAGTTGGTTAGACCTTAGACTTAAAAACACTACAGATTTGATAGCACCACTATTAATAGGGCTTAGTATAGCACGTTAAGCAATCGGTCCCAGCATCACTATACCAATTTGTGAAATTGTTCATATATGGGTCTATCCTAACGCCGCGACGAGCTCACCACTTGTTCGGTGTAGACTCATAATGACTGCATATAAATAAAACCCCACTACTGGGAACTTAGAAGGGGCCCGAGACCACCTAGACGGTCAATGATCATAATTGTACAAAAATCATAATTGTACAAAAATCATAATTGTACATATAATAAATAACCTTGAAATATTTTGTTTTATAAGATTTAGTTCAATACCTAAAAAAATATTAACACAAATTTAATAATAATTATCGAAACGTAAAAATAACACGTAGACATTAGTAGAAAATATGTATGTTGCTGATTAATTATGAAATTTGTAAATGGTAAAGAATGACAAAATAAAATTAGTCACGTTTTGAATGCTACTCTAGTTGTAACAGGCAGTCTATAACACAATCCCCTTCGTCTGCCCGCCAGTGTTCTCAGATTCATGCCACATGACTCTGGTCTAGATAATACTTTTTTTTTGCTTCAAGTTTAAAGTTTATTTTTGATTTATCTTCGTAAGTTATTTTTGGTGAGTTGTTTCATTTTGTATTATTACTATTTTTTATAAGGAATACTTGTTATTATTTTGACCCCTTAGTCTGTTTGAAGTATCGCATCACTTAAATAGATATGGGGCGATTTCAATGCAATCGGTTCAGTAGTTTTAAAGTTTAAACTGTTATCTCAGTCAATGTAGGGACTCGGCAATTGCAAAATAATTGTTTTATTTACATTTTGATGCTCCGATTGACTTAATTTTTATCACGGGTGCTGCGCTCAAGGCCGCGTCGACTTCAGGGTATCCAGCGCAGGGGTTTTTAATCTCACCTCGTCGTAGCCGGTGGAATGAGTCGACACCGAACAAGTGGCAAGCTCGTCGCGATGTTTCGATTGACTCAATAACCCATCCATAAACAATTTCACAAGTTGGTATAGTGAAACTGGGACCGATAACTTAAAGTGCTCTGCGAAGCACTATAGTGATGTTGTTAAACAAATTTACATACATTGTTAGATTAAAAACAATTTGGTACACACCGAGGTTTGATCCTAAGAGTTTTTAAATCTAAGGTCTAACCAAACTCGGCCACGCAGGTACATATATTATAAATGTATTATTATGATGTATATATAACATAATTCCTCACAATAGACTAGATATTATATACAATAAACTCACTAATATTATTTATTTAATTGGCATATCAGTAGGACCAATATATCTAATAAAGAAATAGTAAATGCATGGAATATGAACTATTGAGAAAATAAATAATCAGACTACTCATCTCCAACTAAAGTAATCCAATAATTTTATGGTGTACAGAAATGATCACCAACAACTTATTAAAATTTTGTGAAGAATTAGACAGAAATATCAAAATTAAATCTATTCAAAAACAAGCTGCTATAAACACAACAAAGATAATATCACGATTTTTATCTAAAAATATTAACATAAATACACAAGAATTGAATGAAGATCAAAATTAACAACCAATAATGCTCTATAAGTGACAATTAATTTATTCAATCAATTTCAACATTTTTTTCCGTTAAGATGCTGTTAAATAAATACCAGCTTACAAGCTGAGAGAGAAATAACTTCTCGAGGAAAATTATATATATATATATATAACCTATATACATATACATCACACCTCATTATAGTATCCTTCACCTGACCTGCTAAAAGGTTTATATTAGAAAGTGATTTTTTAGTTGGTGGACGATAATAACACTTATATTACATCTTAAAGAATAAGAACAATTATGGGATTAACCTATCTCTTAGTGCAGACCGATATCAAATACGGAATGGTAGAAAATCTTATTAAACCCAAGTTGACTATTTACCGAAAGTCATTTCCTAATATAACAAACTTATGATATTTAAACCACATGTAATTACCTAGTGGTGCTACAAGCATTTTTTTTTGCCAGTGGTAACATGAAAGTAATAAAGTATCATGGCCAATACGGTTCCCGAGATATACACGTTGAGATATTTTATTTTAGTAACAGTATGTACATACAATGTCACATGTCATACGCCTAAAAATGTACGCCCTCTTTTATGGATTTGATGAAATGATCCGATTTGTAACTTATTAATTTGGGAATATTTTTCACACAGAAAAAAACATCAGTTGTTGGTTACACTACTACTAACAGACTAACTAATTATTATTTTACTTGTTTGAATTTAAATAATATAATTTCTGATGTTAATATAATTTAGAGCTCATTGTACTTATCATATTTTAAAAATGTCATTATGCGAAAATAATTATGAGGACGAATTATTGTAGCTGCGTAAGTTTTTATTCATAAATCAATTGCGTTGATCAGTAGTGTTGTTAGGATACCTATACATACTTACATTATATCCATACTATAAATGTGAAAGTAATTCTGTTTGTCTGTCTGTATATATACATATAGGGAGTGCATATACAGGGGTTGATATCTTAACAGTCTGTTTTAAAATTTGTAAAATTTACTTACGTTAGGTACGTACTTTTCGTTTTCATAAAAATAGGGTTCAAGTAAAAATTATGTTCGCGCACTAAGGGTTCCTTGTAACAGAAGAAAAAGGGAAAATAGGAGGTATATGGGAAAGTCTTTTTACAGAAATAATTTATAATATCAGCAATGATTTTAGAAATTTGAAATATTGAAGTAACACAAATCACTGTTTTTTTAACTTATTAGTGCGAAGCCGCGGGCAGAAGCTAGTTAGTAATAAAATTCAAATATTTAATTGATATTTTTATATAATTTCAGCCGGTCGCAGTGGCATAGGTCAGGCTCAAAGCCAGACCAGTTATGATCCTCTGTGCGATAATTGTGACGAAGAACCGCAATATATCGTAGATAACATGCCAAGACGACCTCAACGAGGCAAAGGTCGTGGGGGACCAGCAGCAGGAAACACAGACACTTCGTTACCCGGTGGATATGTAACAAACTCAAGAACCAAACCTAAACAACGACATCCTAATTACCCAGGATCTAGAAACATACCAGCAGGTGGTTCCTCAGATATTGATATTCCTACTGGTAATCGACCCACTGGTGGACCAACAGATGATCGCACGGTACCGTATTCAGAAAATACACAATTTGAGCGTGCGCCTCAACAGACCAATGTTGGTCGTAATGCTTATGATCCACAAAGAAACGTTGGATCAGACCCTGGCAGACATGGTAGTTCAAATGAAGATAAAGTCCGTCCGGATGATCTTGGTTATCAAAATATCTATAGAGAAACTCCGAGTTCCAATAAATTTGGTCAGTCGGGTGCACCACAGACGCCTGGTGATGGAACAATCGGTGGAACTAACTTAATTGATAGTAGACCAATCCCTGGGATCCCTGGAATAGAACAAAATACCAATACTGGAGTCAATTCCAATGGTAGATTGCCTTATAATTCAGGAAATGCCTTGATGCCACCGTTAGACAGATCACATCCCTCAAATGTTGGAAGTCCGTCAGAAACAACTCATTCGTATGGGGGACCAGAACTTGGTGTACCTGATCATGGCTATTTACCGATAGGGAGCCTGACAACCGATCCTCAAGGAAATATACAATTGAAACAAAGAATACCAGGCCTTATTCCGGGAGTTCTTCATACTGATTCTAATGGAGTTGTATATGTATGTTGCCCGATGAACCAAATCGGTACATATGCAGGTATGTTTTTTTTAAATATAAAAAATATTATATAGCTGTAATAGTCTGTCAATTTGGAGCCCGATGTTAATTTTCAGTTTCCGAGATCCAGTAATCAAAATATGCAAAAAATCGGAAATTTTCCGTAGAATTCGATGCACTATAATTAAAACAATTGACATTATGGGGTCCATAGAAAATTATGGCCCAAGTTAGTGAAAAACTCTTTATTTGTTTAAAAAAAAGGAAAGGTTCGTATTAAAAAAAGTTTCATACAAAAGTTGTAGAAATATAAATGACGGATCGATCTAGTCCAGTTGAACCACAAATTATTAACAAACTAATTATTTATTTAAAAAAAAAACCTTAAAAATACAGTTTTTTTTTTAAATGCTTGTATCTCGGTGAAAAATTTATATTTTTTAATCAAATTTGGTGAAATGTAGCTCTCGGCATAAGAAACAAAAGAGTTTTTGAAAATATTCAAAAGTTTTTGCACAAACCGATTTTTTGTAAAAACATACCGACTAATTTATTAAGCGCGCAACACTGACACATGTTACAACAACCTTTAGAGAAAAATTTAAGCCCTGAATCGCTTGGAAAAATCAAAGGGTCTATGAGGGTCTATATAAAAATTGTTTTTTTTTTTTTTACAAAAAAACCTCTTTTGCAAAAACTTTTCAATATTTTCAAAAATTCTCTTCTTTCTTAAGCCAAAAGATACACCTTTTGGTTACCAAATTTGGTTAAAATAACTATTTATTTCACAGAGATACAAGGATTTCAAAAAACGGGATTTTTAACGTTTTTTTTTTCAAATAAATAATTTGTTTGTTAATACTTGGAGGTTCAACTGGCCTAGATCGATCCGTAATTCACATTTCTACAACTTTTGTATGAAACTTTTTTTAATACGATCCTTTTTTTTTAACAAAAAAATCAGTTTTTCACCAACATGGGCCATAATTTTCTATGGGCCCCCATAATATCAGTTGTTTTAATTTTAGTGCATCGAATTCTAGGGAAAATTTCCGATTTTTTGCATATTTTTGATTACTGGATCTCGACTTAGGGCCCAAAATCACAGACAGACTGGCCTATAAACTTTATTCATATTTTCTTGATTGATTTGTATCTCATTTAATAAGATTATGTTTATAAATTCCAATTTTGGGGTATCCTTATAATGAAATATTAAAGATCAAAATACAATAAAAATATTCCTGGGGCCTTATTCCGAGTTTGCAACCGCTAATCACGACAAGACGTTGCGCAAACTATAAATATAGAAATATAAGCTCTATTCCAATGGTTATATAGTATGTATTAGGTTGGCTATTATAATCCAACTTATTATTGGGAATCCATAAAAAATATCTTTATAAGGATCCTTAGGGTGTCTGACGCCCTCTATATGCATTATTTTATTTGCTCCTTACTACAGTGCAATTAGAAGTCTTAGTTTACATTACTATGTGGCAATACCATTTTTATTTTAACTTTTTTTATTTTTTTTAATGACATTTTTATAAATTCTCGTATCGGGATATTCTGCTGGGTGTAATTTTTTTTTGATAAATAGTTTAAATTTTAATTATTGCATCATCTCTGACCTCTATAACTTTCAACAAAACCTTATTACGGTAAAATTCATTTTATACCTTTTTTGTTTAATTAAAGGCTCTCCACCGATTGCAGCACCTCACGGCCAGTTGATGCCCCAGCATCAACAAGGAGCAGGTCAATATCCCCCAGGTTACCAACAACAACCTATTATTCGGGATCATGTTACACCCAATCAAAGAGCATTTAATACACCAGCTTTGTATGACCCGGATGCTGGCGTCGGGCATGTTCAACAAACACCGACAAATTTAAAGCCTGGTGTAGCTGGTATTATAAGACCTAATGGTAACAATCGTAATACCCCTGGCGTATTAAGCCGACCTCATAACAATAAACCGGGAATATTGGGTGAATATATCCCTGGACATATTCCGACTGGTGTAGAAAGACAATTCCCATCAATGTATGCACCTGGGAACTTAAATTATTTACCAGCAGGCCAAGCCATTTATTACCCTGGAATTATACCAACCATTATACCAACCCTTCCTCAGGGAGTCCTCCCAGGAAATATTTATTCTCCAGGGTATAACCAAGGATACAACCCAAGAGAGAATTCACGTCCTGAATATGAGACTGGTGGTTGGAAACCAGATAACATAAAACAGGTGTATGAGCCTAGAGGAGTTACAGACACTGGAAAAAGTTTCCCTTCAACACATAGACAGGTGCAACAACCTCAAGATGAACATAATACTGATGCACAGCCTCACGGCCAGTTTGAAACCGGACAAAATATTCCAAACCAGTATGGGAATGTGGAATATCCTCAAGCCCCAAATGCACCAGGTCATCAATTAACTAATCAATTTGATATCGGAAATTACCCTCAAAACTCTGGTCAACACCCTCAGGTATTTCATTATCCAGGTCAACAACCACAAGAACAATATGAAACAGGTCAACACCCTCAAGCATATTATGGATCCGGTCAACAGCCGCCAGGTCAATATGGAACTTCTTTATTCCCTCAAGGTCCATATAATCCAGCTCAAAATATTCACGGGCAATATGTACCGAGCCAACAACCTCACGGTCAATATGGAGTTAGCCAACAACCTCATGGTCAACATGGACTCAGTCAACAACCCCACAGTCAATATTTGCCAGGTCAAACTACATTACGTCCAGATGAAAATATTTATATCCCAGGACTAGGTCAAGGTGACCCAAGCCGATCTGATAAATCGGGACATATTAGCCCTGGAGGTGTACCATATAATGAAGAAATATACGGGCCCAGTCCCTATGGAGCAATCGGATCTGGCCGGCCTTTTAGACCTGAGCCGCCGGTTCATAGTGAACAAAAAGGACGAAATGGTCTAGATGTAGGAGCGACAGATACGGGTTATCGACAGTATGAACCAAACACTCCAGGCGCAGGACAAGGACCAAGTATTGTTCATCAATATGGCCATGAAGGCCAAAACGCCACCGGCATAAATAATGTAAGTCAATATCAATATATTTGTTGATGATGATCATATTGATGCAAGCTCTAATATAAAAATATAAAAAATATATAAAAATAATTATTCTTACTTAGGTACAAGACCGGCAAGTGATCGACTCTAAAGGTAAACATGAATGCAATTATTTAAAGCATCATTCGCAATAAATAAATAATGGAAATGGCTTAGAACACGTTTACAGGATTGGAAAAAACGATCCGATTCGTTGATATGAAAGAAAAGTACCTTAAATAATAGATTTGAGAACATATTTTACTGAAAAGAATTAGCTTAATTTTTAAGGTAAAAAAAGGGTTTATACAATATTATTTTGTTTTGGATGTAATCACAGATTTCATCATTATAAATAACCCGACCCTATCAATTGGTCATTTTTAAATATAAAATTATATTTTGTCGTTTCAATTCCATGTTCGTTTTTTTTTTTAATTGTGTTATTGTAGTAATTTTTCTTTAAAAAAATAAGTTAAAGTTGATTCAGTAAAAAATGCTATGTAAAATATTTCTACGGAACATTCCTACCATTTCTCGATCGTTTTTTTTACTCTGTATAACTTTAATACTTTTAACTATAATATTTAGTCATTTAAACAATGTAATAAAGTATTATTAATAATTAGATACTTAGCTTTGTAAAATTTATTAATATTGGTGCATAGCTAAATTAACCCTTATTTAGCCAGTTTTTCAAAGAGTTATTCAATTATTCTATGCATATTAATAATTAAATATATTATAATAATGGTACAGAAAGTATTTGTCAATCTAATAATTCTTTTAGAAACTGGGGGTGACACATCTAAAATTGACATATATATTAACTTTCAAACATTTGATCTCATTATTATTATACAGTATGTCCTGTATCATATGTATGCTTTCAGCGATGATTTGAATTCGATTAATAAATAAAATAATTTATTTTAACCCACCAAAAAAATATGAAGTAAAAGATTCCCTTGGAAGCTATTGACATGCCCTTTTTGTTTTAATACGATTATTTTGACGTTAAAATTATATTAATTATTCGATCTTAAAATATCGCTGACAGTAGAATTATTGTAAAGTATGGTACTTTTATTAAGCAATTATTTGATTCATCAAACCTAATATTCATATCGGTTATTATTTGACTACGGATGTATTGCGTATATCGAGATATTTATGTAAAGACTCTAATTTAATTGAGTTTGAACCTTGCTGTCAAACTGACTTGCGTGTCAGTCTGATCATAATCAAATTATAGAAAAATTATCTAAAAATGTAATATAATTTCCAAGTGAATATTTTATATTGCCTAATTTTGTCCTGCATTGTGGACAATAATCATATTTTAGTGAATAAAATGCCACATATATATTATTACATGACTAGTTATTAGGTTAGTATAGCGAACAATTTCGGCCCGCGAATATACATAGCATTGACAGAATAATATTATATAATCTGACCTAGGCTGTATGGTTCATACCTTAAAACCGAACAAACAAAAAAAAATATCTGTGGATGATGTATCGTCGCTCTCTTTTTTAAATTATTTATAAAGCATTTTTTTTCTGCATAAAAAAAGTGGACATATATATATATTATACATAAAAATGTGGACATATATTCAGAAAAGGCAGAAGAATCAGCACGTAACAAAATTTTTCAGAACTTTTTTTTCACAACTTTTAAATACTGAATATTTTTCATGCTTAAATTATCTATTATTAAGTAAGCATATCGTTGTTTGTGAACGCTAAGCTTTTACGATTTGGTCCAGAATGACCGTACTCCTTTATAGATATTCAAATCATTCACATTTCATTAAATACTAGTACTAATAATATATTTATATTCAATAACCTTTTAGCATTAAATACTAACATCTTTATTTAATTGCACATTGCATGTAAGCAAAATATTTTAGTGTAAATATTTTAACTAGCTTATGCTTGCAATTTTGCCCCATTATATAGCGGATATGTATGTTCATAACGTCAATAAGATTTATAAAAGATAATTACTTATATAGTTCGAAATTTATTTGTAAATAATATTTAAAGTCACATAGAACTAGTTAGATACACAGAAAAAGAGATGATTCATTTTATACAATCAAAGATAAAGGTGCAAATAACAACTAACATGCTAACGATGCAACGAACAAGCTATATTTCTTATTGAAATAATACTTATTTTATATTTAGGTATACCCAACAATATTTTGGATCCAAATAGTATAATAGATGACGATGATTCAGAAGCTCAAGCTACGATATCCCAGGCATCCAATGGAACTCTTGCTAGTGCATCTTCTAAAGGTGGTAATAATAAAGGTAGGGCTCAAACGCAAGTTCAAGGCTCTTACACCGGAGGTGGGTCTTTTTCTGCCCAAGCTCAAATCACGGATGACAGCAAAGGTGCTGAGAGTCAAGTTAATGGTGGAAAGCAAGGCGCATCAAGTAGTGCACAAGGAAAAGGACGAAATAATAAATCCCAAGCGCAAGTAGAACTCGGATCAGAAACTGGATCATTACAAACCCAAGCTCAAAGTGAAGGAGTTATGCATTCTTCTAATAGTCAAGTACAGGGAAGTGTGAAAGGAGGTATGGCAGATGCTCAAGCACGTGGTCCAGGGAGTACATCTTCACAAGCTCAAATAGGTTTCACACCATATAAAGAAGGTGATAAATCACACGAACAACTAAAATCTCCATTTACAGGTAGTGGGTCAGCTTCCGCTCAATCTAGTGGTCGTACAGGGCAATCTCAATCTCAATTACAAGGAGTATTTAAATATGGCATAAAATATAATGGAGCTGCACAGTCAGGATCAAGTTTAGATAAAGACACAGTATTTCCCAATCGTTTATCATATAATAAAATTGATGTATTTGATAAAAATAATAAAAATATTGACGTAGACCGTTTAGAAGACATGAATTCGATATCTGAAACTCCAAATATAAATGAAGAAAATGATCCCACAGAAAGCTCTGAAACAAAAAATGTGGATCACCCTCATTCCGATCATCATGATGAGGAACCACATTCTCCTGTTAACAATAGGAGGTCGTTTAATTATAACCATAGGAAAGAAAATGAATATGGAACTGAAAAATATGAAGGTGCAGCTGATGATTACGATGATGAAGCTGGTTTTGGTGGAGAAGTAGATCCTGAATATCCAAATTACGATGAATTTAGTCAAAGTGCAACACACCAATCCTTAGAAAACACGCGCAAGAAAGGTTTAAATGTAGAACAAAGTAGTGCGGGTAACACTCAACATATTGTTTTAGGTTCACTGAATAATCATGATGCAGAAATAACACAACAGAACTCAGAACAACATCCTGATGAGACGCGTATTTATCAGCCTGGGGAACGTGTTCCAGGTACTGGCGGGTATACTATTCCGATAGGTTTTACTGGTAGCGTGAAATCTGTTGCGTCCAAAGGTAAAACATACGCAATCGGTACAAAAGATTCACCATCGCAGGCTCAAACTGTATCTCTTACCCCTGGTACAGGTAAAATTAATTATCATCATCCTAAAACCAATTCAAGAACAATAAATCCTAAAAATTTAAAATCTTTAGATTCAAATAACAGAAAAATAGAAGATGACAATAGATATATTTCAGTATCTAAATCCATAACAGGAGCTCTAGATGGTAATAATAAAGTAAAACAACAATATTCTCATACCTATTACACTAAATCTTCATCGTGTGGCTATTTTGCTTTTACATGTACTATTGTAAGTGGTAGCAAAGGTAAAAGAAAAATATGTACCCCAAAAAGTCATACGAATCCAGATGGTACTCGTATGAACTGCTAACAAATAACATCTTTTAAACAGATTGCCAAAATAAAATACATGGCGCAGCTAAATGGTTTATTTAATTAAAATAACACTAATAAAAACATATTTTTCTTTTACTTATTTTTTTTTGTAGTAGAAGTACGGCATATAACTCTGAATCTACCAGATGATAAGCAGAACTACAAAGACTATGAATAGGATATTTTCTTATTATCTTTAGCATATTTATCCAGCCATTTTTTTATTATTTTATCAATGTAGATATAGCTTTTTTTCTCATTTACAATTTTATTATAAGTATGATTGCAATTTCACCAAAATTGGCCATCAGGCTTCTTTTTCTTCTTTCTCTTAAAGAACTTTTTTTGCTATTCCTCGTCGTTGTTTCGGCGTTATTTAACCATGGACCTCTATTGAATCTTTATTTTTCAAATCCTTATTTGAATTATGAGTTTATCAGAACTTTTACATATTACTTACCAGATGTTTAGCCTGTTGATCCATTACCGAGTTGCGTTATAAAATTACCAACAAAAAAATCGTTTAATACCTGGAACACCTTCTTCGACGTTTTTTATTTTGGCTGAAGGTGTTAAAAATAATTGATCATAAGCGTTTGGATTTTGAGTGAATCTTAAAATAAATGAACATATATACCAAGAAGAAAAATCATAAATATTTAAGAATACATAAGTCCATCACGAGCTGGGTTCATGAGGATATAATTAAATAAGACCGACCATTTATGTAGGTTATGAGCTGCGCCGGAAGTCGCGTGCTAGCACATAAAAAACACATTAAATATAATCAATCATCAACTTAGAAAAATATAAATTTAAATAAAAAATAAAAATATTAATTTAAATTTTAAAAGAAATTGCATCATAAATAAAATAAAGCCCTGATAATGTAGCTTTCTATATCAGAAACAATTTTTAAAATCGGCTAAATATATTTTGTGTGACCTTCTTATTATAATCATATTAATAGTACAGTTAAGATGTAGAACGTGGGTATACCTACTAAATAAAAATTCCAATATATAGCTCAAAACTTTAAAGCAAAAAAATAATCAAATATGTGTTTTCCTATTTTATGTCAGTAATATAACCTAAAAAAACTATTATTAAATATTATTAATTAGTATATATCATATATATTTGTTGTATAGAATAAAATTACTACAAGTAAGTATAACAGTAATTATAAACAAAAATATGATTAAACATTTTCATGTTAAAATACTATATATAATTGGAAATAAATTTCAAGCATTAATAGATTTTGTGAAATCTTTTTGATACCAAAGGGTGTATGTTAATTAGGTAATTTTCCTTTGACTACGACTATATAGACCGACTGTGAAACAAGGTATGCATATAATTTCCTTCAAAAGTAGGAGGAACCCGAAAAGCCGTCGCTTATGGACGCTACTGGATGTTTCTCCTCCAATTGTCTTCGCTTTTATTTTTTTTACATGTAACATATAACGTAAATTATTATTCGTAAGATATATAAATCATAAAAATTTAATGTGTAACTATTAAACTGTAAATAATTCTATAAATGTTATATTTACTTAGGTTTGTAGTTGTTTTCATTATTTTAGGCGTACTATCCACATTATTTATTCAAAATTTTTTGCGTGTGTTATCAGAAAATGTATAGTGTATTCAATAATTTAGTTAAAAGTAAAAAAAAATCAACTGTGTTATAGAATGATTTTAATTTTTGTATTGATTTAAAGTAATTTTTATTATAATGAAAAATAATAGTATGAGTACCTAGTCTAGTGGTTGCGTCGTTGGAATTGTATTCAGATGTTCGACTCCCACTTTTGGTAATACAATATTAGTACGATTTACGATGGTCTAGACGTTTATAACATAAGATATGTATTTGTAAATATAGTTGTTTCTGGTACCCATAGTAGTATATGAGTATTTTTTTAAAATATTTTCGGATAGATTACTAAAGTAAATAATGTACGCCTAAAATATTATATGATTTTCGTATTGAACCTAGAACTAAGAAGTTAAAATACCTATCCTAATTATATAATATTTATAAATTATAAATATTAACCTATAAGTTAAGTTTTACGTATTTGATATTATTAATAAACATTGGCCAATGTGGCCTGTATTTACTATTAACGTAGTTATGAACTGTTTAAATAAATGTAAGAATTTTTGGTGTCCATATGGAACTTTGTTTTATTTTTTTCATTACTACAGCCACCCGTTGGCTACTTAATTAAAAAAAAAAAAAAAATTTTAACAATAGGTTTTGTAACTTAATAATATTATATAAAATAAAAAAAAGTAACAACTAGAAATTAACACTATTCTACATGGTGGAAAAAAATCAGTGGCTGGACGGGAACTACCCTCCAACCATGGCTCCTGAGGCTCTAACATGGGTTTGCGCATTGCATTAACGTAACGTATTTGTATACGTATACGTGAGCAACAACCAATAGGGCCGCTCTATTTTTGGTAACCGATTGACTAAATCGATCCTATTGGTTGTTGCTCACGTATACGTATACAAATACGTTACGTTAATACAATGCGCAACCCATGGTAGAGGTTGATATCTTTGGAGAGTATTATTATGGCAAATTTTACTGAATATTGATCATGATGATGTCATATTGATGATATTTCTGAAAAATATCCTTGTCACACCAGAGAATCGAACCCACTGAAATGCAAATAAAATACACTTGTACTTTTATGGTGGGTACCAATCAATAGTGATAATTTATGTGTTTTTCCTTGGTCTTCCTTTAAAATAAGATACTCGTACCCGTATAAAACACCCGATCGGTTGATTTCATAAAATTACAGAAGTAATTTTTTTTGAGGCTCTCGTAGTTTGGTAGGATAGATTTTTGCAGTGACAGCTAATTTTCTTGCAAAATATGGGAACAGCTAAGTATTTTGCTATGGTTGGTAATAGTTTTTAGTTACAAGAATTTAGCTACGGGTTCTAATTTTTTAGATATTTGTTTACGTATGATTTGCTGTTGTGTAAATATTTTGATCGCACAAACGAAATTACTAGAAACGGATTTAAAACTCAACTTTATGCAGTGGAAGTTGGTGTAAGAGGAATTCCAGCAAAGTCTTTGCACCGCCTATTAAAGGATCTTGGCCTTCCGAGATCAGCCGTCGGAACTTTTATGGAGCGTGTTTCATAGATGACGCTAACAGGATCATATAGTGTTTGGTTGAGTAGAGAGGGTAGTGAACACAGCAAACACTCTCACCTGCAGAGTTCAAAAGGCCTTTAAACCTACTTCGCGGTCTCAAGTCCGGGAACGCTGGAGTTCATTCCCCTGCTTTTCAACCACGCAAGGGACCCGGCACCCGCACGGTGAAGCCATGGATAGCTAAGAACATTGTCTCTCTCATTAAGCATATATACCTGCGTAGCTAAGAAACAGAGCAAAATTTAGTAGTAGCTACTAAATGTCTTATCTATATTTAGCTGTAGGAGCTAACTTCATTACATACCTTGATCATTTTGTTAGTTTTAGCTATGATAGCCCCAGAGTGGGACAGATGACCCACCTTTCCCCACCGTGGGTACGCCTATGGCAAATCTATTTTGCTATAGCAACTAAGGTTGTTTGTTACTCTATTTTGTTTGGTATCCTATACGGCAATTTTGTTAGCTGTGAGAGTTAATATTATTATTATTTTTTTAATTAAGGGGTTTAGTTGCGTGATGCATCAACTTTATGTGTGATAGGTGATACAATTCGGATCAAGTATTAGTGTTTTTGCTGTAGCAACTACTTGAGTTTGGTGTTCTTATCAAATGATGGTAGCTGTATTTTTTTATTGGAGCACGGCATGTGACTTTGTATCTATCTGGTGGTAAGCAGACCTACAAAGTCTATGAATGGGATTTATCAATACATTGTTGTTTAACAATATTGTGCGAGAAGCCGGGAAACAAAACTAGTCCAGGATTCTCACACGGGTGCGATACGCGCCGCTATATAAGTTTCAAAATAACTTACTTAATGGTGGCTCGAGTGGTAACTTCAGCGACGAGTTCCCCGGGTACCCAAGGAATGCAATATCTTCGTTTTCTTCCAAACCACTAACATGCCATGAAATTATGATTTGTTAACGATGCTACGTTGGAACAAATATATAATAAATAGCAAACTTTACAACGCTACAAATCTGACATTATTTGTCGTTCACCTAAATACATGGCGAACGAAACACTATACAATTCAATATAAAACTATTTAATAATCTAGAAGGCAAATTAAAATATCATGGAAGAAAACACCATCTCATTTGCACTGTTAATGTCATGGCTACAGATTAACGTCCATAGAGTATTATCTATGCCAAACATTCCCCCACCCCGGAACCCCGGATAGAAGGAATCTATACGCTACACAACGGGCAAACGGAGAGTATTGCCACCGCTCTCTTTACAACGGAATCTACAACAATAACCTCAGCAAAACGAGGTACTCCATCCGCTCCTTGGACCAAGTTAAGAATGCGCCCCCTTCTCCAATGCAATGGGGACAGGTTAGAATCCTTAACCAGGACGAGGTCTCCTATCTTTGGAGGGTCCGTCTTATCAGTCCATTTCACTCTTTTTCTTTGATAAGTGAAGGTATTCGAGCGACCAGCGATGCCAGAAATGCTGGGTTATCTGCTGGATCAATTCAAATCGCGACAGTCGAGTACACTTTACATCTCTGAAGGAGTATTCAGGCAAGGCGACAAGTGGCTGCCCTATCGAAAAATGACCTGGAGTTCCTCAAAGGTTAATACGGTTTCTCCTATCACCCTACGTAAGTGAGTTGGGAATTGTTAAGGCTGCCAGCAGCCTTAACAACAGCTTCAAATATTCCTCCTCAATATGGACATGCTGATGGATCAAAAAGCCATCTGATTCCACGTTGGGAGAGTGCAGCTCCAATTACATTCTGATTATCTGCTACAAATGTATATACATCATTTAAATAACGGTCGGTGCCCTTGTAGTTTGTTCCACAATCGGACCGGATCAACGATGGCAAACCGCGGCGGGACACAAATCTACCAAGGGCAGCAAAGAAGGCTTCAGTACTTAGGGCAGAAACTAATTCCAAATGTACGGCTTTGGTGGACAGACATACAAAGACACACAAATAGAATGAATGAATGAATGAATCTTTATTTGCATAATTCAGAGTTTACAAGTTGTTAAAAAAATATGTATACAGTTTCATCAGAATTTACCCATGAGGCGTGCAAAATCATTATTAAATATCGATGTCAGGAGAAAAACATTAAATTACAAATATAAACTACAATCCCAATTACAAAAATAAAAATGTCAAATAACACATAGACAAAATGACAGCAAGACAGAATGAAAACACAATAGGTATATTGAAATTATTATCATTATAATACTTATATCTATTACAAATCTTTTAAAATGTAAACAAATTTAAATTATTGCATGCATGTCAGATTCTGTTTATGTCATTTATATAATTACTTATGGAGTAATATGTTTTATCAATTAGATATAAGTTAAACCTTTTCTTAAATATATTTAAATTATCAATATCTCTTAGTTCCTTTAAAGCAGGTTATTAAAATTTCTGTGGGTCATACCAACAACAGTGTATTTGTTGCTAAACAGAGTAGTCTTGTGTTGCTGGGTTAATTTTAATACCATTTCTTTCGTTACGGTAACAGGTAAATAAATCTAAATTATTTTTAACAAACATAGCAGTTTCAAACACATAAATGCTAGGCACAGTTAAGATATTTAGTTTTTTTAAATGCAATCTGCAACTTTCCGTTTGTTTTATATGGCAAATAGCTCTGACACATTTCTTTTGTGCTACAAATGCAATATTTTTATCTATAGAGTTTCCCCAAAACATGACGCCATATCTCAAAATTGAGCCCACGTAACCATGGTACGCAGCTAAAACTGCAGTCTGATTTACGACTTTAGATAGTTTATAGATCGCATATGAAAATTGATTATCTCGTCTGCATAAGATGTCATTATGTACTTTCCAAGTTAAATTGCATTCAATGTTTAATCCTAAGAACTTCATTATATCGGTTTTATTTATGTTTTCTCCTAAATGTCCAATGTTCAATATCATGTTGTCATTTTTCCTATTACTAAAATTCATAATTTTTGTTTTGTCAATATAATTTTTTAGATTATTGTGCCGCAGCCATTCAGTCAATTTGATTACCGTATTGTTGATTTGTTTTTCATATTCCTTAGGATTACCGTTATAACTATTAAATATTACCGTACTATCATCAAATAATACCATCAGTTACTCAATACAATTAGGAAAGTCATTTATATGAATTATAAATAAGAGTGGGCCAAGTACTTGAGGTACACCATATTTAATTATTTTCATGTCCGATATTTATTCTATTTATGTTTTGGATTTTGTATATATTCTATTTATTTGTGTCATTTGTTTTCTATTAGTGATGTAGGATTTAATTAGATTAAGAACGTATCCTCTTATTCCGTATTTATATAGTTTATCAAATAAAATATTATGATCAACGAGGTCAAAGGCTTTGCTCATATCCATATATAGTGCCGATACAGGGATACGGTTGTCAACATTAAACATGATTTTATTAAGGAAATCATAGATAGCCATATTTATTGTCTTATTTTTCCTGAATCCCTTCTGTTCATTTTTTAAAATAGGCCTTAACAATTTTAGCGTTCCTGAGGTGTGACACTTTTTTTTTTTTTTTTTTTTTTATATATTTAAAAATTAACAAAAGAAATACAAATAAACAAAGATGGGTGAGTCCCTAATTCCCACACTAGGTTTTCCTGTCACGTGAGAATCAGTTGCTACCACTGTAGGAATATAAAAAGGAATATAAAAAATAAAAAATAATTGCGGGTTTATAACTATTTGTGTTTTTATAATTAAGTTGTGAGCCATCTAAATGCGTGCGTGTGTATCACTATAGTGTGTGTGCATGTGATAATATAATAAAAATATAACAAAAATAAAAATATGTAATATATATAAATAAATATAAGTGTGTTTGATTATGCATTATTATTATGTGTGTAAGTACCAATTTAAGTGTGATGATGTGAATGCTACCTATGGTACGGCTGTTTGTTTATTTATTCGAAGTGTGGATTATATTATTTCGTAATCTCTAACAATTCTTCGGTTTGTATACAGTTTAGGGTCATGAGCCACTTGCTGATGCATATTTTGCAGGAAAATTTGGATAGGTCGATGATGTTAATAAATTTGCTAATCCTGTTGTATAAATGTGGGCCTAGAAAGTTAGTCTGTCTTTGAGCGAAAGTGGTTCGAACCTTAACCGTAGGAAATATTTGGTCTTTTAGTCTTTTTTTTTTTTATTCTGGCAGATCTTTTATAAGATATACTTTTTTGTGCTGAATTCTACACGTATTTAATATAAATAGCTTTCGTATAGAAAGAACATTGGCTATCGAGTAAAGTTGTTCGGTGGGGAACATAAATGGTTTTTATAACATAACTTTTAGTACAGCTCGATGAGAACATTCTAATTTCAGTAATATAGTTTTACTGCTTCCGCCCCATGCAGTTATACAGTACGACAAAATAGAATACACGAATGCAAAATAAATTATACGTAATAAGGGTATGTCGGCTACTTGTCTAAGGCGTTTGAAGACGAACATCATTTTTCGCATACGGCCAGAAATCATGTCAATGTGTTTTGACCAGTTTAGATGTTGATCTACTATGACTCCAAGATATGTTAGGTGAGAAACTTTGCCAATTATCTAACAGTCACACGAACCATTTCGGCCACTATCGAGGCCACACGTATGGACTTTAATTTTAAAATCTGATTTGGGTTGAGTGGATTTATTTATTGAGACACATATATATTTCGTTTTTTTTAGATTAAGGGTTAATAAATTTGTATCTAACCATTTAATAATATTGTGTAGCCCATGTTCCATACTTTTTTCTACTACGGGCCACGAGGTTCCGCTAAAAATCACAACGGTGTCATCAGCATAAGTAATAAACTGAGCATTTTTTATTGTTTTTTGACATAGCTGGTTAATATATATTAAGAACAATGTAGGACCCAGAATACTCCCCTGAGGTACGCCATATTGCATAGGACAAAACTCACTACAGCAGTTACCGATACGAACACTCTAGGTGCGTCCCGTTAGGTAATCCGTAAAAAGCAGTAGTGGCATCCCACGAATGCCGATTCTCTCTTTAACAGAGAACGGGTCAGAAAAATCTGTACCCACGCCAGCAAAGGGACGAGCCTCATTCACACGGTCCGACGGCAGATCTCCCATTTGCGGCAGCGTGGTAGTAGCCTTGAGTCTGTAACAAGGCATGCATCGGAAAATCACACTTCGTATGACTCGTCTGGCGGACAGAATCAAATATTCGCGCTGTAAGATGACCAACAAAGCACTATAGCCAGCATGCGAGTTCTTGATGTGGTGATCAGCAAACAACAAATCCAAGTAACCAGAATTAGGGAACACAAAGGGTGACGAGCTCCAAAGGGCAAATTGGCATTCTTTCTCCAACACGAAGGAGGCCCAAATCATGAAAAAAAGGATTTAAGCGTCCAATTGCTCCCTTGAGCTTATAACGTCCAGCCCGATCCAATTTCAGTCTTAAACTGATCGTCCTGAACAACCTTAATCCAATATAAAAGCGAGTCCTTCCGTTCACATGGTGTGAGGTCTAGCGACTGCCAGTTCTCCCGGGGGTGTCGACAATTAAAAATAAAGCGTTTAATCCACGTAATTACACCCATTAATTTGTCCAGGGAGTTTAATTTATTAAATAAAAATTCGGGATCCAACTCCACAGCACCATCGCAAATACGCGAAGGCCTGGTAGTGGATCAGTCAACAAAGGTCCTGAGTCGTCCTGGCTTTATGGCCAAGCCAGGACGACTTAGGATGCGTCAACCAATCAGGGCCCCACCAAAGTGAGTGTCGCAAAAGATCTGGGGCAGCACAACCCCTAGACGCAATATCTGCAGGGTTCATTTTCCCTGGAACATGTCTCCTGATCAACCTGCACACAGGTTACGACCCATGGGACCAAAGCGAGGGGGCGAAGCATTGGCCCTGCCCATGAGGGGGATGAACTCCGAACATGGGCAGGGGGGGGGGGGGGGGTTGAACTCTGATCATGAGGGGGGTGAACTCCGAATATGGGGGAGCGAGGGGCCCCGATCCTCAGTACATGAGGAATCAGAAAACCTCGGCGATCGTACCTCCCTAGCACCCTGAGGTTCATAGTGAACAGGTTGGCGGCCTTCCATGTTTAAGTTGGCACAACAACACAAAACAGGATGATGGCGGCCACTGCACTTCAAATATGGCCGCGTTTCACGGCAATCCTTTTGGTAGTGCTTGCCCAAGCACACATAACACCATTGCCTCTGTCTGGCTATGGCACGTCGGGCCTGAACCCGCATGTTACAAAATTGTGGGTAATGCGGCACCTAATATCCAGGGTCCCTACAATATAAACAATTTTGCATTTAAATAGCGGCTACAGCAAACTGACTCCTGGTACGCTGACCAGTTTGACCAGGTGGTTGAACAGGGGGCCGGACCATCTGATGGTCAAGAAATCTTGACCGCCCTGCACCGGTAGAGTTGTCCACTATTCGGCACTCTTCCTCCAAAAATGTCAACAAATCTAAGAACAATGGTAGGTAATCAATGCTGTTACCACCATATCTATGTTCAAAGCGCAGCTTAAGTTCCGGGGACAACTTCCCAAGCACAATGTTAAGTAGTATAAAATACCAAGAATCGACTGGTAGGTTGAGACACTGCAAGGCATTCACTGCAATCATCAACGGATCCCTGCGCAAATCATGTGCCTTACCAACTTTAGGCAACCCTAATATTTGGTTGACATGAGTATCAGCCAAACGCCCAATATTTTGTTACCGCTTGGTCAGAAGCTCACGTACAATCTTATAATTTGCGTTCGTCACGGGTAGGTGTAGGTTATGCCACGAGCCTCTCCTCTCAATGAGGACAACAAATATGCCATCTTCTGACTGGAGGTGAGGTCCCCCCGCCCGTGCACAAGACTATCAAATAGGTTTTGGAAGCCTACCCAGGCATCAAGTCGTCCGTCAAATGGTGGGAGGTCAAGGGTAGGCAACCTGCTCAAAAGCCCGGGAGAAGAAACAACTGGTGAAGGCTCGGGGCCCATCTTAAGCGACCTATTAATACCCCCGCGAACCTTCTCGGTAATGGTGTCTATGAGCACCAAGGCACGCTCAAAGTCACAAGTGACCGCTGCATGGGACTTATCCTCTGCGGGGTTCAAAACTAAAAACTCTTCAAAGGCCCTATTAAACTCTTGCTCATACTCTGGGATATTTTCGAACCGCATTAAAAGAGCAGCAGAACGGTCAGGTCTGTCCACCAAATCCACAGCAGATGTAAGTCACCTTAAGACAGCCCTAATCTTCATTGAGTTCTTATTGACAGACATAATTACAATAAGTAGGTTAACACAATTTAAAGGTATATCTAACGAACATACAAATAAACACGAAATAAAGTTTTAAGTTTGCAACAATCAAAATAAATTTCAGTTTTGTTATTAAAACAAGTTTTAAGTTTCCTTACTAAGGGAAAACAAACATTAAAAAAATTACAAAACCTTACCTACCTAACCCTAATAATAATAAAAAAACTTAATTTTAATATAAAAACCCTACTCAATTATGTTGGAACTGCACTAGGAATATTATACAAACTAACCTGACCTGCCTGACCATATGAAAGGTAGAAAAGCATAGGCAAGTCACATAAAGTCAAAATTATAATAAATAAAGGTGTACCATTGGATGAATTTATGATTTCTCCAAACCAAATGATACGACAAAACTAACAATTAAGAAAATAAACTAAATCTAGCCAACAAACCGGTTACTAAACTGAGCTAGGAACAAATATTTTGTGGTAATACACGCTATCAAAATTTGTACAGATGGGTAAATTAAAAAACCCACTAACAAAATGAGCAAGCTTGTGTACGAACCACGCTCCGCTACCAAAAATGTGCGAGAAGCCGGGAAACAAAACTAGTCCAGAATTCTCACACGGGTGCGATACGCACCGCTATATAAGTTTAAAAATAACTTACTTAATGGTGGCTCTTGTGGTAGCTTCAGCGACGAGTTCCCGGGATACCCAAGGAATGCAATATCTTCGTTTTCTTCCAAACCACTAACATGCCACGCAATTACGATTTGTTAACAATGCTACGTTGGAATAAATATATAATAAATAGCAAACTTCACAACACGCGACAAATCTGACAATTATTTGTAGGCGCCTAAATACATGGCGAACGAAACACTACACAATTCAATTATATTGAAATATTTAATAATCTAGAAGGCCGCACAAATAAAAATATCTCGGAACAAAACACCATCTTTTTCACACTGTCAATGTCATGAACACAGATTAACGTCCATATGGTTTTATCAATATAAATACTTTCACAGGTTGGTATAGTGAAACTATAGCTTAACGTGCTCTCCGAGGCACTATAGTGGTGTTGTTAAACTTTAATAAAGTATGTACAAATAGCTTAAATTAAAATCCTTTTTCTTTACAAACATTAAAAGTGAAAGACAAAAATCTTCTGGCGTCGATCGCTAATCCGACCAAGATCTCCCCGCCTTACAGCGATAAGAATACCTTTAACCAACTACTTTTTTCATAATCGCGAACGCGGTGGTAGATAATGTACCCATCGTCGAAATAACCTCGGCCTTGATACCATCCAGTATGGTCTCGTCTCGACAATAAAAAATCACGTTATAATCATTTAATGAAATTTTCTTAAGAAGACATTAGATTTTGTTCGTAAGCCTCTTAAGTTCTAGAAGTCTATCTTTAGGGACTTATTTATTTTACGTTCTAACATATTAAAGAAAATTATAGAACGAGAACGTATGAGTACGCACAAAAATGAATTATGTTTAAGAATAATTCGAAATAAGATTCAAATAGCTGAAAAAGGCTTAAGTTGTATTTATGGAAACGTATTCTTATTATAAAACAGTAACAAGAATAAACAATTACAAGCAAAAGCTTAAATAAATTGACAAACAAAATAATTAGTATATAGCTTATTATGCAGGGTAGTAATAATAAAAATTATACTATTAGGATATATATACGTGGCAGAGTTGGTTACACTTAGGCTTAAAAATACTTAGGTCCCTGGTTCAAACCCCGGCATGCACAAATGAGTTTTTAATCCAAAAAAATACACCGCTATAGTGCCTCGAAAAGCACGTTAAGTTGGGTCCCAGTATCACTATACCAACTTGTGAAACTGTTTATAGATGGGTTATTGAGTCTATCCAAACATCGTTATGAGCTAGCCACTTGTTCGGTGTAGACTCATACCATCGGCTACTACGAGGTGGGATTAAAAACTCCTCCGCTGGGTACCATGGGGCCGTCAAGTCCGTAAGGCACCCGTGATGACATATATATATATAATACAATTAGGGAAAAAAAAATAGGCCTTAGCACTATCATTAACACATTGAGCATTATCAATAAGCATACAACATAAATTCCTCAACCATAAAAGTAGTAACATTAAAAAAATATGAAAAAACAAAAAAAAATCTTTATTTTCCGAAATTTCTTGTAATATAAACTTAGCTAACACCATTACAGCTAAAGGTTTTATATTTTGCTGCAGTATAACCTTGAAATAAACCGAAAAATAAATACTGAATAAAAATATTTTTTATTATATCTAAATATTAGTCATACATGCATTTACGTATCTTCAGCCGCATTTTAGTTTAGCACAATGTTAGTTCTTGAAGTAGTTCATAACGGTATGTTATAACAACGTTATGAACGTTAACGGCTTTTTAGCTTCAAAGTTTTTTTTTTTTTTATTATTGTAAATTACTTATAAAGTAAATAAAAATAAAGCACTATAATTCCGTTAACGTAAAACTGGACGCATTTTAGTTATTAATAATAATTCGTTTAAACGTAGATAATTCAAAAATTGCTTGATAAAATAATATACAATTTTTTTTGTTAAGTTAAACTCATCTTAACAATTATTAAAAAAGTATATTAAATGCTATATTATACCTATAATTTGATACCAAAACTTCTTGGTAATTACAGTTAGTTGTTAAAAGACATGGATTTTAATAATTTCTCGCTTTATTCATTCATAACTCGAAACATGGTTTTAGTAGATAACGGCATTTTTACTAAAGGATGGCAGCTTTCCGAGCATACAGTCGGCAATTCTTTACGTGTACAAACTATCTTCGTTCTTTCGCCAACAACTTTGTCTTTGTAAGAAGAATGAATGAAATGAATGGAGTAATGCGATGAGTTCGTCAAGCAAGTTTAGGCTGGCCGAGACCTCTTCAATCTCAATAGACTGAAAGTTTTCCACGCTAGACACTATATAGAGCAGTGAAAACTGACTGGAAAGTTATAACGTCCTCAGCCAGTCCTGGAAGGATGGTAAGCTGAAGTTGCATTTTAGTCAATCATCTCCTTTAATATACCATTACAATATATCATTTCATAATAAATCGCCCGGTGATGGACCTGCCACCATAGAACCAGAACATTCCCGTGAAGACCTACGGTCTCCTAATTTCTGTATCCAGCGGTTATATTACTATAAATCAAATAGGCTCTGATAAGCACTGCACAGCTGGTTAGGGTAGTATAAACTCTTAAAACACAGTGACGCAGTTATCAGCGCCGTTTAATTTAAAATAAATTGAATTATTACTTTGATTTCTGTTACGTCGGGGCCACGAAACCGAGACGCTTTAAGGGAATTGGCTATACGCTGCAATGAGCCCGTATGGACGCCTAACGCTGAGATACTGCAGTCAGTCAAGCGAACTGCAGAACAGGTATCATAAAGTGATAATTTTTATTTTACTCTAGAAAAATCTTTTTTTAGTTATAATTTTCAATATGGTGATTTTGAATAGGAATTAAATTCTTGGATAGTTTTTTTTTAAATCTAATAATTTTCTTTATCAACATGACTTTGAGAACAAAAAATAGATGCTTTGTTTTTTTCAGGTGTCTACAACGAATTAAAATATTTTATATTTAAATATTTTGAGTTTTAGGTTTAAAGAATCTTTATTTCCAAAAGAATACATGGATTCACTTAAATGGAAAATTACCATTTTGTTGATAACAGACTAAACAATACTAATACAACAATAATAGGTAAGTACCTAATTCACAACAATCGATCCATCCCTCCCACTGGACAATAAGTAACCCAGTTGTTATTATCAAATAATGCTAAGTTATTTACTAAGCTTTTTTATTAATTCCTACTGCACAATAAAAAGGGGTGAGTCGGTCGATGGGAAATATTTCATAGAAGGCATTTGGAAGGCACTGGCCCGACGCGCCCGCACATCACTCACGCTGACTATGGCGGCGACTGGCGCACTGAACAAAAGCTAAGTGTGCCGGCGCACAAACATTGTGAAAGGGTAGGGGGCGCGGCACAGCCACCTTCCATATACAGTTGTTCAATTTGTATTAATTGTATAAATATATTTTCATAATGTTATTGTGAAAATATATTTATACAATTAATATTAGTAGTTATATTTATAATATATAAGTACTTAGGGCTACTGTAAAAAAAAGTATTTTATTTGAGCATTTTTTTTTTTAGAAATAAATAAGATTACAACTTATTTTAAGAAGTTTGGGAAGAAATATTGGTTTTATTTTAGACACTACTATTTGTAAATAAGATTATGGAGACATTTTTTAAATAATATTAAAGAATGAATTGATCTAAATCTTTAGGAAGTTTGTTGTAAAATTTTGCTCGATCGTAATTTATTAATGTTTTCTCGTTGTAATATGTAATTAATTAAAAAATTGTAAACCACCCATGGCACAGGTTTTCTTGGTATGGGACCTGGTAAGTTAAATTATAAATTGTAAACATTAATTATGAATAAAGACATAAAATATAAAGATTTTTTTTGCATGCCTTACAGAGCCCGGACGGACTCAGGGTACCTAGCGGGAGGGTTTTTAATCTTACCCCGTTAGCCGCTAGTATGAATCTACACAAAACAAGATAGACTCAGTAACCCATCTATAAACAGTTTTACAAACGTTTGGTATAGTGAAACTGGGACCGACAGCTTAACGCGCTCTCCGAGGCCTGTTATTAAAGAAATGTACATATTTGTTTAGATTAAAAACTCATTGGTACACATCGGGGTTTAAACCAAAGACCAATGTGTTTTTAAGGTCTATGCAACTCGGCCACCACGTTATATAGGGTAGCCGGTATAATGATTGGCACCTTAAGACGACCATCAACTTTGAACCTTTATAATTCGGAATGAAGTTTGAAATCGTAATACGTTTTGTGGCCAGTCGTTTAGTAGGAATATCAGTATGACAATAACATCTTGCCCATGATAATATTTCTCCACTTCTGCTACTTTATTGCTAAGAACTTAAAACATCTCCTAAAACTACAATCATTGGCCCCAAAATATAGAGATTGGCATAATATTAGTATAACGATTAGCATGACAATAATTGTATTTTGTGTTTATTAGCATTGCCAATTTTTATACCGAGTAATTGCCAATCACTAAAATTTTGGTTTAAAATACACGATAGTGTTGTATACTATTACAACTATACTTTTATCGATTTATAGGTAAGTAATAACAACAAAACAAAAATATTATTGGAAAATACTTATTAGTAACTATAAAAAGGCCATAATCAAGTAGGTATAACTTTAAATATAATAGATGCATAACTTAAAAATTTACATGATATTGTGCTAATCAATATTAACAACTTTTACTGCTTAATGGAGCAACTCTGTCAGGGTGAAAAATAAATCACTTTATCATACATTTGCTCTGTATCTACCCGATTAAAATGTATAGAATTTTTATTTTATTTTTTTGGGCAGAGTTGTTCCCATAAAGAATGTTGTTCATTTGTATAACAACTTGTAGGGTGCTATATATAAGGTTTTTGTTACATTGTGTATAAGAAGAGATATACCTACACTCTTCTTAGTTTGGTTCTAATAAAATAAAAATCTTTAAATAAAAACATAAATAGTACATTTCCTGGGTCTCCCTTTAGTTTTAGTTAGACCTGTAATGGGGGGGACGCTTAAGTTAGGTAGGTAAACATAATAATAACATTGTGCAGGAGTTTCTAAAAAGATATTACGGTTTAAAAAAGGTTTAAGCTATAAATAAATAAAAACACCTATAAAAACAAAAATAATAAATAAAAAACACACAGCTACGTTATATTGAATTTAAATATAACGTTATTTTTGCCAAAACCGTACTAAATATATCGTGCTATCCTACTGATAGGATAGTACAGTATGAAACTATAGTACAAATACTATAATTATAGTACAAAATGCAACCCTGCCGCCTAGACGCCCCCAGGGTCCCATCGTAAATGTTTAATTTACCACCTAAGTCACGTACGTAGTCTAGGGCCTTAGAGAAAATTCAGGCGAGGCGACATGTCGTGTCGCCTCAGTCTGAAACGTATGGATTTTGACAGCAACAGTGGGCGTGAGGTATGCTGTGTTACCTGGGGCTCTAGAGAAAAACAGGCGAGGCGACATGTCGCGTCGCCTCAGTCAAAAACGTATGTATTTTGACAGTGACAGTAGGCGTGATTGAAGGCGACACGACACGTCGCCTCGCCTGATTTTTCTTTAGAGCCCCTGTCAAAGTCTATACAGTTTTGATTGAAGGCGACGCGACATGTCGCCACGCCTGATTTTTCTCTAAGGCCCCTTTGCACCTAGCAGTCGTCGTAGCAGGTAGATAATATTCTGAACAAACTTTGGACAAGTTACAAGTTCGTAAAATAAAATAAATACATTTTATTGATATATATTTTAGTTAAGTTAAATTAAATTAAAAAATTAAAAATTGTTTATTTACCAAAATATTACATTGTTTGGATGTTGGGACCCCTGTGCTAAGTCAAGAGACCTGTGTAACAGGAGATCCCGCACTTCCGTCAAATTACATTTCACAATTTCATTAGTAATTAAACAAAAAATAATAATAATAATAAAACAATAAAGTAAAGTAAGGTGGAAGGAGCTGGTTGAACAAACAAACTAACATTATAATGTTTGCATTCCCTTTCATCCACCAAACTACAAATTAAATTAGAAATAAAAATATAAAAAATACAAAAATACAAATAACAAAAAAAAAATATAACTAAAAAATAAATAAACACATAAGATGGAAAGTTTGAATATAATAGGTAAGTTGTTGTTGAATATATAGGGTATCTATACTTATATTCAATATAGTAGTAATTTAATTAATTAATCATTTAATAATTCCCAGAAGTGATTCTGTACTTTCATAATTTTTCTTATACAACCAGTCAGATATGACCTTCTTACACTCACTCCGTGATAAAGTATATATCTTAAGTATTTTATTTATTTTATTATATATATGGGATGATAGAGATTTAAACTGTATTTGGGAAAATACAGTTCTGTTTGTCACTGCATAACTAACAATATCATAGCGTCTTTTATCTTTGTAATTGGGATCAAATATTAATTTTCGTTGTACCCTAAGGACTGAGTTTACTATATAAAGTTGACGTACAGTTAAAAGTTCGTTTGTGCAATAAAGCTCATGAGAGGAAAATCTGTAAGGTTTAAATAGCATTACTTTTAGAAGCGATCTCTGAGCCACTTCAAGTTTAAGAAGTTTGGTTTTACGGGCACCTCCCCAAACTGGTATACAGTAAGAAAGAACAGATTGTACTAGGGCTATATACAAATATTTCAGAAGTTTAGGTTGTGCGATATGTCTAAGTTTTTTAAAAATCCAAATAAGTTTCCTAACCCTATCAACCAGATAGTCAATTTGAGCTTGCCAAGATAGATGATTATCAATGATTACACCCAAGTACTTGACACTTGACTCTTTTGTAACCGCCGCACAACCACATTTGTTGTATTTCGGCTGTTCACATGAGTGTATTTTTATATCAAAGTCTTCTGGTGGCTGTGTGGAGTCGAGTATGGAGAAAGTCAAGCACTTAGTTTTCGATACATTTAGGGTTAATAGGTTATATTTAAGCCATTGTGCAGTAATATGTAGACCTGTCTCAGCGAAAGCACGTGCCTGGCTCCAAGAATTGCCATTAAAAATCAGGGCCGTATCATCAGCGTAGGAGTATATTTTACAATTATCAAGTGGTAATGTGGCAATGTCATTAATGTACATTAAAAATAGTGTAGGTCCAAGGACACTACCTTGTGGCACACCATATGATACCAAAGTTTGATTACTGACGTAAGAATCTATTTTGATGCTTTGCTGTCTATCCTGAAGGTAACTTCTAAATAGTTGCAAAGGTGTGCCCCTAACACCAAACCTCTCCATTTTTTCTAAAAGGATGGGAATAGAGACGGTATCAAAGGCCTTTGCTAGATCTAAGAACACTCCTATACACTTATCACCATGATCGAGATGCATTGCAACCATCGTTGGTTAGAGCCAATACAGCGTCTTCGCATGATATTCCACCTCTGAATCCATATTGTGAGTGAACGAGGAGATTGTAATCATTAAGATATTTTTTAAGTCTGTTATTTAACAGTTTCTCAATAACTTTAGATAAAACTGGAAGAACAGAGATAGGTCGGTAATTTGTGATATCGTCTGTACTCCCACCCTTGTGAATAGGGTGAATCAGTGATCGCTTGAAAACTTTTGGAAAAATACCCGTATTAAAAATACTATTGCAAATATGACACATCAATGGCATTATTATATCTTGACCCAGTTTAATAAATTTTGTTGTGATATTGTCCCATCCAGCAGCGCTGTCACATTTTAGATTCGATAGGATCGATCGAATTTCGGCTAAGTCAGTTTCTAAAAGGACAAATGAATTAGTTTGAGATGCACATTTATAGGGAAATATAGAAGATGTGTCATTATTAGACATAATCTCTTCAGCATGGGCTTTGCCAATATTTGAGAAATAGCTATTTATATAATCTAAAGACTCATTATAAGTTGGTTTAATTTTTAATAATTTAAAATTGTTATTCTTGATTTTAGACATATTCGTAACTTTCTTAACATTATTCCATAGCATTTTAGTATTATTAGGAGATTTTTGCAACAAACACCTTTCATAGTTATTTTTAAGTTTTTTTATTAAGTTGTTGCAGAAATTTCTATACCTTCTGTAGGTTGTTTTTAGAACTACATTATCTGGTTGAAGTTTCAATTTTGAGTGCATACGATCCCTGTTTCGTATACATCGTAGGATTCCAGATGTGATCCAGGGTTGTATTATTCTTTTTCTACAGGGAATATACACTTTTTTGGAATTATCATCAATAATAATCTTAAGTTTTTCTACTAGTTTTTCGGCTGCAGTATCCGGATTAGCGAAATTTATAATTTCCTGAAAATCAGTTATATTTAAGGTGGTTATTGCTTTATCATAATCAAATTTAATATAAGATTTGGGCACTTTATTAATTTTAGTTTTATAATTTATATTAATTAGTACTGTTGAATGATCAGTTATAGAGGTTTCTATTACGGCAACCAGGATCGAGCTCGTTGTCCTAACAAAAACATGGTCGAGACAATTATTTTCACGTGTAGTGTATCTATGAGCTGGTAAAAGGCCGTGGCTTGCTAGACCAGTTAAATAATCAGAACTAGATCGATCACTATTATTAATTTTAACATCAATATTTATATCTCCAACTAAAATTATGTTTTTATATGAGTCTAAAGATACAAGTAGAGAATGTAAAGAATTCATAAAGCTGTCAATATTTTTAATTAATGGGGTGCGATATATTCCTACAATTACAGTGTCGTCAAGTTTAATGACTAAGCATGAAGCATTCACTATATTTGGTTCTTCAATTTTATATTTTGTATTATTTTTCGCGTATACTACAACTCCATCACATTGGTTTATTAAATTTTGTGTGCAATGCATGTTGTATGAATCTAAAATGGGAGGGCATTTAGTTGAAGATAAATGACATTCCGTCAAAATGATAAATTGGCAATTTAAATTTAAAGACGTTGGAAATTTAGGGCAGTAAATGAGTCTATATTTTTATAAATGCTTCTAATGTTTTGCGATATAATGTTAAAGGTTTCGGCACTAAGGCTGTCGAAATACTTTATATAGTCTTCCGGGCTACATTTGATTGCCCGAGCTACTTGTAGATTATCTAATTCCTCACTAATTAAGGTTGTATTATCCATTTTGTTTTAAAATATTCATAAAAGTTGTGAGATTAGTTGAAGATACTTCGATATTCATTTTAATAAGTTTTAGGTAGGTAAATTTTATAATCATGATACTAGGTACATTAATAGTTAGTATATATGACGACATAAATGATGTAAATTGCAAATGCTGGAATAAATTGCTGAGTAGTATATTTGGGTATTTAATAACTTTGTAGTAAACATTATAATACTGTTTTAAATAAGTAGATAAAATAAACCCTTTTTTATAAATAAATAGTTGAAAATTTATGTTATAAAGCTTTTGTTGGTATTTAATCTTTTGGCATTCATTATTTCTTATCATAAAAGTAGGCAAAAATTGCCTGTTCTTGTAACTAGTTATCATAAGAAACTGTAGCAGGTATATCGGTTTTAGGTTTTTGTTCATGTAAGTTGGGGAAACACTGTAGATAATTATGATTAAGCAAAATTGGAGGATAGTATTAGTTATTATTTGTAGGCATTTCAATTTCTGGTATTTGATCTTGTTTTTATTATTTATACAATTAGGGAATGATAGTACAAGAATACCATATGTTATAATATTATATTCGCATACAGAATTTTCCAGAGTAACACAGCATTTTATGGAATTTAAAAGATAGTTATATTTCATTATAGTATGCATGTATATTAGGTATGTTTCATTAGTGTTATAGTTTATACAAGTATATAAAATTTTAATATATAGTGGTGTAAGAATGTAGGTTAAGTATATACATCTTATTATTAAACTCTCAGTAATATTAGGTAAGTAGGTAATTATTAGATGATAATTTGTATTTAGGTATAACTCATGTATTCTTGTTTCTTTGCAACTAGACAAATTTAATAATGTACGAGTGTAGATTAAGTTTTTACACATACATGTTTTTTTAATGTTATATAAGTAGGTAAATATCAAAATATATATCCAATGTGCATAAAGTGATTGACAGGTTGACTCAACATTAAGACTTTTGCAATCACAATAATTAACATTAATAAAATTATAAAACAGCAGTAGTCAAACCGTATTTCTTATGTTCTCCAACTTTGCTTCATTAGTCACCCATATAACTGGCGATTGTTCATCTTTCCTCAAATACACCTTACCGTATGAAGTCCAGCAGAACTTGTATTTCTGATCGTTAGCCACTTGCCGGCTCATGAAGTAAAGTTTATTGGCTCTTGGGGTCAGATGTTCTGCGACGTATATTGGCATGTTTGTATTTGGAATACCTAAGTGTTTGGCATTCAGTTTAGCGCTCTTGTTTTTTATATTATACAATTTTGCTGATTTTATGAAGTTGGTTTTTAAGTTAGTTGAAGACAACTCAGCGATTATATGTCCAAAGGACTCCTGTTTGCCCCGAATTCTGTAAATATCTTTTATTTCATTTTGTTCCAAAGAAATATTAATATTTTTGGCCAAATTGATTATTTGATTTATAAGATCTTCCTTAGTTTCTTTGCTAGATTTGGGAACATTTCTTAGCTCGATACAGGTTTTACGGTTATTTTTTTGCAATTCCTCAATCTTATCCTCAAGCAAGATTATGTAGTCACGGTTATTTTTGCAATCAGTGCTAATCTGGTCCACTCGACACTTCACCTCCTCATATTGTGTAGAAAGGAATGACATAGAAGTCTCAATGTCAATTGTCAAAGTCTCAATTGGTTTGTTTTATTTCGATGAGTGTATTCTTTATAGCTGTCATCTCTTTTAAGTTATCAAAATCTTAATAAAAGATTATACTATGTTATTTTAAATTATATCGACACAATAGGGACATCACTATACATTTTTTGATTCTTTTGTATAAAGATTGGCATACATATGAGTACAAAGATTGGCATGCCAAGCACGTAAAAAGTATAATGATCAGCCCTGCCAAGATTTGGTTACAACTATCATAATCCACTTTAAAGTATATACCTACTACAAAAAAATATTATCTATAGTTCGGATCAAGAGAATAAAATTATATCATTATTTTAAAGCACAACGTACTATGAATGGCACCCCTGCCAATCAATTAGTTGTTCATATATATCGACGGCACTAAATTCGGCATAGCAAATTTTAAGTTAATTTAAGTTTTTTTCCTTTAATTTATATTTATAAACCTAAAAGAAATATATATTTACATGATAATGTCGCATAATACCTAATTTGATAAACATACAATAGGTATATAACAGTTTAAAAGTACTTACTTCTTAAGATTTTCCTAATAAAATTAACACTACACCACTTTAGGATGTTGCACTCACAATTTTTTTTTTTAATCAGTGTTACCAGTTATAAAACTTAAAAACTACCTATTTATTTCAAAGTGTTGTTAATAAAGAAAATATACAGGGTTACAGAAAAAGTCGTGCTAGATCCGTTCAGGGCGTAGACAGAGAAAACTATAGACTGAGTGATAGCTGCGTTTCATTCGCACACAATGAGGGACAAATATATAAAATAATAGTTTTGCGGAAAGAGATACAGATACATATTGTGCATCACTTTCCCGCGTGCCGAATGACGGGGGGAAAGGGGGTAAATTGGTGGACAATATTGTCCACCAGTATGACAGTTCTCTGGTGCTTATTTAAAATATTTATGTTAATGTATATAAAAATGTGGTTTTAAACTGTAAAAAGTGCATAAAACGTTTAATTTTGTTAAATTATGAATTTTATGTTTATATTTTTAAAGTAAAATGGTCCATTTCGTGGTAAAATGCTGCAAAAGCAATGGTAAAAGAAAAGAAAGTGGCGTGTCGTTTCATAGGTAAGTAGAAGTGTTTTATACCATTCATTGAGTTCAAAAATAATATTTCATTATGTCTTTAATTAAAAAACTTTATTAAAAACTTATTCAAAATAGTTTACAGTTTTTAATTGTTTTAATAACCTAAAACTAGCTAGACGCCAAATCTAGTGTTACCAGCTATTAAGTTTTCCAAAAAAATAGGGAAAAAGTATTATTTATTATAATAATAAAAATATAAAATTTAATAAAATTATTTGATTAAAATTTAAGGGGCCTAGTAAGATTTTTTTATAATAAATATATTTGTATACAAAGTTTCCATTAGTTTAAAAGTGATATAAATCTTAAATAAATGTTTTGTTTCCTTATAGATTCCCGAAACACACCACTATTTTTAAGACACGGTAGTTGGGTTCCTACAAATAATGATAGGATTTGCAGCAATCATTTTGAAAACAAATACATAAAATAAAAAATCATAAAACGTTTCTATGTGATGATGTAATCCCAATGATAGTAAGTATTTAGTTTCAACTTAATAACGGTTATTATCTAATTAAAATTATTCCGAAATTACCATTATTTAGGCGGTGTAACTTTTTTGTAAAGAAAACTATTATATTTTATGGTATGTAATGTAATAAATCACTATATAATTTACACAGTTACGTACAATGGAACTAGCTGTTTTCGGAATCTAATAAAATCCTGCCACCAAGCGAACCAAAACATAATTCATGATATCATTTACTTTGTAGGAGTCTCCGACAAAGACATCGCAAATGTCTTCATTTATAATTGACGAAAATATTAACCCATCTACTACTGTAAGTCTTGAATTTAATTAATACATTACTTTTATACAGGGTGTAACAACTTTAACTATGACACCAAATCTGTTAAAGCGATAAAAAAACAGCTGTTCCATACCTTGTCATATAATGTTTAAATATAGGTATTTAATAATAAATTACTTGAACTAAAATGTATGAATCATTTTTTTTATTCGCTCTGATAAAATTACCTCCTAGTTAACCACCTAGCTTACCTACCACCTGTGTAGCCGCGGCCATAACAATAATATAATATTTACTTTGTAGGAGTCTCCAACAAAATCATTGCGAACGTCTTCTTCATTAAAACTTAAAGAGAATATTCATCCATCTACAACTGTAAGTATTATACCTATTATATATATTATATATTAAATCTTCGTTACAGCAGATTACAAAATGGAATATACATTGTGAAAACTTATGCCATCCAATGCACCAAGGAGAATATGGAAGAATATTCTTATTAAATAATTTCGTACTTCTATTCGTACTGATGCATATTTCTATGATGTATAATTTTGTATGAAATACGGAGCTTATAGTAATAAGCCAACGAATTATAAATGTTTGTTAATTTTTACTTGTATAAATATATTTTGTGTTAGAACGTAGTATACCCATTTTTTAAGTAAAATTTTGAGATATTGTTATTTTTCTTGTAAAAAAAAAGTTAAATAAAATTAAGTTTGTACATTTTATTTTTTCTCTATATACACGGTGTTACAAAATACCCCGTAAAAACCGTTCGTTTGGGTTGTTTTGTTAGGTTAAGTCTTTTAAAATTTTTGTCGTTCGATGAATTAGGTAGAAATGTAGGTACATTCTGCGTAGTTTGCTCTTAAATTTTACTGAAATAAGGTTTGCACATCAGTGAAATTTTTTATTTAATTTTAAATATTGTGAATGGACTCGTTGTAAGGCCCCATTTAACCTCCTTTCTTTCGGCTTTACGGGTAGTTTTGTAACACCCTGTATATCATCTTGGTCCCTAACTAGAACCCCTTCGAACATTATAACAAATATTAACGAGACTCTTGGATCCTAGTTGTGGCTGCCTTTGTCTGTCCTAATATAAACTGTTATGTTTTAAACACCATCAACAGAAAAAATAGAATTGGACTACGACCAACAATCAATGAGTAATCCTTAAAGTGTGTTCGTATAGGGAGTCAAAGCAAATAGGGTTTAAGACTACGCCATTCACACTCGCGAAGTCTGCGCTCCCCATACAAAATCGCATACACGATTTATATGGGCACGTAAAGTTAAAGTTAAGTCGTAGGAGTAAAATAATACTTTTCATCATCATTGATTTTAAAAATCTCATATATACTGGGTGTATTTTTTCGCAGTGAAAAAAATAAATTTAGGTATTCAATAACGCTTACAGAACCCATTTTTTTAGATTTTCATTTTTCCCTAAAATAACACGGACGTAGCCGTGTTTAAAAAAATTTAAATGTTAGCGATTCTAATATTTTTTATCAAAATGACATTACAATTTTACCCATTTTAATAAGTAATAATAAAAATGGGATTTTTTTTTAGTTGGTATCATTTTTATATAGTTATCTCATGCGGTCATGCCAATTGTGCTTCTATATATATTTTTTCTATGGTTCAGGGCGTGGAGTACTCATCAGTTTTGACTTATTTCTCTATGAAACACCCTACCCTAAATTTAACCGTTTTCGAGATTTTCGACTTTTAATTTTTTTATTGAAAATTGCCGATTTTTGGGCTACTAAAATTAATTTTGTTTATTTTGTGTGCCTTATTATTATTATTATTGCATTTTTACATGTGTAATAAGATGCTTTAGGACGTCAATCATTAAGATAGTCCATAAGTTAATTGAATAGACCGTAGTAGACAAGTGAAAGTTAAGAAATTACAAAAATAATTAGCAAGTTTTTTTTTCTCTAAGGGATATCTAAAAAAAAAATTATGGCAGTTGTTCGGCAGATGTATTTTAAAATATCTACATATCATAAGCTATCTAACGAGGTATAACAATCTAGAATTTGTATTACATTTCGTGGAAAAAAAGTAGTTGGGACGCTTCAGGTAGTAGTTCTAACGGACCCCCACCTATTGTTTTTCAAGTTAAGACGCACCGTGCGAGCGAGACAAGTGATGATTTATGCAGGTGTAAGTAAAAGAAAAAATGTGTAGAGACTGATTAGGGCTGGGAATACAACACAGGATATTGTTTTGGTTGGTATTCTGCTTTTGTGATAGTAGATGTGATATCGTTTTGCTCTTTTTCTCGACTTGGCTGTGATTCTGGACTATTTCTTCTGATTTGTGACTACTATGCTTGTTAACCGGACTCTGATTTGTACTTGTGATACGGAAGTGTGAAGATGACGTCCTACACACCTGAGGAATATGCTGATATGCTTATTTGTTATGGATACTGCGATTGTGTGTCTGCGCAAGCTCGCAACGAATACATAACTCGCTACCCCGGTCGTCGAGTGCCGGATCTGGCTGTATTTGACAAAGTTTATCGAAGACTTCGAGAAACTGGCTCTATTTTGAGACGAAGTACAGACATGGGAAGACCACGAATTGATGATAACGAAGAACAGGACAATGAGATAGTGCAACGCTTTCGAGCGGATCCGACTACTTCCACTAATATTGTTGCCCGTGATCTGGGACTTTCGCAATGGAGAGTATGGTTTACAGTGCATACTGCCTATACCGCTACCATTACACGCCGGTACACGTTATTGAAGAAGGAGACCCCGCGAGAAGGTTGGACATTGGTTGTTGGTTAGCAGATTCATGCTAAATGCTGTCGTAGAAGAACCAGATTTTCTAAGAAATATCTTGTGGACAGATGAATCCAAATTTGATAAAGATGGCATAACTAACAATCACAACGCCCATTACTGGGCCCCAAAAGAACGAAGGAATCCCAATAAGAAAAGAGTGAAGGGGTCCCAACGAAGATTCAGCGTGAATGTGTGGATGGGCATTATCTCCAATCATTTGATTGGACCTTACTTTCTATTGAACGATTTGCTGGATGATCTGCCACTCAACTTGATCAGGGACAAGTGGTTCCAACAAGATGGCTGGCCTGCCCATTTCAGGAGAAGTGTCAGAGACTGGCTGGACACAAATTATCCAAACAAATGGATAGGACGAGGTGGGCCGTTGCCATGGCCAGCAAGAAGCCCGGAACAAACCCCCATGGATTTTTATGTGTAGGGGCGCATGAAAAGTCTTGTCTACAGCGAGCCAAATCCAGTTTCGTCTGTGGAAGAATTAAGAGAAATGATTGTGGATGCAGCAAATCAAATGAGGACAACGTTGACAACTGGAGTAGTGAAGACTGGTCTCCGTAGAAGGATGCGACAATGTGTTAGAAACAGAGACGGCCATGTTGAACATGAACTGTAGAGTAAGAAAAAGTTGTGTGAAAACCTGATTTAATAAATAACATTTCTTGCTTACCTATTGTTTTACTTTACTTTTAAGGGCTAAGTATTAACTTTCTTTCCCACTGTCGCCTATCAAACTAAGTTTTTGCCACGAAATGTAATACAAATTCTAGATTGTTATATCTACGTATCATAAGCTATCTAACGAGATAGCTTATGATACGTAGATATTTTAAAATACATTTGCCGAACAACTGCCATAATATTTTTTTTAGATATCCCTTAGAGAAATAAAAACTTGCTGATTATTTTTGTAATTTCTTATCCTTCACTTGTCTACTACGGCCTATTCAATTAACTTATGCACTATTTTAATGATTAACGTCCTAAAGCATCTTATTACACATTTAAAAATGCAATAATAATAATAACAAGGCACACAAAATAAACAAAATTAATTTTAGTAGCCCAAAAATCGGCAATTTTCAATAAAAAAATTAAAAGTCGAAAATCTCGAAAAGGGTTAAATTTAGGGTAGGGTGTTTCATAGAGAAATAAGTCAGAACTGATGGGTACTCCACGCCCTGAACGGATCTAGCACGACTTTTCCTGTAACCCTGTATATATTAATTTTTTAGTAGTTTTTCAAAAAAAACTCTTAAAAATTAAGATTTAAATTCATGCGGCCAATCATTGTAGGGGGGCCAATATTAATACTAATTACCCTACGTGTACCTACTTGTAAGTTGAAATATTCGATATTTATTTATAATTTGCACCAGACCTTATTATATACCTATTCCGACGTTTATTATTATTATAGTTCAGACTTTGTGAAACTATTAGGCTTCCTATAACTCTGTTCTAGTAGGTAACAAACAACCAAACATGTAAACTTTACAACTCTGTTCGGTTGCATCGATTATTTTAAGAAGGGCGTAAATCAAGAACCTGGAAATTTTACAAGAGATATAAACTGTTAGCGATAGGTAATAGAACTCATTTTTAAAAATGGATACAATTTGTGTGATAGTAACTTTTGATTTTGCTTTGTCTGCGTTAAATTGAGGTTTTTGAATATGTACAATATTTACCAGTATTTGGACAATATTTAGCATTATATATCATACATACTTAAGTACCTACTTATTTATATTTGAATAATAACAAAATTAAACTCATAAATACAATATTGTTCACTATTATTGTATTGTATTGTTATTATTTTCAACTTTTGAAGAAATCCACTTAGGTACTAATGTAACCTCAACTCGCTGGAGGATCCGCTGCATATGCATCCCCGACTAAAGAAAAAAATCATAACCCGATATCAATGTAATCAAATTTAGACAGTCCACCCCCGGAGCCCGTATACTGAAAAAAGAACTATCGCTCAGCGCATGCACAACGAGTCAGGCAAATCCTTAAATCCTATGTCAGCGTTCCTCGACTTAAAAAAAAATTGTAAAAGGGAATGAACCACTCGATCCCAAACAAATCACCTATAAAAAATATATAAATATCATCACGGGTGCCTTACGGCGCCTAAGACCGCCTAGACGGCCTCAGGGTACCCAGCAGAGGGGTTTTTAATCCCACCTCGTCGTAGCCGATGGTATGAGTCTACACAGAACAAGTGGCTAGCTCATCGCGATTTTTGGATGGACTCAATAAATAACCCATCTATAAAACATTTCACAAGTTGGTATAGTGAAACTGAGACAGGCAGCTTAACGTGTTCTCCGAGGCACTATAGTGGTATTATTAAACAAATGTCACAAATAAACTACTTTTGTCGGTCGACCCCGGTTGTTCGGTAGGGCTGAGAGCCGACTAGGGTTAACCCTGTTGCCAGGGCAGGGACCCGGCGGGCGGCGGCCCGCCGGGGATTTGTCGCGATGTGCGAGAGGTCCCCCCATTTTTAGATTGAGATTTCATTAGTACACACTGGGGCTTGAACCAGGGACCTAAGTGTCGACAACAACAAACAAATCGCCTCTGCTTTATCATAATACGGCTGCTTTGAACAAGACGTGGACGTTGGAAAAATCTACTAGATCATTATCATTATTATTGATGGTTTAATTGACGATAAGGCAGCGAGTATATTAAAATATACTCGTAATGCAATTCGTCTTTGACGCCGCCCATTTCGCAATCGCATCATTTAGCCGGCATAGTGGGTATCCCATCATTTAGCAATCAATGATGTTTAAGAACAATTATTGATTGACCAATTGGACTTTGTAGATCTGCTCACCACCAGGTAGATACAAAGTCACATGCCGTGCTCCAATAAAAAAAAACAATATTGTGTAAAACTGTCCATCATATTATTATTATAAAAATAAAAAATAGTTTCATAAAAACTTTCCAAACTCACGGAACCGAAAGCTAATTTGCTGTATAGACGTTGTAAATGCCTTTGGCGTTGTATCCGGAGGCCGCATCCAGTGAGGGTTGTATAGGTCATAGCAAACTATACAGGAATCTTATCTGTCCTATCTCCGCTTCTCTATAATATGAATAATTCTGATCTCGATTAATGTCTTAGATATTTTTGTAAAGATCTACAATATGCAGATGATCTAGCTCTCTATGTCAAAGTCAAAAATATTTATTTCATGTAAACCTTTACGTGCATTTATAAAAAGTCAATACACATGCCAACCATCTTAACCACTAATACATGTATCAGTGGTTAACATTCTGAATTCTCAAGCCCCCTTAAATAATGCTCTTTACTGTCTAACAGGTATTCGCATTTTCATTCTAAAACTGCCCTCATCCCTCTTCTTTCTTCTTGTATTTCTCTAGGAAATATAGATCCCTTTACTGAAATACCCCATCACACAATCCGCGCCATTTTGGATTGGAAAATGACTGGCATCGCCATCCTTTAATTATATTAAATGGCGACGAAAATTCATGATATATTTCTGCTCCACAAGATCATAAACGGCAGAATAAGGAGCTTAATTATATTAAATGACGACGAAAAATGCATGATATATTTCTGCTCCACAAGATCATAAACGGCAGAATAAGGAGCTTAATTATATTAAATGACGACGAAAAATGCATGATATATTTCTGCTCCACAAGATCATAAACGGCAGAATAAGGAGCTTAATTATATTAAATGACGACGAAAAATGCATGATATTTTTCTGCTCCACAAGATCATAAACGGCAGAATAAGGAGCTTAATTATATTAAATGACGACGAAAAATGCATGATATATTTCTGCTCCACAAGATCATAAACGGCAGAATAAGGAGCTTAATTATATTAAATGACGACGAAAAATGCATGATATATTTCTGCTCCACAAGATCATAAACGGCAGAATAAGGAGCTTAATTATATTAAATGACGACGAAAAATGCATGATATATTTCTGCTCCACAAGATCATAAACGGCAGAATAAGGAGCTTAATTATATTAAATGACGACGAAAAATGCATGATATTTTTCTGCTCCACAAGATCATAAACGGCAGAATAAGGAGCTTAATTATATTAAATGACGACGAAAAATGCATGATATATTTCTGCTCCACAAGATCATAAACGGCAGAATAAGGAGCTTAATTATATTAAATGACGACGAAAAATGCATGATATATTTCTGCTCCACAAGATCATAAACGGCAGAATAAGGAGCTTAATTATATTAAATGACGACGAAAAATGCATGATATATTTCTGCTCCACAAGATCATAAACGGCAGGTCAATGGAACCAACTAACCACCTAGTCTTAAACTGGTTGGTTATGTAGTGTGTGTTCGGTTGGGTTGTTTTTTTTTCTACCGTAAGGACAATAGTTAAATAGTTTACGATTTGTTTATTTTGTATTATATTCTTAACATTTGTCTGTGGGAGGAATGGAGACCAGGCCAAGTGCACACCTGACCTTATATATACTTTTTTTTTTATACATTTCATAAATGCCTGTAAAGGTTTACATGAAATAAATATTTTTTGACTTTTGAGAATTGATTGTAGCGAGATACTGAGCAGCATTAACCTAAGAGTTCCATACAACTTGCCCCGACATCCAATAATAAGCATCTTTAGTGGACCTCGTGCAAGGAAATCTAGGTTTATTTAGTCCAATCAATACAATGTGTAACACTTACAATGAGCTATCAGGTTCGGGTCAATTGGACTTGGACATTTTCAACGACAAACTACCATCTTACAAAAAGAAGGTGCTGAAGTTATTGCATAGAAGACATTGAAATCTAAATGAGTCTTTTATTCTGTAATGTTGCGCTTTTGCGACTATTTTCACTGTATATTACATTCTGATTAATTGTATTATAGTGGATTTTTTCTTAAGTATCTTTTTGGTTAGTACAATTTTCTTCCCTATAATATATGTGTGTTTATAATTGTGCACGTGTGTATATATGTATAAGACTTTTTTAAGCGTTAATTTAAAATTATATATAATACATTTGGAAATGATGTGTACATCTGTCACAAACGTACATATCAGACTTTGTTACATATTAATATTAATCAAACCAATGTTACAATATGTGCGTCGTAGATGTATCTTTTTGAATAAATAAATAAATATTACACACAAGTGTGAGAAATCTATTTTTATTTTATTTATGAGACATTACACGCATATTTGCCTGGTCACAAGCTCTAGGCTTGTGTATCAGAAACAATGATATTATACTTCTTCGATCTTCTTCGATCCTTGGGAAGATGGTAGGGCTCTCATCCATACTGCCAGAACGTTCTGTATAATGCCATCATTAGAATTTAGATTATATATAGTACATGGCATTATAATATATGAGTTATTTATTTATTAACATTTAACATTTTATCAACTAATAATAATAAACTAAAAGTATATATTATTGACATATATCTTTAGAATATATATATATATATGTGTATCATCACGGGTGCCATACGGTGCCATATATATATAATATAAAACTAATAAAATGAAAGACCTAATACAAAATATAAATTACCTAATTTTAAATCCTACAAATTTAACATAAATCTATCGCTATCATTATGGATGATTCCCAAAAGACTGGCTGGGTTACCCCGTTGTATAGCAATACTTATGCGCTATCCGAAGAACGAGCCAGCCCTTTGGTCACCAGATGTATCGACTAGTCGTTTGGAAATATACATATATCATACCATCGGGTCTCTTGCGATCGTCCTTAGCCAAACCTACTGGTTCTAAAGCGGCAGGGATAGAGGTGTTGGCAAGGGCCCGACGTATAATTTGATTAAGGTTAGCATGACCGCCTTCGTAGACTAGTGGTTGCGCCTTTGGCATTATATCCGAAGGTCGTAGGTTCGATTCCTGCTCATGGCAAAAAAATATTAGTACGTTTTTCTGTACAGTTTGTCATGGTCTGGGTGTTTATAAAATATAATATGTATTGTATTATATAGTTGCTTCTGGTACACATAGTACAAGCCTAGAGCTTAGTTTGTGACCAAAACAATATGTGTAAATATTATTATTATTACGTCGGGATTGTCTTCCACCGCTTCTACAGCATGAAAGGCCGTGGTAAACAAGTTAGTCGACCATAATTCCAGATTAACAGCGATGTGGAAGAAAACAAAGGGCACCCAGCCGTAGACACACTAACAAACGTAAAGTATTTTGATCCAGCAACGTGCTTTTTGATGTTTCTGCAACCAAAGCCCAGATTTCCATTGGGCGACAGCTAAGAGCCGAGCACGATCTGCAGATGTAAGAGGTGATGATAGCAATTCAGTTTGCACCATTTTGCAAAGCGGCTCGTCCGATGATTTTTGAGACTTTTCTATTGAAGGGGGACAGTAGCGGCGTTAGGGTAGGGCGCGGTTGGGCGACTGCCCAGGGCGCCAGAAATAAAGGGGCGCCGAATATTAGAAAGGCAGGCGACATTTTAACAGCAAAGGAGTTGGCTGATGAACTTGTAATTGAATCTACAACAAGAACTCGACGTGTTAAAAGACCATCTCATCAAAACTGCTCGGGATAAATCTACTTCTTTAGAAAATAAACGATAAAAAAATCTAGTTGAACACTGCTAAGAAAAATACCTAACATTTAATCCAAAAAAAAATCTAAAAATTTGACTTTCGTCACAGAGATACTGTACTTTGCTCACGTGAAAACTTACCTTTATGTCCCAAACACATTGTATTTTTTATTATTAAAAAAGGATTTTTTTTCACCTTATTTTGACCTAATATCGAAGAAGCATCTCAATCGAAAATTCTCACGTCAAAATATCTGCTTTTTTAAAAAAGTCGGTAGGCTTTTTGTTCGTTGAAATCTTTACTTTCTGATGGTGTAAAAAAAATATACATTACTATTGTAAATGTTCTCAGAAAATGCAAAGGAGCGAAAAAACTCGAATCCGAAATTAGACCAAGACCTTCCTAGCCCCTTCCCCACTTCTCTATGTTTGATGGGTTAAAATTTTACGTAGGTCACTCAGGTATATATATTAAGTTATCTTAAAATAGCAATAAATAGGCATCTACGCATATAATTTAAAGAAGATTATACAACTTTCTCAAAATATTGTAGATGTCATACCTATTCAAAATATTAACTTATTTGGTTGTTAATTATTGTAGTATATTTCGATTTGCAAATTTTCGTATAATTAATTTGTAATAATAAATAATAATAAAAATCTTTATTTGCTATAATAAAATTATTTGTAAATTTTAATAAATAGCTCAAAAATTTACATATGATTAATACATATTTACATTTAGGGTTTCATTCTACTATAATTTTATTTTGTTTCAAAAATTAACGACCCTGCGGCCACATTCTGTTTCTTATAACGCGAACGTTAGATTGTCAAAATAACGAATTCTGCTATTAGGGCGCTCTCCTCCAAACAGAGTTGTTTTTAACCTTCTCTGATTGGAGGAGAAAGCGCTAATAACGGAAATCGTTATTTTGACAATCTAACGCTCAAGTTTAAAGAAACAGAATGTGGCCGTTGGTCTATATCTACACTTTACAACACAAAAAAAAACAATAAAGCTCGCTTCGCTTGCTAATGAGTTTATTACACTTACCTAAACTTTAGAAATCCCAACAAAAGTCTATAGTAGTGTGTTACACTTTTCAAACCCAAAAAAAATATTAAAATGGGGCATACTAAACAAATACTTTTATTAACCCAAGAAAAAAATCTAATAGTACCGCCTTCGTAGACTAGTGGTTACGCCTTTAGCGTTGGATCCAGAGGTTATAGGTTTGATTCGACCCCAATGGAAAAAAAAAATAGTACATTTTTCTTAATTTTTTTGTACAGTTTGTTATGGTATTATATGTATTATATCGTTATTTCTGGTACACATAGTACAAGCCTAGAGCTTAGTTTGTGACCTGGTCAATATGTTTGTAATGTCCTACATATTATTATAATCACCCAAATATAAGATGTCTCAAATTAAAATAGGTTTACCTAACTACGTGAATATTTTTCGCTTTATTAATTTAATTTTAATTATCTACTTTTTCAATGGGGTTGCATAGATAGCACGTAGGGGGCGCCGTATAAATCGCGCCCAGGGCGCTGTTAGTGCTAAGCCCGGCACTGAAGGGGGATGTATGGAGTATTGTTCACATCAAGCTATTCTAGCTTCAGCTAAGTGTGAAATCTCGAAATCGATAAAGCTAGTAATTTACCAACGAGATCTTTCACACTATAGCCGGAAGACAAAAAAGCAGGTAGGGACACACTAGTAATTTTGCGTAAAATTTATACCATCTTTTTTCAATAACGCGCAAAGATTATATCTATCAATTATTTTTTCATTTACTTTTCCAATTTTTTTTTTAAATATATTGTCTCGTAAGTTGAGCTGATCTACCTATATATTCCTCTAAATGTTTCCTTTGTTTATTTTTTATTTAAATCTTTATTGCATTCAAAATACAAAGGCGGACTTAATACCTTTCAATATAATTATTTACTCCTACATCCCAAAAATTTTTTATTTTGATATCTTTAAAGGGGAGTCTTTAAATATATCAAAATTGGTTATTTTATCATGGCAGATGATATTTCCAATAGAGAAGTTAAGAAACACTGAATAGATATACTACCTATGTTGTGTGATGTTTCAAAATAGGTGCGGATACCAAAATATTAATAAATATGGTATAATTTTAAACTTTAAAAGTGCTGACTTCAATATCTTCTTTGACTTATATATATATATATATAAATCCCACATCACTTTGGGATACCTTTCATATTGCACCGAAGTAACAACCATCACTTCTAACTGGTTTTGAATAGAAATAGTTTTGAATGTTACATCCTTACATTCTTAATATCTATTCGGAGATAATATTTTTACTTTCGTGAAAATTCATTTTATAACTTTTTTGAACTCCGTTACATTTCATTGATTTAATTACCACCACGTATATTATTCGTAATGTTTTATTTATTTTGCTTAAAATGACGCTTCCTTATATTTGTACACCTATTATCACTACTGTATACATCGGTATAGAAGACGTTTATTTTAAAGAAGTTTAGATTCCCGTTCATTTTACCAATAATCTTGCGATTTATTCATATTCTACTATTTGTTTAGCTAACAATATGGCGTCATTATATTTGTACACTTATATAAGCACTGCCGTATATAACGGCATAGAAGGCGTTTATTTTGAAGAAGTTTCGAATTCCCATCGAGCTTATTAGCTAGAAATTTATTTCAAGTAAATTACATATATTGTCACGTTTTTGTTTTTAGATTTATAGTGTACGAAAGTCTAAAACTAATTTGTAAAACCAAAATGAAAAGCAGTGTACCCAGCCAAAAGAATTTACCGACTTAGTAAAATAATATAAATATAACCTATATACGTGTCTTATTTAAGATACCAAAATAGGTATGTAGGTAACAAGATCTTAGTTATTTTTTCATTTAGGAGAAGGTCCATTAATGGGAACGACCAACCGTCGGTGATCAACCCCGCGCATCAAGTTTGTAAAGGTCGCGTATTTACAAAAGTAGCAAAATAGAGTTATTTTGTCCATTGGTTCTAAGCACCGATTGTTAGAGCTGACGTCAATTATTAGCCAAACGGGAGCCAACTATACTACTATCGAAACAATAACGCGTATCTGTTTAAACATTGGCATTCAAACAGCACATTTACAATGACACCAAGAGAAAGAAACAACGTTAGCGCGTGCTTTCGAAAAGATTATATATTTTTACGGATATGCACCGTGTAAGTGTATAGTATTAGCATTTGTTTATTAGGCAGACGAGTTCTGGTGTATGGTCGAACGACAGAACAAAACCATCAAAATGCTTTTGACTGTCTCTAGGCGAAATACTAAGTTTACACCATACGACTCAGAACTATTAATAGCAGGGCAGAAAGAAGCTCCAGTAGAGGAAGCCATGTCTTGAAATTCCTGGGAAGAAGGATCTATTTTAAAGGAAGAACACCATCCTTAGATGTAATTGTACAACGCTTTATTAATGACATCAACAGCCAATAAATAATGTCACGAAAGCTTGAATTTATGAATACTAAAACTTAATATATAAACTTATATTGGATTAGCACAAGGCACTGACTCCTCCACGCTGTTCAGCGGATATCCAAATATTGTGATAATTTTTAAAAAGCCACCTGAGTTGTTTATCTATGTATAACCAAGCAACAAATCCTTGGTATAATCTAATTGCATATCTCCCAAAATACTCATTGGCCACTTCATTCATTCATCTTTTACGAGCGGTACACAAATGAGCAGAATGGGTTGGGTTGAAAGAAAAAGGAATGTGATAAAAGATAGAGCATAGAGTTCTAGTAACTCTGTGTAAAGATGTTATTAAATCTTTCCTTATATACGATGAAGAGCATGGCTACAAAGATGATAGCAAAGTCTTTGCATCGTCTATTGCTAGGCCTTCCAAGATCGAGTAACTCGGGCTGTATTCTATTTTCGATAAAAAATATTTTAATTTAAATGACGGCTCAACCCGCGGGGCACAGCTAGTGTGACTGAATTTTTTATCAAAGTGCGCCCAACCTTATTATATATATTTCATTAGAGGTGTCAAACGTTTTTTTTTATACTTTTATGGTCTTGGTTTTCCGCGATACTGCCAACTTTCTTGACAATCAATTATGTTTTTCTATCAACACATCACTAATTCAGCTATGTAATAAACGTCAAATAGTTATAGGAGCTTTATTGGAGGTTTATGAACTACAAAAAAGTTATCGAGCCAATAGCCTTATTGAACGTTTTAACTATTGAGCTCTTTAAGAGTGTTTTAAGGTTTTATTTTAATAAGACCGTAATTTTATAAACGAGAAATATATTATATTAATTTGCCAATGTTTTACAGAACGGATAAATCACTAGTTAACATAATAGATTTACTATTACTTAGTAGTTACTCCTCCGTAGACTATGGTTGCAACTTTTGGCGTTGTATCTGGTGGCCGTAGGTTCGAATCCCAACCATGATAAAAAATAGTACATTTTTCTGTACCAATCTGTACAGAAAAACGTACTATTTTTTATCATGTTAATTGGACACTTTTTTCGGATACGAATTTCCCTGACTTTTCCAGATCTTCCAGTCACTTTTTTTAGATTTTCCTTGACCTCAATGAGCTTCAAAAAGTAAAAAAATCAAAAAATGTGTTTGTTGATTTTTTTAATTGATTTTTGGAAAAAAAAAGTATTTGAGATAAAAATTAATAGAATATAGAAACAATTATTTTTAGCAATATTTTCGGAATATATAGCAAAAAAACTAAATTAGATGGAATCGTGTGTGTACTTTAAATATTTTCCCTGACCTTCTAGCGTTTTCCCTGACATTTCCAGTCTCCGGAAATTCCCTTGACTGTTCCCGGTTTTTCATGTTTACCAGAAAGTGGACTCTGTAATATATAATATGTATTATATCGTTGTTTCTGGTACACAAAGTACAAGCCTAGAGCTTATTTTGTGACCAGACCAATATTGTCCTACATATTATTAATTATGAAATTTTTATCTTCAAAATTCCATTTGAACCCATTATTTTACTAAATGCAAATAAAAGTTTAAAATCCATAAAAATAAAACTAATGATTTTAGGGAGAATTTCATGAACTTTATTAATTATAAGATAAAATTGTGCTTATATAATATTAGTACATTATAACAGTAAAATTAGAACACAATGACCTGATCAGGGGAATCTCCACATTAATTCTAATTAATCTCAATAACAGTATTTTAACTATATATGCATTTTCTATAGAAATATTAAATTCTGCATTTGGTACATAGGGTCGTAGAAAAACGCTGATAAATATTTATAATAAAATTTATATTTAAAAAAAAGTTTTTATATTGTTACTTACAATAAGAAAATGCGGGTGACAATTTTAAAATCAATAAAGGCATGCACCATTGTTACCATAAAAATTTATATTTTTAAACTCTTTTATTTTACTGGACATTTTTTTGGTAAATTTGAATATAATTTATTTCAAACAGAAACTAAAAAAAATATAGTAGATACAGTCATTTCAACTTCGAATCGTCTTCAAACTTTAAATAAAATAAATTAATAAATGGATTCCATAAATGATTTAATTTATGTTATCAATCATATTTTATTATAGTTATAATCAATGGTTATGGTTACATAACCATATACCATTGTTTGTTCAAAACTAGAAGACTACTCAAAGTTACCCAAATTGACTGCAATCATATCTCGCACACTTATTTTAAATTTTAAAAATATTTCTTAATCAACGACTTTTTAACTAACATATTAAATTATTTATTTAAAAGGTTTATGGTGCAAGGTGATAAGAAGTATATTAACAAAATTATATATAAGAATATAAGTTTTTTTAAGTACAAAATTTCATTAAAAAAATCACATTACTGTTATCAGGCCTCGATAATGAAATACTCAAACTTATCACAGAAATAACAGACTTTGTTGTTACAAAAAAAATGTTTAAGAAATAAAGCAAAACTTTATATTTTATATATATATATATATATATAAATCAGTTATAGGATATTAAACCTTTTTAATCTATTGAATTACAAATTATTAATTTTTTTTTATAAAAAGTGTAAATAAACATCTGGTTATTTTTTATACTTATATATTTATTTAAAAATAATATTAATACAAATTATACCTCATTATATTATATAAAATATTTTATTCATGAATTTAAAAGTGCAACAAACATTAATATTTGAAATGTGCAACTATTTATATTAATACCAATTAAGATAAAACGAAATTAACAACTAGATTGATACCAACAAATGGGTAACAATTTCTTTATATTTTATATAAATATCTTTGAAAATTTGGACATTTAAGTCAGAGTCCGTTTATATTCTACAAATATAATTATTTAAACTACTATAAATTTATTTTAAATCCAATAAACTTTAAAAAATATAATTTAGACATTTGTACGACTGAAGTTCTGCACTTTTAGAATGCACAGTATCTATAGACAAATAATGTAATATAGTTCTTATAATTATTACCACTAATGCTATTTTACAAGTTACTATTAAGTTATGTCATGGAATGTTTTATTATTAAGATAAGTACATTTGCCGAACGGTAATTCTAAGTACATTATAATAATTTTAATTAATTCCAAATTATTTTTCTAATTAAGACAAGATTTGACAATAATGTTTTTTTTTTATTTATATTATCAAAAGATAAAATCAGCATTAAGTAAATAAATTTATCATTATGCTTTTTAATCTCGAACCAGTATTAAATAAATACATTTAAAAATATTGGAAATCTATAAAATGTTTAACATAATAAACACTAATGACTATCTATTATGGCAAATGTTTGTAAACAGCTAAAACAGGTACCAAAAATCTATATTAAACAAAAAGCTAAGAAATTAGATAACTATAAACAAAATAGGAACCATACCTAAGTAAAATATTAAATCAAATAGTTTTTAAAAATGTTATATTTTATGTAAAATAAGGTACGAGTTTGTAAACCCAATTTTGGAGATTCATATTATTATGCTCTATATTTTTTTATTTATCTAAACAACAATAAAGGTATTTTTTTTATTAAATGTGTTAATAAATTTAATTATTTTGACCAAAACTTTATTGTTATGAATTTATAAAGTGTAATTAGATACCTCCTACAAATAATATCGTTATAAACATATTTTATTGTTTCACAAACAATCAACGTTGGTCCTTGGCCGTAATTCTCTTAAACTTTAGTTTAATCGCATTGCAATAGAATCATAATAGCTTAATACGTCACATATTTTATTCTGCTTACAAATCGTCCTAGAAAAAATGCCGTGTAGGATTTTATAATGATGCTATTAATTCAATTAAGTTAATTTAAGAAAATTAGGGCCCTGGGTATATTAGAACGATTCAAGCAAGCTTAAGTAACTAAGAATCACAGCAACTTAAGCCCATTCCACGAGAACTGATAGTGACGACATGGAGTCTAAACGTACCTACTCCGTTATATGCAAGAAAGTAAATATATTTTGCATGTCTAAGTAATTGCTGGTTCTAATTGTCTAAGGCCTGAATTTTCAATCCTAAGATAAACTTATTCCACAGATAACTTGTATGGAGAAAATATAAATTTGACAGTTTTTCTTACAAGTTAACAGTCGAATAAGTTTATCTGTGTATGTGTATCTGACGATTAAAAAATCAATACTAAGTAAACAATGTAAAAATGTCATTTAAATAAACAAAGCGATATTTCGTGGTACCACCGGTCGGCTTTCAGTTATGCAGTTTATATAGTGCATTATCTGTTAAAATCTGCAGTTCTAGTGGCATATGTGTATTTTGTATATTGATTATGAGCCCTAAGTTAATTTGATTCTTAGCCATGTAAATAAATTTATAATATTATATGATGTGCAAAACGTCAGTATATTAGCATTTTTAAATAGAGATTTCCTACTATTTGTTTCTATATGACTGCATATTTTTGTATTTTTTTAAATTAAAATATCATTTTTTTCTAATACACATGAACCAAAACCTAAGTAAAATTGTTTACAAAGCTCTCCCACTTAGAGAGGTATCCATTTTATAATAAAAATCTTTAATATATTATAAATTTATAATCCTCAAAATTGACTATAATAATAATTTATTGACTTTCAATAAGTGTATATTTAGTTAATATTTGTTAGTTTTGCATAGCGAATAGTTTTATTAATCGCATAAATAATTTATTAAAAAATATAGACGACAACATGAGATCAAATATGGGATATGAGAATCAATCAAAAACATCAATAATTAAGTACAAATATAAATTCTCAAATTCCAAGAATATGTTGCCGACAATGTCATGTTATTAATACTCATATTAGACTAGTAAAATATTCGAGTGTCAATTTAATAATAAAATATATTATCACGTTTCTAAATAACTGCCTTCTTTATATGTAAAATTACCTATTAAATACCAAATTCCTAAATTAAAATATATATAAGAAAATACTGAAATAGGTTAAACGGTTCCTGCACTGGAATTAAATACTGTGACTGGGTTATTTACTAATATACAAGTAGTGAAAACATATTAGAAGCACAAATATGCACACATATACTTATATTTAAAAACTACCAAATCTATAACAAAGTATAGTTTTTTTTAACAAGAAACTGAAATTATTAACTTTAGTTTCACAATAAACAATACGTATTTAACATAATAAAAGTAAATACGTATGTAACAAACACTGTAAACTATTTCAAATGAGCTGTAAACGAGTAAAGCTTCACTGAGACATATAAAAACAAACTGGGTTATTTGGCATGTCCGAATATGTATTCGTACATGTAAAAAACTTATTATAAACAATTGAATAGCTGCCAAAATATTATTAATAACGTAAAAAACTCAAAAGCAAATAATACCTAAAAACATCTAATCTAAAAAACCTGGAATGATAATCAACTTAGATATTAAAGCCTCGAACGTAAAATTATTATTCTTATAAAAATAAAGAATTATATTATAACAATATTCCTGATATGCAGGTCTATAGGTCACTAATAAAAAATGAAGTTTGAACTAATTGAATAGGTGGGGGTACAGGTCACAACTATAAGATAGTTTAATGGGCTCGAAGTTTTTTCAAACGATCCTTTTCAAGGTGGTCGGATGGAGGCTCTCTTTCGAACGAATTTAATTCCAAAGCTGTAAACATAAAAATATAAAATCACTCTTATACAGTTAATAATGATTTTAAAAAATCTGGAAGAAAATATTATATATTCTTATAGAAGCCAACCAATAACAGTTTTTTTGGAAAAAATAAAGCGTCCCTATTGGTTTATCACTATCCATAATTACTAGCGACTATAGTAGAAACTGTTAGCAAAAACTTATCGAAGCATCAATGAAAAATGTTGGGAAAACGGAAAAAAAAATCCTTTTGAGAGCTACCGTTGCGTGTGCGTAAACGTTTAAAGTTACGCAGACGAAATTGCGCGGGTCAGCTAGTAAAGGTATGATTAAATTATATGTTTATGTAATTATGACTTACCATGTTCATTAAGTATAGGTCTGTCGTTGAGAAAACGCCAAACAGGTGGGTATGGAGCCTTTCTATTTGTATTGGGCGGTTCGTCGGCGACTAATTTGCGTGACGATAGCTGAGTGTTAACATGGCGGGCCAGCATAGAGCACTTCTCAAAGTTTATTCGGTTATTCGGCAATCTATAATGTTATATACACCATCAATACGAGTTATCTAATGTGCGTAAGTAATAAATATAAACATCATAAATTTAGCAATTGGCATACCCAAAAGAAACTTGAAAATCTGTAGGACTTTTAAATGTTAACGCCACAAACAAATAAAAATTATATAATCATAATGCATTATCTTTCTTGTCTGTAATATTTATTTACTTTATGTAGTTTAATGCTAAATTCCTTTCAACGTATTACCTTCCTGCTCTCGTATTTTTGTATCGCTCACTTTGACAACTAGTGAAAGCTACATAAACGCGGATTCTTTTCTCCGCATCCGCCTTGCGCACGATCATTATTTGAGAAAATCACAAATAAAACAGAAATAATATCACAAGATATACCTAATTAATTAAAATATTTCACGTAAGTACGCTTGATCAACTTCTTTTTTCCGTTTTCTTTCCTACCTACTATAACATGAAATACATAGAAATAGTTTACAAATCTTTGTTCAAAGTTAAATAATGATTTTAGGTAAGCTTCTACAGTTGTGTACGTTACGCATGGCACGCAATACAAAATACAACCTACGGATAGTACTTAATTATAGTACGCAGAGTGCGTCCACGAGCAATACATATGTCGTCATGGAGACGTAACGGAAAAGTTGCCCTACAAGCAACTGCGGCTGCAACTATGGCCGCGTATCTTTAAAGTTACCCATTTTGAACATACAAAATAAACGTTACGTAATTAAAAACTTACTTGGTAGGAGCGCTTTGGTTGGCAAAATGGAGATCTCGGCAAGTGACTGAAAGTAAAGGTACCGCCGTTTCGGTCGGGGCCGCCGCCAAAGCCGCTCGATATCTGATACATAAAAATACGAATTAACACATTTCTATTGGTTAGGATTTTTTATTATACATAGTGGAAAAAAAGAACGAGACATGGTGGACAGAAAATACCATAAATATTAGGCAATTTTTATTGAAACCTTTTGAAAACCATCATTTAATAATTTGAGAACCATCGACAGAAGGCTTTCATATAAAAAACTACATTGAAATAGATCCACACATATTAGAGCTATGATTCCACAGTCAGAGAAACGGACTAAGGGGTTAAACTTTTAAGACCCGCAAATCGGGGTCTTAAGCTGAGGGTAAATTTTTGGATTAAAATGGATATGATAACGCGAAAAAATTTTAGGTAACGCTGCATATTTTTAATTTTAAACCTACTACATTAAATAAAGCTCAACACACAAAGCAATAACTCATGCAAAAACAACAATTTACTTATAGAGTATGTCCGGACCTTGATCGGTATTTTAACATTAAATTTCATGGTCAAAAACACCACTTTTTAAAAATGGAGAAGATAACGCAAAAGTATTTGAAAGTGGTGCTACAATCGATTTTATTTTTAACGTGCATTAAATAAAGCACAATAGACAAAGCAATAAGACATTTAAAGAGAAACATTTTATTTATACAGTATGTCCAAGGGGACCTTGTGTGGTATATTAAGGAAGAGCAATACAATTAAATATATATAAATACCATCACGGGTGCCTATTTCGTTCCCGAGAACCGTTTAAACGGCCTCAGGATACCCAGCGGAGGAATTAACCCGTCCTCATTTTGACGATGGTATTCGGAGGCAACACCTAATAAGTGGCGAGCTTGTCGCGGTGTTTATGATGAAATAGCCTCGTTGTATATAGCGGTAACACATCCCAGGTCCGGCCTTGTTGTCATCTGCTTAACCTTGTTATCAGTTGCGCAGTGACCTAACCACTAGGCTGGGGCCGCTTTTTTTTATAATAATAACAATTAAATATCATCGTCAATAACACCCCTTAGGAAAATGAAGAAGAGGTGCTGCAAACGATTGACTCTCTTGTTAACCTGCTTTAAATAAAGCACAATAGACAAAGCAATACGACATAAAAAAGGCAGTTTACTTATAGAGTATGTGCGGGATCTTGAGCGGTATTTTAGTATTTTCAGGAAGGGCGATACGATTAATGTCATCGTCAAAAACACCCCTTAAGAATATAACGCAAAGGTATTTGGAAGTGGTTCTGCAATCTATTGTCTTTATTTTTAGCCTGCATTAAATATAGCACAATAGACAAAGCAAGAACACATTATCAATAATAGTATCGTAAATCCCTCCGCTGGGAACCCTGAAACGGTTTTCGGAAGCCAAAAGGGCATCCATGTGAGTAGATTACTTCAAGAGCATGCCTAAATTTTAGCGTTATCGTCAAAAACATCCCCTTTTGACGCCCCTGATTGACTATTTTTTTAGATAGTCTCGTTATCAGGATTTCTTCTATGATTATTTTTTAAAAAAACTTTTGAAAGAGCAATCACCTTTATTTTTAACATGCATTAAATAAAGCGCCATAGATAAAAAAAGAACATATCCAAAAAGAAACAGTTTATGTATAGAGCATGTCCAGGACCTTTAGCAGTATTTCAAAATAGAGCAATACAATTTAATTTATTCGTCAAAAATTCCTCTTTAGGAAAATTGATAAGATAACGCAAAGTTAATTGGAAGTGGTGCTGCAATGAATACACTCATTTTTTAACCTGCATTAAATAAAGCACAATAGACAAAGCCGATGCAAAAAATCTATTTACATATAGAGCATGCTCAGGACCTTGAGCGGTATTTTAAGGACGGGCAATACAATTACATTACACCGTTAAAAAAAACCCTATTAGAAAAATGGAGATGATAACGCAAAGGTAAATGGAAGTGGTGCTGCAATCGATTGACTCAATTGTTAAACTGCTTTAAATAAAGCATAATAGACAAAGCAATAAGACATTTAAAAAGAAACTTATAAAGCATGCTCAGGACATGCAGCGGTATTTTAAGGAAGGGCAATACACTTAAATTTTATCATCAAAAACACCTTGACAAAATGGAGAAGATAATGCAAAGGTAAATGGAAGTGATGCTGCAATTGATTTACTTTATTTTTAACCTGCATTAAATAAAGCACAATGTACAAAGCAAGAACACATTTACAATATTACCATCAAATACCATCGGCGAAATGTGTATGGGTTAATCCCACCGCTGAGTATACTGAGGTCGTTTAAACGGTTTCGGGAGCCAAAAAGGCACCAAAGGATGGTATTTAATATAAATAAATGAAAAAATGAAGAAGGGATAAGATATCACAAAGTTATTTGAAAGTGATGCTGCAATAAAGTTACTATTTATTTTACCTACAATAATTAAAGCCCAATAGACAAAGCAGATCAAAAAAATCTGTTTACTTATAGAGCATACCCAGGGCCTTGAGCGGTATTTTTAATATGCATTAAATAAAGCGCCATAGACAAAGCAAGAAGACATTTAAAAAGAAACAGTTTACTTATAGAGCATGCTAGGACTACAGCGGTATTTTAAGGAAAGGCAATACAATAAAATCTCATCATCAAAAACGCCCACTTGGGAAAATTTAGAATATAACGTAAAGTTATTTGTAAGAGGTGCTGCAATCGATAGGCTTTATTTTTATCATGCATTATAAAAGCACCATAGACAAAGCAAGAATATATAAAAAAAGAAACAGTTTATTTTTAGAGCATGTCCAGGACCTTTAACGGTATTTTGAAATAGAGCAATACAGTTTAATTTCTTCGTCAAAAACACCTCTTTAGGAAAATTTATAAGATAACGCAAGTGGTACTGCAATGAATTCACTAAATTTATACATACATACATATCATCATGGGTGTCTTACGGCGCCCGAGACCGCCTAGACGGCCCCAGGGTCCCCAGCGGAGGGGTTTTAATCCCACCTCGTCGTAGCCGATGGTATGAGTCTACACCGAACAAGTGGCTAGCTCGTCGCGATGTTTTGAATAGACCCAATAACCCATCTTTAAACAGTTTCACAAGTTGGTATAGTAAAACCGGGACCGACAGCTTAACGTGTTCTCCGAGGCACTATAGTGGTGTTGCCAAACAAATGTACCTATTTTTTTTAATTAAAAACTCATAGGTACACACCGGGATTCGAACCGAATATATACGTGATATAATATATACGTGATGGCCGAACTCGGCCATCACGTATATATTATATATATTACACTAAATTTATAACCTGCATTAAATAAAGCACACGATCTAATCAAAGCAGATAATCTGTTTACTTATGGAACATGCCCAACACCTTGAGCTGTATTTTAAGAAAGGGCAAATACAATTAAATTTCTTCGTCAAAATCACCCCTTAGTAAAATGAAGAAGATAACACAAAGACTCTACAATAAGGCATTATTATCCTTCCATTTAGGAAGTGGTGCGGCAATCGATTGACGCTCTTGTTAACCTGTTTTAAGTAAAGCACAATAGACAAAGCAGTAAGACATTTAAAAAGAATAAGTTTACTTATAAAGCATGCTCAGGACCTGCAGCGGTATTTTAAGGAAGTGTAATACAATTAAATCACCTTTCATCTTTAAAAACACCTCCTTTAGAAAATGGAGAAGGTAACGCAAAGGTATTTTGATGTGGTGCTGCAATTGATTGTCTATATTTTTTACCTACATAAAGCACAATAGACAAAGCAAGAACACATAATCAATAATACCGTCGTCGAAAAGAAGACGAGTTCATCCCTCCGCTGGGTATCCCTGAGGCCGTTTAAACGGTTTTCGGGAGCCAAAAAGGCATCCGTAATGGAATTTAAATTAATTAAATAATGAAGATAGATAAGATAACGCATATTAGGAATTGGTCCTGCGATAAATTGACTCAATTTTTTACCTACAATAATTAAAGCACAATGTACAAAACAGATCCAAAAAATCTGTTTACATATAGAGCTTATTCAGGGCCTTGAGCATAATTTTAAGGAAGGGCAATAAGGCAAAATTACAACACAATAGACAAAGCAATAACAAATATTATATAAAATAAATAGTTTATAGCACGAGTCACTTTTTTTTAAAATGTCTGACCTTTACTTGAAAATAAGTTACTAAAGAGGTATTTGATTTAGTTTGTTTGACAAGTCTTTGAATATATTTTTTTATTATTATATCACCGACAATCTCAACATATAAATGTAACTGGGTATTAAAGACCAACTAACCTGGCATGGTTTCCACTAGGTTCCACACATAGCTCCAGTTGCCTTAACTGTTGCCCGCATACAGGAGAAGTCCGACTCCACTGAAAATGTTATATTTTATTGATTAATTTCTATGTTGCCTTTAGAAGAGATCAATCCAAAAATACTTAATACCAGCTCCAATTTAAATAATTAAAAAAATGCGACGGCTACCGGTTTAAAATATCTAAATTGATTTGTATGAGCAGATAAGGTTTAGTATATATATAATGTATTAAAAACGCGTCGATTTAAGAACCTTTTTTGAAGGGAACGCAAAGTCGAAAAAAGCCTACAATGGGGCAAAGTCGGACGTGACATCACAACATCTACAGTCGGCCTACAGTCACTCCCATTCTAACACGGCCATATGTATATTATTATTCAAAAGAAATTATCATCAATATCTATCAACGTTCACACCAACGCGACTCTATTGAAAACATAGATATACTATAAAACAGTTGGGGCCTGAGCTAAAAAAAATCGGGGGGTGAGAAAAATACAACATTGTTTAGTCTTTTAACTATAGAGGTAAAGCGTTACGCATTAACATTTGTAACAGTAGGTACGTGTCAATTAAAAAGCGAAATAATCGAGTTAGAAATTGATTAAATATCTTATTACTTTTGGGGCTGACATTAGTCAAAATACTTCCGACACTATGTGACATTTTCTATTAAAATCTGCTGACGTCACTATTAGTTCTTGTGAAATACAGTATAGCTATTTTATTCTGCCCCCAAATTAATTTAACTCAAGTCTCCAATTAAAGATAACAAATAAATTGTCATTGAAAGTAAACAATATTTCATAATATATACTTGAGCATAATATTATAAACAATACTTACGGTTTTTTTCAATCGAGTTATCGAGGCCATGTTAAGAGCGCTGATGATAGCCATAAGTGAGTTGAAGTTGCCCAAGTTAAAGCACTCTCTAGCCGTCATCACCCATTGCTCGATGATTCTAGCTCTGTATTTACTTTTGCTCGACTGAAATATTTATAATAATATGATAATGGATGAATGTAAATATAATAATATATAACTCATAGAGCCCATTTTGCCAACCACTTGAATTATAATATAAAATATACACACAAACAATTAGGAATAAATATCCAAATAATTGTTGTGTTGATTATTTATTTATAATTTAAATCAGGGTATTTTTTAAATATTATATCACAGGAAAAAGTATTACACACTGAATGAACTGCAGTGTTTATGCAATGATAAACACTGCAATTCTCTGCCTTCCAATCACGTGATGGACCCTGAACCCGGACGGAGAATCCATGGATAGCTATGAAATTTGTCTCTTTCTTAATATACCATTCTAAATAAATTTAAGCCAAAAAATACAAATATCTTACCTTCACAATATCAGTAGCTACCAAGTAGCTAAGTCTATTAAACCAATCGGCATAAGCTTCTAGGTTTCTAGTAGTTTTTGCGTCCATGTGGTTAAGGTTCAGACCCTGACGATTAAAAGTCGAGGACGCAGCTTGGTTCTGCTGAACCGGTGTAAATGTTTGAACAAATTCTTCTGGACCCACAAACGACATCCTGTGGAGTTCTACTATTGTCAACTGAGTCGCTAACTCCACTGGTGTTAGGCCTAAGGTTAGGATGTCTCCCTGTTGGATAATATAATTTTATTGTTATTACGAAGATCAAGTTGGTTAAACTTAAAAAATGCAAGTTTTTAGGACTCTGGTTGAGATGTGAGTATATAATTTAAACTTTACGTTATTTTTTTGCCTACACAACTACGATAATATTAACTCCAAGAGCATTTTGAAAGCTGTTTTCCCAGTTGCGTTTCAGCCAACTTGTGTTTAGGTATTTGTAAATATATTAGTATACTTGTAGATAGACTATTGAAACTTAAACACCATGTAAGTTCGCCATTTGTTCGGTGTAGGTTCAGAATACCATTGGCGGCGATAATATGGGAATAAAATTCCCTCCACTAGCTACTCTTACCTGAGTTTTACCGAAAGAGATGACATTATAAAATTTTCATATGGAATATGTAAAAATTTAAGCTTAAATTAAAAACTACTTCTTTGGTTAACTAATACACAAATCTTAAATAAAAAAGGTCAAGGCGACTCGCATTGTTTAGAATTCAAGCGAATCGTCCAACATACATAAACAACAATTACAATAACTGTTTTGTTTTAGTTAATGTTGAACGCGTTCGTTCAATGCTTATTTTCTATATTTTATTGAAGTACGAGTATATATAACTAAATGCCTTAATTTAAGCTTTAACTTGTTATTTTACATTTATTTTATTTTTTGTGGCAAACTTTAAAAAAATCTCATTGAGAAAGTTTTATTTGTTAAATCAAATAAGAACAACAATGATGATTTAAATTAAAAGATCCTTTAAAGTATGATTATTATGTCCTCCGCCAGAAATTTTAAAATTCAACATCCAGTAACAAAAAGAAAATTAAAGTTGGATCCTATTTTACGGGAATATATTTTATAATGGTAAATTAAATTACAAAAAAATAAGTAGTGTATATGTATAAAGCCTTTGTGACAATGATATTTTAAAAACCCATCTAATATATTGGTCTAAATAAACACTATAACGATTCTCTATTTATTGTAGAAAATACCAAATGCTAATTAATATCCGTGTAGTCATGTTCAATAAATCATTTTAAATAAATGCATTTTTTGCAGTAACCTAACCAGTGCAAAAATTGTCATTTTCTCACGTCTAAACTAAAATTGAGGTCATTGAAATTTGAAACATTTCTGTATGTTGAAACAAACACGTAATTAGCAATGTGTGGTCCTGCTATATGGTCACGTTCCTGCGAACATTATCGTTTTTCGCTTATTTCAATAAACCTTTGTGTATTTTAACCATTTCTCACGTTATAATATGACTACTTTGGTTTCATATTACATTTACAGTTTCTTTAAAATGTTTAACGATTCTAACAAACATTTTAATATGTTGGTTAAAATTTTATAAAAGTAAATTAAAACTGGCAAAAGTAAAACCGTGACATGCTTTTAGATAATAACCCTGAGTCAAATAACGCAAAATTCTTTGGATATTATTTGCATGAAATCTAAATTTGACATATTTCTAGATCTTAGTATATAATTTTGCCTTTTCTAGATCCTATGTCTTAGTGGAATCAGGCTAAAGGGCAAAGTGTGTGAAATAAAAAAAGATATCATTACAGGCAATATTAACACATTTGGTATGGAAAATATGTCAGAAGCCTGAGATGACCTTAGCGTACTCAGCGGAGGGGATTAATTCAGACTGCGTCGCCGCTGATGGTATTTTGAGTTCACACCAAACAAGTCAAGCCGAAGCTCGTCGCAATATTTATATAACCTCTTATAGGTAAGCGGTTATAGGTTTTCTATACGTTAAAACCTATGAGAGAGCTCACTGAAATTATATGACCCTTATAGGGTTAGAGGCTATACAAACACTGCGACGAGCTACACTAATTCCAATTTGTGGAACTGTTTGTAGTTTATATAAACTACAAAATTTGGTATAAGTTAAAAGTGAGGCCCACTTCTTAACATACTTTTAACATACTTTTCCGATGCTTATTATACCTAGTGCTTTTTAAACAAATATACTTAAGTTTGTAAGTTATTTATTGATTGATACACAGCGGAATATGGATCCTGTGTTTATTTATTCTTAGTACGTAAACATATTATTCATCCATACATATCATAGAAAAGCTACCAAGTGTTCCTAAATTCCTTTAACCTTACTGTGAACTACAAGACACTCGGATGAGAAACTTGTCCTGAGAATTTGATTTCCTGCTACTAATCTAATGCTTACGTCTAAACAAAATTGAGTGAACTGGTCTTGCTTGACATTTAGAAGAGTTATTAAATTAAAAAATCTTTAAGTATTAGTCACAATTAAAGAGTTACTTTCGAGTCGGGTATGTACAAAATACTTCGGACAAACCTGAGCCAGTTGTTCCACCGATGTCACTTGCAGGCCGCTAGATAACGTCTCCTCATACTGTTCCAAAGCTGTCAACTTTTCCAGCAGTTTTTCTAACATTACTGACACTTCTTCACGCACAGACCCCATGTGCTCAGTTGAACACCTGGTTACAAAAAAAATATATTTAAGTTATGTATTGTATTAACTAATACCAACTGAGACTGACTGAAGAAGACTATTTTTCAGTATTTTTTTTAAATCATAAAAACGTATTGCTAATAAATATTCAGCTGATAGTATAAATGCTTACCGTTGAGTTATGTTTCGTACTAAGGCCATGACTTTATCATCACGAAAATCATAGGGAAATGCAATTGTCCAATGGTTTAGGATACGTACTAGGGCGATCATATCGGTCAACTCTCTATCACGGATTTCCCTTAATTCACCCTAAAATAAAAAGTATATTATTATTAAAGAACGAATATAACTAAAGTTAAACTTGGTAAGGCAATAATCATAATTATATTAAGTAGAATATTTCACACATATTGCTCTAGTTACAATTAGGCACTATTCCTGTACCTGGAAACAGATATATCATACTAATACATATATGTATTTTATAAATTCTCAGACCCAAATCAAACTATATAATAAAACGTATTGCCAGAAGTGAGATTCGAACCCACGTCCACCGGATTCAACAGGCAATGTCGTAAAAATCTACCGAGGCAATCCAATAGAATTATATAGGAGATTGTACTAAGTTAACGTACTATCATAAATATTATATAATACTTTTGTAGATGGTTATAGAAAAAACATATTGAAATTTAATCTGGATTCATTTAGTATTTTGAGAAAAGCATAAAAATAAATTTAATTATTTTATTAATTAAGCATTTAATAAAATAATGGTAATTTATTTTTATTCCAGAGATATTATAGGATATTGGGAATAAGCCTATCTCATTTAAAAACTGGAAAATTACTATTTAATATATTTCTAAGAATAGCAGTCTAATTCTTAACTCCAGTGGCCTTATTCCGAGTTTGCAACCGCTAATCACGACAAGTCGTTGCGTAAAATATAAATATTGAAATATAAGTTCTAGCCTGTAAATTATACAGTTGAAATTCCAATGCTCCACACAAGTTCAAACTTGCGAAGAATTCGTGTTTTTCAAGATGGCGGCATTATTATAGGCAACCTAATACATACTATATATCCATTGGAATAGAACTTATATTTCCATATTTATAGTTTACGCAACGTCTTGTCGTGTTTAACATTTGCAAACTCGGAATAAGGCCCCAGGTTCTAGAACGATAGTAAAATGTAGTATAGTTTATGATCTGTGTTAATGTTGTTTCGTGTTTTCAGTTGTTGATATATTTAATAACTTAATAAAAATATAATATATTTTCCTTATTCTTTCACAAATCCTTACTCCAAGTATCCATAGTCCAACTCCGTACTACATAAGATGAAGTATATTAAATGTTAAAATAATGTACCTAAATGATTTTTTTATTATGGGATATTAGCGAGACTAATCGACGTTTTATACGTTCTTAGGAGAAAATAAAATTTAATATTTAAAAAAAAAAACACATACCTATACTGATTAATAAGATTTTTTTTCTGTTCCCCCTCGCAAAATATATTAGTTACCTAACTCGCTAACTACTATAAATATCTATGAATACTTACAATTTTCTCGTAATTCTTAAAATATCTCTTGCAGAGTTTATTGAGCAACTCGTGGGGTTTGATGAATAGTCTTGAGCACAATAAGAGAGTAAAAGTAAAAGGTTTGCTGGCTCCAGGTCGGAGCATATCAACAAGAGATTCAAGTGAAGCACTAACAATTTGTCCATCCTTATATTCCACATCGGGTTTTTCAGCGGAGCTTTCTGAAAATGTTGATATTGATTTACAACCTGCTGAAAGCTGTAACAAAAACATCGATCAAGAACTTATTCTATTATTAAAATTATGCATATATCCCATTTAGAACTATAAAATTACTTAATATCACATCACCTATCTATTGATATTTATTATCAATTTCTATACATATATGAAAATGAGTTGTCTGTAGATAAATTGAAATATGAATTCATCATTTTGCTTTATTGTATTATATTATAATATAGTATTTATTTAAAGATATTCACCTGAGTATTATCGGCTTTGCCATGGGTAGGAACATAATTAATACCATTCATTACTATATGTTTAGTAGTTGCTTCCGATATAAATTTATTGCCCCTTACCATGGAATAGTAATCGTCATTCTGAAACAATTTTTTTTTTTTTAAATAAAATATAGATTAAGGCTTTTATATATTGTTCCGATACTATTATTATTTATTAAAGTATTTTTATGAAGTAAACATTCAAGTTAAAAAAATAACAATAGAAAAAAATCTTACAATAATATCTGGCTTTACGTTACGTACGTCGTAGTAGGATAATCCCGAGCCACTGATTAAAAGTTGATTTTGCGGTAAGGCGCCATGGTTTGCGGGGCCCGGGGGCTCAGGCGCAGGTTCTACGGGGGGAGGTGGAACCTTAAGGTGGCAACCACTACATGATGCCTCGTTCAATTTGCTAGCATAATAATACATAGCCATCCAATTCCTTCAAAGTTACGCTGTTTTAAAACTGGCCGCGAACCTCCATGGATACTGAAAGATGTAGAAAATTTTAATTTATGAGTTTCTAAAATTATTTTTTATATATATACAAAAGGTACTGACGAGTTGGTAAGACTTAAAAACACTAGTTCTATTTAAAAACAATTGTTTTATTTAAAAATGTATATTAATTAAATTTGTTTGACAATACAAAAAGTGCTTTTAAGTTTTGATTTTTGATGGGGTATTGAGTATATCCAAATACCGCGAAACTACTTATTCGGTGTAAATTCAGAATACTATCGGCTACGGTGGAAATACAACCTCACACTAGTACCTAATGACTTTGGACCTAACGGAACGAAAATATCCAACTCAATATAAAAATTATAGCACAAAAATAATGAGCGTAAAATTTACTGTTATTATTAATTTACACCTTTGATACCTTTAACTAGCATTATACTCTAAATTATGCTAATAGATTACCTGTGAATAATGAACTACTTAAAATATAACTGATCCAATAACCATTTTTAACGAACCAACATGCTAAATTTTCTTACTGGATATAACACAAGATTAAAACAAATTCTAAACATATAGAAAAATATCAGTACATTTTATATTATTGCAAAAATAAAGTATTAAAAGTAAACAACATTATTATTTTATTCAGTCCTGTACCATCCTAAAAAATAATAATAAGTAGAGTTCGTTATATAAATAATAATATGCACACGTAGTTGCGGGCAACAGTTATTACAACAGCTGTTACACAAAAAAAAATACAAAAGTCGACACCCTAATACATCTATTTAGAAATTTTAAGCTAGAAAAATTAGGAAAAGCCAGGAAAGTACATTGACTGTCAGTAACTGATGAAATACTGTTTTCAAGTCTAATAAGGCCGGCCGCATATTGAACCCAGCCCATACACTACATAAAAACGCTCATGTAACCCACGCACGCTTTTCTAAGTGTCACCGCATTTTTAACCCAATATATGACCGACCACTGTCCAGGGTGGATGACATCAGACCGTTTCTATCATTCTATCAACTTATTCATCGCGCAAGAGCTACGGACCCACAAAAAATATGTCGTGTTCACGAAGCTTTCCACGCGACACTAGGTGGCGTGTGACGTGGGACAAATATTATATACTAGTCACAAGTAGATTCACGCGTGGTTTGGATGTGGGCTGGGTTCAATATGCAGCGTGCTTTATACCAAAACACCTATGTATTAGGTGGCCACAGCATTAGCCTCCGTGCGTTTGTTGCTTGCTTTGCTATGCTTTAAGAGTGTCAGTAAGAAAAACTATAATAATATACAATTAAATAAATAATAAATTGTAGTAGAGTAGGATAAAATTAATGTATGAACCATAGTAAAATTGTATAGAATAAACATGCTCTCTAGAACATCATCTCTGACATAAATCTCTAATGAGGTCCCAGTTGTGATGTGATGCCTTGTTATATTATATACCAAATTGATGTGATGTCTGGGTCAATTTATTTGCAATGCGGGGTTACGCATAGTGGACTAAGCATACCCACCCTCTTCAACCTAATTGATGAGCTGAGCAGGATGCATGACAGATGCATAAGATGTAGTATGCATAAACAATATTTGGCTATACAGATGACATGGTACTGCTCAGCATCAGTATCACTCAAATGGTGTTTGGGATTGTATGCAAATCAATCAAATTTCAAGATTTGGGAAACATGGCACCAGCCTCGAAGATTATACAATGTTGAAAGGAAGTTAAAGAAGTTATCTGTTAAAGGTAATGAGACAATGTTCTTAGCCATCTATAGATTCACTGTGTGGGTGCCGTGTATGTTTATTGTGTTTGGGTTGAGACTTTCTGAATCTCACTCTCTCCTTCACTGTGTTCACTACCCTCCATACCCAACCAAATACTATAAGCAGCTTGTCAGCTCCATCTTGGAAATGCATTCCATAAAATTTCCGACAGCCAATCTTGGAAAAACAATCTTCCAAAGGATTATGTAGACTAGTTTGTCTGGAATTTAGCAAAATATTTTGAATGTATCCGTCATCCAGTAATATTTTCCAGTTTGGTGCTTTATCCAGGATTGAGAAAGGTATACTTTGAGTTTTCTTGAGTTGTCCCTCCTTTACAAAAGTAGTTATGTCTTTCATTTGTTGATAATCCTTATCTGGCTCTAGCAGTACTGAGACTTACAGCTTCAAAAACAATTTCTAGAACTCTCAAGTTGGTGCAAATAGCCTTTTTCAAGTAGTCTTGCACCCAGCAAGTATATGCCTGGCAGTCCCTATGGCAAGACCAGATAATGTACATGTCTTATCTGTTGCTTTCCCCATCTTGCCAGATTACTCTGGCCAAGTAGGGATATTTGAAAGGCATGAGAGAGACAATGTTCTTAGCAAACCATGGATTCACCATGCGTGTGCCGGGTCCATCAGGTGGTTGAAAGGCAGGGGAATGAACTGTTCTGTTATTATTTGTTCGATTTGATGTTGTGGTCCTTAGGTATGTTTGTTTCCCACGGAACGGTGAGTTCTATAAGTATTACTTTCTTCAAGTACCGAGAGTACACCAGTATGTCTGGTCTATAGGCTGAAACTGCTAGTTCGTCTGGAATCTTGTAATGTATTTTGAATGTATCCATGAATATTTTCCAGTCTTGTGCTTTGTTCAGGATTGAGAAAGGTTTATTTTGGCTTTTCTTGAGCTGTCTCTTCTTTACGAAAGTAGTCAGTCTTTCATTTGTTGTTAATCCTTTTCTGGCTCTAGCAATACTGAGACAGCTTCACGAATAATTTCTAGAACTTTATCATGTCGGTGCGAATAATGACCTTTTTCAAGTAGAGTTTTGCACCCAGCAAGTATATGTCTGGCAGTTCCTACAGCAACACCGCACAATGTACATGTCTTATCTGTTGCCTTCCCCCATCTTACCAGATTACTCTGGTCAGGTAGGGACATTTGAAAGGCATTAAGATAGAACTTAATAAGTGCTGGAGACCAATCGTACATGAGTGTGCGCCATTTCAGGACTGGAGGAATACAAACTTCCCCCAAAGTAAGCCATTCATTCTGTACTTCTAGGGTCATCGCGTGAACTCTGTAGCCATGTTCTTCATCTTCCCTGAGGAAAAATTTAATAACATCTTTATCAGATTCCTTTTTCTTCCAACCTAACCCCCTTTTGCTGATCCGGGCACCGCTCATAAGCATTCCAGGGTCATTGCCTCTGAAGCCATGCTTGTCATTAATTTTAGGGTAAGGTTAAATAAAATCTTTATCACATTCCTTTTTCTTTCTAACGAACCCTGTTCTGCTGATCTGTGTACCTCTCATAAAATAATTATGGAACTGAAGTCTTGACTCCATCTCAAAGGCCAATGAGTGTTTTGGAAGAGACTCAATTAGATTATCCCGAGAGTTACTCAGAATTTGTTGCTTGGTTACACGTAGATATTTGTACACCTCAGGTGGCTTTTTAAATTTCATCCCAAATTGCTGCTGTTTCAAATTGCTGTATTCCAAGCCAAAACCTAAGTTTCCTTATGACAGTTGGATCCAGATTTACCAGAAGAGTTTTGTTGAAGTTGTATACAAGGAAAGGCCATGGTAGATGAGATGTTAAGTATTGTCATAAAAAGCTTCCTTGACATTACTAATTGGCTGTTGATCTACCCTGTTGATGTCATTAATAAACTCCGTTTAGTTAATCCAACAAACTATATGACTGATGAATGACTGAGAAACTTGACGAAAAAAAACCATTTCGTTATAATACAAAATACTATGGAAACTCAAATTTTTATTTTGTGGCATAATATTAAGTTAAATTAGTTTCAAATGTTTTTGATTCTAATGCGGATGGTGTTGCGCATGTTAAGTTGTAATAAAAGCATAACAAAACAGCCGTTCAATACTATTGCTAATCTGAAGATTTAAGTGATTTGAAACTACTGGGTCATATATAATCCAGTGAATCAATATACCAAAGATCATATAGTAAAAGATTGATCTATTAACTTTGACAATTTTCGAGAGAATGAATTTATATTTAATTTAGGAGACTCTTCCAGTACAGTGAGTCTGAAAATGATTACATTGACATTGTCGGTCACAAGAGTAGTAGAGACCCCGGTTGTTCGGTGAGGCCGAGAGCCGGCTAGAGTTGATCCTGTTACCGGGGCAGGGACTCTACTTTCTGGGTACTTGTTCCAGCTGGGGTATATACCCCAGCATATGTAATTAAACTATATTTACAATATAAGGATTTTTTTTTTAAATTTATTTCTATCTAAGTACCTATATAATGAATAGATAAAAAAGAAAAATCAAAATTTAGCTATTCACCCAACCTTAGTTTAAAAAGCAACCTCTGAAAGAAAAAATAAACTGTTAAATGCTTTCAAATAAAACGTAAATAAATGGTAATTCAGTTCATTTTCTACAATTTGATAAAATATGTAATTTAGTATATATTTTGTTTAAAAATATAGTAAATATTTATTTTTCCTGTAAAAAAGAAAAAAGAAGGAACTGTCTTTTTAAATGCATTGGCTTCTACTATTGATCAGGTTAAATTTTACAGAGTATAGTGTCGGTTAATTTACCTAGTGTTGGTTAATTTTTATTACTGATTCCAATTTCAGGTACAAACTTAGAGTTCAAAACAATACACAAATACTGAAACACTAAAAACAAATAATAAAAATCATGTTCAAAGCACAAATTATAAATTAAAAATAAATATTTAAAAAAAATATCTTCAATAACTGTTAAACTCACACTTATCCCTAGGATTATGAACTGAACTGCCCAAAATTGTACAAGCCTAGAGCTTAGTTTGTAAGAGCAATGTGTAAATTATCCTACATATTATTATTATACTTATGCACCTACTAGAGGTTGCTAGTATGTAAATCTTTGCTATACGGGATATATTTTTTCATTTACACCTGCATTAAGGTTTAAACGGGTAGTAATAAGTTAGGTTGAACCTCTTAAACCCTTCATTTATGAACAATTTAGAGTATGTTTGGGTACTCGGTTTCGAGCTTTTATTCACACATTTAATGTATTTAAGAATTCAATACTTGTAGAAGTATATACTTTATTATAAATAACATTGATAATTATGATTTTTTTAATTTAATATTATTAGTGACATACCTACGAGAATCAAACACTTTTTTAATTTATTTTTGCGAACAACTAATTATTTAAAGCGAATACTGAATTTATTTGTTAATAAAAAGTTATAATTATAAAATACGCAACAAGAGAAATGGCGAACTATTACATGAAAAATGGGTGAATATAAGTCAGCAAATAATATGGCCCACCTGTTTAAACACTGCTATATATTTTTGTTAACACAAACACTAACGAATTTTTAATAACATTTTCAATAATTTAATCACAGAATGTAATAAACATTAATAAAACAGTAACTCGGACACTTAGCGTACATACGCCAACCACAGACTATTTATATAGTAATATGTCATAGCATTTGCACGTTCGTTTTGACGGAAACATGTTCACAACGATCACGATGTAAATTTAAGAGTTCTTTTTGAGATTTCGGCAGCAAAAGTGGCGATGTGATCTGCCACAATGGCCGTTTTTTTTGGCCCAGAATGCTACCGTGAACTGATTACAATGACCCCAGTCGATAGGTGAGGCGTCGTGAACATATTTTGACATTTGTTGTTATGACAAATACTAATAATATGACAACATTTGACAGATGACAGATGCGTGGGACAGTGGTAATATTTCATTCCCAAAACGAACGGGACTTACGTACATCATCAATGCGTTACGATCGGTAGCGCGGGCAGTTTTTCGTGGTGACATCAAAAATCAGCACGACCGCCGTTTAATTTGTTTGGCTATGAACGCCTTTCGCGTCTATAGTGCACCGTCGCGAACCCGATTCAGACACATTTTTGCCTGCTATGCCTTCTTTTTGAAGATCCACCTGCTGGCCGGTGGCCCCCATGATGTCCAGATGGAGTGGCCAGCACGGTCCCCAGATATGAATCCGATTGAACACGGGTGGGAAACAGTCGTTATTAAACATTCATTTAATTAATTTTCAACTGTGTCTCTGTCACTACGAAATCTAAGAAAAATGCAATTTGTTTAATTAAGTTTTTTTCCATTAAACTTTAAGTATGGTGTTACAAATTAATGTCAAAACATATTAATTTAATTGTTGTTTTATGTTTCATTATTATTTGTTTAAATATAAAGCTATTATGTTTTATACTCTCCATTTTTTTGTGTTCCGCTAATTATGCCGGTGTATGTATTTAATAATAAAAAATAGCACCAAGTACCTATACATAACACAATTCCAGTTATAATATATAACTACTTAGTTCATTCTTGAATACATATAAACTCTGTTTTAATTTTTATTAATTTAATTTTAGTTTGTAGCAGCGGGGTGAGAAGGAACTTTATTAAACACTTTCGCTTTCGTCAGTGGAATCGTTTTCGTCTTGTCTATGGTCAGAACTTGTATGAATAATATACGGAAGTGCTGTAATACATCTTCAAAATTAATAGGTTAATGTTAAAATTGAATTCTTCAAAGAAACGAGTAATTGATATTTATCTCTTTTCTAAAGTTGAATCGAAAGAATTATGGTACAGTTTTAATAATTTACATGGTCTGTTACAACACTTCCGTATATTATTCATACAGGTTCTAGCCATAGACAAGATGAAAACGATTCCACTGACGAAAGCGAAAGTGTTAAATAAAGTTCCTTCTCACCCCGCTGATGGAAAGCAATGATGAGATCAAAAAGATAGCACGTTTAGTCTGTAAAAAGGAGAATACCACATCAACAATAAAAAGATACTGTTGTCCTCCGAAAACCGGTAAACCCAGTATATATTATAGTTTTAATACGTAAATAACATTATTTGCATTTGGCTTTTATTTATATTTATTTTCACAGTCCTTTACATATCCATTACGAAGTAGGCTGAGTCCGCCGAGTACCACTAGTCTATAGACATATCTCTCCCTCTTTGCATCGACTCCTTTTGCATCGTTAACAATCATATCAAGCCGATTTCATTTTTTTCTGCTCCTTCTTAATTGCCCTATCTTTTGAAACCTTTCTAATTCAATCATGATATTTGTACCTTGGTCTCACACGGTCACGTTTACTTACCCTTCACCGCACTATTATACGATATATCTATCCAGTAGCGTTGTTTGGGTTTGCTTCCCTGAAAATTAAACTCCAACACTTCTGGAAATATATTTATTTCAGGAACAGTTTTGGTTTCATGTAAATCGCTTATTATTAAAAAGAATAAACAAAGACACTGACAAAAAACTACGTATCCCCTATCCTATGGAATACTCAGGTGCGTGCACTATTGACAACGATACCTATTATTGAGCTGTTAATTCCAATGGATTTAATGATAAAAAAATATAAATAAAAGTCAGTAGTTATGTAGGGATGTCAGAGTCGTCAGCGATTTACGTTACGAAGAAATATTCATATTCGCATGAAATATAGGTACTATTAATACTCTAACCTTTTTTTTACGGTACGCACCATACATTTCCACCATCCTATAGGGTCAAAAATTCTTTTCATGTATGAAAGTAATAATTTTTTAGTTATCGGCTCTCCATTATAGTTTAAAGAATTTAGTATTTACAAATAAAGAATTTAATATTGTTTTCCATTCCGCTCCTAGTATGATGGGTATGGTCTCTTGTTCTGATAGCCCTGTAATCCATATCCTAAGATTTATTTTAGCCGACCCCATAAATGGTATAGACTCATGAATAAACTTTTTTGTTTCTTCTTTAGAAGTACAAACAATTAAGCAATTATCCACGTAAAACGATTGTTATAATATTGTAGCCGTATTTGGTAAATTTTCAGGCGCTTTATATAAATGATAATTTATAGTACCCGATGATAACGTACTATAACTAATCCAGAAAACAATAAATGGCTGGAACTGTACGTATTTACAGAGATGTAGGAAGGCCTTTTTTATATTATAAATTATCCTGATATCGTAATTACAAAAATTTAATAATAACTTTGGGATGGTCTCTAATATATTTAAGTTACCTTTATAATCCTTAAACGAAGCGCCGAACTCCGGTCTCGCCCTAGTTGTATAGCTTAACTCTTTTATCACCACGTGGTGTGGTAAATAATAACCGTCATCATCACCTGTTATTCTCTCGATAATGCCGCAACGTAACCACTCTCGTAAGGTGTTATCATATTCGTCGTATATGTTTGTAGCATGCAGTCTTTTTGTTACTGAAATTAAACGTTTGTAAGCCATATCTTTATTATTGGTCAAAACATTATATTCTTTCCATGGCAAATTAATCCTATATCGCCCATCGGATATATCTTTAAAATAATTCATAATTTCGCATACTAAATTATCGTTTTGTATTTTATGTGCGGGATCTTTAATACCGATGGTCTCTAGGTCCCAAAGGTCAGTTAGGCTAGTAAAACAAGACGCTAGTCCTTGTAGCACCCATCCTAGTTTAGACTTAATTGCGACTAACTGCTCATTGACTTGTACTATGTCACCTGTAAAAAGAAACCCTGACTGATCTGCACCGATTAGCAGCCCTGTCTCATAGTCATCTTCATCGTCAAAGTCTGTGAAAGTAATGTTAAGTTTTTGTAATTGTCTAATAGTATTGTAGTCATTTAATTTAGGTAAGTAGTTACAAATTTTGTCTTTGTCTAAACAGGTTAAAATGCATTCAAACTTATCACTTAAATCCTGGACGTTGACTGTGAATATTTTATGATTTTCAACCGTTTTTTCAACGCCACCAAATAGATTATGACCAAGACTTATACTACTTACGGACTTTAGGTTAAGATTTTTAACTATGTTTTTAGATATATAAGATCTCTGGGCACCGCTTTCAAATAGTACACGCACCTTCATACGCTTATCATTATGATATACTTCACAATAAAATGTCTGTAACAAAGTTGTAGAATTTTTATGGCACAAGAAAATTTCGTCTGTAGGGGATCCAATATTATTGTTTACAGATTTTGATTTGATTTTGACGTAAGTGACTGAAAAATCTGACGTTGATGTTTCATTCTCGTTTCGTTTTTCTAGCTCTGGACACATAGTCACAATATGCCTTTTAGAACATAAAATGCATTTCGGATATTTTCTACATATTGTTGCAATGTGTCCCAGGTCTAAACAAATAATACATCCTTTTTTGTTGACTATAAACTCCTTCTTGTTGCTTAAATTCTTTTTGCAGCCTTGTAAGATTCCGAACTGTTATGATTTTTGTCACACCATACGCATGTAACTTTTTATTTCTTCTTCTTCTTTCTTTTTATTCTGCTCTTTTATTCCATGTTTATCTCCAGCTATAATACATGAAGCGGTAGGTTCAGAAAAAGAAGTTGCCTGAAAACTTTTCTTGGCAATTTGTATGCGTTCTTCGCATTCTACCTCCTGTTTTATAAAGTTAAGCAGACTCGATAGCTCCTCACCTCTGCATCGTGGTTGTGAAATTTCCCAGGCTCGAAGCATGTCCTCGGGAATTGCAGATTCCACATCGCAGCGTATTTGTCGCTAGTTACCCCCAATGTTTCAAGTGCTCGCAGCTGAGTGGACATCTTGTCGTACAGCGAGCGCACATCGGAGTTTTTGCTAGACTTCTGAAACAAAACTAAATCGAGAAGATCTCTTACATAATATTGTATCATTAGCTCATCTCTTGCAAACGGTTCCTTCATTTGCTCGATTGCTTTATAATAATTTGCACCACTTGGGGGGTAACTCTCTACTAAATCGCGAGCACGAGTACCTGGCTCTGTAGCCTGAAGTAGGTATTGGTAATTGTCGTCGTTATCGATTGTAGGGTCTTCATCAATTTTACGAAATTGCCCCCAAAATGCGAGCCAGTGTTTTAAATTACCATCGAAACGTATTAGTTCAATTTTAGGCAAGCGGAATCTACGATTTTGGTAGGTGTATTTGTGCCGCTAGCCACGCTCGCGCCGTCATCATTGTCGTCGTTTTGATGAACGTTGTGGCGGGCAGATCTATTTGAAACTCGACTTTGGTTGTCGGGAGAATGGAGTTGGTACTCACGGTTGCTGCAGGAGTTGTTATATAAAGTTATTTCGCACTTCCCTTTAATCAACAACCATTTGTGCTCGAATTCTTCCGCTGACTCTAAATCCTGCATAATATCATCTTCAGAAGCATCCTCAGTCGAGAGCCACAGCGCCCGTACCCTCTCGTTGATCGATTGCAAACAATTGGGATGCTTTTTGGAGGGGGCTAATTAGCGATCTGCCCTCACGATGGTAATTTCTATCGCTATCAAAATTGGTATTATGGATCGTTATTATCATCGACGGTGAGCGTATGGTGAACTAAAGAACGAAAACCATAGCGTTTGGGATTTTCCAATATATAGCAACAAATAGCACTAATAAAATATAATTTTAAACCATAAACCGCTTTTATTTTTTAATAATTTGGTTATAAATTAATAATTTTCATATTATAAACATTTATTTTTATTTTATATTTATTCATTAATATTATTATAAAGAATGTTCCTGTTTAAAAATATTCATGCAATAAAGAAACGCATCACGATTATCACGAATCGTTTGATTGCACAGATTATTAAGTAATCTGTGTTATTTAGATATGTAAACAAAAAAGTTGTTGAATTTTATTTTTAATTAATCATTAACATATTATAGCTGTTTGTTGTGTAAAAAGAAATAAACGTAAGTATAAATTAATGAGTAAATATAGTTTATCAAGCCAAAGACGGCGGCGATGCAAGTAAAAAGTACTTTAACTTTTAGAATGGTATTCTATTGATAAATTCATTATTAAGTAATAACATCCATAATAGTGCTCATTAAAATGAATATTATAGAATTTCCAAAGAGTATGTGACGCCATAGGATCACGTTGTATAAAATAAATACGGTTTTATAGGTTGGGACTTGTAATTTAAGTTTAGGTTATAATATGTGGCCTTATGGAGTAGTAACATCCCAATGCCTTGTAGTTATATATATTGTTAAATACAGCACTAAGTATTTATCCCTCACATACTGTTATTTGTGGGGTCTGAAAGTTGTTTAACATTAAAACCAGGCTGTTACTAACTTAGTATATATTTTTTCAGATTGCCATAAGGCCAATTGTACTGACTCACCTCAATGGTCGGGATTGTGGCCATGGAAGAGAATAGATTGGCAGTAAAAAGCATGAAACAAAGTAAAACAATAAAAATAAGTGAGACCGGGATGTTTGGAAGTGGAATTCAAAATTACAGAGGCATTTCACTCCGACTTGTAGTGACTTTCCATAATAAAGTATTAGACGCCAAGCATTAAAGATGCCAGTGTCATTTTTATTTTGCCTCATTTACAGCTTATTTTACAACATTTATATGGGCAGTAATTACTTTTATACAAAAGATTTTGAATATTAAGGAGCACACCAACAGACATAGTATTTAGGGATAATTCTATTGAATATACCAAACAAGTGGTGAGCTTGTTGCAGAATTTATATAAACTAAGTATAAGCTAAAGAAAGATATACTAATGTTTAAGTAACTGTGCAACTGATAACAAGAATGGGTAACAACGAGACTATAGCATCATAAACAGCACAACAAGCTCACCATTTTTTAGGTGTTGCCTCTGAATACCATCTGCTAAATGAGGATGGGTTAATCCCTCTGCTGGGTAACTTGCTGAGGCTGTTTAAGGACTTTCAGGAGCCAAAACAATACCCGTGATGGTAGTTATTATTATATCCCCTTCAGGAGTTTTCTTACCAAACCCCATTCCACCTCAAAAGTTAATTATAAAGCGCTAACCTATTGAAATCAAAATAAGCATTACCCCTATCAAACTTTACCAAATGAGGTAATCAAATGCATTTGAAAGTGTAACTCAATGAATGGGAAACCCAAAAATAAATAAAAAAATAAAGGGGAAATGATTTTAATATTATTGAAAAATATAATAAGAGTCATATTAGCTTAAATATATTTCTTTGTCAGTGAAATGTTCAATGTTAATCAACTGCAATAACCATCAACTTATTTTTTTTCTCCCTCTCTCTTCAAAAGGAATTGCGCCATAATTTTTCTGGCTGTTGAGTAAGTCTTACAGGCTAATCTGTTAAACATAGGGGTTTTCTTTTTCTTTGAATTGGGTAAGCAAGTTCATGGGATAATTTGTCATAAGAGGTACACCGTTTAAAGACTTAGCCAGGGAACAGGATAACAGATAAGCCCACAACTATGTCTATGGAGGTGAATTTTAACATACACAATTACCCAACTTTACTATATAGAACCCTTATTTCTAATTGGTGTATTTTAAAACCCTAGAGACTTAAATCACCAATGCCCTGTATATCTGAGGTCCCTGTAGGTATATCGATACATACATGCCTTATTTAACCACCCGCGCTAATAGCTATTCAACAACAAAAAAGCATAAAAATGATGAACCCATTGTAAGTTTTTTTAGTAGTTTTTAAGTGATTAGTGCACAAGCAGACAAAAATTCTAAAAATGTTAGATTATTGACCTATAGCCTTTTTAAAGCCTATTACTCCATTTTTTTTAAACAAGTTTGTAGTTTTTTTCACTATCTACACTAAATAATATTATAAAAAAAGATTTTTGACTCAAAAACTACTGGACCAATTTTTAAGAATCTTTTACTATTAGAAAGCTAATGTAGCTTTTATTTATCAGGGAGTAACTGGACAGCATTTTATTTTAGCTAGTTTATTTATATATAGATATACAATAGATAACTTGTATACATACATACATATCACGGGTGCCATACGGCGCCCGAGGCCGCCTAGATGGCCCCAGGGTACCCAGCGGAGGGGTTTTAATCCCACCTCGTCGTAGCCGATGGTATGAGTCTACACCGAACAAGTGGCTAGCTCGTTGCGATGTTTTGAATAGACTCAATAACCCATCTATAAACAGTTTCACAAGTTGGTATAGTGAAACCGGGACTGACGTGCTCTCCGAGTCACTATAGTGGTGTTGTCAAACAAATTTACATATTTTTTTTAATTAAAAACTCATCAAATCTCGGTGTGTACCACACCTGGATTCGAACCAGGGACCTAAGTGTTTTTAAGTCCAAGGTCTTACCAACTCGTCTACCACGTATATACTTTACGTATAACTTGTATATAGAAAGAATAATTTTTACAGTTCTTCATACAAGTTAACTGTCGAATAGCTTTATCTGTTAATATATATACATGCCATGACATGATACTAATGATATACACAATATTTAAATCAAAAGTAAACTTTTTATTGTATAGAAGGTTGTGTTTCAGTATCCATTCGGGGATTCTTGAACTAATGAAACAAAATATTACCACATAAAAGATATTTTTTTAACTACCTACCTATTTTAAAATAGAATTTTAACTGAAAACTTAATTTTTACGGTAATTTTAGCAACTTCATTGAACCTCAAATAAAAAACTTGGTATGTGGCATGCCACTATCCATCTCATTAAAACAAATACCATAAAATGAGGTTTGCCAACCCTACATTTTTTCGGTATATGATTATAGGATAGGAGGCCTCTATATAATGCCAACTTTTTGTATGGACTTTTGACAAAAGAATATAAAATTTGATACGTCTTTGTTTCTATCTTTTTTTTGAAAAATAATATTAATTAAGTAAAAATAATAGCTTGATTAATTTATACAAATTAAATGAATATTACCTAATAATAAACAAATAATTGGACAAAGATTTTAGTAGTTACAACCATGGTACTGACTGGACTTTTTTTACTTTTAAATAATGCAAATAATGTTGTTTGACGACATTAGTGACCCGTTAGGATACAAAAATGGCCCCTCAGTCAGAAGCTATTGTACAAAAAGTTTATATATTTTATTCTTATGAATAACGACCACAAAAAATATAACGGCAATAGCAATGTAAGTCATTGCTATTGCAATGAAGATAGAATATTTTATATGAATAGAATAGAAGTTTTTTAAGAAATATTTAACAACTAGCACCGGTATTCCTAAAAATTTTATTGTCCGACCGGACTCGTTTGAATGTTTATTAAACGCAATTAACTTAGCCTAGGTACATTTAATTACATATATCAACACAATAAGGCATGATAATGCCAAGCAAGAAATAATGAAATAAAACAAAATAATAATCAATGCATAGGACCAAACAATTTTAGGTAAGCAACCAATCTAGGGCAACTGGCGTTGTCCTGTATCTCGGTGATCGGTTTCCTTCCATCTTACATTTACTTCATATTTAATTACTTAATTTATGTAAATATGAATGTATATACATATGTATGAATGAATTTATAGTATATGTGACTTTATATGAATGAATGTACGTATGTGACTGGTGTATCTATAGATTGAATTAGTGTTAAATGGTACGACTTAGTTTGCTAAAAAAATCTCATTTTAAAATTAGAGTGATTACTCATTTCAATAGACATACCTACACATTATACAGGGTGACTTTGAAAGGATGTAATTTGGGCCAATTGAGGTTCTGCTGATCAAATCGAACAACGCCTCCCATGAACCATGTGTCGCATATGAAAAAAAAATGTATGGGGAACATAGATATACGTCAATGATGGGGAATCCAACATTTTTTTGCATTGTCTGTGGGTTCAAGGATTTTCCTTAGAGTATTGCATTGATTTCTTGTCCAAGTGGTGGTCTCTTTTTATGCTCGGTCACTGCTGCTGTGAGCAAGGCCAAGGTCGCCCACTCGATGGTCCGGACTCAAGTCTAAATTACCACTCGGTGTCGGTCTACAAGACTTTCATTCGTCCCAAATTCAGTTATGCGGCCCCAGTGTGTGCCACCAACTTCTGTCGGCCACGAACAAAGCCCGGCTCCTGCTCCAGCAGAACATCTCTCTGCGTATGGGGACTGCCATGAAACTTACTTAAAACCTACTATTTTATAATTATTACATAGTTAATAGTTATTACAAAAGCTTGTCAAAAGGCTAGAAGTTAATCCTGGATCTGCCCCTGTTTAGCCGACATAGTGGGAGCGATGAATATTGTTAACAATGTATTAATCGAGCACATTCATGGCCTTTGTAGGTCTGCCTACCATCAGATGGATACAAAGTCAAATAAAAAATAAAACACTTTAGTTATACATAGGTTTTGTCATTTTGTTTGCAACAAAATGAATGTGCGTAAGATGCAAAACCTATTTTAATTAAAGTATTCTTCAAGGACTCAATAGCTTTTATGAATTTGCCATAAAACTGCAGTAGTATTCTAGTCTTAGCGTGTGGTTACGAACCTCGCGGTGGACTTAATGATAAATAAGCAATATTCAAGAAAATGAATGCAAATTCAACTTTATCTAAACCCCGTTTCATAGCAAGATAATTTAGCTGGCATAATAGAAACGACCAAAACTGTTAATAAAGAACATTGTATTGGTCATCCCTATTCATGGATTTAAAATATGTATGGAGTCTATTTTTCAAGCGGGTTTATATGAACAAATCCGAAACCATAGGGTCAAATCTAATGACATATAAGAATTCAAATTACCTAGCCGGGATCAAAAAAATATCACCATTTAATTTTATTTAAAATTCTTTATTGCACAAAATTGTGCTTTGGCGAGCTTAATAATTATTAAGACAAAAATCCTTAACAAACATGAAATTCTCTTTTTTTTATGAAGTACTATAATACAATAAGGCTTTCAACTCACAGTATTGTATATGTAACTTCACAGTACAAAAATACCTACAAATCACTTATTGGACAAGGAATATAGAACAAATAGTGGGAATGAGCAAGAAAATATATAGTAAGGTATTATAGAATGTCAATAAAATGTTGATATGACTCTTATGTATTTATTCCTATTCCTTGTAGTATCAGATTCAAACTTGGGATGCACTTGAATACATCACCATATTACAGAATAAAACATAAAAGATAAACAAAGTCAGTATTATATGAATTGACATCTTAATGAATATACGAGATAGAATGATATTGAGTCCTTAACGCCTACTGCAAGAAAAATTTTTTACCTAGCACGAAATATCAAAAAGAATAAGGGCTTTAAGTTCTGCTGGATCTCTAGGGGTAAAATTTTTATTAAAGCTGAGGAAGGATCTTCTACTATTCACATCCAGTCAATTAAACAAGCTGAAGCAATGCTGGAGTCTGCCTCTGCCTGACTATATGGAAATGCTGTTTCATTTTTTTTTTCTATCTTTTTAGTTATTTTATTTTTACCCTACCACTATATTTTAGAATAATGACCGCTAAATTTATTACTAAATCTATGCATTCTATTTATCCTATGTATTATATTAAATCTTATATATGGTATTGTTCCCTATATATGGTATTGTCCAAAGTAATCTGTACCTTGTACCCACTTCTATTATTATATTGTAATCTATGGTTTATCTCGGGCTGTCAATCATATACTTTAAGGTACGTCTTACGTACCTTAGTAAAACATGAAATGTACGATGTATGTACATTATCCAAGTTTACCATTACAGATAATGGCTAACCTAAAAGATATAACTATCGACATTGACTCCAATGTCAATGCCGGCTCTATGGTTATGATTGACAGTCCTGATGATTTCCAATCCTTTTATAAACATCACCCCCTTAATTTAAATATAATTACTCAAAATATCAGAAGTTTTAACCGTAATATTTATGATTTCGAAGTTCATCTTAATAGATTAAAAGTTTCCATGGACGTAATAGTGTTCACTGAGTGCTGGCTATCTGAATCTATAAAACCAATTAATATTCCCAACTATCGTATGCAGCCTACCAAAAACATTATTAACCAAAATTCAGGAGTAATAATGCTAATAAAAAACGACCTTCAATCCACCTTTGAGGAACCACCTTTTGAAGACGCTAATTGTTTAATGGTCACCATCAATAAAGATACAGTTATAGTGGGAATTTATCGGCCTCCGTCTTTCAAAAATCTAGAAAAATTCTTTTATTCATTAAACTCCTTATTAGCTAACATTAAAAAGTACAAAAACATTTTTATTCTCGGTGATATCAATATAGATATTCGCAATAATCTAGATAACGCCAATAACTTAGAATACCTAAATATCCTAGCTTCACATGGCATGCTACCTGGTCATACTCTACCAACCCGTATTAACACATGCCTAGATCATTGTTTTATAAAATCTAAATATCCAGTTACCACTTTCGTTTGCAACTCAACTGTTACTGACCATGCATGTGTCATAGCTACAGTCTCTAAAGGCCCTACAAGAACTAGAGTTAACAAGCCTTCTTTCTTTAATAAAATCGATTATAAAGGTGCTATCGATGATCTTAAACAAACTGACTGAGACCCATTTTATCTAAGTCTTAACGCTAACTCTGTCGCAGTCTCTTTAATTTCAACTATCTCTGACATTATCGATAAAAACTCAACTAAACGACCATGCCGCCGTAAATTGACTAACATTAAGCCTTGGGTCACTCTGGACTAGTTCGTTGCATAAAAAATCGCGATAACTTACACAAAAAACTGAAACGAGACCCTAACAACCCAATTTTGACCTTAATTTATAAAAGATACCGTAATACTTGCAATCACATTTTACACAAATTAAAACATCTTTATGAAAAACAGGAATATATATATATATATATATATTCACAAGGCTGGTGACCGAGACTGTATCGCTAACTACCGTCCAATTTCCTTACTTCCCGTAATTTCCAAATTATTAGAAAAAATTATGAACAACAGACTAATAAACTATCTAACGCGATTTAATTTGATATCACCTAACCAATTCGGATTTAGAAAGAAAATTTCAACTACACATGCCATAGAAATGCTAATTACACAAATCATAAATACTTTAGAATCAAAAAAGAAATGTCTTGGAGTATTTCTTGACCTTGCTAAAGCATTTGATACAGTCTCTGTCCCCATCTTATTGCGAAAAATGGAACATCTTGGAATTCGTGGGGTCGAATTATCATTATTTAAGGACTATCTTACAAATAGAAGTCAAATGGTAAGAATTTCAAACATAAGCAGCTCTGAGGCATCGGTAACATTTGGTATTCCACAAGGAAGCATTCTTGGACCAACACTTTTTTTAATTTATATAAATTCTTTGTGCAATTTCAAAATTCAAAATGCCAAAATTATCACATTTGCAGACGACACTGTTGTCTTGTTTAATGGAGACACTTGGATGGACACAAAACAGTATGCTGAAAGTGGATTAACTCAAATAGCGAATTGGCTTGACAATAACTTACTTACCCTTAATCTGATTAAAACTAATTACATAACTTTTAGCATCAATGCAAAAACGCAACCACCGATTGGTTTTTCAATAGTGACACATTCCTGCAACAGCAAAGACACTAATTGCAACTGTATGAAACTCACTCCCACTGACTCTGTCAAATATCTGGGTATATATATTGATAAACACTTGTCTTGGAAAAATCAAATTTCAAATCTCACCTCCAGAGCTCGTAAACTCATATATATATTCAAAAACTTAAACCACATAGGTGATCAAACCGTTCTTAAAAACGTGTACACTGCGTTATGTCAATCTATTTTAACATATGGGATTACTGTTTGGGGCGGTGCAAATAAATCATCTTTATTGCAATTAGAAAGAGCTCAGCGTGCTATCCTCAAAGTGATGAATTGCAAACCAATTAGATACCCTACAACTTTATTATACAAAGAAAATAATGTACTTTCTGTTCGGCAGCTTTTCATAAAATACTCAGTAATACGACAACACACTAAAACTCAATTAAAATATACAGATAAAAAAAGAAGAAAAGATTTCGTTTATTTAGTTCCACCACTTACAACAAAATTCTCACAAACTTCCTTTATATTTCTGTGCCCTTACCTCTACAATAAAATAAGTAAAACAACATCTATAAGAGGCCTCTCCAAACTCCTACTTAAAAAAGCTATAGATACATTTTTACTAAAACTGGATTATTACGGTACCGAAGAACTTCTAGTAATTATTAAATAAAAGTGATTATATTTGCTTTATTCAACCTCTACGGGTTTTCCCACACTCTTCCTTCTTATCCTATTTATTATTTTCTCCTACATATTGTTATAACATCACTATATAACTATTATATTATTGAATACTATTTTATATCAAATATATATATTTACACAATGAGCAATCTTAATGCTCAAACAGCCCATTTTGGCAAATTATATGTGTACGTATCTAAATAGTATTCGGTGTGGAGTATGTGCAATGTGTGATACGGGTACGTACATATATATGCTCTGTTCAAGTGAGTCGCCTTAATATTTTATATATTATTTATAACATCATTAATGTAATGTTAAAATCACTTTAGCGGCCATCATTATTATTGTAGATATATATATTTTTATTCTTTTTATTTACAGATAGTATAACTTTGTAGGTATGATTGTGAATGTAAAATTCCCTAAAGGATTTTTCTTTAGATTAGCTTAATTAAAATTATATACTTTTTTTTTATTATCTTAAGATTTTTGTCTGATTCTATAACATATACTGTATAACTTATCTAGTTCTAATTAGTTACGAACGGCGCGCAGGCGGCGAAAACTACCTATCCGTGATACAGTCTCGACTAGTACGGAGGGTAGTATGAACTACGTGTTGCATCGGCCGATATTTTGTTATTGTAAACAGATGAATCTATGTATTATTGTTGTATTGGCTTTTTATTGAGATAATAAACGTTTTTATTATTATTATTATTTATTATTATACAAGCAATTAATAAAATTAACCTATGCTCAATTGTATTTGGCCAGCCATAGTTTTCAGCTTATTTAGAGCTAAAAATAGTGTACTGAAAAAGAGAAGTGGAACAGATGATGGTGTAGTGTCGAAGATTTAAAGAGGTGTGTTAAGGTGGTTCGGCAACACTGAGAGTATGGATGATAAACGAAAGACAAAACAAATATATAAAGTAAAAATACAAAATGTTAGTGGATTAAGTAGCAGACCAAGGCGCGTCTTTACAGATCAAATTCGAGAAGTCCTTAAAAAAGGACAAATAAGAAGTCTAAAACACAGAAGCGCCTCTATGAATTGGTGCATGGATGTGAAGCTAGGAAAGTATGTAAAGGTATGCGTGACACCAGCCGGACCACCACGTGTGATATCGTTTTTGATTATGCCAGGTTTTAGGATGTAATTTGTGAGAATTCGTTAGCTAATTTACAGATTTTGTTATCATTTCGTTCAAAAGTTATAGGGATGTATGTGTAACGTTACTTCGGCAGGACCACGATAGAAATAATGCACTTACGAGGTTAGTTCCTTCGCAGAAATTAGGTTTTGAATTTGTACGATTTTGTTAGCCTATTTTCATTTCGCTAGACCGCTTGGTTCAAAAGTTACAGTGGTGGTCCTGCTGATAAAACGTGACATCGGCAGGACCACGATAGAAATAATGCACTTACGAGGTAAGTTCCTTCGCAGAAATTAGGTTTTGAATTTGTACGATTTTGTTAGCCTATTTTCATTTCGCTAAACCGCTTGGTTCAAAAGTGACAGTGGTGGTCCTGCTGATAAAACGTGACATCGGCAGGACCACGATAGGAATAATGCACTTACGAGGTTAGTTCCTTCGTAGAAATTAGGTTTTGAATTTGTACGATTTTGTTAGCCTATTTTCATTTCGCTAGACCGCTAGGTTCAAAAGTTACAGTGGTGGTCCTGCTGATAAAACGTGACATCGGCAGGACCACGATAGGAATAATGCACTTACGAGGTTAGTTCCTTCGTAGAAATTAGGTTTTGAATTTGTACGATTTTGTTAGCCTATTTTCATTTCGCTAGACCGCTTGATTCAAAAGTTACAATGGTGGTCCTGCTGATAAAACGTGACATCGGCAGGACCACGATAGAAATAATGCACTTACGAGGTTAGTTCCTTCGCAGAAATTAGGTTTTAAATTTGTACGATTTTGTTAGCCTATTTTCATTTCGCTAGACCGCTTGGTTCAAAAGTTACAGTGGTGGTCTTGCTGATAAAACGTGACATCGGCAGGACCACGATAGAAATAATGCACTTACGAGGTTAGTTCTTTCGCAGAAATTAGGTTTTGAATCTGTACGATTTTGTTAGCCTATTTTCATTTCGCTAGAACCCTTGGTTTAAAAGTTATGGCGATCACAAAAATCTACGAGTACAGTCGCGAAGAAAAGTTTAAACACGTAGTAGTTTAGAAGATGTTATTTATTTATTCAAAGGCTTTTTGATTTATAAAATTAAATAAATATATATAATAAAACCAATAAATATAATAAACCTAAGCAGTAGTATATTAGGAAAGTTAGATCATAGATCGAGATTTTCATTTATATTTTAATCCACTTTAAAAAATTGCATAACGAAATGATAAAACAGATGGAGACCGTGTTATTAATGGAATGAAATCTAGCAAAACGTTGTACGATAATAAACAGATATGTTGGAACAATTACTTTTATCTAAAGAAGTTAACTAAATTAGTAACTAAATTACTGAATATAATAAAAATGAGTACGATGAGGAAAACGTTATCAGCGTTCATCAAGTATAGGTTAGTACTTTAATATATAATTTAACGAAAGTAAATGGATCATATTAATGAAAAAATCGAAATTGTTGAACCCTAAGATAGAATACAATTATTATAAACATTCTATATAATGTTCTGCTACTGTATATTTTAAATAGACTTTTTCAAACGTTGGAAAGCGCGTTTTACAAAGCGACTGATCTGGCAATCATCAGAACAAAATTAGCAATTAAAATCGCTTGAATCCCAGAAAATCAGGTTAAACACGATATCA